>OZ005612.1:17691084-18892870 GCA_963930655.1 Myrica gale | reverse complement strand
ATGTTCGTTTTCACTATTTTTCAGAATTCTAAGTATATTCACAATTCTACCACCGAACATATTCAGAATTCAAACACAAAAACCAATACATTTTACACAATCTCCAACAACTTTTTAATTTTTTATTCAACATAAATTTTCTCTCTCTATATTTTTTCACATAACTCCAATACTTTTTTATTAAACAATTACATCAAATCATTTCTCTCTCCACTTTACACAAACACCAATAAAACACTATTCAACATAAAAATTTACAACTTCTCTAAAATCCTACATTTTTTCTCAAAACAAACCAGGAGAGTAAAAGTAGGCAAATGAAAAGCTATGGTCGCAAGAGTGCGAAATACGAAACATGATCCCCAGGACATCAAACCACCAACCCCACAATAACCTAAGTCTCCATCAATTAGTCTGACTGCAACTCCAACGTACCCCTACCATGATACCCTAACCCCGTCTGTACACTACGTGAAGAATGGAGTAAACAAGATAACTAAACCAACAACTCACGAAACCTAAGCGACAAGAAAGGAATCCAGTGATAAACATTAGATAGTAGTACCACTTTTTTTTTTGTAGGCAACTATGGAAGAAGAATGGAGTAAACAAGATAAGTAAAACCTACAACTCATGAAACCTAAGCGACAAGAAAGGAATCCAGTGATAAACATTAGATAGTAGTACCACTTTTTTTTATTGTAGGCAACTATGGAGCAGGACTTAGCCTGCGAATGTGGGAGGATTCGACCTCCGGACCTAACCCTCCCCAAAGAGAAGAGTTGCCAGCTGAACTAAAGCTCATTGGCAGATAGTAGTACCACTGTTAGGACTAAATAATAAGAGTTAAAAACAAGATCTTTTACCTCAAAAGATTTGTGTTCGAACAAACTTAAAAAGAAAACATTTGTGTTTGAACAAATTGAAATACCTGTGACGGAGAATAGAATTTTTCTGTAAAGGGAAGACTTCTAAGTCTTAGCCTTAAAACTTTTTGAATAGTTCTAATAAAAAACACAAGCCCCTTTATATAAAGAAGATCATGAACCTTTACTTTTTCCTACAATGTAGGTGAAACAACTTTTTGTGAGCTACTAATTTTTCAGATGCTTAAAGAAGAACGTGTTATCCCGTCGTTCACTCAGAGAAACTGAGGAAATAACCATGCCTCTGAAGGTGCACTATCACACAAACAGTGGGAATACTAGCTAGCCAGGAGATAGAGCTGACAATTTGCTATTTTATGAAGTTTGACGAAAACATGCACTGGGATTTTAGAATTGAGAGAACAGGATGGAAAGAGAGAATAGATCAACAATGAGGTTTTGTACAATTCCACAACCCCAAGGCAGTCGAGAACTAACATCTCAAAGTCATTTAGCATTAATACAACGTACTGCAGTGGATCACAACCATCAATTTCGAGGGTGGATCCCACCACCTGCCCTTACATGACAACTAGGTCCAGGTGCCAAGCTCCACCCAACTTCTGTGCATAAACTACCACACACTAAACTGCACAGTTACCCTAAGCTCACCATTCGTAACCTAGATAGTAGATACTAACGAGAAGTTACAAGAACTGAGAGAATAAATGAACCAAACAGAAGAGTTACGAAACAAGTAGTACTAATAGTATGACCCACACTCATGACGAAGAAAATGACAAGCGTACATGCTTTGTCGTACCAAAGCCACCAAATCTAGATTTGAATGGTGCCGGCTGGCTCACTGACCCCTCATGCCCACAGTCCCGGCACATCTTCCCACAGTCCTCTGCTTTACTGACTCCCTCGAACCCATCACGAGGTGGGCTAAAGCATACAGGCAACACTTCATCGTATTCACACGGAAAGCCCATGCTCTCAAAGTGCCTCACCAATTCCTCGCCCTGTCAACATTTTTCACATCAAACTTTAGTGAGATAATACCGATGGCACGGAGAAGTTTTCTATCCGATCATCGACAACAGTACTAAAAATTCTTCTTTACCTGGAGTCTAGCGAAGGCTATCTCACGAATCTTGTTTGAATGGAAAAGTTCCAATTTCTGGCTGCCCGCGGAAACGTGAAACTTCCACACTGCCCGGGGGTCGGTGAAGTTAACGAATGCGTATCCTTTGTTACTCCCTGTGCTGCAGTAGTCATACATATTGATCATCAGCCTTAAACTCAGAAGTCATAGCGGCCGCGAAATGCACATTGGACAATTACATTTTTTATCAATGAGTCATGACAATGGAAATGGGGAAAGTCGCTGAATAAATGTGGCATACCTGAAGTCCACGGGCAAATACAGGAAATCAAAAGCCGACACAAACTGTTCCTCAGATTTCTCCGTCTTCACTTTTTGGTTCTCCAACATGCAATGATCGTCCAGGAACTCCACCAACATTTTACGTCTGAGGGTATACATAGAAAGAAAAATGGGAAATACATAAGCTGATTACAAAGCGCAGCGTGCATAAAACAGAGATTTATCATAAAATAGACAACCAAGTTCAGAGATTTGAGAGGAACAGATTAATTTGTCCAGGAGGAAGGTAAGGTAAGTCGGAAAGTGAGGCAAAAGATCCGGAAACCAACATTTCATTATTCAGAAAACATCAAACCGCGACATTCATAGCTAGGTTTTCAAGAAATACTTGCGCCTACAAGCAGCAGAGGCAACAACCAAGAAACAAAGCTGTCTCGCATAGAATTAACCAATTCCGTATTAATAAACACATGTACAAGGGGAGAGAGGATGGATGAGTTATACGTGTATTTGCTTGGTATATTTCTGATCATAATGGTAGTTTTTGCTTCGCCACACTGCACTGGAAGCAAGAGAGGAGACTTCCTCTTCTTATCCTGAGCACAAGGACGACCCCCATTTCGCTCATGCTTCTTCACAGTTTCCACTTTCCTAGCGTACTCGTTCGAGTGCTCCACATTTTCACGACCCAAATTCTTACCTCTACCACAGTTTGCCCACCATGCCTGCCGAACCCAAGCACCACCTCGCCCCACATAGCACCGCGTCCCATATTTCCTCGGAGTAACTTTCTGAGCCGACATTTTTTGTTCCCTCTTGGCCACGCGGCGCACCTCATGGGTTTCTTCCGGAGGCTTAGCCATAAAAGTAATTGTCGGTTCAACAACCGGCAGTAGGTCCTGCTGTAGTGGAAGCAAGAGAGACTGATGGGATCTTCGTAAGTGGGTGTTACCATAAAGCTCTTGGGATGAGCAGCCTTGAAGATATGGAGTGTGGTACCAGAAATACGTGCGTGGAGGTGAGATATAGCAGCACTGAGGAGAAGTGGGTAAAGAAAGACAAAAGGATGTACGCTGGGGGTAGGGTTTGGGCATGAACTCAGGTGCATCTGGGTTCAAACCGCTCCGAGAAACCCCTCTAGCCATTGGAGTTTGAAGTTGTGGTCACTCGCTTGCAACAGTGAATTGTAAGATGGTATGCGGAGAGGAAGTGGGAAGCGCATATCTTCTTCTGCGTTCTAGGCTAATATACCAGCGGCAAGCAAAAGAAAATTGAGAATTATATTTTTCACCTGAGTTTCTTTTTATTAGCTCCTTGCTTTCATTTAAAAAAATTTTAAGATTTTTAGGAGAGGTTAATTTTGTAAGATTTTTAAGATGATGATGGAGTTGTGAATACATAATATTTATGTATATTGGAGTTTTATAGATTTTTGTGTAAAAATTGGTGAATTTTTTTAAAGATATTTAATTTTTGTTGAAATTTATAAAAAATTGAAGATAGATGATTTTATGTAATTATTTAATAAAAAATATTGAATTTAGGTGAAATTACGGAGAAATAATATTTATTATAATTTTTGTAAAAATATATTAGAGTTTATATGAAAAGTTGTTAAAGATTGTGTAAAAGGTATTGATGTTTGTGTATAAGTTTTTTAGATTTTTAATGTTCATTTTGTAAATTTTATTGAATCTTAGGGGGTGTTCTTTTGGTAAAAAATTCTAAGATTTTTAAGATTTTGATAGAATGATTAATATTTAAGTAAATTTGAGTTTTATAAGTTTTTATATAAAAGTTGGTGAAAAGTTATAAAGATATTTAATTTTTATTTGATATTATAAAAAATGTATATAGAAAGATGTTTTGATGTAATTGTTTAATAAAAAAGTATTGGATTTAGACAAAGTTACTATAAAACTCAAGTCCCTCTCGCTGTGAAGATTAACAAGTGGAACCGCATAAGGGCCAACAAACTTTTTGGACATCAATAGTGATGAATAAATTGATTTATAATCAACACTTTAGAATAAATGGGTCTCAATCTTCGCGTAAATCTTTTTGCAAAATAACAAATATGACAATGGACATCGGGATAAGGCACATTTGATGCTTAAGTCAGTACTTTTGTCTCTTTCCCTATTCAATTTGTCTAGAATCACTTATCTTTCTTACTTCCCGACAGTTTGCTTTTATAGTCTTTTCTTCATGTCCTTGCATTTCTCTTTTCCAAGGAATGTGATCCCTCGTAGCATCGTGTCCCAAGGTGTACTCTTTACACATCTCATAATGGGTAGTTGCTTTGAATTGAGAGAACATCGGGATCGTAGGCTGCTACATGTTATAAATTGATTTATAACCGCTCACGACACATGTCATGATTTCTCCTTTTTTTCCAGCTTGGTGCGATATGGGTTTAGTATTGTTGTTGGACTTATCATCCAGTCCAAAATAAAAGCTTTTGAGTTAACTCACAATTATTTTATTGGTTGGGATATATTTGGAAATAATAATGGTTAAGATATATATTGGGACTATGTAATTAGTCACACGATCTTAAGTTTTATTTTCTACCTAATAAAATCCGTAATCTAAATGAGAGTTTGATCTGTGAACGGTCCACTCTTTTATGGTTTATAATTTAAAAGTTTTGTACTAAGTCTAAACTGAATTATAGTCGTCAAAACTCAATACACAAAGAATGCCCGAAATTAAAATTTTTAATTATCCGACAAAAAGAGCACTCTAAAAAGAGCACTCTAAGTTTGATGGAAGTTTTATAAGTTTTTATGTAAAAGCTGGTGAAAATTTTTAAAGATATTTAATTTTTTTTAGAGTTTGTAAAAAGTGGTAGAGAGATATAAATTGGTGTAATTGTTTAGTAAAAAATATTGGAGTTAGGTGCAAAAAGTATTGAGAGAATATTTGTTATATTTTTTAAAAAAATATATTAGAGTTTGTATGAAAAATTATTAGAGATTGTGTAAGAAAGTATTGATATTTGTGTATGCAATTTTTAAAATTTTAAATATTATTTTAAAATATTTATTAAATTTTAAAATATTTATACAAACTAACCTAACCTTAATAAATGCCTGGAAGTAATAAAGCAAGAAAATTCCAGAAAATTCCAGAAAAAAAATGATAATTACATTTTTGCGCCCCTTATCTTCGGGTCATTTACAATGTGCACTCCGATATTTTGATTTTGAAATATTGAGTCTCTTATCTTCAACATTTTTGCAAACCCAATTTGGCCGTCTAAATTGACAGATTTCGTTAACACGTAGCAATCGACCGGTTCCTGTGAGAGGCACGACGAGTCGGTCGACTTCTATTGACGCGGTCGACCGGTTTATGTAGCGGTCGACCGGTTCACATTTGACGAAATTCGTCAATTTAGACAGTCAAATCGAGTACGGGGTGCACATTGCAAAAATGTTAAAGATAAAGAGCTTAATGTCATAAAATCAAAAAATCGAGGTGCACATTGTAAATGACTCCAAAGATAAAGGGTGCAAAGTGTAATTATTCCAAACAAAATACTTTTCGCTGGAACAAAAAAAAAATTATAGACTAGAAAGATTGAAAGGAAGGAAGAAAAAAAAACATTTCTTAAAGACATATGATTACAGTATATCTTTTTCCCATTTGAATGGAATAAAATATTAGTGTCAAATGCATAGGAGACTAGGAGTAATGATTAGCTCAGATAAGGCCGGAATTAGTTTTAGGAAAATTGGCATTTTAGTCCTTAAGTTTACACCATTTTACGTTTTAGTCATTGAGTTTCAAATTTCAAATTTAAAGCCCTTGGGTTTATATTTTTTTACAAAGTGGTCCTTCCGTCAGGGATCCGTTTGTTTCCCTAACGGAAGGGTCACATCAGCTGACAACTCAGCAACTGATGTGATAGTAGAAATTGACAGTTTAGTCGTTAAGTTTTGCGTCGTTTTATTTTTTAGTCCATATGTTTAATTTTTTAAAATTTTAGTCCTTCAGTTTAAATTTTTGACTAAATGGTCCTTCCATCAAGAATTACTGTTCAAATTTTGAAATACAAAATTTGGCCTTGAATATAGAATAATAACATGTTATTTTTAGTTTTTATAATTTTAATAACACATTTAATATGACTAAAAAAATTCAAAATTCAATTTAAATCCTAAAAAAATCTACAATTTTCATTAAAACTCTATCTCTTGAATTTTGAATAAGCTCGTGTCTACCTCCCTTGAAGATCTTCACGCTTCACACCTCTTCTCAATGAAATCTTCAAGCATCTCTCAATGAAAGCACCAATTTTGTTAGGGACTCCAGTCTAGGCCACCGTAACATCCACCAACTCCTCCAAGCGATCCGCTCCAACACCACAATTGATCCTCTCGAACCGTTTCAAGTAACACACGAGCGATGCAAATAGGATATAACACACACAAATGGAGAACATTCGAGCTATTATTAATGAAGAACAAAAAACGTGGTCAAGGGTTAATTAGCCCAAGAACCATAAGGATACTAGAATAATCCTGATCAAGGGTTAATTAGCCCAAGAACGGGTACCCAAACTAGGTTATTAGCCTAGAATGAATCCCAAGTGAAAAGGTTATTAGTCTTGACACCGACTTAACATATACGTGTCTATGCTTGACAAAAACACTTATAAGCACTCAGGCTCTCCAAGACTCTACTATTCTCTCTATTATCTGAATGCATTACTCTAATGCTCCTAAAAGTGTTTATATAGACATCCTTAGGAGCTTACAAACCCTAAATGACTTCAATCAACATTAAATTCGAATCTAAATCAAATTACTGATCTTTAGGAATCAATCCCTTCAATCAAGGAGATTTGATATTACATGTCTAATTCAACAATAACATAAAAGGAAATGAATCTTCTAGAGTTTAGGAAATGATCCCTAAATCTAGAAGATATGATTTATTCAATCGAAACAATAAAGGAAAGTAATCCCTAAGATACCTCCATCAAAGCCAGGATCTCACCGTCGTCCGCTGCCGTCCACGGTGGCGGCGGCGCCGCTTGCACCACCATGGGTGGTGATGCTCTTCCAGGTCCCTGGCCCGTACTCTTCCATTCCCACCTAGCACCGGTAGGGGTGGTGGTGCTCCGCCACTGGTGGTGGTCATCCTGTGTCATGACACTCCTTTGTCTTCTAGCCTGCTGCTGCTGCATGGCTTCGCTGGTGGCCAAGGACTTGCTATGACGTCGTGTCATGGCAAGACCATGGTCGAGGCCATGTGCTGTCATGACATGTTTGCGACAGGCCGACTGGCATGCCAGACATGGCTGTTGCTGGGGCTTCATGCCTTGTCAGGGGCGCTGGGCCGCCTAGCTTGCGCGCGCGTTGTGGGCTTGTCAAAGGTGCCCACGGATGCCACTGGTGCCTCATCTCGGCACCTATCCTTCCACGCTTGGCTATCACGGCCCATATCATCATTGGAGATCCTTTCACTTGCGCTGTAAAATCATCGCAACGTGTGGCAGCCCCCTAGCCCGCGGGATGGCGTGTCCTGGACACGGAGAGTACTGAATAGCATTGCCGAAATTAAGATTATTTGTATTTTTTATTTAAATTATATAACATAATTTAAAAGGCTAAATATAATCAGTAAAACTTAAATTATTTAATATTATAAATATAAAATAATATAATATAATTTAAAATGATGTAATTTTTAAAAAAATAGATATACAAGATAAATGTTATATTAATTAATATTATGCAATATAATTTAAATAAAATAAATATTTTTTATAATTTGTATACTAAATTTTTAAAATCTGACAAATATAGCTATTTATTATAAACTAGGTCTACTTATACGTCTATATAGAAGTGCAGAAAATCATAATCACGTCCATAAAAGATTTTCCTCTCAAATCATGATTGTCTGCCTATACGCAGCCGCTTTTGGTACTACGGCACACAATATTGCCTTGAGATTGCTTTTTTTTTTTTTTCTTTGCAGAGGTTATTAATGCTTGGGTTTAGCACTGTTCTTCGTATCAGCTCCTCTACATGATATTGCACAGGGAGTAATTAGGAGACAGAGTGAGATGATATTGCAGAGGTGAGTGATTATGAGACAGAGCGAGAGAGTATACTTGGTAGGGCTGTGCAAATGTTGGTGTAGGTGTTGGTTTTGAAATAATTATCAACTACATTTACACCTCCACTGTCAAAGGCAAAAACCAGCTCTTAGCGGTGGCGATTTCCAGTTATCCTATATTAATATTGGACTATTTTTTTTAGCATTTTACACACTTGGCCTAATATATTTTGTTCTTTTTTCTTTTGGTCCATTAATCACATATCAATAAAATCTAAACTAATAAATTCTAAAATCAAAGATTCAGCTAAAACCTAAACCTAGTGAAATGCAAACCGAGCATTATATATATCAATTAACAAGTAATTGAGAATTAACCAAAAGAAGCAGCCACAAACCTTTACCAACCTACAACCAACCACACGACATTATGCAGTGTTCAATAAGGTACAAAAGAGTTGCCTGAAAGAAACTTGAATTTGTCATAAACTTGGTCATGGTAAAAAAACAGAACAAGAAAAACCAAAGCATCCAACCAACTCTTAACAGTAAAAAATTTAGTTACTTACCCACTAATTACCCACTTCTAAACAACAAATAAGAAGCAAAATCAATCAAAAGAAAACCTTTGTCTCAGAATTTGAGTTTGCATAACATACGCAAAAGCAGAATGGGATAAATCTAGCCAAACTGTGTGCAAATTTTCTCAATCCCATTTTAAAAGTAATCCCTAAGCTGACTCAAAGCCTAAGAAATGGACCATCAGATAATACATAAATCCCAGCTGGAAACCTAACTCACATCCTTCAGCTGATTCACAAAAACCCTAAAGTTCTTGGTCTCTTTCTTTACTCCTTGTACATCACAGACATAACTACAATTTCAAGGGGTTTTAATAATGAAACAGCTCCTCAATTTAGGTAAACACCAGACATTGCCCCCAAGCAGATAATATGCATTTCATTCAGGACGAAACCCGTATAAACAATTCGAATTTCATATGCCAAGACTTAAAGAGGAAAAAAACCTAATTCCCTTTGCAATTTTCCTCGTTGTCGCGAAAAGGAAAGCATTGCAACTTCTTCATCTACCTCTTCTTCCCTCCTTTGACCGGGGTACCTTTGCGCCTATTGGGGAGCACAATCTCCCCTTTGAGCACGAGAATCTCCATTATCTGCGTCAGCTCGTCGTACTTCTTGCCAACCTTCCCAAGTCTGTGCGAAACGTGCTCGGCGAAGGAGCTGCCAGAAGGCGTGGTGGTCGGCGAAGGGTTGTGTCGTCTGTGCGCAGGAGAGAGAAGGTGGGGGGAGAGAGAGAGAGGGACTACAACGGGTGGGGGATGTTGGGGAGTGACATTGTCAAAGAAAATAGGGTTGGGGTGAGGTCAAAACGACGTCGTTTTGTGAAAAATATAAAATAAAATAAAATTTCAATTTTTCGATTACCGAACAATCGGGTGACGAATAAATTGGTACCTAAGATTATCTTCGAATTTTTGTAAAATGTCCAAACTGACACCGACATTGGTAAAACTGGATACCGACAATCCAGTGTCGCGGCACTGAGCAGCGGGTCAAACGATCACCTGCAATTGGGACCGAATTGCAGGATCTCCATCCGTGAACAGCTGAATGTTTTCCCCTTTCATTTATGGGACAAGAAGTTGCTTTGGCTTTTACTGGCTGGCTGTAGTTTCCAATTTGTCCTCATCGGAACTCTGACCCTGACCTGTTCGATGCGCACATCATTCTCGATCTTTCACTGCTGCTCTGCGACGATTTTGTTCATCATGAAGATCCTACGGTTGAAAGCGTCTGGAATTACACTTTTTTTTAGAGACTATTATGTTTATACTTTTTTTCCTTTTTCAACAATCTTATCGTATTATCGGCTTTTAATATATGTTATGTTGCTTAGAAAAATAAAAATAGCCTTTTTTATTTTAAAATTTATTTATCGAACAGCTGGCTACGTTGGTAAACTAAACAAATATTAAAAATTAGAATTGATTGATAAAAAATGAAAGAGAACTAATTTAAATGATTTTTTATAATAAAATAATAAATTGTAAAGAAAATAAAATATTTTAAAATATTTGAATATTATTTTTTATAAAAAAAATTTGAATTATTTATGCAAATTGCAAATTAAAAAAAAAAAATCATAGATAAAATTAGTTATTAATTATTATTATAAAATTTCTAAAGTATTATTACCGAGAAGACGATGAAAAGTACATAACATTAATACGTGAAAAGTGTAATATGTCAAAGTGAGAAATTTATAGTAGAAAGTGTCTACCATTAATAGTTGGATGGTGTAATATGTCAAAACTGATAATTTAAGGTGCAATATATAACAAACTCGATAATTTATGGCTGAAAAATATATTTTTTTCATAAAAAAATCTGTGTATATTCGGAGACATCTAATATTTATTGTCTTTCTCATGTTCCGGAGGGAACAAATAATTTTACAGCAATGAATGAATGAATCAAATAAATATAAAATATGCCTAGCTCAATTGAAAAAAGAAAAAGAGAAAAGAAAAACTGCCTTCAGATATAAAATTACCTCTTTAACATTTTGAGTGTTAAAATTTTGATTTTGATTAAATTTTAAAATATTAGAATTAGTGAAAAAAGAAAGAGATGATTTTAATAGAATTTTTATATTTATTTACAGTAAAAATAAATAATTTGAGTGAGAAAGAATTTTTTTTTTAAGATATTGTATTATGACCACGCATGCTGATGTGATCTCCTCGATAAAAAAAACAAAAAATGTACACTGGAAAATCCCATTTCGGTCTTTATTCTTTATTTTTCTTTCTATTCGTTATTCAATTTCATCAGGCATAACAACTCCCATTGCTCACCAAAAAAAAACACAACTTCCCTCTAGTCTAACATGACACTTCTATCACTACCACAAACAACTTTATATGACTTAGAAACTCCAATTTAGCTTCCTCCGATTCAGATTGTTCCTGCTTTCACTGTACACATCTTTGAGCTCCCTTCATCGCCAATAAGGCAGCTCCATATGCAACCTCTGTTTGAATCGCGCGGCTCACAGGCAAGCCAAGTAGTCGCTCACCTAGGTCCTATCTTGGTCCGTTTGGTTTTTTTTGCACCACCTCCAGCCGTGAACACTTCTTCAACTTGTGTAGCTCCTAGATCCCTCAGTAAGCCATAAGCATTGGCCTGGATATTATGTGATTAACAGAAGTCCATGTCACTGGGCTCAAGTTTACCATCATATTGTAACAAATAGAGGGTGTCATCCTACCTCGATACGTGCAATCAACTCCAAGATCCCGTGCAAGTACTCGACGTCACTCTCCGGTCGTGGATGTAATCTGCATAAAGATGAGAACTAGATTAATCCTCCTAACTGCAGGAGCACGGTTTATGGACAATCAGAATGCATATGCATGTTTCCTATGTTCACAAAACACAATCAAGTCAATTGATTGGCGTGGAATATAAACCTTCACATTATCAATTAAATGTCACTCTGTTCATTGTTTATTGCGAAAAAATTTCAAAAAACTGACGCATCCCATTTAGAACCTTTTTCTTGAGTCATTTAGAACTTATAACTTAGAAAACCAGTAAAAATATAACCTCCTACAGTCTGCTAGGTAAATCAAGATTGCTTATGGATGCCTGTCCCGGTTTTGTCACTTATAAAACAGCGTGTAAAAATACTTGGATGAAGAAAAATGTCCACCTCTAATTTGAAGTTCTGGAAGTGTATTATAAGAAAAGACCAATACGCCAAATCCTAAGTATATGATCAAAAGAGATAACTCAATAACTTGGCTCCAACTAAGTACTTTGATTTACAAAAAATCTTCAAGGCCTTTCAAGTAGGCAGTTTTATCATTCATTATTCCTAGTGCTGACTATTGTAAACCGAGATCGGTTATAGTGTTAAGCTTCGGTGTGTGAAGCGCTGTGAGGCAGCGACTGGGATGAAGTCCCTAGC
Source organism: Myrica gale (assembly GCA_963930655.1). Lineage (NCBI taxonomy): Eukaryota > Viridiplantae > Streptophyta > Magnoliopsida > Fagales > Myricaceae > Myrica > Myrica gale. The sequence goes on along the minus strand of OZ005612.1, from coordinate 18,880,546 downwards.
CATCCGACGGCCACGAAAGTGCCAGCAAAAAAATGAGACAAACCGGGCCTTATCCTCACCGGTTTGATAGAAACCGGTGCAAAACCGGTTTGAATGCTAGGTCTCCGTTTATAGCCAGCTAAAATTCGAATCCCCCCCAATTTGGAAACCCCCCACCCCATTTCGAATCCCCCCCATTTGGAAACCCACCCCCCCGCGAAACCCACCACCCCATTTCGAATCCCCCCCCAATTTGGAAACCCACCCACCCCCCCGCTGCCCATCCGCTGTCGTTCCCCATTTCGAAACCCACCCACCCGCTGCCATTCCAGATCAGCACCGAAACCACCACCACCACCACCACCGATTTCATCGTGATTTCGAATCCCCCCCATTTGGAAACCCACCCCATTTCGAATCCCACCCCCCCCATTTGGAAACCCACCCCCCCGCGAAACCCACCCCCCGCTGCCGTTCCCCAGTAAGGAGCATGTGGTTGATGGGGTGGCTAATTTTATGGCTAGATGCATTATGTCAAACCCTAAAGCTCAGGTACATGGCCACTGAATCCTTTTTTTTTTTGGGTAAATGGTAAGTGTACTGAATCTTGTTTCCTTCTGAAGTATGGGTTCTGTCTAACATAAGTTACTTCCTTGCAAATGCAGGATTTGACTCCAGAACAGCTGCAGAAAAGTAAGTTTGCAGTCCAATCTTTGAAAAATGCTCTTCCCTAAAATTTCTTAGCCCAAATCCTTATAATGGTTGTTTAAGTTCCTATAATTTAATCTGTTTATAATTTCTTATAGGTAATGGGTCATTGATTATATGTAATGGTTTATGAAATTTATCCTATAATTTTGCTAGATAAGTACACAAACTCACAATCCATAGGAATAAGCTTTTTTAAATCTTAGGCACAGACAAGTTAAAGTTCTGGTCAAAATACAATTTTGGACTCCTTTTTATTGATATAGCAACCACCAATCTGGTCAAAATACAATAAAACTTTAGTTTATGTTTAAAATTTGGCATCCTTTTTATTGATATAGCAACCACCAATCTGGCTCTGACTTCTCCCAATCAGATGTAGCCTTCTGAGCTGGGAGAGGTTGTCTATGTTACTCATCTATGACACTATAAACTTGCAGCTGTTGCAAAAGCATTGGGTGGTATCAGCAAACTGGAGAAGATTTTAGGTATCTGGCATGCTGGGAAACTTTTTTATGCCCTCTCCACCTGGGGACTTGCTCTGGCAGGGTGAGTTCTAAATTTTTTTTATATATTGTTATGAGGCTACTGAGAATGTGAGCCTTGATTGTTTGCTGCTTTCCAGGTCATGAAAATGCAAGATATGCACATAAATGTTACCATGTTGCATCTTTGCGTCTTTGCATTAGTTGCAAAATTTATTTATTGCCCAAAAGACAATGGCTATGCATCATTTTTGCATCAAATGTTGTTGGCAATATGGGAAGCTAGAAAACATTGGAGTATTTTCACACTGCAGGTTGTATCAGACTCGTGGTGCATTGAAACTTGCCGCAATGGGTGTTCACACTACCAGCAAAGTCATTCTCAGGGCTCTCTAAAGATGGCGACTCTCGTGCTGGGAACTAAAGGCTATCTTGCCCCTGTACAGACCAAGAAAACTTTATGATCCATGCACATTCTTGTAAATAACATTGGCTTCAAAAGCTGCGGTACTCTTCAATGACTGATTTTTCTGTCATGGATTGGACGCCTTCAGAAGGCATATTCTTATGTATGGATAGATTGATGCATTTTACATCCCTCTCTAAGCCAAGAGAGCTTGTCCTCCTTTTTCTGCTAAATGACGGAATAAATTTCTTTTCTACTAGAAAATTGATTAAAAAAAAGAACAAACAAAAAGAAAATTGATTATATAATGCAAATCTGCAAATCTCTAGCTCTTCCAAAATTAAGAAAATTTTTGGAATGTCTTTTTCATGGATTCAATCATCAGTTGGAACGTTTCATCCAACAGATTACATTAACAATATTTGCTCCAGTCGCGCACTTAATCATTGCAGTTGCAGAGCGCCTTGTAAGAAATAGTTAACAAACCCCTGATGAAGCAAAGCAGAAAGTTCCCATTCCACAATACCCATAAAGATGCAGAAATGTGATTTCTTCTTGAAAACAGTCACACAGAAGTAAAACGGTTTTGCCAATATTAAAATAAAGCAAAAGAGGCAAAATTATCAAGCACTTCATCATATAACTGCTCTCATTAACACCGTTTCTCACAAGCAACACAGTCATCGCTTCCATGCTAAGACAAAAAATTTTGTGGTATCCTCTACTCCAAAGTTACAGGGCTCAAAATTGGTTATGTACACCTAAATCTTCGCCGCAACTTACATACTTTCCGGTTCCCAAAGGGTTCCAAGACAAGAAGAATGATAAAACCTACTTCTGTAACAGGTACCCCATTTCAATGACACAATTATATTGCTTATATAAAAAAGAAAAAATATGCAATCATATTAGGCTGTAAAGGCCTTGAAGAGCATCTAAGATTACTCATGAATTGCCTAAAAGAAATCTTTAAAAATACTCCATCCCAGAAGAGTAAGTTATCTTTCTGGATTTTTCCTCTTAAGATTAGATGCTGCGGCAACATCTGAATGGGCCTGACCAAATACGGACCTGCATGATACACAAGCAAAAAGTAAAATGAAGAGAGGTAAATTAGTGATAGAAATAAAGGTGTCTGAAGTGCAGTGCAAGTCTTATTTTTTCGTTTCCTTATGATGAGTACAAAAGTAACATTATCCATATGGAGGAACAACAGAATTTGATGTCCCTGTCTGCTTCACTAAACTGCCAACATAATGGAGGAACATAATTTGACAGCGTACGTAACTTGAAGTTTTGCAAGTGAAACCAGCCAGTTCCTTTCTACCTAGAATAGACAGCCTCGGAAGAAACTTATACAGCCCCTACTGCCATTGTAGAAGACAGCAAGTTTATGTACAAAGTAATCAAGCTAAATAGTTATAGTAAGACAATAAAAATACATCAACATTAAACAGAACCAGAACTGCAAAGAAAAGTATGAATAATGTCTACAAGTGGATTGCATCTTTTAGGTTAAACACATAATTAAATGAGTGACTTAAACCTCCCTAAGATACTTTATTGCCATCATCATCTGCTTCTATACCATTAGTTCATACAACATGCAAGAAAATATCAATCTAACAGAGCAAAATTTCCTCAATCATGACGAAACCAGTGTGCAGAAATACAGGGCTTCAACCATTTTATGCAAGCAAGTGCTCAGATACCTTCATAGCACAAGAGGTCTCAAAGAGACATAAATACACATGCAGTAATATATTAAATAAAAGATACATGATCTTTTACAGAAAGGGCTCAGGATTTGTTAAAGCATATAAACCTAAGCAATGTCAGATCTTAGAAAGGCATAGCCAACGACAAAACAGGACATCACCCAAATGGTATAGGAAAGTAAATTCCATTGGTGCGGAAACAAGATCCTGATAATCGCTTACAATACAATCAAAATGCCTCCAGTGCAATTAACAATATATAGAGACACATATATTGACAAAAATACTCTCTCTAGCTAGAAATTTAAGGTTTCTTATAACTATTCTCTTTTCAATCGGTTGCTATACATATCTCAATCTAGAAATTTGAGCTGCTTCCTGTACTGCATGGATGACCAGGAATCCAGTTATGAGTGATCACAGTAACATCGGAAACCATAAGACCCATTAAGGCAACAACAACATTTAGACACAAAGACGTGTATCCATTAAGGCAAGAACACAAACGACCCAACCACAGAGAAACCTTATAAACAACCCAACCACAGAGAAATTTAAAGACGAAACGAAAGGCATGAAAAAAAGTGCTTTGAAATAAAATCACGAACCCAATCACAGCATATTTCCGTCGGGATCTGGTCTCCAAAACGGGAGTAGCAGGTTCCAAATGGCCGGGAGCTTCTCCAAAACGGAGGAGCAGGTTCCAAATCCACCGGGAGCTTCGAAATCGTTGGGGTCGATGGTGGTTTCAAAATAGGGAGGAGGAGGTTTCCAAATGGGGACGGAATGGGGGGATTCGAATTCGAATCCCCAATTTGTCTTAGGTATATTTGGGGATTTTGAAAAGGGTTTGGGTTGAACCGGTTGTTAGCCAAAATCGCCTCAATAAAGTGACCCGGTTTAACCGAACTCCTCATTTATTTGCTGGCACTTTCGTAGCCGTCGGATGGCTAGGGACTTCATCCCCACCGGTGCTTCACAACGCTTCACAGCCGAACGCTTCACAGGATAACCGAACTCATTGTAAACCTACTATACTGTTAGTCAAAACTGGTAAACCTGTAAATTCCTTATATATATTACCCTCCCGACAAATTAAGATTCAAGTGTTGATAAAAAGACAGTTAAAAAATGACACTTGTCAGATTTACACCGACTTCTCTAAATTCCATCAAGAAGTTTGGATGAGATTTCTACCTAGGAGCCATCTTTGGATCTGCCACTGGAAACCTCTCTCCAACTGTTGGCAAGGGGTAGTAGTCTAGTGGACAGGCTTTCATGGGATCAATGTGTTCACTCAAGTTCTCCAACTGCTCATCAGTAAAAATTTGTCAAAGAACAGCTCTACCGGTATTTGAAGCACCTCCAACCAGCCACTTATCATCAAGACGATGACTATACACCCCATATCGTGCATCGTCAATCCTACTGGTGCTCAATAGTTTGACAGCAAGGGTCGAACCCAAAGAAGTGACCTAAATATGAATATCGAGAAAGTAAACTTTACGTAACTCAGAAAATGGCTTAATATTATCGTAATGCAAAAGATTCTTTGGAACATTATGCATGCAACATCTAGGCAGAAAAAGAAGAAGCAGCACAAAATGCAATGCTGGCAGTAGGGTGACTTACAGTTGACTTTGCAATATGGTCACCGTCATTCAAATTCATTTCCAGGAAATAAATTTGACTTGCAGGATCTAATGAGACATATTTAAGGGTTTCTTAACTTAAAACCAAAGAACAATAAATACAGCATGATGAGATTCTCCCTGTATGGCAAGCCTAAACATACATCATAATGTCCTTAATGATTGAAAGATAAGTATAGCAGATATCTCACAGCTTTCCCTGGTTGCGTTGCTTGAGCTGCAAGAAAGGCCGCTATACTATCGGTGGTTCCCGTGCATACAACACAATCTTTTGGAAAACCTGCACAGATGTACTCCATAAAACTGAAGCTACAATAATATCCTAATGGTACTTTTTAGAATTGAAGATTTTTTGATGGAGTGTATTCAACATAAACCTGCAGTTTCTAGTGAATAACAACTTGAACAATCTTCTAGTTTACACAGATCTACCCAAAATTCCATGAAGCGATATAGCCTTCAATACAGGACTACTTAATCGAATGAAGACATACCATAATTTGTTCTAATATCCTCTTTCAAACAGCCAACTGGAGTTCCAGGAGCTTGGACGGATGGTAAAAGATTAGAATATGGCTGGGAGAGCAACCATGGCGGGTAAGAGTCTAGCTCAGAATCATAGCCAACCTATGAAAAGGAAACAGCAAACAAAATAATCTTTCCCAGGATGATTATATGGCTATTTACAACCCGCAGAGGTAGAGTCCTATATAGAAAGAACTACTAAGAAATATCTTCAAAGCATTATTGTAGTCAGTGACTCCCAAGATTTCCATGAAGAAGCAACAATAGCCAATCTGCTTGATGCAACAATGCTGCAAATGTTTTATTTGCATCAACCATGTTCCACCACGAGACAAGCTTACATAGAGTCAGAGGACCCAGAGCAAACTGTATGGTTTGCAGGAGCAATACCCTTTACTATGGGTAAAGCATCAGAACAACTCTCATTGTAGAGGAAAGGTCTACATAACGGTTCTCCTGTTGTGCTGCATTACCAAATTCAGATGCTGACTTCAAATGCATCTTGACATGGAAAACAAAAATAACTCAAGGATAGGGGACAACTCCCTAAGGTATCCACCTGACTACAATTACAGTAGTCGCTAGGGCTGTCCAAGTTCCGGTCCGGGCCGGTCGGTCCGGTTTGGCCGGCCAAACCGGCCATTTTGTAGAGTATATAGACCGGTCCGGTCCGGTCCCCGGTTTCGCCGGTCCGGACCGGACCGGTGGCCGGTTTGGGTCGGTTTGGGCCATGCCATTTGGGCCGGTTTTGGGGTTGGGCCGTGCTATTTTGGGCCAATTTCCGGTTTGGAGAGGTATACTCCAGTCCGGTCCCGGGTTTTCATGAGGGTAACTCGGAACCGGACCGGAATACACCGGTTTACCGGTCCGGTCAACCCGGTTTCAAAAAAGTCCACCGGATTTGTCCAAAACCGGTCCGGTCCGGTCCGGCCGGTATTTTGGATAGCCCTAGTAATCGCAGAAGTCCCATCAATGGAAATGGAAGCAATAAGTTCCCGAAGATCAAAGGGAACATCTTCAAGCACCAAGAAAAGTGTAGATTTCTAAGAACTTGTCCAATCTATTGTTTCTTTGCCCTTTCTAGACAACAGGAAAAAAAAACTCAGCTTACATGTTGGAAATGAAAATATTGCAAGAGTGAAAATAACCAGTGTTCTTTTTGTTTGCGATAATTCTGTAGTGATTAGAAATTATCATTCAGCACATACCGTGCAAGCTTAGCTAATGTACGCAATTTCCAAAATAGTCCATTTGATCTACGTGGATAAATTTCCAAATGGCTCAAACATCCAATGCAATCCATATAATGTTACTGATGGTCCAAAAACTTTGAGCTGTTATTGGAAAAAGATAAGAGTTGATCAATTTAAAAGTCTGCTTCTTTTTCCGTAGATAGAAGTTATCCCAAATGTTCGAGACACTACCGCGTCCATTGCCCATTATTATGTAATATAGATGGTGAGGTACTCGATTTCCCACTAACGCTCGAATTTAAGGTTGTGAAATGAACTTCCACTTTGACAAAAGGTAAGTCTTAGAGGCTATCTTTTTTTCTGAAAAGTCTTAGAGGCTGTCTATTAGCTTATATCAGGTTTACGCTGCAAGTTGCAACAAACAAATTCCAAGAGATCAATGAGATTTTCCCCTAAATAGCATTACCTTATACAGCGGGTACACCCGCCTCCCTTCGGAGTGAATAGTCCCTCTCTTGTCGATGAGCACAAACCTAGCACCAGAGGTGCCAAAGTCCATCCCGAGATAAAGCCGCTCCCCAACTTGAAGCCCCACTTCTGGGTTACTTTTTGGGGTCCCAAAAATCATTCTTCTTGGTCTTCGTTTGCTTACAACATTGCACAACCCAGTTCTGGAATAGGCCTTCCTTGAACCACAACATCCTGGTTCATCCAGATCACTTACATGAAAAACTTAAACCGGTAACCCGCACAAGGTGATATCCTTGCTAATAACGACTTCTAAAGTCATAATTCTGGTCAGTCCAAATCTACGATGAAGATTATGCAAATTTTGGCCAAGAGCAGGTAACACTCGAAGACAATGAAAGCTATCCCACACTAAAAACTTGAATGTAAAAATACTATCCAATAAAAACCATGCGGGCATAGAGAAGAGAGAAGTACCTTATTTTGGTAAGGATGGACCGAGAAACAGAAGTGAGGCAGCGGGATACTCTGGCAGACTGGCCGCGCCTGCCCTTATCCGCGACTGGCAGTCTAACACTGCGCCTGCGGATAAGGGAGAAGAGTTTGGACATCCGTATGCACTAAGGGTCGTCAACGGTATTGTAGGTAACGGTTTGACAAAAATTGTCACCGTCACCGCAATTGACGGAATCACCTATTTGACACGTCACTGCACCGCTAAGAAACAATAACCGCTCTTGCCCGTGACGGTATTAACGGTAACGGTTAGACAATAACCGCTTAAACCGTGTAAGCGTTAGGGCAAAAAAATAGTTTTTTTTTACATTTCATTTTTTTCACTGTTTTAGGCTCTTTTTCTTGGATTTTTTTTTACCATTAAGACCATTTGATGTCCATATATAAGCAATAAATATAATCATTCAAATATTATAACCTATTTAAATTTTGCAACATAATATCATAATTAATAATCATATTAAATGGACAAATATCTTAACATATTCAAACATAATATCATAATCATTAATACTCATAACAAATATAATAAGTTGTCCAAAAGTCCAACATAATATCATATTCAAACATAAAGACTAAAGTCTAATAAAAGTGTCCAACAATGTGACATAAACCAACTAACATATTCCAATAAAAGCCCAATAAAAGTATGTCACATAATCAATAATCATCTAAAGTCTTAATTATGGGTTGTTAACGGTAGTGTAGGTGACGGTTTGACGAAGTCACATATTTGACACCGTCACCGCACCGCTAAGACCCAATAACCGGTCTTACTGGTAACGGTGACGGTTAAACCACCACCGCCGGTGAAAATGAACACCCCTAGAATGCACACGTTCTTTTTTTTTTTTAAGGTATGCACACGTTCGATACGAGGATCTATTATATTATTTCCGCAATAGCCTGGGCTTGGTGATCGAGGTTCAAGGATACGGGATATCTTTACAACTCCACCACAAGGTCTAGGAAACCTCTAAATAAGAGAACTTGTGGGCCTGTATATATTGCACAGTACTATAGAAGGCTCAGATCGACGGTTTCTGAGCCCAATTTCAGATCATATTCACTTCGTCTCTTCAAGTTTACAGCTTGAGCCTGCAGATTGGAACATGCCCAACAACAAAGGAAGCGTATCTATGGGAAATATATGATTGAATGGAACCCACATGAGACATGTTCCAGCTGCACGTGAGCCCCCTGGTAAAGCACACACACGGAGGTGACAGCTAAATAGCTTCTCCTCGCAGTCACAGCCATGGGGCAGACCATTAGGACCACATAAATAAAGGTCACATGTGCCAATCAGGCCCCCCGATGAGTCAATGAAAACATGTATTTCTGTACTTGTACTCTTTCGAGCAATGGAATAGTTGCATGGAAAAGAGGACACTCGACCAAAAGAACAAAAGCAGCAAAAGATTCTTTGCATATTGGTTTTCCTATTAGATTTTGTTCTTGTGGCCGTTTATTAGTTAAAGCAGGACTATCTTTGGGATTATGTTGCTTTACGACCCACACTCACAGTTACGTCTCACCCGTTTCTTGTCTACTTTTGGGATTTATCTTGCTCTGCATCGTGGAGTTTGGACAACTAATTGGCGCATCATAAAATAACGGAATGTGAGGAGCAAATGAGAAAACAACTAAGGAGGGTACCATAATTCGATGTAATTAAAATGGTCAATTTCAGTTCTATTCTGGTTCACTATATGTGTTTTTTTTTTACATATTTTTTTAGGTCTTAATATATTAAAAATATTTTTTTGGACCAAAATTTTGAAAAAAAAATCAGCTACTCATCATAAATTAACAATAAATATAAACATTCATTTAAAATATAGATTCTAAATTAAATATTCAATTAAATTTTATATGTTATACTTTATTCTATTTTTTAAAGAAAAATTTCGATAATTTCATCAAAATTTCTGGTTTCGAATTCGATTCCGAAAATTATAAAAAATGATTTCCAATTTTAATAGATATCGTAAACATAATCGAAAGTAGAACCGGAATTTTCACCTGCCCTTAAAAACAACTAGTGAAAAGGATCAGATTATGTACTGCTCGAACATTTGTTCCGCGTGACATAAAACTATGTGCGCTGCATGAACATTTGTTCTATTGTTTTTTAAATTGACATTTTAAACAGAATGTTATTAACTTTGTTCTCGAGCCAAACACCATGAAATTCCTCCTATTCCGTCGTGGTTATGCCACCCATTAATTAGGCAACCTCAACCTGTTGCACAAACTAATCCAACCAGGCACAGGCGGCCCCAGTTGGGTCCCCCCAAATTTTTTTTTTACATGTATTTTTTTATTTTTTATTAGGTTTGCCCCCTAGGTCAAATAAAACTTATGTTTGCCCCCCTTGCCTGCCTAGATTAATCAGCCTGCCCCCTTAAAACCCAAGCAGCCCAATACCTCAAAATCAAATTAAAAGAATAAGCAGAGAGATATTTATTTATGTCAAAACTTGAAATCCTACATTAACTTGTCGACGTTGTCGTGAATTTTGCGACGAATATTTCATATACTTCTCTTGAGTCCTGATAATCGCTGTGTGTTGTAATCATTGAAATAGATGTTTTCACTATTCTAGTACTGCTTTTTTTTTTGTTCTTTTACCTTTTATGTTGGACTTGGTTGAGAATTTGGATATCGCAAATACTGAGAAAGGGGGTGGTGTGCTCTTGTTGGATAAGTGATAATTCAATTATTCAAGTGTGCTGCGTGTCCATCTTTACTTACTAGAGAATCATTGGTTATATCATTTTATTGTCACTATCATCATCTAATTTTACATGTCTGACTTCTCCACAATTTATGAAAATCCAAAGTTGAAGTAAGACTCATTTTCATCTATCTTTTGTTTGTTTAGGTCTGATTTTTCATAGCCCATGAGATTAACTTGTTTTTAATTGTCTTTCTCTAAAAGTGGAACTTATTTTCCATTGTAATTTGTGACGTTTGGATCAACTTATAAATCTATTTCTTCAAAATTTTAGCCATTAATTTAGCCAGGTAATGGGCACTTTGAACTACGATTTTTCTGTTTTCTCATTTTGTAAGGGGAGTAGAATAGTTATTTGGATGTTAAAATTGAACTTTTTGTCCAAATTTTTTTTCTATTATCATTTACCAAATATGTATTTCCTCCATGCAATTTCGGGTTATTTTATTGTTGATAGAGATTCCACTCTTGAGAAGCCCGTGTTCAATAGTACTGTCTCACTAAAAAAAACTATAGCAAGGGTGAGAAGTATTTTTATGCCATTGGAACCTGGATTCTTTTTGAACTTTGGATAATTTGGCTTCTTTTTCCAATATGCTTCGTTTTGCTATTGTTTCTTTCAAGAATAATAGAAATACAGTAATTGTTTATTTTTCTCATTTATGTGTTATGTTTTCTTTTTACATATCCCAACAAATTCAGCAGGACTTATTGAGCATAGGGCACATCCTTTCTAGCAACAAAAATAAGTACTTCATTTATGGAAATAAAAAGTTATATTGCTGAAAATATTTTATTTCATTTATGTGTTTTGTTTTACAAAGAATATATATATATGTAGAAATACTTTTGTTTGTGTGATTAGTTGGTGCTCTATTGGTGTCTTGAACAACAAGAATTTAATCTTTAATGTCACCTCTCAGTATCAGCAAATAGTACAGTACGTGTATTTCAATATTTTTAGTGTTTTTAGTCCTTACTTTTTTTTATTTATACTCTTAAGATTTTTTTTGCATTAAGTAGTAAAAACAATTTTTTTTGTCATTTTTCCTTAAAAAGTTTGCCCCCCATTAATTGAGTTTCTGGCTCCGCCACTGCAACCAGGTCTTATCGCAATGATTAGTTGTGATAGCTAACAATCTCCGTTGATGGAATACGGATTATATAAGACCGATGGAATTAGGACTTCCCAAAACCAAATATTCCCCTTTCCTTGGATGCTCCTTGCTCGATAATGTGGCCTTTTAATTGTTATCGAATGACCTAAATCCTAGATGATTGGTGGTCCTCGAGGAGCAGATGTTAGACTTTTTCTTGCTGATTTAAATACACAATGATATTATGTGGTAGGTGTTGACTCTTGGAGTAAAATATCAGAAGAAACGTCTTGAATGTTGTTCTCGAAAGAAATAAGAGTGACCACATATAGGGCCTATGGACTAGATCAACTATATATATATGTTAGGTTTAGAGAACTCCTACCTTGTGTTTGGAGTTGGGACAATCCATCCCTGAGTTAAATGGAATACAAACATACCGAAATGGATATTTTACTATAAAAACTTTGGAACATCACGCACGAACATTTCCTCTTATTTTCATACCGTTTTGGAAGGATTAAAACTGATGGGCTTAGATGAAGAAGATCCCCTTATATATCCTCTTTCAGTCTTTCTACTTCTACTTTTCTGCTTCACCAAACAACCCTTTAAGCTTTTTGGCAATCACGTCCACGGTCCATGATCCATCCATTCGTGTCTTCCTCATAAAAGTAGGGCTGCAAACCGGATTTTCGGTCCTACTAACATAGAGGACCGGACCAGACCACTTATAAGTGGTTCGGTCCGGACTACTTTAAATTTTTTTCAATTTTTTTAAATTTTGTTAGGTTAATTTCGAAGGAAAAATGATATATAAAAATGTAGAGTTTTAATTTATATTAAAATTAAACTTTTTAAATTTGTAATTTGTATTAAAAATATAAAAAAATTATTATTATTATTTATATTATTAAATGCGGTCCGGTCCGATTTTGCGATCCGGTCTCGTCCGCATTTGTTCGGCCCTACAGAAAATCACCTCTTTTATCCAGTCCAATTATAATGCGTGCACGTTAATTGTTTACCCAACCTGAGCATTTACATGCATGGGCAATAATAAATTAACTGGCGATAGACATGGAGGTTGGCCCAACTACCAACCTCCCACGCGCCTCTTTAGGTAGCGTGTCCACATGTGCAAATCGCAATGCACCCACAGAAGTTGCTCCCCCAAGTCGACGGGTCCCATAGGCATAGGCGCAGCCACAGCCACAGGCCCACAGCCGCAGCCCACAGGGACGTCAAGACTTCTGACGACGTCGTTGTTCAAATAAGCTATCGTCCGCGACTCCTCGTCGTGCATGTAAAGAGCGATAAGTACAAGCAGTCAGACATCCATTACATGTGCAGGGTAGGGTTGTCCAAAATACCGGTCAACCCGGACCGGACTGGTTTTGGACAAAATCGGTGGACTTTCTTGAAATCGAGTTGACCGGACCGGTAAACCGGTGTATTTCGGTCCGGTTCCGGGTTACTCTCATGAAAACTCGAGACCTGACCGGAGTATACCTCTCCAAACCGGCCTAAACCAGAAATTGACCTAAAATAGCACGACCCAACCCCAAAACCGGGCCAAAATGGCATGACCCAACCCAAAATCGGCCCAAAATGGCGTGGTCCAAATCGTCCCAGACCGAACCGGCGAAACCGGGGACCGTACCGATCATATGTCCGGTCCGGTTCGGTCTATATACTCTACAAAATGGCCGGTTTGGCCAGCCAAACCGGACCGAATTAGCCCGGATCGGAACTTGGACAACCCTAGTGCAGGGTATGTCCCCATTCCCATTGTACGTTGGCAAACCAAGAATCTCGACCCGCAGGTGGCGTACACTTTATATATGCTCCAAATTTGTAGGAAAAAGTAGCTAAATTGATCAAGCCATACCAGCACATTTAGTGGCGGAGCCAGAAGCACAATCAATGGGGGCAAACTCCTAAAGAAAAATGACAAAAAAAATTACTATGTAATGCAAAAAATATCTTAAAAGTTAAAATATAAAAAATTAAAGACTAAAAACATTAAATATATTGAAATACAGGTACTATACTATTTGCTGATACTAAGAGGTGACAATTGGGTCTTACGCTTTTACATCTTCTGAAAAACGTTGCAAAATAGTTTCGTCTCGATAGTTTTGAAAATCTCTCTTTCGATGTATACTACCGTACTATCATTCAACCATTCATCTCTCATCTTATTGCGCAAGTTAGTTTTGATAAACTTAATCGTAGAGAATACTCTCTCAACGGTTGTAGTCGTAATTGTTAAGACCAATGTCAATTTAATCAGCTGATAAACCAATGGATATAAAGTATGCTTCCTCGTCTTAACCATCTTCACAGCAAGACCTCCAATATCTTGAAACCCAAAAAAAGCAGCACGACTTCTCACATCATAAATGTAGTTTCGAAGCTGATCTCTAAGTACAACATGCTCAATTGCTGAGAAATCTTCTGGATAAAGCTCAGCAAGACGAAGCAACTTAGAATGGTTATACGCTGCAAACGAGTTTCTTGGATCAAAATATGCTATACAAAGAAGTAATTTCGTACTTGCTTCATTGAAACGATGATTCATCTCTTGGATGATCAAATCAATAATTTGGCAAAACACTTCCACACGAAAATGATGCAAATAAGTAATTGTTTGCCCTCCACGTCGAGTCCGACCACGAGTTGGAATAATATCTTCCATATTGGGTACAATGAAGAATTATTCACGCAAAAAGTTTTGACTTATTCTAAAAAATCATCTCATTCATTCTCCCTCAAATCCTGCAACCGATGCTTCACATACTTGGATGTTATTCTTTGCAGTAGCCACAATAACCAATTGGAGTTGGTGAGCAAAACAATGAATGTAGGTCGTAGAAGGATGATCCCTCAAAATGAGAGACTTCAACCCATTGAGTTCACCTCGCATGTTTGATGCCCCATTATATTGCTACGAAATAATTAGATTCCAAAACTAGAAAATCTAAGTGACCTTTTTTGTAATTATTTGGTGAAAGTAATTGCCCGTGTGCGGACAATGTTATAAGACTCCATGATCCAAAGTGTCTTACCAATTACAGCAACTTGTTTTTAATACCATTAGACCAGTGATTACTTTTTGGAAAACATTAAGTCTCCTAGATTATTTCTGCCATTAGGTGCTTAGGACTCGAAAATTTTAGATGCATTGGTAATTCTTATTTTTTGTTACAGAAGAATATGAATGAAGACAAGGTACTATCTTATATACTTTTTTTAATAGAAAGTTAAAATATAAGCTAAGATGACTCTTTACATAAGCTAATATGGATGAGAGTTTATTTGTTAGTTTACAGTAACATTATCCACAAAACCAGATAGATTCTGAATCAAAGTCGCATGAGAGACTTTCACCTAATAATAACATAAAATGTCACTTAAAAAAGGTTGAACTGGGTGATTGGGAGTCAAAGGGGGCAGACTGAGGCATCTGGACAAATCATAGGGGGCGTGCTGAAACTCTAATAGGCCAAGGGGGCAGGCCTCGACTAAAAAATAAAAAATGACTTGGCTCCTCCTGTGAGCACATTCCCACATAAATGATTTTCTCACGCTCTTATTCATAAATGCGTATAATGCAATTTGTGTACATATTTAAATAATTAAAAACCATAAAACGACGCGCTGTCCACGTGTCGTATAGCAAATTGGTTACTTCTTTCCTAAGCAGCAAATTAGTATAGTTTTCTGCTTTTGTTGTTGCGTCTGTTTTCTCCACATTGGCTAATCACAGCTATCTAGACTACAATAACTGGATATATAAAATAAGGTCAAAGTAAAAAAAATAAATCTAATAATAAAAATTCTATTATTTAAAAAAAAACTAATAAAATTTGTGAAAACTATTTTTTCTTCTCTCCCTGACATTTCTAACAACTTCCCTCTCTCTATTCGCATCCGTGATTCTCTCTCTCTCGTTTTCAAATACTTTCTCTCCCTAATCTCGTTTATGCTTCTCTCTCATCCTCGCAAGCATCTCATCAAGTCGTTTTCGGTTACTTTTGTGTTATCATCACAAAATACTCTCTTCATTTTTTCATCAATTTTCATATATTTTTTTCACTTTTTCACCAATTTTTTTCCTCTCTCTCCTCATTTTTTCATCAACCTCAATACCTAAAATTTTAATCACCTTAAAATTTCACTTCTCAAACACAACATATTTTAATTTTTTATGTAAATAAGTAAATCATAAAATATTTTATAAAGAATAACCAAACACTACAAATTTAAAAAATTCCTAAAAATATTTCAATGAAAAATGTTTTTACTTAAAATAATAATTTTACATCTAAACAAATTGAGCATAAATTTGATTCATTTTTCGGCAATTGCAGTTTTAGCTTTCACTCGTTTTGTAGTATCACTCTTACAATCACCAATTCGTCATTTTTAACTTTTCTCGACAATACTTAGAAAAAACATATCGACAATGTCTCCTAAATGTATAAACTATTGCAACCTTCAAAAATAAAACAATAAGGCATGTAGATGTAAGTGTTATAGTTTCATCTAAAATATAATATTTTTTTAAAAATTAATAATTTAGTAGGCTAAATGTAACATTTTCCAAGACCAGACCCACATTCCAACTCATTTCATCCTCCAATAATAAATCTCAAACAGTCACTATATCAGATGGAATTATCACCCCTTCCTTAGCTGTAGGTCGGGTCCCTCGAAAGAGAAATATGCCGCCCACTTCCCATACGGTAGAACAACCCTTCCACCAAAAACTGCCGATTTTTTACCATACTCCTCCAAATCCAAGAGGACTGACCAGTAACCCCTACTGCCCAAAAATCCCACCCCTTCACATATTTCCCGGACAATACACGAACCAAAGACAATCTCGTTCTGTGAGCATCTTCCATGCTGATTTGGTCACCAGTGCTTGATTTATCTCCAAAATTGTACGAATACCCAACCCACCATCACACTTGGGTAGGCAAATTGAGGACCAAGCCTTTAAATATAAATGTCTATCATGCTCCTCCTTAAAACCCCACCAAATTTTTTTTGTCACACGATAAATATCATGACACCAAGAACACGGCATTGAGTAGAAGTTTATGAGGTATGAAGGAATGGCACTAGCCACCGATTTAATCAACATAGTACGTCTCGCCTAGGAAAGCAACTTAACCTTCCACCTAAAATTTTTTTGGAGGAATGTTGCTTTAATCTCCTCCACTGCCCTCGATCTAGCACATGGTACTAGTAACAGGAGGCCAAGGTGTTTGGCTTCTGGAGGAAGTTTTTCAAGCCCAAATGATCCAAAATAGTCAAAATGGCCTGCCCTCGAAATTTTTTGCTGAAGTGGATCGAAGATTTTACTTTTATTCACCTTTTGCTCGGACCGAGCCATATACTTTCAAGACAAGTATGTAAACAGGTGGTTTCATGCAATGTCGCCTTTGCAAACAACAAAAGGTCATCCACAAATAGTAAATGAGTTATACTAGAGGCATTACGACCCATTTGGATACCTTTGAGATTACCCCTTCGTTCCTCACACAACAACAAACGAGACAGAACTTAAGAACACAAAATAAATAAATAGGGAGAAAGCGGATCTCCTTGGCATAACCCTCTAGAAGGATAGAACCTCCCGAATGAACTTCCATTTATATGAATGGAGAAGGAAAAGGTAGAGATGCATTGATTCACCCAATTTATCCAAACCGAACTAAAACCAAATCTCCCCATCACTTTAATGAGAAAACTCAACTCAACTCGATCATAAGCTTTTCTATATCCGCTTTAAATGCCATCCAACCCTCCTTTCCTTTTTATGATTTATGCCACGAAAAATCTCCGTCGCCACAATATAATTATCATGAATGGCACACTCCAACACAAATTGTTAGAGAATATAATTCAAATAATAAAATATTTCTCTTCATATCAGCTTAAGCTTTTGGGATGAGTGGTAGATTCACATGGTATCAGAGCTATGGTGCTAAGTTCGAGACTTGACTCCACACTCTACCCTAATTTCAATTAAATATTGCACGTGTTGAGCCTCCCAATTAAAGGAGAGTCTGACCCAACGTAAGGGAGAGTGTTAGAGAATATAATTCAAATAATAAAATCATCATCTTCCTATCAGCTTAAGCTTTTGAAATGAATGGTAGATTCACACAAATGATAGATTGAAACAGAGAAATCAGTTTAGGAATAACAATCTTTAACCGATCCGTCATTATTTTAGAGATTAGCTTGTAAATAACATTACAAATACTAATGGGCCAACTCACATTTGAAGGATTGTCCACTTTTGGAATTAAAGTAATATTCGTAGCATTTAAATCAGGCAACATACAACATCACCCCTGTAATGAAAAAATCATGCACCGCCTTGATTACATCTGAACCTACCACATCCCAAAAATGTTTAAAACATAGCATCGCCATACCATCCGGTCTCGGGGCATTATCTAAGCTCATCTTTTGAAGAGTTTCAAAAATTTCCTCCACATTTGGGACTTTTGTGAGAATAACATTCTTCTCCTCTGAAATTATAGGCTCAATCAAATCTTCAAGATCATCCGAAATACACAGGGTGTTAGTGGAAAACATAGTCCGATAAAAAGCTACCATTTCCTACCCAAATAGCTGATCTTTCCGAGACCCAACCAACCGAATCAAACTTCAACTTCAGCAATCGATTTCTACACCTCCGTATGATTGTCGAAGCATGATAGAATTTCGTATTGAAGTCATTAGAGACCAACCACATCTCACGAGACTTTTGCCTCTATAGGTCCTCTTCCTGACGAAGTTGCTCGTCCAATTCCAGCGAAAGAAATTGGGCCAACTAAAAATTTTGAGAAGAAGGAGCCCCCTGTTGACATACGACAAGTTGGTTCTTTATCTGTTGCATAGAAACCTTAATGTGCTCGAAACACCTTTTATTCCATATCCTCAAATCTGACCGAACTGCACGAATCTTCATGAAAAGAGAATGAGCAGGGCTGGTCCCACATGCTGATACCCACGCCGAATTCATGATGTCCATACAAGTATCGTCTCTTAACCAAAAACACTCAAATTTAAAAGGCTTAGGGGCATGTTCGGCAAAACCGAATAAAGAAAACACAAAGGGGCCTATGATCCGAGTCTGTGACAGATAGTGGATAATAGTTGCGTTGGGATAAGCAACCCTCTATGGTATATTGGAAATTTCCTTATCCAAACGCTCTCTAATATTTGCAAACCCCAGCCTTTTATTAAACCATGTAAATTGGAGACAACGAACCCCAAATCCACAAAATCCAAAGTCAACATAAACAGAGATAAACCATTGGATGGAGATGAGGAACAAAAGTCGTCCTCCTTGCTTTTCCGTTGCACCAATAATATCATTAAAATCGCCCAAGCACACCCACGACTTATGCTCCTATGTATTCAAATTCTGCAAATGAGTCTGAAACCCAACTTTATCCTTCCAATTTGCCAGACCATAAACCAACGAACAAAGAAAAGGCGGATCCTATCCTCCTGGTTCCACTTGTAGGTGAAAAAAATTCTGAGACTGCCCAAGCAACTTGAAGCGGAAATTAGGCCTCCAACAAAACACAATACCCTCTCTTCTACCAAGAGGAGGCACACATTGTTAGTCTGTCTTAACTAAAACTAGAGCCCCACCTAATAAATAGGCTTAATAACTAATATGTCACTGTGATTTTTTTTTTCCGACATAAAAGTCATATAGTCTATAAAAAGTAGTCAAATAGCAAGGACATGTCGGTATTCTGTTAGTTCATTAACTTTTGGTGGACATAATAACCTATATATATATGAAAAGGACTTTCATGTTCAAAATTGTACTCCGAATATTGATTTATTAAAAGTTAATTTTACAAAGACTATAGTGATAATTAAGATTTGGGATAAATACACTTTGCACTATTGAACTATGAGGGCATTTACATTTTGCACCTCGATTTATCGATTTCGTGAGATTGAACCCTCAATTTTTAATAATTCATCGATTTGCACCATGGACCCTTATTTGCTACTATTTCTTACGGTAAACAATGCATGTGACGTCCACGTGACATGCCCCCGTTTACGTTGCCTGTTTTTCCCTTTGAAAAAAATATACTTTTCACCCCACCAATTATGGGAGTACTGACATTTCGCACCCCAAACTATGAGGGTACTAAAACTTTGCACCCCTTGTTTTCCAATTTCGTGACATTTTATTTGATTTGCACCTCACAAGCCAATTGACAGTTAAATGAGACAGTAAATCTGTCAAGTGTCGCCCACGTGATTTATTGACCATGCACACCAGGAAGTTCTTTAAATTATTGTGTTTCGCTGATAGGCAGAGGATTTTTATGAAGCACACACACACACACACACACATATATATATATATATATATATTTAAATTTTAAATCTGGTTATTTGTTTATTATTTTTCTTTCTAGTTTGTAGTTCATCGGTTGAATATTTAGAATTTGAAGCGATTCCAATTGCAGAGAGATTATGTGTTATGTTTTCCCTTTTTGGCTGTCAACATATTATTGAACCATGAGTCTTTGCACGTGACATATTTATCGTCGCATTTAATGGCTAATTCGATTGTGGGGTGCAAATCGATGAAAATGTCACGAAATTGGAAGACGGGGTATAAAGTGTCAGTACCCCCATAGTTGGGGGTGCAAAGTGCATTTTCTCTCAAAAGGCAAAATGGGCATAACAAGCATAAGTGAATAACATAGACGACACATGGGTATTTACCGTCGCATTTAATTGCTAATTCGATTATGAGGTGTAAATTGACCAATTTAAGTTTATGGGCTCAATGTCACGAGATCGATAAATCTGGGTGCAAAGTGTATTTTCTCCTTAAGCTTAATAAATATACTAAAGTTTGACATAAATCCTGATGTGCATATAAGAAAGGATGGTTGAAATTCATCTTACTAAAATTAAGGACATGTTTGTTTTGCAAAAATATTCTAAATTATTGCTCTTGCATGTTTTTTTGGTAGATGAGATTCAAAATTTTTAATCAATCTCAATTCGGTTTGGTTTTAGATCCGTGATTTCAAATATTCTCAATGTGTACTCACACGTGCTAATTGTTGCTTCAATCTCTAAACTTATCGCTCAATTTCTGTGTGAAGTGGAATAATTTTGGATTATGATTATTTATAATTTTTTTGTCTAAATTGTATGGTGCAATTTGAAGACAGATAAACAAAAATATAGATTTTATACTATGTAATATTGTTTATATAATTTATTAGACAACATAAATTATCTTTAAATTACGTGGAAAAATTAAGACGAAATTTACCGATGATTCCAATAATCTCTTACCTGTACGACTCTCGCCTATGTTTCTGCGGCACCTCTTACCTTGAGCTAGCCCAAAAGAAAACAATCAAGTTATACTGATAAGAGAAAACGATGTTAAAGAGAATGGTTTATCTTTCAGGAAGAAAAAGAACGTGCGGCATGACGCACAGGAAGTTGGATGGTCAGTTATTTCGCAACGTCCCAGGTGCCATCGTCTGGGCGAGTATAGACAACAGCACTTTTTCCACATGACGCTCCTACTAGGATCCTCTTATCCACACAGTCGCAGGACTTTCTTTAATTCAAAAATTCTCTACACTCTCACACTTCACTGTACGTGTCCCTAGTTACAATGAAGTAAGCCTTGCTCGGCGCGTGGAAGCTAATTTACAACCGGAGAGAGTAAAATTTACTTCCAACACAGAAAAAGTAAAAACTACCCAACTCTAAATAATTTTGTCCTCTATTGTCATTTTCAATTTGTCCTAATCGGCGGCCACTATTATTCCCGCTCAATTTCCTAATTATTTTTTCAAAGCGCTGTCTCGCTCTCTCTCATGCGCGGGGCGGTTCCACCAAATTTAAACGCCAACCTCCGCAGGGCCACGTCATCCATGCAGTAAAACAAATTTCAAATTTTAACAGTAAACAAAACTATTAAACAAAAACCGAAAGCTAGCTTAAGCTTAAGTAATAATAAGCTTAATCATAAGCCTTCCATTGCTCGCTCTCTATCACTCATCCTGCAACTCTTTGCCTTAAAGAAGACGAAATAATCACTCTTTCTCTCTCTCGCTTGTGCTCTTACTGAGAAATAGCTAAAGCGTCAAAGCAAATCAAATTTTTTATAGAAGAAAGAAAAGAACAATGTTGTTAGCTTTTGATTCCCAAACCATGTGAGCTGTCTGACACATTCTCTTCCTTGTGCTTCTTCTGCTACTGCTTCTGTTTCTTTGCCTTCTGCAGTTCTGCTTCTTTTGTGACTTTGGACATTTTCGTCGCCCGAGTCACCGAATCAGTGATTCGACTAAATGGCGTCGTCCTCTCGTGCACGGAGCAGCTCGCCATTCTCGTACCGCAAACCCTCGACTCCGTACGCGTCGTCTGCTTCATCCTCTTCCTCCTTCATGAACAGCCGTATCGTGCCTCGCTCGTGCTCTTCTTCTGCGGCTTCGTTTTTTAACTCGGGTGGTGGACTAAGCTCTCGATCCATGACACCGAGCCGCAGCCGCTCGGATTCAATGTACTGCGGTGCACGTGGCTACAATAACCCCTCTCCGGTCGGGTTCGCTTCTGACGACTTAATTGCTGAGTCCGTTGGTTCGCCGGGCTCCGGGGATAGCATTTCGGTGACGATTCGATTCAGGCCGCTAAGGTAATGGTAGATCTGTGTGTATTGGATCAGATCCATGGGATTTTGATTCGACGGAACGAAATAATTTGGTTTGGAGGTCGTGATTACTAGGTAATGTGATTGATACGGTTTAATATTCAGAGACCTGTGGTTGCAGTGAGAGGGAGTATCAGAAAGGGGACGAGATCGCGTGGTATGCGGACGGGGATAAGATTGTGAGGAACGAGTACAATCCAGCTACAGCTTATGCATTTGGTATTGATTTTTCGGATTTGGCAATTTTAATTTGAACTTTTCAGCTAATTAGTACAGTTGCAATATGAATTAATGTGTCAATATTGAATTTGCATTTAATGTAGGAATTTGTGG
This sequence comes from Myrica gale, assembly GCA_963930655.1. NCBI lineage: Eukaryota > Viridiplantae > Streptophyta > Magnoliopsida > Fagales > Myricaceae > Myrica > Myrica gale. The sequence continues at coordinate 18,857,979 of OZ005612.1, read as the reverse complement.
ATTTTGATTTTGGATTTTGGGGATGGTTAATTGTGGCAGATAAGGTTTTTGGACAGCATAATAATTCACAGGAAGTGTATGAAGTTGCAGCCAAGCCTGTAGTCAAGGCTGCGATGGAAGGTGTTAATGGTATAGAATACTTTCAAAACTCTGACAATGCTATTTTTCTGATTCATTCATTAGCAAAATGGAATATGCTATCAAAATGTTTGAAGAATTCAATGAAAAGTGGCTTAAAAGGAGTGTTGGGTTAGTTCGAGTTCAAAGATTGAAGTAATTTAACTCCGCATTTCTTAGTAAAATCAAATTGTCTTTGAACAGTTGGAGACTCACTCTTCTAAACTGTTGCACCTATTGATGCAGGAACTGTTTTTGCCTATGGTGTTACAAGTAGTGGGAAGACACACACCATGCATGTAAGAGTCATCTTAACTGCGTTTGTGGCCTAATATTGTCGAGTAAATATCTGCTCCTAATAAATGGTTTGTGTAGACAAATGTTAAAATTAATTGACTATGTATGGAGAGTAATCCGCAAATTAAAATGATTATATATTGACCTGCTGGTCTGTTATTGTTGAAAGTGCATATTGAAATCATTGTCAGTGACAACGTTTCAACTCTTCTGAGTTTACTGTGGAGGGATGTAACCAACACAGTTATTGTCTGGTCTTGTGTTTACCATCAAGAAAGTCAATATTAGTCCTGCTGGGATCCCTTTGATGGGTTGTCAGAAGTGTATAAATCGGAGTTGATGTTGGGGATCTCTATGCTGGGTTGGAGGAAGCCAGGTAGGAATCATGTTTAAAGCATGTTATAGATTAAATAAGTGTCATGCTTGGTATTTCTATTGTTGCAGTTATCTTGTAATGTAGAAGAATGCTCCTGCCATATGACATTGAGTTGAAGTTGGTTCAGCTTTAACTGTTTTGAACTTCAACTTCCATACTACTCTATTTCAGCTGCACCGATTCATAGATGGTATCCTGCAATGTATGCTAATCTTAAATTGTTCTGGCTTTGACCTTTCTCTTTTATACTTTGCACAGGGAGATCAAAATTCTCCTGGTATTATACCACTGGCTATAAAGGACGTTTTCAGCATGATTCAAGATGTAAGCGTTCATAACAATTAGTACCATTCGTTTTGTTCTTCCCTCCTTTTATCTCAGATTTTTTTTTCATCTTTACTTTTGATAGGGGAAATGCTTATAAAAAAAAAACTTTTGATAGGGGAAACGACCTTTACTTGTGTTGGTATCTTTAATATCTTCCTTGATATATAGAGGTTTGTTATAGTGATGTGCGCCATTTTTAAGTATAACCCTTCAACGTACTGCTAGTTAATTGAAAGATAGCATCCTACAGAAATCTCCTAACTAATTTAGTTAAATAGCTGCCCTCTCCACCACATAAAGAAGTGGTTCAATTGGTCTTGGCGTTTACTCAAAATTGGGCTAGGGGGCGGGAGATCTTAGGATTGAACCCCTTGTGACCAAGGCTCGTTGCACTTTTTTGGGACTGCGGTGACGGTCTAAACCTCCCAGTTTAGTAGCTATGGCTTAATTTGAACATGCCGCAGCAGGTGGGGAGCCTATATGGTCATGCCCCGGGGGAGCTGATTATGCTTGGTCCCCCCTTCCACCCTTTAAATTAGAATAAAAAAAACTGCCCTCTCCTGCCAGTGTGAGATTTCCACATATTTAGAGTAGGATATTCATGTCTTTTTCTCATGGCTTTACTTTGTTTGGAAATCGAAGTTGCATATGCTGGTTATTGAGAAAACTCTATGCTTTCACCATTTTCTTTTTGATATGTTGGTTTAGTATCATTGTCATTGGCTGCCTTTGTGGGGTCATGGAAGCTTTATGTCTGGTTGACATTCACTTTTCATTGATTTGTCTTCTTCTATGCATCATGAATTTTTCCTTCAATTTTTTATAACTGACAATTTATGCATGTATGACTTACTTTAGTATCTTTTCAGACTCCAGGGAGAGAGTTCTTACTTCGTGTGTCATATCTTGAAATCTATAATGAGGTATGTAATACTAATAAGTCTCCCTGTTTGAGACATGGTACATCATTTTTGTTCTGAAGTTTTGGTCTGAATATATCTCTTTAATGTTTCGTTCAACCACCACTTGTAAATTTTTTTCTTTATTACTATATTGAATTATATCTTTATATTTCTTTTGCAAGTTGGTAGCTTTTCACTTGGAAATGATAATCATCGTTCGGGTTTAATGATCTGTTAAGAAGCAGGATATTTCTTATGAATTTGATTTATACTGCCATTTGTGCTTCTGATATTAGGTGATAAATGACTTGCTTGATCCAACGGGTCAGAATTTGCGTGTCAGAGAAGATGCACAGGTTATTAACTTATGTTCTCGTACAATTCCATGTTTCTTACTCATGACTTGCTGTGTTTCTTTTGTTGACTTAATTGAGTGGTATATTCAGGGAACCTATGTTGAGGGTATAAAGGAAGAGGTCGTTTTGTCTCCTGGCCATGCACTTTCTTTTATTGCTGCTGGGGAAGGTACTTATACTAATTACTCCTGCCATGTCCTGCAATTTTTCCTTCATTTTTCAACTTTTAAGATGGGTAAGTGTCCGGTTAAGGTTTTCTTTACTGAGCTGGGATTTGTTCATGGAAAATGCAGAGCATCGTCATGTTGGATCAAATAATTTCAATCTGTTGAGTAGCCGAAGTCACACCATATTTACCCTGGTAAACATCCTCTATGCAGATGAGTAGCATCCGTTGCTATATCAGTTTTGATTTATCAGGAGTATTTTGCTACTTATCATGAAAAGAATGAAAACTAAAGATACTAAATCTGAAATGCTTGTTGATATTAACTTACAAAACCAAAAAAAAAAGAGAAAAAAAGAGAGAAATCTTGTAAGCATCTTGAGCCTGATGCATGTGTAAATGAAAAAGAGTGCTAGTGGCATTAATCTTGAGGTGGCTATAGGTTCTTGTAGTTAGAAGTTGTAACTGAATTTTTCTTGTCAATATGATTAAGCCCACAGATAGGTGGGAAGCCCAGTGTGATACTGATTCTTGGTTCATCTATTGGCTTGAAAGCGTGAAGGCTAATTATTTGATCATTTGCCATCGCATCTTGCATTAGTGTTCGCGGGGGCTGTTTGGGTGGTCTGGAGGTGGGGGAGTGTTCGCGGTCTGTTTGTGTTGAGAGGGAGTCGGAGGATGGGTTTGCGGATAAAGCTTCGACCGAACCCTTGGCGGTTGGATTCCCTCATAAAGCTTTGGGGGGAGAATCTCCGGCGTGGGTTTTGGACATGGTTTCATCTGTGGGTCAGATGGTTGGGGTGTCGTGTGGTGGTCAAGAGGAAAAGCTGAGGGATCTCTTTGCAGCTTTGGAACGCGATCGGGTGCGGCCTCGTTCGAAAACATCTAGAAAATCAAGGGGGAGGATGCTTAGGGAGTTAAAGGGCCTGAAGTCTTCGGTTAACTATGAAGGGTATTCTTCGATTGCTAAGAAGACTGTGAGCTTTGGGCTGGACTGCTAGGAGTTCTTGGGTTGCGGGTGGGTAGGAGTTCTTGGGTGTGTTTTGTGCGTGGGTGGCTGTAGGGTTGCGGGTGGGTGACTGTAGGAGTTCTTGGGTGTTTTTTTTTTTTTTTAGGATTCCTCAGTATCTTCTCTTGTACTGTTGATTCCTCTGTTGTGTGTTTCGTTTTTTTATTCTTTTTAATAAAATTGGCTTACTTATCAAAAAAAAAAGTTTTCTCTTGTAACGGACTTGATTTAAGATACCATGCTTTTAATTTCATTTTTTTGTTTTTCAATTTCTGTTCTCTTTTGGAGGGGACTACTAGGAGATTTTTCAATCTGTAGCTAGTTTCTAAAGGGAGATTTTATTAAGTAAGATTTCAGTAGGTTGATATGGTGTTCATGGAAATTTGGTCAGGATTCAGTGGGGTGCATTATTATTTGATTCTGTGAAAGTGGTTACTGCATTGAACTGTTTCAATTGATTTGTTTGTAGTGGTATGACATTGTTGGTGCTATACTTTCTGTCACAAGATTCAACTCTGTTTTGCTTTCTGTTTCTAACTCATCACTCTATTGCAGATGATTGAAAGTAGTGTCCATGGTGATGAATACGATGGAGTGATCTTCTCTCAACTTGTATGATTATAATCATTTGTCATTACAGAGAAATAGAATAATGTCATCCTAAGGTGCATGGTTTGGCTCATGATCTATTTCTCTTTCCTTCTCGCTCTCTCTCTCTAGAATTTGATTGATCTAGCTGGATCTGAGAGCTCAAAAACAGAAACAACTGGTCTACGGAGGAAGGAAGGATCTTACATAAACAAAAGCCTTCTTACTCTTGGAACGGTATGGGTTATACAGTTTTGGACACGAAATGTCTGTTTTGTCGTATTTGGCTATTCTTTGTTTGGTCCATTAACTGCATAGATTGTGTTCTCTATTTTCACTTTTGCAAAACCGTGCCAATCCTCAATGTGTTTCCTCTTAGCCACTCAACAATAATTTATCTGATGGCCATATCTTATCTGGCTGATCAAAACAATTGTTTGATATAATTGTAGGCATGAGTGCCAAAAGTAGTTTTCTATTTTGAATTTTTACTGAGAAAATTTTGATCTCTGCCATTGTCAATTGGTCTATGTATACACATTTCAAATTTAAGGTTCTTACCTTGCTTCATGGTTGAAATATGAAGGTAATTGGAAAACTGAGTGAGGGGAAGGCATCTCATGTTCCCTACCGAGATTCTAAGCTTACCCGCCTTTTGCAATCCTCACTGAGTGGGCATGGACATATCTCGGTGAGTTTAAGATGCAACATATGTTTTGTTATTGATGGATTTTAGATTTTTACTTGTCACTGGGAACTTACATATGAAAGTCCTTAGAAAAATGTTGTTTTTGGAGGTTGTATCAGTTTAAGTCTGGTATACATATTTTCGGTATCATATTAGATGGTCTTTAGTGTACTATGTATCTCATCACCATGGAATGCACATTGCCAATCACTTGTCTTGAATAGCAGACTAATAAGTATCTAGTCATGTTCAAACACACATTGTCAATCACTTGTCTTTAATCATCATATTGCTGATAGGACCTTTTTCCACAAATGTTATGTATGTCCCCAGCTTATATGTACAGTTACTCCAGCATCAAGCAACATGGAGGAAACTCATAATACATTGAAGTTTGCAAGCCGGGCGAAGCGAGTGGAAATCTATGCCTCACGTAATAAGGTGGGTTGCAACTTTACAGTGGCATAGAAAATTTGAGTGCATTGTCCAGTTATAAGAAATTCACTTGGCTGTTTCTGAACAATAATGTTCCAGATTATCGATGAAAAATCTTTGATTAAGAAGTATCAAAGAGAAATTTCAATCCTCAAAGAAGAGCTTGATCAACTAAGGAGGGGGATGATTGTTGGTGTCAATCACGAGGAGATTTTGACCTTGAAGCAAAAGGTTTCCTTCCCACTTTTATAATCTCTCCCTTTAGGATATTTGCAATGCAACACTGGCTAATTATGATTCTGGGACCAGTATTTACGACCGATTTTCTACTGTTGACTTAGTTGGAAGAAGGTCAAGTGAAAATGCAATCAAGATTGGAGGAAGAAGAGGAAGCCAAGGCTGCTCTTATGAGTAGAATTCAGAGACTAACAAAGCTTATACTTGTCTCTTCAAAGAATACAATTCCTGTTTTGGGTGATATTCCCAGTCATCAACGTAGTCACTCTGAGGAGGACGTGAGTTTCTTCTCTCTCTCTCTCAATACTTTTCTTCCAAGCTTTCTCTCTGTCTCTCTCTGTTCTTAGTCATGTACATGAGGGCACACATTTTTGCTTGCTTGCTTCATGTTTTTTGTATTTCCACCTCAAACTTGTGAATTAGTTTGTTCAATAGGATGTGACAATGTATACTTCAAAAGGGAAAAAAAATCAAATACAACCAGAACACATTTGGTTGAGCATTTGGCAATTTATCTTGGGGTTTCAGAACAATACCTGACTCAATGAGTGAAGCTTATGTTACAAGTGCTTGATTGCTCAACTTAGCTTGGTAGAGATATCACTTCTCTTAGTTATTTGGTTTTACCGTCCATGTGTGTTTGTGTATTTTCTAGAACAATTAGTGTCCTCCCACCCCTTTAGAAAGAACAATATCTTTTTGTTTTTCACTCTATATACTGTTTTTCTTGTTTCCAGATTGAAAACATGAACTCGGGGCTTTCCCTTTATGTCTTTTAATCTCAGAAATTGGATGTGTTGCAGGGTTCTTTGCTGCTGGATGGTGAGAATCAGAAGGATCCTGTGTCATCGGCCTTAGGAGCTCCAGCAGATGCACCTTTGGATTTTAAACACAGAAGATCCTCCAGCAAGTGGAGTGAAGAACTGTCACCTTCTGGCAGTGCAATTACTGAATCAACTCAAGCGGGTGAACTTATCAGCGGTTCAAAACTGCCATCAGTACGTTTTGCTGTATTTTGTAATCTATTTAGAACAGTGCAATTACGTTTTGTTGGTTTATTTGATTAATTGTTACACTGCATACTTGACGTTTGCCCTCCTAGGGTAATGCAAGATGGGTCATGGGTGCATGGCATCTTAGGCCAAACTCTGGCAACCTATTTATTTCATCTTTGCAGGTTTTGAGTTGGAATTAAAAAGGCGTGTTGATCCTTTTGGTTCTTGTTTGGGTAGCTTAAATATCCCCCTTGTAGCCTTTTGTTAGGAGTAACAACTATTTTATTTTGCTTTCTTTTATGTCAACCCTGCTGTCGGTTAGCCTTTGAGAAGAACTAGGGAATCAGATCGGAAGATATTCTGTTCTATATGAAAACTGCTTTCTCCCGACTCTATGAAGGGATTTTGCTTGACATCTTGTCATTGTGACTTCACTAAAATCCTTTAAACTAAAACCTACAGATTGTTCAGTCTCCATGGATTCTGTCCCATAATGAGAATTGTAATACTGCTGGATTGTTTTTTTCTACTAATAGAGGAATTCATGTGTATGCTGTATATGCTTGTTTCGAATATACGTTTGATGATTACTATTTCATATTCATCTTGTGTTTATAGTATCTGAAGATAATGAATGTGTATTGGTGCTTACATTATGGGACATAGGGAGGCATGACAATGTCAGATCAAATGGACCTCCTTGTTGAGCAAGTTAAGATGCTTGCTGGGGAAATTGCATTTAGCACCAGCACTCTGAAGCGGTTGGTTGAGCAGTCTTTAAATGACCCTGATAGTTCAAAAGCTCAGGTAGCTCTTTCTCCTATTTTGAACTATAGCCCTAATGCATCTTAGTGCAAGTTGATTGAAAAGTGCTACTGCTTATTTCGAGATTGTCACCAGACTATGGGAAGTAGTCTGTTTGTTGCCTCAGTCTCGGCCTCTGGTTCTTTTTGTGAGATAGACAAATAGTGCTGTTTGTATTTACAGTTTTTGTCTGAGCAAGTATATTCACAGCAGTCACACCCAAGCGTCAGGCATAACCAAAGCTGAACACAATGTTCTCCAATTTTTGTTAGCTTCCCATTTGGATGTCAAATGATTCTTTGTTTCACTCAAAATCGATTTGGTCTAGATTTCTCTCACAATATAGTAAATATAGATCTGTCTGGTTCATGATTTCTATGTAGTCATACGTTTCGTTATTTAATGTCCAAGAAGCTGCCTGGTTTGCTTTGCTTCTTTTTTATCACCTCAATGTACACATTCTTTTGCTCTCTAGGATTAATTGATGAAAACAAGATGTAATCTGTCCAATTTCTTTGCATTTAGGCATCTAAGAGCATGTTTTCTTTTCCCCAAATACCCTGATAAAGCATGATCTTTCTGTGATACAGATTCAGAACTTGGAACGTGAGATCCAAGAAAAGAGGAGGCAAATGAGCGTCTTAGAGCAGCGTATTATTGAGAGTGGTGAGGCTTCAATTGCAAATGCCTCATTAGTTGAAACGCAGCAGGTAAATCTCAAGTCTAAAATGCTCTTTTTTTTTCCTGCATGTACATATTCTAAGTATTTTGTTATTCCTCTGAGATAGCAAATTTTATGTAATTCCTTTGGTGTTGTGACAGACGGTTATGAGATTGATGACACAGTGTAACGAGAAGGGTTTTGAACTGGAGGTTAGTCTTTAGGCCACTTTGTAGTGTGTTTTAGCACATCAAAAACTGCTCTTTAATTCCAACACTTGTTTAAAAGTTGCTTATGTGATTCCTGAGGGTACGAGTCTTCTGTTTATCACATAATTTTATGAGTGTGTCAATGGGATATAATTAAGCACAAGATTTCTTTACTATCGTTTGCTTATGCTTGTTTTTGTATGGTCCTGCAGCTAAAATCTGCGGACAATCGTATCCTCCAGGAGCAGCTGCAGAATAAGGTCAGAATATGACTGTTACTTTTTAGTTATTTTGGTTGACTACTTTTGAATTCATCCGAACTATTGCAGCTTTCTTTTCCTTTGTTTTAGATGCTGATAACCCCCTTTGACAATAAAGATCTTGACTGCACTGACTCTTTTTGCTCTTTGTTTAAAGTTTTAGTTTTTAAAGTCAATTATCTGGTTATTTTCAGTGTACAGAGAACAAGGATTTGCAAGAAAAAGTGAATATTCTTGAGCAGCATTTGGCCTCACTCACGGGTGATAAATCATCAATATCTTCGGAACAGTATGTATCTGAAGAATTTGTTGATGCCTTGAAAAAGAAAATTCAGTCGCAGGTCATTATCGACATTTCTTGCTTTCGAATCATAATAGCTTTATTTATTCAAAGGATTTGGCTGTTGATGTGTTGGAATGTGTCGAAGTATTTTGCTGCAATGTATTTTCGCTGATATCTCAGTCTATTTCTATTGATATACAGTGTCATGGAGTGGTATGGTAAAAATCTCTCATTCGTGTTACTATCATTCTTTTTTAACATAATTTATAGAATCTGTATGAAGAAATTGGTGGATGGACTTGAAATTTAAGATACTTCCTAATTTTAAGCCAACTCTTATTGATTATAAGTTTTCTGCAGGTTTACTTGGGAACACTTTCTTTATTTGTCACTCTTACATTTTGGTTAACACTTCCACTTTTGGAACTCATTCTTGCCTTATTTGATTGGACAGGAAACTGAGAATGAGAAAGTTAAACTGGTACATGTTCAACTTTCGGAGGATAACAGTGGCTTACGTGTCCAGAACCAGAAATTGGCTGAAGAAGCTTCTTATGCAAAAGAACTCGCCTCTGCTGCTGCTGTAGAGCTGAAGAATTTGGCTGGTGAAGTTACAAAGCTCTCATTGCAGAATGCAAAACTAGAAAAAGAGTTGTTGGCTGCTCGAGAGTTGCTCCATTCAAGAAATGCCACTATGCAAGTGGTAAACGGTGTCAGCCGCAAGTTCAGTGATGGAAACAGACAGGGAAGGAAGGGCCGGCTATCTGGGCGTTCTCATGACATTTCTGGAGCAGTATGTGACGACTTTGAATCATGGAATCTTGATCCAGAGGATCTTAAGATGGAACTGCAGGCAAGGAAACAAAGGGAGGCAGCGCTTGAGGCTGCCTTAGCGCAAAAGGAATTTATTGAAGATGAATGTAGGAAAACGATTGAAGAGGCGAAGAAAAGGGAGGAGGCTTTGGAAAATGATTTAGCAAACATGTGGGTTCTTGTTGCTAAGTTGAAGAGAGATGGGGGAGCTATCTACGAGTTGAACACTGATGAGAGGCGTGGTGATGGAGCAGAATTTATTAATGATCTGAAAACTAATGAAACGCAAGGTGATACTGTACTTAAAGAGAGAGATGTTTTGGATGTTTCTAATCCAGCTGATGAAATTCCCAAGGAAGAACCCCTGGTTGTTCGCCTGAAGGTAACACTGTTCTGTCTTAATCTGCTAATATTACTGTACAAATCTTCTTCATCCCCACACAATTTGCTTCTGAGAAATCAATCATGAAAATCTAATTCGTTATGTAATTTTTTTTTTCTATTATTACGTTTGCTTCTGAAAATACTTGTATCTTGTAAAGTCATGCCCTACCCTCATTCTATGCTGTGACATCTTCAAGTCAGCACTGTGAGAGCAGCCACACACTAGACTTATGAACTTAGCCTTGACACAGTATTTGATTTTCACTCTGATCAATCCAAGTAATCATTTCTAATGAGATTCGTAAGTTGATAAAGTCTCTGGAGTTTCTTCTAGTGGAGCCTGTCAGTTAAATCTACTAAAGTTGCAAATACATGATCTTCCTGAAAGAAGCTTTGGACCATAAGTTTTCTTACCATTTACAGCCTTCTTAGTGAGATCATACTATGGACCCTTTGATGTTTTCAGGCACGAATGCAAGAGATGAAGGAAAAAGAGCTCATGTACCTGGGAAATGGAGATGCCAATTCCCATATATGTAAAGTGTGTTTTGAATCACCCACAGCAGCAATTCTTTTCCCCTGTCGCCACTTTTGTTGTGAGTCATTTGAACCTAACCGAAGGCCACCTTTCCCCCGGCAGGGCGGGGAAAAAAAAGCTTGCCATTTTTTGTATTTACCTCTGGTGTACCTGTTTTGCAGTGTGTAAATCTTGTTCGCTTGCATGTTCTGAGTGTCCCCTTTGTCGCACAACCATTGCGGATAGGCTTTTTGCATTTACTTCTTGACACAGCTCTTTTCAACCCTCCAAATGAAGGTAGCTCAAAAAATTTCTTCTTCTTATGTCATAAATCCTGATATGTGGATAAATTAATGTCATTTTCATGGAAATGTTTCATTTTAATGATTAAGCTAAACCAATCAGAAATTAGTAGTAAACAAGGGACAAGTCATTATTCTTCTCTAATTCTGTCCCCAAGAAATGACTTAGATCTGCCCTTCATGCAAGAGATGACATAAATTACATTTTGTCATTAATTTCTTCGAACAGCACACCCAGTAGTTTTAACTTGCTGTTTTGACTGTATTATTCATTCGCAGGTTTGTCATCGTTAGTATGTTGCTATTTCCCGTGCAAGAGCGGTGAGATTCTTTTATTAGTTTGCCTGTTTGTATCTATCCTATAGGTATATGCATATCTTGTTGCTGTGTCCGTCCTCTTGAATGTGTAAAATAAGAGGGGGAGAACAGTTGAGAAGAAAGAAAAAAGAGGTATGAGAACGGTAAATTTGAAGTTTTATATGCAGGATCTTGCGTCGTATTTTTAGCAAGCAGCCGGATGGTGATATCTTTTCGGAACTCGTCAACTCAACTTGTATATATGAACAGTGTCGGTTTCCATAAAAAGCCTTCTCTCTCTCTCTCTCTCTCTCTCTCTCCCCCCCCCCCCCTAATTTACTTATGTTTTATCCTGATTTTAATGGGAATCAACAGGCTAAAAAGATGGATGCACGAGGGATACTATTGAAGCTAATTTAGTATCGCACTTTTTCAGTTTGAAGTGTCCCCCCGGGGAAAATCCATCTATGGGTTTGGTTCGGAACTTTGGAACTAAGGCACATATATATATATATATATATATATATATATATATATCCTAAGTTGTCTGTGTTGCGTCAAAAAAAAATTCTTTTCTACTGGCCTTAGCTTCACAATAGGTTGAAGTTTGCCATTTTCTTTTCTTTTTGCCAAAAGTTGAGCTTATGAGGCAATGAGTTGAATCGGAATGATATCGGGAATCATTTGCTGTATGCACACAATTGGAGTAGTGATAAATTGCCCCTAGCTAAGTGGGCTCGGACATCTAACTGGAGAGGCAATATCCATACTGAATATTATCCGCCAGATATTTCTCAATGTGATTATTAATGTAACTTCGAGATTTATGAATAGTTTGCTCAAGAAGAGCCAAAAAAACAAACCCACCATCTAGAATGTCGCTCCCAAAGGTTGAATTCTGGACATATTAACGTTGAATCGTATGGATTCCGTCCGTAGAATGTGTGGCGATGTATAAGAGTTTCCGTACTGTTCCTTCACAATAGTCGGCGCACTTTCCACTAACCTGCCCACTACGCTGTTAGCCTGTTAACCTTTCTGAAGTTCTTGTATTCCGAGTTCAGTTAGGTTCTTATCTCTTCATGTTTCTCTCTGTCTCGTTCCACGAATTCCTGTTTCCGACCTTTTCGCCGATCTAAGTGTGTAGGACTCGGATGTCCTTGTCATTAGTTTAAAATTTTACAGCAAGTTATTGACTATTCAAGCTGTTTTCTTTTTTGTTTCCTCAAAAGAGCGCTTCTATTTGATTATTTCAAAAAAAAAAAGCAATAGGATAGTCCAACCTTCCGGTACGGAGCAACTCAATCTGGCTGTTTCTACTAGAACAAGACGTTCGCAATTTACAAAAACTTACCGCTGACTGAACCACACAGGGAAGATGATCTACAGATCAGAAACAGATGGAACGAGAATTGGATAAAAAGAAACTCCTAATGCAAAAGTCTGCCTAAAAGTGTCTAGATTTCTTGAGAGATGGAGGGCAGACTTGAGGTACGGTGAAACCATCGTCAATCCATTTCCGGCTGCTCGCTTTCACATTAGTTCTCTTTGCTGATTCCTCGACTCCAGTCAGAAAATCAAGATCTTGATCCTCAAATGGGAGGGCACGATAATAGGTCTGCACCTATAAAGAAACAAAAATCAGCACATGAACTCGACGAGTTTGGAAATAAAAAACTATAAAACGAAAAAAAAAAAGTGCCACTCTTGTCATATGTAAGGTGTACTGCAAACCTTACAGAAACCAATGTTAGCAGGGTCAAGAAAGTCTTCAACGTGCCAACCCGGCAAGGTTTCCATCAGATACTCCGATATGCTGCTGGTTGCAACACTAGAAAGCGTGTCAGTAATCTGGTTTTCCACAGCCTTGTAAGCTGGTGGATTTGTCTTCCCACTCGATGGAGAGCAGAATACTTCATTAGAAACTGTGTTTGATCTTTTTGATGCTGGCTGGGGGCGTCTATTCTCAGCATCAATGGTTGCTTCAGAGCCATTAGAGGACGACGAGGTTGGGTGCAAAGAATTAGAACGGGCATGGATCTTAACACCTGTGAGAAGAAACCTATTGTGTTTCTGGGTAAGTTCATTGCTTTTGTGGATTGAGAGGTCACATTCTCTGCAAAGAATTGCTCTATCTTCTTTGCAGAAGAAAAAGGCACGCCTCTCCTGCAAAGACAACCAACTAATACCATCAGTATTTCAATTGTGTATATATTTGCAAGGAAAAACAACTAAGTGACTCTTGTTCCTTATAGCTAGCGTATTGGTTGGGAAAGAAATGAAGAACCAGCACCTGGCAGATATCACAAAGAGGGAATTCTCTGTAAGAGGGATGGATCAGCGAGAAGCGTGTGTGTTTTCCGGCGAGCTTGTTTGCGTGATGGATGCTGTTATCACACTCATCACAAAGAACAGCTTCATCTGCAGGGCAGAAAACAGTGGCCTCCGCTTTGCTGCACACGTCGCACTGGATCTTCATTCTCTTTCTCGCAACTCTTCTTCACAGATAAAGAGACGCAACAACTTGGCTTCCTCGGCTATAATTCTATGACTAAAGCTATTACTCTCGATCCTTCTGAGTATGTCTGAAGTTGGAGCCATGGCAAGCATTTATCTGCCTACTTTTGATCGGCCCTGAATATTATATTCAAAATTAGACGCCCTAGATGAAAAGAGAGAGAGAGAAAAGGAGGGGGATTGGTTGATGCTATTTCCTTACGAGGATACATCATGTCGTTCTGATTCAATCTTTTTCTATATCCTTTTTATATGATCTGAATTTGGTTTTAGAAAAAAAAAATACATTTCTACTTACAAATTATCGTAATTTTTGCACTTTGCACCTTAAACTATCAGTTTTGACACATCGAATCATCTATCTATCAATCTTAGATATTTTTTATATTCTGTCAAAGTTTTAGACTAAAATAACAATAATATCTTTGACCACTTTACATATATTAAAGATATTATTGTCAATTTATTATGTTTTCAAATATATTATTGTTAAGAAAGATAGTGCAAAATGTTTAACATTGATAATTGAAGGACACAATATGTCAAAACTGATAGTTAAAGGTGTACTGTATCATAGACATAATAATTAATAAATACAAAATATATTTATCTCTCGACTTTATTTGCCAGCAATCAATGATGATGCAACTCACAAAGGATACCTTTGTTGACTTCCTCGACCCTGTTATTATTCTACGTCATAGGTTATCACTTGAAATAATAAACTCGGATCATTATAGAATTGTTGTAATGCTCTGCAAGCAACCACATAGTTTTGCCTCAACCAACGTGGCTGAAGCTAATTAGAAGGTTTGCTATTCCTGAGTTTTGGCTTGAAATTTAATGTTCTAAATTTCGACACAAACAGAGAAATTCTACCACAGCCCTCATCGTTTTCAATCGAGTTCTTGCATTTCAACCCCCTTGAAAATCATATGCGGCAATTTGCAATGCACATCAGACGATAAAAAAAAGACCTCGTATCTGATCTCGCTTTTCTAACCATTCGGTTTTGTTTCGAGGAGAAAGCAGAGCACCTGCACCTTTTTTTTTGGTTACCCTATGGCCTTTTGGTGTCGGTACTTTATTCTTAAAGAAGGGAGGTTGACAGTTGACCTAACCCCCAATCTGTTTGCAAATTCAAGAAATTTGAATGTTGGCATATTTACTGAAAATTATTATCTTTCTGTGTCTTCTGCGTTTTAAAAACTAGTGGATGTAGGTAATTTCTAAAAAAAAATTAACTTTTTAAAAATCTTATAATTTTTAGGCTTAAATGCACTATATACCCTTGAGGTATGCTAATATTGTAAAAATATCTTTGTAGTACAAAAAGTTAGTTCTGTATTTCTGAAGTATGCTTTCTGATGCAAAAATACCCCCTATGTCAGTCTCCGGGCATATGATGTGGAGCTTATGAGCCCAGAGAACACATAACACGTTTTGATTCGTGCTGACGTGTTAGATGTCTGCCACTTCACATTAACTTTTTAAACGGAGACTAACGAAGAGTTATTTTTACATCAAAAAACATACATCAAGAGTACAAAACTAACTTTTTGTACTCCGAGGATATTTTCGCAACATTAGCATACCACATAGGTATGAGTGCATTTAAGCCCCAGTTTTATGCAATTGGGTTTTATTTTTGTCTTCCTTTTTTTCTAGGCTATGCAATTTGGGGTTTGCTCTGAATGGTGGGACTGGTCCCCCAATGTTTTTTATTGCACTCGGCTCTACCTTCCAGCCTAGCCCTGCTGCATCGCTCCTGCAGCGGAGGCAAATTGGTTAAGGGCGCCATTTTCAATTAAACAAGCAAGCGCACTACGTCTACTACATAAAGTTCTGGAGGTTTAGGTCAATCAAGGTTCTCAACGTTGTTGTCTTGCAGCAAACTATTAACCTAAAGGGTCTTTTTTTCCTGCTCCTTGCCGAGGGTAAAAGGAAATCTGACCACAAAATGGAGGAGATAACAAATCAGAGCGCGGTCCAATAGGTTCTGCCCCTGCTTGATCAAACCATAGGATTATTGTTATTTGCTTTCTCTCGGGTGTGGAAAAAACGTAATTACTTAAGATACTTGAAACCATTTTCAAGAATAATTAAAGGGAGCTTTGAAATCAGGTGAAAGCTACTACTTTTTAGTCAAATTTGCCTTTCCCACTCTTGAAACTTCAGATGAGTAGTGACTCGCTTAGGTCAAGGCTACAGCAGAGGGAGAAATAGAGTTCAGCATTGCTACATTGCAGAAAATCTTTGTTAGAGTCGTGTCCCACGTTCCAAATTAAAAAAGAGGAACATGCTGTTAAGTGCCATCAAATTGTTCTGTTTTTTTTCGTCTCTCTCCTAAGTCACCTAATTGATCTAACAGGAATTCTCTATTTATTTGGCACATGGTGGTGGTTATTTTATTCCTACATCGACTAATCCAAATGGGAAGAAAGTTGAGGAGATCTGACCCACGGGAAATTGGCCAGCACTAGAGGACGAAAAACACTTTTTTCTGACTCCAGGATATGGTTGATGCTATTTCCTTATGAGGGTGCATCATGTCGTTCTGATTCAGCCATTTTCTATATCCTTTTTACATGATCTGCAAATTGAATTTGGTTTTATTTGTGTGCAACCAATTATGATGAAACTCGTAAAGGGCACTTTTGTTGACTTCCTCGACCTTTGTTATTATTCTACGTCACAGGTTATCACTTAGAGAACCAGAATTTAGATTTCTTGAAAAAATAAACTCGGATCATTATAGAATTGTTGTAATGCTCTGCAAGCAACCACATAGTTTTGCCTCAAACAAACGTGTACTTGAAGTTTAATGTTATAAATTTCTCCACAAATAGAGAAATTCTACCACAGCCCTCATCGTTTTCAATAAAAGTTCTTGCATTTCAACCCCCTTGAAAATCTTATGCTGTAATTTGCGATACACATTTCATCGGCTGTAATTTTGATGGTATGTGTCATTAAACATGTCGAAATTGTATTGAGTGGTCTTGAACCTTTTCAACTTCAATTCAAAAAATTAGGTATTCCCTCACACTTATAATTTGACCATTAATTATTTTCACAATATATGTGAGACAAACTTTAACAACTACTGTATAATGGGGGCTGCCCTATCACTATGATGGTCGAAAAGAACTGAGACTATAAAAAAGACATAGTCTAAAGTTTTGTTTGGAGGAGTAAGCAGAGCAGCTGCACCTTTTTGATGTTACCCTATTACCTTTTCGTATGGGTACTCTATTCTGGAAGAAGAGGTTGACAGTTGACCTAACCACACTTGTCCCAATCTATTTGGAAATTCAAGAAATTTGAATAAACTAGCATATTTACTAAAAATTATTATCTTTTTGTGTCTTCGACGTTTTAAAAACTAGCGGACGAGCTAATTCCTACAAAAATATATAACTTTTTAAAAATATTATAAGTTTTTATGCAATTTGGTTTTATTTTTGTTTTCCTTTCTTCTAGGCTATGCAATTTGGGGTTTGCTCTGAATAGTGGTACTGGTCCCCAATCTTTTTTATTGCACTCGGGCTCCACCTTCCAGCCTAGCCCTGCAGCAGAGGCAAATTGGTTGACGGCACCATTTTCAATTAAACAAGCAAGCGCACTTCTACATAAGTGGAGCCCGTGGAGGTTTAGGTCAATCAAGGTTCTCAACGTTGTTGTCTTGAAGCAAACTAAGGCTGTGTTTGCAAAACTCAACATTTTATCTCTCTCCTAATAAAATATTCCAATATAATCTCTCTCTCTCCCATACAAAAATATAAAAAATTACAAAATTATAAAAAATTACCTCTCTCTTCACCTTTTCACTAAACCCAATACCAACACATATTCTCATACCCAACATTTTACAACACAAACACAACCTAATACTATTACCCTAAAAGGTCTTTTTTCCTGCTCCTTAAAGAGGGTAAAGGAATTCTGACCACAAAATGGAGGAGATTACAAATAAGAGCGCGGTCCAATAGGTTCTGCCCCTGCTTGATCAAACCATATGATTATTGTTATTTGCTTTCTCTCTGGTGTGGAAATAACGTAATTCCTTAAGGTACTTGAAACCATTGTCAAGAATAATTAAAGGGGGCTTTGAAATCAGGTGAAAAGCTACTAGTTTTTAGTCAAATTTGCGGTTCCCACTCTTGAAACTTCAGATGAATAGTGAGTCCAGCATTTGCTACATTGCATAAATCTTGGTTAGAGTTTTGACCTACGCTCCAAATTAAGAAAGGGGAACATGATATTACGTGCCATCAAATTTTTAGTCACCAAATTGATCTAACAGGAATTCTCTATTTTTTGGCACAAGGTGGTTGTTATTTTATTCATACATCGACTAATCCAAATTGGAAAGCAAGAAATAAGGGTGTGCAAATGTTCTGGTTTAAACCGGAACATCCGGTTCCGGAACTGGATCCTATATTTCATAAAATTCGAAACCGGAAATTCCGGCAGAAATACCGGAATTTCTGGTTCCAGTGCAATTTTTTAAAATTTTAAAAAATATTGTAATTTTATTTTAGAGTTTGTCTTTTTCAATTTGGATTATTTTGATGAATTTTTAGTTGTTTACTTATTTGTATAGTTAATTATTTTTTGTAAATTTAATTTAGAGTTTATTTTGTTTTGGAATTTAGTTGTTTTGTTGTAATTTTAATTTAGAGTTTATTTTAGAATCCTAAAATAGTGAAATATGTTTTGAAATTTAGTTTTTTAATTTTAATTTTAATTTAAAATTATTTGAACCACAAAATATACCTTAAAAATTTATTTGGGGTAAATGAGACTAAACTAAATTTAAGTCTTATAGGCTCAGAACTGAAATTTTCGATTTCAACTCTAATTCTGATTCCGTTCCATAATGGAACCGAAATGCAAAATATTGGATACCGGAATTATTCCGATTCCGTCCGTTCGGATGCCAACACCGAGAGAAAGTTGAGTACATCGTCATCTGACTGTTGAAATGGCCCATCACTAGATGACAAAAAACACTTTTTCTGACCCAGGATATGGGTGATCTTTAGGGAATCATTAAAATCCGGAAAACAAATTTATTAAGACCTCAGACCTGCGAGTTGTCGGGATCGGAGAACTAACCAGATAAGAAAGGAACCACGGACTTTTATTAATTATTTAGGGCGTATTTTTGTATAGTTCCAATACTTATCACGTGGATGGTGGGGATTGGGGGAAAAGTTAGGTCTGTTTCGGTGCACATAAGTAATGATGAAGCCTCGCAATGATCAAGTGGGATGGTGGGTGGGTGATGGTCTGTTTGAGAAAGACCATTTCAGAGTCCTCTGTCTCTGCATGTAACGAACCAACCAATAGCCTATGACATCTGTTAACTAATATAATTTAAATAATTAAATTTTATTTTTTACCGATTAAATTTTTTAAAATGAATGATAGATACGGTATCAAGGTCAAGTTATTAAATTTGAGCCTATTTAATTTTATTTTTAATTAGTTGTACTTATTAATTAAAGAAAAGTTCAAAAACACAAAAAAATTATTAAAAAATATAACTCAAACGATAAAATCTTAATTTTCCCCTAACGAATTACAGGCGGAGATCTAGGTAATGTTCGTTTACCACTTTTTTTAGGATTTGTATTTTTTTTTTACCATCAAAACATAACAAAACACACGTATTCTAATACAACACTTTATTATATTTTTTTTACAAACATCAATATCTTTTAACAACTTTTACACACATATTAATACAACTTTAACATCATCTAAATATTTATAATTTTATAAAAAATTTATAAATTTCTTTCTAACAAACATCCCGCGGTGATATATGCTACTGAAAGCTGTCTTGATGCAATGCCCAACGAGTCAAATAACTGATGGGCCTTCTTTTTTAATGAGATGATTAATTTTATATATTAAAAATATAACAAAAATTACAATCTAAAAAAATAAGAAAAATGATCAAAGGAACCGCGAATTTAAGGGCCGACGGTTAAACCACACGCGTCTTGTCTGCCAGGGAGGGTAAGTTGGCTGCTGAACATTGCTAATGCTCTGCGCGGTTTTATATATATATTTCTAAGCTCTGCAGAACGAGGTTAGTCCTATGCGGCGATGCCGTCCTACCTTTGATTTTGAAGAAGGCTCTCAATAACGTTGGATCTAAAAGCAAGACATCGAAGGTGGTTCTTGAAGTGTGTGACAGGCCCAATGATACCAGTTTGATCGAATAAATAATAATAATTAGAAACGTAATAGAAGAGAAGTTTGGGTTGGTCCAGTGAATTGGATAACATAAAAGCCCAAGCTAGACTAACGTGGCCTGTTAGCCCAGTTTAAAATATTGCTCGGGCTTTTAGGCCCAAAGTCTATCTAAATCAATTTGATATCTTTCCTCTGCGAAATAGCAAGCGGTTTATACCCAAAAAAATGACACTGAAGAAGATTTGGTTGGAAAACTTGAACGGTCCTTACGTACTCTTTTGGTGGCCTCTCTCCCGCCACCGGCAGACTGTACTATTTCTTGCACAGTGGCTATTCCAGATGGCTGCATTCTTGGCCACGTCAGCACCCCCACCAGCCCTTCTTTGCTTCTCTTCCCCTTCTCATTCCGACTGTAACCAGGTGCTCATACTCCTTTTTGTCACTCACTCTTTCGTATGCATTTTGTTTCAGGGAAATTTCTGTGTATTCCCTGAATTCAAGATCCTAAATGGCGCCTCTTCCCTCATTGCGCCGTTTGGATGCTGAGAAAATTGAGAAGAAAGAATGAGAAAGTGAGGACCTTTTTTTTAGATGTGCTGGATGGCGTCAATTTTTTTTCTCGTCTTTAACTCTTCCTTTCTTTATTTTGTAGTTGTCTAACTAATGTTCTATAATTCTATTGCTCTTTGGTACAGATTTCTTTGTTCCCAAGGTGGAAGGTCAGTGTTTTTAAATTGCTTTGTCGTAAGCCGTTTTCTTCTACCACTTTAATCCATTGGAAGAGGAGGTAATTTTTATTTTTCTATGATCTGAAATATATTTAGTTGTTTGAGGGACTCCGTCGGAATGGGAGTAGACATCAAAGCCATAATATATGATTCAACTGTCTTTGTCTATGCTTCCTTCTTTCAACTTTTATGGGTATAACCTTCTAGGATACTTATATGATCGAAGGAGCTATTGGTAGTAAACTTGCGTGCTTGCATCTAATAAAACAGGAGAAATTTGATCTATGCAGCCAGTCGAGACGCTGAGGAAGCTTTCAAAAAGACCGTTGAAGTGGATAGGCTGATAGATACACTTGAGGGATGCAAGTCCAAATGAAGCAAGTATGTGGCGTTTTTGTTGCAAATTTAGAAGATGGTGCAAATTTGTTCTTTTCTGTTTAGGTAAAACGTCTCTTATTGGATCAATTTAATTTAACTTCGCTTTTGGTTTGCTGTTCTCCTAGTATCATGGTAAGATTACAAATTACTAGTTGTCTTGTGCGTGCTGTTAGAAGGCACTTCTTTGTGTGACAGTGTGAGTATCAAAAGGACTAACAAGATTAGACCATAAAAGGCAGTGTTTTCACATCACACAAAATAGGGACATCCGGACATGTCATGTATATGGGGTTCTAATGCTATGAACAGGCCGGAAACTCTTTCCACTATGTTTCTACATGCTGGTTTTCGAAATTCTTGTGAAGTATGGGGGTCTATGGTACATTTGGCATGAGTAAATGTGGCTCTCCAGTCACTTAAAACTGCAAATACATTTTATTTTGATTTAACCGCAAAAACTATTTCCTTGAACTTATTAGTGCTGGTTTTTTTCTTCTTCTTCCTCTGAACAGCTTCAGAAGCTTGTTGGAAATGTCCTTGCCTTTAACGAGAGCTTTTGGATACGCCTTGCAGCGAGAACTGATACCTGCAAATCAGAGGATGATAAAGTATGCTTTCAACTTAGTTAATTCTAATATTTAATGATGTTGTGATTTTTGACCTCTTTCTGTACCCTTCTTTGTGCAAGAAACACTGAGGCATTATTTTTTCCTTACGCAGAAAGATTATGAGGACTTGGCTACATCTGTGATGAGCATAGTGGATCGCCTTGTCCATAAGACTAATGTACTTCTCCTTCTCTCTCTCTCTCTCTCTCTCTCTCTCTCTCTCTCTCTCTCTCTCTCTCTCTCTCTCTCTCTCTATCTCCCCATCATTAAGTGATTTTCCTTTCTGTTTCATTCATATTACTCCCCATCATTAAGGCATTAGTTGTAACGTTGTTTTTTATTCATATATTTCTGCTGCAGGAGAAAATAGAGTCAAGCACAGATGTTCTCAAAGAGATATTAAAACCGGTGGTTGATGAAGTGGAAGAGGTTATCTGGCCTCCCAGAGACCCCAAGGCCCTGAAATTAATGGAGAAAGTAAAAATTATCTCCTCTATGCACATGGATTTTCATTATTCAGTTGGACACTTTCTGCGTATTCATAATTTCATCCAGAAGTCTTCTTTCCATACCCTTTGCACGTGCTTCTTATATAATCTTATAGTGCAAGCTGAAGATAAAGCTCTTATTGACCACGCTGGCAAACAACTGCTCTTATTGACCACGCTGGCAAACAACTGCTCCTATTTTATAGTTGCTCTGCCTACCTTACAACTTTATCTTATAATTGTAGTGTTTTTTTAACACAGAACAAAAATTAATGGAAGTAGTCATGAATGAAAGGATAGAAAGAAAGAAGCAACTAAGAACAAAGAAGCAGCTGGGACAGCTGTGTTGCTGGAAGCAAATACAGAGTTGTTAACATTTTTTTTTCTAATGCGAAATGTAGACTGTCGTTGTTTTCATCAATTACAATATATGCTACTTATCGTCCCCTCTTCTGGTATCTAGGAGATAAACCAAAGGGAACAAGAAGGGCAACTATATGAAGGGTTTCTTTCAGAGGTTAATGCGCAGCTAGACAAGTAAGGTTGTGTTTGTGTTGTAAAATTTTAGTGTTGTTAAAATTTTAGGTATTGGGTTTAGTGAAAAAGTGAAGAGAGAGGTAATTTTTTATATTTTTTTGTAGTAAATAGTAATGATTTGATGGGGAGAGAGAGATTATATTGTAATATTTAATTGTGTTAAAATTTTAGAAGGGGTAAAATTTTGGTACACAAACGCACCATAAGTCTTTCTTGTTCTCTTTCTTTTTGCCTGCATGAATTAGCTTTTGTTGGCAGTAGACAAGAATTGTGCTAGTTCTACTGTTATCAGATTACATTTTTCTCAGTTTAAACTTCATCAGAACCATGATTAGAAAACAAGCATCTTTTCTATCAAATAAAATTTCCAGGTTTTGTGGAAAAAGGGTTCATGCTGTCTTCATGCAGGTCATATCTTACTGTTTTGAGCGTTAAACTAGCCTTGCAGTCTTTGTATGTATGTTCAAAGCTATGCCTGTGTATGTATGTTGTGGCGATAAGTTTATGAAGTCAATATTGCAATGTTAATACCATCAATAATTTCAGGTTACACGAGGTAATGCGTGCATTTTGTATACGCCTTTACGATATTAGACAAAACTTTCTTGCAATATCGTACTGATGCTGGTCCTTATTTGAGATCTTAATTAGATTTAGTTACATAAAATATATTGCTCATCTGCAGGCTAAAGAAGATGTAGATAAGCCGGGATTGGAGGCTATGTTGCAAAAGGTTTTGCAACTTTATGCTTCTAGAGTTCTCTCCAAACGTAGTTATTCAAAGAAAGGTATCGCCCCTTGTGTGTTTATGTCTCACATTAATACTTGAAGTCATGTATATGCAATCAGTCTGATCTCGTGGTGAAGGAACACTAAAAGCTAAAGCACCTAAATAGTGGCTGGGGTTAGGTAAAGCTAGATGAGTCCAGGGCTGCCACGACTTAAAAAAAACAACACTGCGTACCCGGATTAATAAAGGGAAAAATATGTAGTATTTTTTATTAAACCTATATATTGATTTTACTTTGCCGAATAAAGTTGATGGTCATTTCCTTGTGATTTGCTTTCGCTATAAGTTTTGATGCTTACCAGTCCCTAGTGACATTTTTGGTGCAGGAGATGAAGTTTTAAAGGCTGAACAGTTACTTGAATCCGTAATAAAAGGTGTCTGCTACATCTATGTATTATGTTTGGAAAGTACAGAAGTTATGATGTTAGTGATGACTCTGTTTCCGGTTCCTGGAGAACAGAGAATTTTGCTGATAGACTTGATGTTGGTTGGCAGCTCCAGAGGAAGACTGGAATAGGCTTTTAAGTAATGGAATGACTGTTGGCAAAGGGGAAATATCCCCAGAGGAGTTTTATGCTGTCATTAAGAAACGAATTGAGCGGATTTTGATACGAACTGTGAGACACACCTTTGACTTTAATCTCAGCCACAAGATAATTTGACTAATTTCAGATTTATCTGATTTTTTTTTGTTCTTTTTCTCTTTTTAAACGGAATAAAAATTAAATGATTAGAAATTTGACTAATTAAATTTTAGGACTAAAAATAAAAAGAGGGTAAAATTTCGTGAATAAAAAGTAAATTTTTTTATTTTTAAAATAATTTTAGAGAGTATCATTAAGAATGGTGCAAAGCTCGAGGCATGGGAGAACTGAAATGACTTGGTTTATGTTCGTTTTGAGTAAAAATGTAGGATTTTAGAGAAGTTGTGAATTTTTATGTTGAATAGTATTTTATTGGTGTTTGTGTAAAGTGGAGAGAAAAATGATTTGATGTAATTGTTTAATAAAAAAATATTAGAGTTATGTGAAAAAGTATAGAGAGAGAAAATTTATGTTGAATAAAAAATTTAAAAATTGTTGGAGATTGTGTAAAATGTATTGGTATTTGTGTTTGAATTCTGAATATGTTCGGTGATAAATTTGTGAATATAATTAGAATCCTGATAAAAGATCGACCTTAATATTGCTAAGACTGCAGTTTACTCTCTGGACTAACAACGATGACGCTCCCCGCCTTTAAGAGATGAAGAAACGACGACGCGTTAGCAAAGATCGCGAGTTCACAACAATCGGAATCTCGATCCAACGGCTATCGTTACCACCAAACAACACTGACACGGTAACACCAGCTGACCAGGATATTTCAGATTTTCATCCGTACCCTCATTATTAAATTATATTTCCGTCCTCTTTGCATTTTCCCCGTTGTGAAATTAATTCACACTCAGCAAAGAACTGGGGAAAAAAATCGCTCTCTCTCCGCCTCAAAGTTTCGTTGTCCGAATTTCTTTATATTTATGCGTGTGCCTATGCACCCCCACCTGATAGTGTCGGTGATTCTGGATGCTGCTCTGCATGATCCTTCCCCATACTGATCAGATCTGAGGTATTTTTTCGTACCTTCATTGGAATCTCATGTTCATATCGAAATGGTGAATTAGCTTTCTGTTTGTTTGCCGTGAAATTTTGGGAGGCCACGAAGATTTTGAATCTCACGGCTTAAAATCCAACTCCTAGGATTTCACTTTTCCCATGGTTTCTTGGCAATCACACAGCCTTTCGGCACGATTGCGTAAACGTGCTACGGATTTTAAAATGAATTTCGTATTCGATTTGATCTTGTGTATGTTTTGCGCTGGGGACTGTCGTGGCAGGAACCGTGTAGGTTTTCATGCGATTTGGTTGGCGACAGTGATTGAAGAAGATGTTGACGAAGTTCGAGACGAAGAGTAATAGAGTGAAGGGATTGAGTTTCCACAGCAAGAGGCCATGGATCCTCGCGAGTCTCCACAGCGGTGTGATCCAGCTATGGGACTACCGGATGGGGACCCTGATTGATAGGTTCGACGAGCATGATGGGCCTGTTCGTGGCGTTCATTTCCATAAATCTCAACCACTATTCGTGTCTGGAGGTAACAAACTGCAGCTGCCTTTGGTTTAGATTTGATATGCAATGGCAAATCTTATTGATATACTAGTAATGTCGATTGATTCCTAGATTAAGACTAGGTGTTCTTCGTAAGTCGAGAATACGTTGTGTTGCTTTGGTTTGTTATATTTGAATTTGTGTCGATCTAGGCTAGTATACCCTGTTAGGTGTTGAAGGAGAATTGCATAAACTTAAACGGAAATGACAGTTAGAATTCAGAGGTTCGGGTTTGAGATTTTTGAATGAAGGGGTTTTATTCATAGGATAGAATTGTGATTAGCAAGGTATAATAGAGATCTGCCTGCCATCCACACTGGAATAAAGGCTTCATTACGTGATAGATATAATTTAAATAAAAAATATGCATATTTTTTCTGCCAGTCTGCAAAACGCATTAAATGCCATAAATGGAAACATTCTACTATTAAAGATGCATATACTATTACATAGCATAACTAAATTAAATGATCTTAAAGATAGTAAAATTCTAAATGGAAACTTCATGACATTAAGAATTATAAATGCAAACCAGTTGCTGAAGAATATTCGAGTTATGCATTATATATTTGAGGCAGTGAGTAAAATTCTGAGGGAAAATGAAAGAGATTCGCAAATATAAATAGACTGTAGTGTCCACCATACTCCAGAATTTTAAATTGCAAAAGCAAGAACAGAAAGGATGACAACTATGAATTCTAGAGAAGTGAGGATGAAAACATTATGCATATCAAACCTTCCAAAGCCTTTGTTTTTTATGATATCTTATGTGCAGTCATCACTATTGTGCAACAACAAAACTGAACTGTTAAAAAAGTAGCGTGTATGATTGTTTGTAATATGTGCTTTTCTTAATTGGGCTTGTTACTGATGGAGAAAAGTGTTTTGATTGAGTTTGAATTTACCCTGTTAGCCTCCCTACTGCTGTTTTTGCTTTTCATGTTAGTTATCTAATAGGGGAATTTCAGTAAAATGGAAAGATGACTCCAAATTAATGAGTAATAGAGATTATGTTTTGTGTCATATTGGAGATGGAAGTTTACAAGTGAAACGTATGTTACTGAAACAAGCACTCTTGCCTTTTTTTCTCTCAATAAGATGATTAAAAAACTCTTGCTAAAATGGCTTTTGATCGTCTAAGAAGAGTGAGTTCCAATTTGGTAAATGCTGTGTTCAAATTCGCAGAAGGTAGGTGTGGAGTTGAGGAGATTCGATAGGTTATTGTGAGATGGGTTTCGATAGGTGTTTTAGAGTTGAAGCCAAGGCTTTTCAGGTGTCTGTTAGCGATAGAGGTGTTGTTAGTTGGTCGGAGTGGAGTAGAAAATCTCATAGTGCTATTTCGTTTGGGAGATATGGGGCTGTATGGTTAGTTAATGTAGCCAGTAAGCTTCTGGGAGCAGCTGATGATCAGGATTTCGTTTTGAAATTCAATGAAGGTTCAAGAGCCTTCCTGGCTCAAAGATGTGCTAATAAGTCGGGGAGATACGTTGCCGTGATTGAGTTCGGAGAAGGGCGTCGAAGAGGGGTAGTCATGGTCCCTGAAGGCAGAGGAGGAGCTGGTTGGAAGGCTTTGGCCGACTGCTTCCAGGAGGTGGTTGATCATCTTGGTCCGGGAAGGAAGAGACAAGGTTTTGCCGGTGCAGTAGGGCGGAGAGAGGGGGTCTCTTTCGCAGAGGCTGTAAAGTCAGGGTCGGCGATGGTTGTTCATGGGAAGCCTGTGTCAAATCCTCGAAATGACGTTCATTCGGCTGGCAGTAACAGATGGTCGCGTGCTGCGAAGGGGAAGAACCATGCAGACATTGGGGCGGCTTTGCCGTGTCCCAATAAATCCTCATTTAATGTTGGGGAGGCTACTCATGACACGGGAGAGGCCTTCTACCCGAGGCACTTCTGTTTGAGGCTTCGAAATCTGAGAGAAGAGTTAAACAGACTTATAGGGTCGGTATTGGGCGAGGGTTCTTTAGGCTTGATAGTTGATAGCCCAGAATGCACGGATTGTGTTGGGAAAGCATTTGGAGTTGTTGGGAGTCCCGTGGGCCTGAAGTGTTCTGTCCAGGCTGGGGGTGGGCTAGCGAGTTATGGGCTTCATTTTAAGTCCCCTCTCTCTGCGTCTGGGCAGGGGGAGCTTGATGGGCTGGCTTTTCCTAGCCCGGATCCTGGTGTGGCTCCTGCGATAGCTAAGGGGAGCGTCATGGGTGGGCTTAACGCAGGGCCAGGAGGGTGTGAAGCGTCGGGTGGGGAGCAGGCTGACCCGAAGCCCACGGGTGTTGACCGAGACCGTTTGCCGGAGGAAGGTGGGCCTCCGGCGACTTCGTCTGTGGTGGCCGGGATGTATTCCGGCGACGGAGCGGAGCCCGCTGTTGAGGGCGAGAGGAGCGACTTCGTCGTTCAAGGGAGAAGGTCCACGGGTGTTGACCGAGACCGTTCGCCGGTGGAAGGTGGGCCTCCGGCGACTTCGTCTGTGGGGGCCGGGATGGCTTCCGGCGACGGACAGTCAGAAGCACCTGCGGCTGTTTTGGCCCGTTTTTCTCCGAGCGCCTTGGAGACGCTGGGACGATCCTTCTCGGAGACAGACCAGGCCGATCCACATGTTGGGAAGCTCCAGAGCTGGGTCCCGCTGGGGGAGGTCCATGTTGTGCTTGATGAGGCCTCTGTTCATGGTATTGAGGGGAACTGCGTTGATAAGAAGGAGCGGGGACTCGTCTGTGTTGAGAGTTCAATTGGAAATGATCTTGGTTCACATTTTCCAGAGTTGGAGGTTGGAGAGTTTTTATGTGAAACCGAGAGGGATATGGTGATTATGGACCCTCTGGCAGTCTGTTTCCCTAGTGTCGCACGAGAAGGGTCTTCTCAGGAGATTGGTGTTTCGGAATGGGTGTTAGAAATGGTTTCCTCGGTTAGACATTTGGTTGGGGTGTCATGTGAAGGTTATGAGGAGGAGCTGAGGAATCTCTTTGTCGCGTTGGAAAGAGATAGGGTGCAGCTCAGTTCAAAAAAGTCTCGAAAATCAGGGGGCAAGATGCTAAGGGAGTTGAAGGGATTAAACTCTTCTGTTAACTATGAAGGGTCTTCTTCAGTTGCTAGGAAGATTACAAACAAAGGGCGGGCATTGGTATCTATTCAATGATGCCAAGAATCTTGAGCTGGAATGTTAGGGGGTTGAATAATAATGCGAAGTGTCGTAGGGTGGGAAATCTTTTGAGGGGTTGGAGACCGGAGGTGGTTTGTCTTCAAGAGACCAAAGTGGTTGACGTTTCTAGGGTTTTGATTAGGCGTTTATGGGGAGGGGCTCATGTTTGTTGGCTTAGTTTGGCGGCGGTTGGCGCCTCAGGGGGTATCTTATTGATGTGGGATAATAGGGTGTTGGAGATGGTGGATTCTTGTCTTGGTGAGTTCTCAGTCTCGGTGTTCTTTAAGAATGTAGGGGATGGTTTTCAGTGGATGTTTTCGGGAGTTTATGGTCCTAATGCAGATGGGGAAAGGCGTTTGCTTTGGGATGAGTTGGCTGGAGTTCAGGTTTGGTGGGATCTTCCGTGGTGTATTGGGGGCGATTTCAATGTTACTCGTTTTCCTAGTGAGCGGTCGGGAGGTGGGGTTGGAAGAGCGATGGTGGAGTTTTCTGATTTTGTCGCGGAGATGGGTCTTGTGGACATTCCATTGTTGGGTGGCGTTTTTACGCGGTCTAATAATAGGTCCCCCGAGTCGTGGTCTAGGATTGACCGTTTCCTATTCAGCTCATACTGGGAATCCTTGTTCCCGGAGGTGATTCAGAAAAGGCAGCCCCGTCTTCTTTCGGATCATTTCCCTATTATTTTGGAAAGGGGCAGTTTGGGGAGTGGGAAAAGACCTTTTCGATTCGAGAACATGTGGTTGAAAGAGGATGGGTTTGTGGATCAGGTTAGAGAGTGGTGGGGTTCATACTCTTTTGCAGGATCTCCTAGTTTTGTGTTGGATGCTAAGCTGAAGGCCTTGAAAAGAGATTTGAAGGTGTGGAACTAGGAGGTTTTTGGGGATATTAGTTCTCGGAAGTCCTCTTTGTTGTCCGAGTTGTCTTCGCTTGACTCGTTGGATGAAGGGGGGCTTTTGGAGGAGGAGGGGAAAGCTAGGAAGATTCATGTGTTGGGAGAGTTGGATCACCTGATCGATATGGAGGAGGTGAGTTGGAGACAAAAGTCGAGATCTTTGTGGCTTAAGGAGGGCGATAGATTGTGAACTTTTACAGTTCTTTGTACAAGGAACCTTACTCATGGAGGCCGTCTTTGGAGGGCTTAGAGTTCGATTCTATCTCGGGGGAGGAAGCTAGTTGGCTGGAGAGGTCTTTTGATGAGGACGAGGTGACGGCGGTGGTCCATTGCCTTAATGGGGATAAAGCCCCTGGCCCGGATGGGTTCTCTTTAGCCTTTTTCCAGTCTTGCTGGGAGGTGGTTAAGAGGGACGTTTTGGCTACCTTTAATGACTTTGCCCAAAGGGGGAAATTTGTCAAGTGTATGAATGCTTCTTTCATTGTCCTCATTCCCAAGAAGGTCGGCGCTGTTGAGCTTAAGGATTTTCGTCCTATAAGCTTAGTGGGTGGGGTCTATAAGATTTTGGCTAAGGTGTTGGCCAACAGATTAAAGGTGGTGCTTAGTAAAATCATTTCCCCCTCTCAGAGTGCCTTTGTTAGCGGCAGACAAATTTTGGATTCGGTATTGATCGCCAATGAGTGTATTGATTCCGGATTGAGAGCGAGGGTGCCTGGTTTGCTTTGTAAGCTGGATATTCAGAAGGCTTACGATCATGTTAATTGGGATTTCTTATTGTATATGTTGAAGAGGTGTGGGTTTGGCGATAGGTGGTGTAATTGGATTGCTTTTTGCATTTCGACGGTTAAATTTTCAGTTTTGGTGAACGGTTCTCCTCAGGGTTTCTTTGGCAGTTCTCGTGGGTTGCGCCAAGGTGACCCTCTTTCACCTCTTCTATTTGTCATTGTTATGGAGGCTTTTAGCAAAATGATAAATGAGTTGGTGGTGCGAAGTGCCTTGGTGGGCGTTGATGTGGGAGGTGGCAGGGGCAATGGGATGTGCATTTCACACTTGTTATTTGCTGATGATACTCTCATCATGTGTGGGGCTGAGGAGAGCCAAGTTCGACACCTTAGATGCTTGTTGCTTTGCTTTGAGGCCGTGTCGGGCTTGAAGATCAACCTTTCCAAATCTGAAGTTATTCCTATTGGTAACGTGGACAATGCTCAGCAGTTGGCCGACATTATGGAGTGTAAAGTCTCTTCTCTCCCGATGACTTACCTTGGGCTGCCCCTTGGTGCAAGATGCAAGAGTACCCGCATTTGGGATGATATTATTGAGCGGTTTGAAAGGAGATTGGCTAGTTGGAAGCGTATATACCTTTCGAAGGGGGGAAGAATCACTCTCATCAAGTCCACGCTTTCGAGCCTTCCTACTTATTACATGTCTCTTTTTCCTATTCCCATGGTTGTGGCTAACAGATTGGAGAAGCTCCAAAGAGACTTTTTGTGGGGTAGCGGGGGAGAGGGGCACAAGTTCCATCTTGTCAAGTGGGAAAAGGTGTGCTCTCCTCTTCGTGCCAGTGGGTTGGGTCTGAGGCGTTTGCCGTTGCTCAATAAGGCCTTATTGGGGAAGTGGTTGTGGCGGTTTGCTATGGATACCGGTAGTTTTTGGAGGGCTGTCATTTTGGAGAAGTATGGTGGCGCGGTGGGGGGTTGGAGGACTCCGATGGTTCATGGTTCTTACGGGGTGAGCTTGTGGAAGCATATTAGTCGTGGGTGGGAATTCTTCTCTGAGAGGATATTTTTTGTGGTGGGGTGCGGGCTCAGAGTTCGTTTTTGGCATGATCTTTGGTGTGGAGAGAGAATGCTACGGTTAGCTTTCCCTCTTCTTTTCTCTTTAGCTCAAAATCAGGATGCGTTGGTGGCGGATTATTTGGAGGGAGGGACGGGAGAATTAGTTTGGAATGTTCAGTTTTCTAGAACCGCCAATGATTGGGAGTTGGATGACTTCACAACCCTTTATTCTTTGTTGTATGGGCAGATTGTTAGGAGAGGGGAGGTGGATAAGATTAGGTGGCGGGATTCCAAAATCGGTGTATTTTCAGTCAAGTCAATGTTCAACCTTCTTTCGAGCGACTCTAATCCGCTCTTCCCTTGGCGTCAGTGCTGGAAAACGTTGGCTCCCTCTAGAGTTTCTTTCTTGGCTTGGGAGGCGACCCATGGGAGAGTTTTGACCATCGACAACTTAAGGAGGCGAGGCCTTTACTTGATTGATTGGTGTTTCTTGTGCAAATGCGAGGGAGAGTCTGTGGATCATATTTTCCTGCATTGCTCAGTGGCTAGAGGGTTGTGGGCGCATTTGTTATGCATTATGAATCTTTCTTGGGTTATGCCTAAGAGGGTGATCGAGGTTTTGAGGTGCTGGAAGAAGAAGTTTGATAACCCCGTTGCTTTGGTAGTGTGGCGAATGATTCCTCTTGCTGTGTGGTGGGTTTTGTGGAGGGAGCGGAACAACAGATGCTTCGATAATTCTGAACGATCTTTGGATAGTTTAAGGGGTCTTGTTTTGCAGTCACTTTTTCTTTGGGCCAATGTGATGTTAGGTTCTCCTTTTTCGGGGTTTCTGGACTTTCTTAGCTTTTTAGCTTGCTTATGTTAGGGGTTTTCAGTATAGTTTTTTGTACTGTTGACCTCTTTGTTTTGTATCCTTCTTTTTCCTTTAATAAGATTGGCTTACTTATCAAAAAAAAAAAAAAATTCGCAGAAGGTAGGCTCAAATTTAGATGTAGAGAAATTCTCTCTCTTGTTAAAACTTTCATCTACTATGAGACCATAAAAGGAAAGTACACCATCTATTGTGGGATGCAAGGAATATTTCACATATTCTTAGCTGAGTGACTCATCAAGATTCAAATCTTTTCCCGTACTCTTATATCAAAATGCTTCTTATGTTATATGCTCTTCAAGTTTCAATATAGTATAAAACACGTGCTTCAAAAAATCCAAATGGTTTTGTTGTGGTATTGGAACTGGTTGATTACAGCAATTTTTCGAAGTCCAAAATGATGGATAATCTTCTAACACAATTGGCTTATAGAAAACAGATTATACGCAAACAGCGTGTATGCAATTTTGTTATATTACATGAGCAGCCTAACAGGGTGTATGTGATTTTTTGAAGACTTAAAATAAAGTCCAATGATTACTTTATTTTATTATTATATTGATCCCAGACTTTACAGCCTGGTAGTTTGAACGCACTTTAGTAGACTCTTGTATTATTGCGCTGGTCAAGAACCTTCAGATCTGAATCAAATTTCTGATTTAATGTTGATTTGATTCTCTAGTTAAGAAATTTTGGTAGCTGAAAACAGAAACTGAATGACAAACTACTATAATGTGTTTTAGTTTCCTCCATTGTTACGACAGGGGAGAAGGGCTCTTCATGCATTGATCTAGTTAGTTCTAGGAGATGGTCGTCTGGTGCAGTACATGTACCAGTAAAGTTACTTCCGAGTGTTTCGAATGCAGTTGCACTAATGAAGCTATTGGCTTTTTTCAGGGGATGATTACAAGATCAAAGTGTGGAACTACAAGCTGCACAGGTGTCTCTTCACTCTTCTTGGACACCTCGATTATATTCGTACGGTTCAGTTTCACCATGAGTACCCATGGATTGTGAGTGCCAGTGATGATCAAACTATTCGTATTTGGAATTGGCAATCACGCACTTGTATATCTGTGTTGACGGGCCACAATCACTATGTTATGTGCGCCGCATTCCACCTGAAAGAAGATCTTGTTGTATCAGCCTCCCTAGATCAGACTGTTCGTGTTTGGGATATTGGTGCCCTCAGAAAGAAGACATTTTCCCCTGCTGATGACATCTTGCGGCTGAGTCAGATGAACACGGATCTTTTTGGTGGTGTTGATGCTGTTGTTAAATATGTCTTGGAGGGTCATGACCGTGGGGTCAACTGGGCTTCTTTTCATCCCACCCTGCCTCTGATTGTGTCAGGAGCTGATGATCGCCAGGTGAAATTATGGCGGATGAATGGTAATACCTTTCTTTCCTTACCTTTGAATATATCATTCATATGTTAGCTTAGTTAATTTTTATTATTACTATTTTTTATTTGTGTGAAATTGACAAGTAGTTGAGGCAAAGGTTGGTTAAACATGTTGGCTCACTGTTCGATGATCGCAGTATAGTATTTGGTGTTATAGAACAGACTCCAGAACCTTTTATTCCCCCTAAGTTTGCAATTTCATGTTAGGTGATCTGCTATTGGGACAACCATGTTTCTGCTCCATTTGGGTAACTGAAAATGGGAAGCCTCTTGTGTCTGAGAGAGAAACGGAAACTCCTGCATGATCCTTTAACATTGTACCATATTATTTGTCTAAATTTTGTAAGGTTGTTGCTCGTTTGGTTTTCAGATACAAAGGCTTGGGAGGTGGATACATTGAGAGGGCACATGAATAATGTTTCATGTGTTATGTTCCATGCGAAACAGGACATTATTGTATCCAACTCGGAGGACAAAAGTATACGTGTGTGGGATGTAACAAAGAGAACTGGAGTTCAAACATTCCGTCGTGAGCATGATCGATTCTGGATCCTTGCATCTCACCCTGAGATGAATCTGTTGGCAGCTGGTCATGACAGTGGTATGATTGTATTCAAGTTGGAGAGAGAACGACCTGCCTTTGCAGTGAGTGGTGATTATCTGTTCTATACCAAAGATCGCTTTTTGCGATTCTATGAGTTTTCAACTCAAAGAGACACACAAGTGATTCCAATTCGACGGCCTGGTTCCACTAGCTTGAATCAAAGTCCGAGGACTCTTTCTTACAGTCCTACCGAAAATGCTGTTCTTCTCTGCTCAGATGTTGAAGGGGGATCTTATGAGTTGTATTTCATACCCAAAGATAGCATTGCCAGGGGTGACAGTCTGCAAGATGCAAAGAGAGGTGTTGGAGGATCAGCTGTCTTTGTGGCTCGGAATAGGTTTGCTGTTCTTGACAAGAGCAACAATCAAGTCTTAGTCAAGAATCTTAAAAATGAGGTTGTTAAAAATAGTGGCCTCCCCATTGCTGCAGATGCAATATTTTATGCTGGAACAGGTAACTTGCTTTGTAGATCTGAGGATAGAGTTGTTATATTTGATCTCCAGCAGAGGATTGTTCTTGGTGATCTTCAAACCCCGTTCGTCAAGTATGTTGTTTGGTCTCATGACATGGAGACTGTTGCTTTACTCAGCAAGCATGCCATTATCATTGTTAGCAAGAAGCTCGTTCACCAGTGCACTCTTCATGAGACAATTCGTGTAAAGAGTGGTGCCTGGGACGATAATGGTGTTTTCATTTACACAACTCTAAATCACATTAAATACTGCCTCCCAAACGGAGATAGTGGGATAATCAGGACTCTTGATGTCCCAATATACATGACAAAGGTTTCTGGGCATACTATCTTTTGCTTGGATCGTGATGGAAAAAACAGGTCTATTGTTATTGATGCCACAGAATATATTTTCAAGCTGTCCCTTCTGAATAAGAGATATGATCATGTTATGAGCATGATAAGGAACTCACAACTTTGCGGGGAGGCTGTGATTGCTTATCTGCAACAGAAGGGTTTCCCTGAAGTAGCTCTCCACTTTGTCAAAGATGAGAGAACTAGGTTCAATTTGGCTATAGAGAGTGGGAACATCCAAATTGCGGTTGCATCAGCAACAGCAATTGACGAGAAAGACTACTGGTATAGATTGGGGATCGAGGCTCTTCGCCAGGGCAATGCAGGTATTGTTGAATATGCCTACCAGAGGACCAAAAATTTTGAGAGATTGTCTTTTCTTTATCTTATTACTGGTAATAACGAAAAGCTGTCCAAGATGCTGAAAATTGCTGAAGTTAAGAATGATGTCATGGGTCAGTTTCATAATGCTCTATATTTGGGTGATGTCCGAGAACGTGTTAAGATCTTGGAGAATGTTGGTCACTTGCCTCTTGCTTACATCACAGCTGCAGTCCATGGCCTGCAGGATGTTGCTGAACGTCTAGCAGTTGAGTTGGGAGATAATGTTCCTTCTTTGCTGGAGGGGAAAGCAGCCTCCCTCCTGATGCCCCCGGCCCCCATTATGTGCAGTGGTGATTGGCCACTTCTAAGAGTCATGAAAGGCATATTCGAAGGTGGGCTGGATAATATTGGCCGGGGAGCTGCAGATGAAGAGGATGAGGCTGCTGACGGTGATTGGGGTGAGGAGCTGGAGATGGTCGATGTTGATGGTTTGCAAAATGGGGATGTTACAGCAATTTTGGAGGATGGTGAAGTGGCTGAAGAGAATGAGGAAGAGGGAGGATGGGACCTTGAAGATTTGGAGCTACCCCCTGAAGCAGACACTCCAAAGGCATCGGTCAATGCTCACTCTTCGGTTTTTGTGGCCCCAACTCCTGGCATGCCTGTAAGCCAGATTTGGATCCAGAGGTCATCGCTTGCTGCTGATCATGCAGCTGCTGGCAATTTTGATACAGCAATGCGGTTACTGAGCAGGCAAC
The DNA here is from genome assembly GCA_963930655.1 of Myrica gale. Classification (NCBI taxonomy): domain Eukaryota; kingdom Viridiplantae; phylum Streptophyta; class Magnoliopsida; order Fagales; family Myricaceae; genus Myrica; species Myrica gale. Next base: position 18,821,988 of record OZ005612.1, on the reverse strand, counting down.
TTGGAATAAGAAACTTTGATCCATTGAGACCCATGTTTCTTGACCTTCTCTTGGGCAGTCATACCTATTTGCGTGCATTTTCATCTTCTCCAGTGATATCGTTGGCAGTTGAACGGGGATGGAATGAGTCTGCCAGCCCAAATGTGAGAGGTCCACCAGCACTTGTGTTTAATTTCTCTCATTTGGAAGAGAAGCTTAAGGCAGGTTACAAGGCCACGACAGCTGGGAAATTCACCGAGGCTCTTCGGCATTATACTAGCATTCTTCATACTATACCTCTTATTGTTGTGGAGTCGAGGAGGGAGGTTGATGAAGTCAAGGAGTTGATCATTATAGTGAAAGAGTACGTTTTAGGTTTGAAAATGGAGCTCAGGAGGAGGGAAATTGCAGACAATCCAGTACGTCAACAAGAGCTTGCATCCTATTTCACTCACTGCAACCTTCAAATGCCTCACTTAAGGCTTGCCTTGCTTAATGCGATGACTGTTTGCTACAAAGCAAGGAATCTTGCCACGGCAGGTAACTTTGCCAGGCGACTTCTTGAGACCAACCCCGTTGAGAACCAGGCAAAGACAGCCAGGCAAGTGCTACAGGCTGCCGAGAGGAATATGACAGATGCTGCCGAGTTGAACTACGACTTCAGAAACCCATTTGTGATTTGTGGGGCTACATATGTGCCAATTTACCGAGGGCAGAAGGATGTCTCTTGCCCCTATTGTAGTTCCCGGTTTGTGCCGAGCCAGGAAGGGCAGGTCTGTACTGTTTGCGATCTTGCAGTTGTTGGCGCAGATGCTTCTGGGTTGTTATGTTCTCCTTCGCAGATACGATGATCAAGATGCTAGAGCAGGAACATTTTTATGATATATTTTTCCGCCATCTTTTTGGCAGCAGAAGAGACCATGTCGGCTGATTCATATCTGGAGGTAAAGGTAAGAAATGCTAAAGAAAGAGTTAAATTCCTCATGAATTGGTTGTTCTCTGTCCTTGGGTCTTTCTTCCTTTTGTTCTCCGTTTCATAATTTATTGAATATGATAGTTTGAGTCATTTTCTAACCTACTCATGTTGCTGTTATTTGGCTCCCAAACATATCGGTTCCAACTAGTTATAATTTTCGGCGAATATATCTGGCTTATGAAGGCTTGTTTGGTGTGTTGTTTACATATGCACCTGATAGCTCTAGACTTCTTATTTTATCGCTATAAGTCAACAACGAGTCTGAGGTGACTATGGTATTTGGATTGAGCTTACATCCCTTAGATTATGAGTTGAGTCAAAAGCTTGGAACTCCTTGTCCATTGTCACCAATCTATTCTAGCAGATTGTCAACCATCTATTCTAGTAGTTTGGAAACCCCGATATGCTTTTAGGCTAATTGATTATATGGGAAACATTTTTTTTGGCTTCAATTAAGAGATGGATATCAATCACCTCTGCTTATAGTCTTCAGATTGTTTTGCCCCCCCCCCTCTCTCTCTCTCTCTCTCTCTCTCCTGCCTTCCACAATTAGCCAGTGTCCTTATTTTGCAGTCTTTGGTGCAGTTCTTGTTTAGCTGATGCAATTGTCCACAAGGCATGGGATCAGGCTTCTGCTGACTGAAATAAATGTTTGGAAAAAGAAATAAATTCATCCTATGGTGTTATCTTTTACAGCTATTATAGGCCATCTCTTTCTGGATTTGTTTTCTCAAGTTTTGAAGGAATCTAGTGGAACGATTGCAAGAGTATTGTTAGCAATTGATGATATTGTATGGGTTTTTCCCCCTCGCAATTGCTGTTGTTGGTGTCTCATTTTTAGCCCCCTATCCTTCCAAAAGAAAATCAGGAAAAATATGGAAAAAAGGATTTGTATCGGGATTCTCTTGATAAGTCGGCACTGATTATGACTGGATACACTTGAGGCTTCTGTCTACCCCAGTCCACCCCAATGTGTTAATTTCTGTTACAATATTCGTTCTTCTATAGGCTTCACAGTTCACTGTACAATCGAACTTTTGGAGGATGGCTGCAATGACTTATTAATCTCTTCGTCCTAATTACATTTTTTAAGAGAACGTTATAAAAAGGCTGGATATGTTTGCACGACGCACGTAAGAACAATTTCGTAAATTTGTACATAGAAATATTTTCCCCGAAGTTATTGTGTGAGAGAAACGACAATCTTGGGAGCCCTTCTGGTGAAAATAAGAATAAAAAAAGAGAGGATGAAATTAGCGTAGCTTTTACTTATCAGCTCAGAGTGAAAAGATGACTCCTCCAAAACATTACATCGGTGGAGAACTTAAACGACTTCATAAAGTGAAATACGACATTTCCCAAAAATGCGATCGGGACGGTCACTGATGGAAGACTCGCGGCAACTCACCATTCGTGGAGAACACGTACCCCTCTCATTCTGTAGCAGTGACACGTAGGTTATTACGTGCTCGGGAAGTCTGAAGCCAGATTTATATAAAAGGCAGAGCTAGGCTGAAAAGAATAGGCCACAAAAACATTTGGTCCCAGCAGACGCAAGGAAAAATCATACAAACAAGGAAAAGTGAATAGAAAAAGAGTAGAAAAAGAGTAGGGACAGTGATAATGGCGAAGAACGCTAGCGCATCATCAACGTCCTCATCGCCATCCATGGAATTCCTACTGATTGAAGAATTGGATTTCGTCCACGTCGAAGAACAGGGCCTCTCTCACTGGGAATTGGTGAACGCTTGTGATGCTGACTCAGAAAAAGAAGCAAAGGAAGAAGACGAGGAGGAAGTCGAAGAAGATAGCATCGGAAATGGGATTGGTTCCTTGGGTTCTGAGATCTCCACGCCTATCTGTTTAATGAATGAAGAAATGGAAACGCATCGTGTAGATCTTCATCATGATGATGTGGATGTGAAATACTATGGTGGCTGTTACGGTTACGGATATGGTTATGGGTATGATTATGGGGTGCATGTTGAGGAACAAGACGATGATGAGGATGTTGATGGGGATGATAGGTACGACTTAGATGACGAGCTCGTGCCGTGGAATGTGAGCGACAAGATTGGGAGGCAGAGGATGAGGAAATTGGGGAAAAGGGCGTTTCCGAAGATGTATAACTCCAAGAAGTCGCCGTATCTGTTTGTGAGACCCGGTTGTGTGCGTGGCAAGCACGGTTTGGGTTTGAAGCACAACTGCTAGTGGTAATTGGAAAATTGTGGGCAAAGATTATGATCTCTGCGTCTCTGGTGTCTGATAGATTTGGTTTAGTTGTAATTATCGCTTAGTAGTTTGTTAATGGAGGACTGGGCGTAGTTTATGGGGTTCCTATGTCATTGACTGCTTATCTTTCACTGTCTATAAAGATCCTTCTCTTGTAGTGCACGAACTTGATTGTGCTTTTTTGTATATGCATATTTTGTGCTTGGGAAATGGAAGGATGGTTAGGTTTGGAAGACTGAAGGGAAACCCATGTTAGATGATATTGATGGTTATTTGTTCAAACATTTTTTTAGGTGTTTGGGACATTTGCTCCTGTGTTTTTCCTTTCTTGTGAAAAGAGATGCCTGAGGAAGTGTGGACTCTGATGTGGGAGAATAGGACAGATTTTATGTTTTTTTTTGCACGGGGGATCACATTCAATTGCTGTTGGGGATTCTCACTAGATAGTGCTTGATCTAAAAAACAGGGGCGACCTATGTTTGTTTTAAACATTCTGGGGGAAATACACTTTTTTTTTTTTCTAAGCAAACGAAACAAAGGAAGATACATCAAGGGGGATCCAGAGGATCATCAGCAGACGTGACAAACAAAGGAAGACACGAAATAGAAAGAGCATCAAAAACAAAAGAAGAGGCAGTCCAAGCAGCAAGACGATGAGCCATAGAGTTCTGCCTTCGAGAAATCCAACACAAACGCCAATCAGGATGTCTTCGGAAGAAGCCACTGATGAGGTTGGCATGAAACAGCAAAGGGCCTTCAACAAGGAAGGTAGGGTCATTGATAATACGACAAGAGCACAAAGAGTCACTTTCAAAAGTCACAGAACAAACACAGGACGACTCGGCAGATTGACAAGCAAGAAGAATAGCATGAAGCTCCGCCATGAGGGGATTAGTAGACAAAAGAAAATCACTCCATGCCCCTTTAATGCAACCCTGATCATCACGGGCAACAACGGCTAAGAAACACATATTACCACGGGTAGCTGCATCGCAATTAAACTTCCAAGAACCTAAGTCAGGGGGCTTCCACACAAAATTCTGCCTCCTATCATAGTCACGCCAGGCAGCACGATGCTCCACAAAACGTCTCTTCATATTCGCAATTAAGTCAGAAGGATGTAAAATAATATCACAATGAACAACTTGGTTGCGAGCATACCACATAACGTCCAAAATAATAGCAGCCTGAAGGATCCAGTCACGACCACCAGAAGAATGCAAGGGCAAATGGACAGCGTCATTTAAGATAAAGGAAAACCAAGACGAAATATCCATGTGCTGGAGAGCTTCCATACGGAAGGGCCAATGCGCCTCACCCCACAAAACTTTGGCAAAGAGGCATTGGAAAGCAAGATGTTCTTCAGATTCAGGGGCCGATTTACACAAAGGGCAAAGATAGAAATCCTCAGGAACTTGGTCTGCTAAAAAGAGCAAATGGGACTTAGTAGGTAAGGCTCTAGTTGCAAACTTCCACAGAAGAAGTTTGAGACGCCCTTGTAGCTTAGTCTTCCATAGTTTTTCCCAAGGAAAAATAGGCAAACCAGCGGAAGGAGAAAACCTTGTAGCTTGATCCGAATAATAGGCCGACTTAACGGAAAAAACTCCCGAAGATTCCAAGTTCCAAGTCAGCACATCTGAGGGGAAAATGGAAGGTAAAGGAATAGAGAGGATCTTAGAAACACATTCAGGAGAGAATAAATGATCCAAAAGGATGCGATTCCACTGGCCAGAACTAACATCAATGAGCTCACAAACTCGGGTAGGAGAGGTAGAAAAAGGGCGAGCAGTTTCACGAGGTTGAGCTCGGAACCCAAGCATCCCCGGGACCCAAGGATCAGACCATAGCCGAATAGATTCCCCTGAAGACACAGAATAAAGCATACCATTATCCAATATATCCCTGCAGGCTAAAATGCCTTGCCAAATCCATGAACTCATAGGTTTTTTGACACAAGCCGCAAGCGAAGGAGAATCATGGAAATATTTTGCTTTAAGAACTTGGACCCACAGAGCCTGAGGTCTGGAATTAATAAGCCAACATAGCTTAGCAATCAAAGATCTATTCATGTCAAACATCCTCCGGAGGCCCAGCCCTCCCAATTTCTTAGGCTTGCAAACAGTCGACCATGCCAAGGGAGAAAGGTGGCGCTGATCATCTTTAAAGCCCCAAAAGAAATCCTTGAACTTCCTGTCAATAGAATGACTCCAACATTTCGGAAGAAGAAATAGTGACATCGAAAACACCGGGATAGAGGCAGCAACCGACTTAATGAGAGTTAATCTACCGGCTTGGGAGAGACACTTGGCTTGCCAACCATTCAGCTTAGAAAAGATACGCTCTTGAAGGTCTCTAAAAGCAACCAAACGAGACCTTGGAAATTGAAGGGGGAGGCCAAGATATTTGCCACTCAGAGCAGTCTTCTTTAAATCCAGAGAGAGACATATATCGGAAATTAGAGCAGGGGTTGTATGGGAGCTGAAAAAAATACCCGACTTGAGAGCATTAATTTTCTGACCAGACCAGGTAGAGTAAGTAATCAGACAAGAATGTATAGCTTCAGCATCCTCCAAACGAGCACGGCTAAAAACCATAAGATCAGCAGCAAACATTAGGTGAGAAACAGTGGGAGCATGCCGAGACACCTTGATACCCGAAAAAAGAGAGCGATGTTCAGCCATGGCAAATAACCGAGAAAGCACCTCAGAGCATAAAATAAACAAGAACGGGGAGATAGGATCCCCTTGCCGGAGCCCCCTCTTAGGGCTGAAAAAACCAAAAGTGCTACCATTCAAAAGGAGAGAGAACGAGACAGTAGAAACACATTGTTTAATCAAGTGAATCCAAGAGGCAGAAAAACCAAAGCATCTTAAGACCTCAAAAAGGAACTCCCATTCAATCAGATCGTATGCTTTTTCCATATCAATTTTAATGGCCATTAAACCTCTCTTCCCTTTGTGATGCTTCAACTTGTGGATAAGTTCATGAGCAAGGATAGAATTTTCTTGGATAAGACGGGTTGGAACAAAGCCGGCTTGCATAGGGGATATAAGTTTATGGAGAAGAGGTTTAAGGCGTGAGGCCAGGATTTTCGAGATCACCTTATAAATAACATTACAAAGGCTGATCGGGCGAAAGTGAGAGGCAAGGGTCGGGTTGTCTTTTTTGGGAATAAGGGCAATATTTGTATGATTAAGCGATTTGAGGAGGAAGCCTGAGATAAAGAAGGACTGCACTGCCGGAATCACATCCAACTTAACAATGTTCCAAAAAGAATGATAAAAGAGGGCAGAAATCCCATCAGGGCCGGGTGCCTTGAGAGCACCAATGGAACGCAGAGCAAGCCATATTTCTTGTTCATCCGGAACTTGGCATAAATGCAGATTCTCATCAGCAGAAATAACAGGGGGAATAAGGGATGAAATATCGGGACCAATGGACGGGGAAGAAGAAGTAAATAAAGAAGAGAAAGAAGAAACCAAATGATTACCGATCTCTTCACGGGAATTAAGCCAAATACCGTCCTCCGTTTTGAGGCCTTCGATACAATTCCTCCTTCGGCGCACCACAGTAGATAAATGAAAAAATCTGGTATTTAAATCGGCCATGGAATGCCACTGCAATCTTGATTTACACCGCCATAAGTCCTCCTCACGTTTTAAAACATCTTGAAGATGCCATTGAAGATCATGTTCGAGGGCCTCAGTGGCAGAGGTGGGATCCAGAGCTTGAATACGAGCAAGTTCCGAAGTATACGACCGAATCTGCTGTTGAATATTGCCAAAAGACTCCCGGTTCCAGCGTTTCAGGCCATCCTTAACTCGCTTGATTTTCTGGGTGACCCGAAAGGCTGGAGAACCCAAACAGGGGGGGTGCCAAGCATCCTCCACAACAGATTGACATTGAGGGGAGCTGAGCCAGAAAGGTTCGAAACGGAAGGGGCGTGGTCCCGAAAATTTATCACCAAAGGTATCAAGGAAGATTGGAGCGTGGTCAGACGAAGAGCGAGGGCCATGTTTGATGGAGGCACGGGGGAACAAAAGACGCCAATCACCATTAGCCACACCAAGGTCAAGACGCTCCCTAATTAGAGCACTCCCATGACGTTTATTGCTCCATGTAAAATGAGGACCGTGGAAACCAAGATCCACCAATCCTTGAGTAAGCAAAAAGTGTTGAAGACCCAAAGAAGAAGAGGCAAGAACGGGGTTCCCACCACACTTGTCCTGCTGAGACACCACCGAGTTAAAGTCACCAAGACAAAGCCAGGCTCCCACAAAAGCATTGCCCACAGCTCGAAGATTATCCCAAAAGCGTTGTTTATCAGCCCAGACAGTCGGACCGTAAACAAGAGTCATCATCCAAGGGATATGCCCAGGATCAGAGAAAACCAACACGTTAATGAAGTGATGGTTAAGAGCAGAGACCTCCACATCAATACCAGAACGCCAAGCAAGAGTTAAACCACCCTTGCGACCCAAAGGAGATTGTTGAACAAAGTTGAGAAAACCCAATCGCCGAAGAGAAGAGCGAACATCAGAGATTTTAGTTTCGACAAGGAACAAAAGATCGGGATTATAAGTCCCGATGAGGCCTCGGAGAGTGCGGACTGCCGCGGCCCGAGCCAAACCACGGCAGTTCCAGTGAATCAACCTCATTGGTGGGGTGGGGGCAAGATAAGGCTCGCCACCCCAGCCATGTCCAGAGAGTTACCTGAGACCGAAACCATAGTTGTCTCCTGTTCCAGTAGAAGATTCTGAGGTGCCTTTGTCGCAGTGAGCTTTGCACCTCCATAAGGTTTTCCACCGCGAGAAACAACCCCTTTCTCTTTACGAATCTTACGAGACAACTTCAAAGAAGCAAGCGTGCAGTCAGTAGAGAAATCCAGCGAAGCTCGACCGGCCTTGCGTTTTCGTTCAGACTTGAGGCGCTCTATAACCAGAGGACCACCCGGAGCTTGAAGATACGGTTGGGTGTGCTGCAATGAGGCTTGTGATAACAGACTGTCAAAGCAGGGCTCGGGTTTGGCTGCAGGCTCAAAAGGGTCTTGGGCCCAAGGCAGAGCAAGTAGAGCATCGGTGACATCAGAAGCAGATTCAAAGTTTTTGAAAGAGGAAGATATATGGGATGGGCCCAACAAATGTGAAGAGATATACGATGGACGGGGTAAAGCCAAAGCCCAAGGCGTTTGTGGGGTTGAGGAAGAGCCAGACCTTGGGCTTTTAGAGAGAACAATGGCAGGAGGGCCCAAGGGGTCAGACAAGGAAACCTGCATGTCAGAAAGAGACGGGGGACACAATATCAGAGCAGAGCGGTCCCGAGAGATAGAGGAGGAGCCGCTCTGTAGTGTTGGGGAAGTAGGGGTATCGCTGATAAAGCTGCCCCAGCCGCCCACAGGTGTCAGAGAACTCTGAGCACACGCCAATACCTCATTTTCGACGACATCGGAACCATCAGGAGGCAAAAAACGTGGTGGAAAGAAAAGATGACGGCTGGTAGGCAGCGGAAAAGACGAAGATTGCACCGGAGAGGCATTGACAAGACCATTGGTAGGAGAACACGAGGACGAGGGAGAGACCATACCCCGGACCTTGCCTGTTGTAGAATCCACGTGAGGAACATTAATCGACCACTTTCGAAACTCTGACCCAGGCCCCTCCGCTTTCATCTTTGGGTTGAAACGGATGTTAGGGTCCGACGAAGAAAACTGGATGTAACAGGAGGACTTAGTGTGGCCAATGCGCCCACATGCATAACAGAAATCCGAAATCTTCTCATATTTTAACTGTACCCAGCAAGGCACCGCCTCCTTTCGATGCTGATAAAAACCCGGGAGCAGCGGTTTACGAGTATCCAAAAGCACCTGAACCCGAAAGAAACGGGAGACATGAATTTTAGCATTCGCAGGGAAGTCATGAGCTAACACGGGACCAACCAGCCGACCAATGTTGATAATGCAACGTTCTGTCATCTTGAACATGGGGAGCCCATGTATTTGAAGCCAAACAGGGGTAGAACTAAGGTCCACTTCACCAAGCGACAGAGAGGGGTTCCACGGTTGAAGGATGAGAAGCTGCCCGCGGACATTCCATGGGCCTCCAGAGAAAACTTGATCACGGAGACCTTGGTCAGGGAACGTGAACAAGAAAGCGTTATTGCCGAGGTCTTCAACCTCCAAGCCATCTAAAAATGTCCATGAATGGAGGACGATATCTCTCATAGCCTGCTTATTGATAATGCGCTGGGAGATAATTTTGCCAACCAACACTCGGTGAGAGTTCCTTTCAGCTTCAAGAAGGGCTTCCGTAACATCTTCTGTTCCATCATCCCAGTTAATGTTCTGGGTTTTGCTAACTAAAGAGGCCATTTCTGCTTCCAGAGTCTCCTGCGAGAAGGTCGTCATGGAGAGGAAAAAAAAAGGAGAGAGAGGAACAGGGAAAAGGAAAAAACACGAAGGGATAAAGGACAAAGAAAGCTTCGATCGAGGAGGATACTTAAGGAACCAGGGGAGAAGAGAAAACTCAGATAAGGTGACGGGGTAAGGGTCCAGCAGGGGAAAAGGGCGGAGGTAGGGTGAAGGGAAGAGGAGAGAGGGGAGAGAAAAGGGGAGCTTAGAAAAGTTTTCTTTCAAAAGCTGGAATGTTCGCGTTTTTTTTTTGGGGGGAAATACACTTGTTTAGGTGTAAAGTGCAGCAAAACACGCCGTCGGTGCTTAAGTGAAAAGCTTGTCTTTTTTTTTTTTCTGAATTTCATTCACTTCTTGAATGATACACTGGGTTCAAAATTTTGACTGGATTGTAAGAAAAAAACAAAGTCATGAATTACAATCCTTCGACTCAAGAATCTGCTAGAAACATAAATCTTGCTCTTGTAAGCTGCCATCACCTGCAGCAAAATGCATCCTACAATGCCTGCCATGACCTTGTCACTTCCACTTCCATAATCATTGGTCAAAGGCGTCTGCTGCTACTGCCTTTACGACGTTCCAACCAGCCATTGGGTCCTCTGTTTTGTTACATCACAGGCGGACATGCAATTTACCGCTAACTATTTTGTAAAAGTATTATAAAATATAATAAGATTTATAAGTTAAATATTTAAATTTTTAAAAAAATTATACAAATACTAATAATTTTTCACACAAACTCCAATACCTTAAAAAAAATTATAACAAATATTACCTCTCTATACTTTTTAACATAACTTTAATATTTTATTTTATTATACAATTACATCAAATTATCTCTCTACAACTTTTTACAAATTTTAATAAAAATTTAAATATCTTTAAAAAAATTCATCAACTTTTACACAAAAATTTATAAAACTTCAATTTACATAAATACTCATAATTCTATTTAAATCTTAAAAATCTTATAATTTTTTAACAAAACGAACATCCCTTAGTTTACCCAGTGAATTAGTGAAAAACTGCGTCATTAGGCATAGTTCGAACAGAGTTTGAGGCTTCAGGGCATGACACTACTTCCTGGATCTAGCTAGGCGTATCGGCCATAAAGCTGTCAAAATTTGGCCCGTTTGAAGTTGCTCAAGTTTACTGATTCTATCAATTCAAGAAAACAACAAAGTGAAAACAGGTCAAGTGTAATTCCTAATGTGTATTATCCGGATATTAATGTTTATATATATATATATAGAATCCAGAAAGGCTGAAGCGTATTATCTGTGTGGCAGTCTTTCAATTGTCTGATAAAAACATGAGTACTTGTCAAGTTAGCAAGGACTGTATTGCCCAGAAGAAGAAGGAAAAATGTTAGCAAGAGGACTGTGTGATAAGCGTGATTAAACAACTTAATGACGAGTGTTGTCACCAAAACTAAACAAAAAAGGAAGAAAAAACAAAGAGTAGATGGCCAGTGGCTGTGGGGGCAATTTATCTCTTTTTTCCAGGCTGCTTATATATCCGAAGACATCTCATCCGTCAGGTTTTTGTCTTGTTTTTCAATACCTCTCAAATTATGGAGACCAAAATGTCGCTTTTTAGCTTCTGATAATAATTCTCGGCCACAAAAAAAAAAAAGTTTCAAAGCCCACTTCAACAAAATGAATGGGGAGGTGGGAACTGATCTCTTATCCAGTATTGAAAAAAAGGAAAAGGGAAGGACCTGACCATCTAATGGTGCGTTTGTGTACCAAAATTTTACCCCCTCTAAAATTTTAACACAATTAAATATTACAATATAATCTCTCTCTCCCCATCAAATCATTACTATTTACTACAAAAAATATAAAAAATTACCTCTCTCTTCACTTTTTCATTAAACCCAATACTTAAAATTTTAATAACACTAAAATTTTACAACACAAACACAAAAAGTTTCTGATATATTCTCTATAAAAAAAAAGGAAAAGGGAAGGACGTTGCCATCCAAATTTTCTAATATATTCTTTACGACACTGATGAGATTGAGATTTTTTTTGTAATTTTCTATTTGAATTGTAATGTATAATTCGAAGAGAGATAAGTATAATAAATGTGGTGTTGTAGGGTTTATGCTGACCGAAATTTTATATGAACAAACATGTGAATCGGTAAATGATATGAGGTTCACTTGTTGTGTTTATCTCTCCCCAAATTTTATCATACATAGATAATTACAGAAAATTTTGATTCGAATAAGAATAATATTGAATTATACTAAAACAAGGCTAGAGCCCAAAATATTGCACCACTGTATTCCCTTCCCTTAAGCGTTTGGATTTGGATTGGGGGCATCAGATCTCTGTTCGAACGGTTTCTACAATATTGGCCCATGTTTTCAATAGATAGTTTTTCAAGTTACCTAAAGTATTTTCACAGGAGGCGTTCCGTAACGTTCGAAGTGAATTGGCCGTGGCGTGCTAATATGCACGGTTTTTCTACCGTGTTAATCGGGTTTTAGTCACGCTAGCTGCGCCTCCTTGAACCTGATAGAGCTAAGGCACTGCCTAACCACGTGTCTCACGAGTAGTGCGTTAATTAATGTATATGATTAGAAACCTAGAGAAGATAATGATTCCTTGCAAAGTTGTGAAAAGGTCACTTGGGCCTATCTCTAGTAATTAGAACATCCGCGGCCGCCGCCAATGCGTACTCTGGCTAAGAAAGTCTTAACCTTTTTTCAGGGCCGGCTCAAGGGTAAGGCAAGTTAGGCGGTGGTCTAAGGTCTCACTCTGAGTAAGGCTCCGTAAAGACTAAAAATATTTTTTTTTTATATTTTTTTTTGTGTTGTAGATGACCTAAAAATAAAAGGACAACTGAGTTAATAAAAAAAACAAAATGCAGTCTTTTCATATTTTTTTTATCATGAGTGGACATATATATTTCTTCCAGACTTCTTAATTCTTTTTTAGATATTTCTGAATTTTGCTCAAAGAGAAAAAAATGTATTATAAATTTCTTAATTGTTCTAGTCATGGAGCCTTGATGTCATGTATGAGGGTCTCATAAAAAATAATTAATAGGGTCTTTAATATTTTATATTAAATTTAATAATTTTCAGATAATTTTAAATATTTTATATTAAAAGCCTATTAATTTATTTTACCTTAGGCCTCCATTTTGTTTGAGCCGGTCCTGCCTTTTTGTTTATCTTTTCCCTTTGGTAGGAGGGGGAGATAATAAAGTTGGATGCAGTTTGCGTGCCATAGAATAGTTTTAATGGATGTTGGGAATTGGTTGTATTTTCCCTTAACTGCTTATATATCTTCCTCGTACGCGTGGTCAATTAATTACTTCATATAGTAAAGGCCTTGAGTTTGAGTCTTAGGATCACGGGTTAAACCGTTTATTACAGGAAAAGGTAAACTGTTATATGTAGCTTTTAACTTGTCAACAACCCCTCCCTTTCCTTCCAAAAATGGAAATGGCAATTAGGGCTGAGTAAGGTAGAGACGGTGCCAGTTTGGTTAAAATCAACACGGGCATCGGCTGGCCACAATAATTGGCCCTTGTCGGTACTCGTTTGTATGTAACGATATAAAGTAATTGGCTAATTTTGACCAAAGTAGAGAGAGGAGAAAGTGGTGTTGGCAGGAGTATGGAGAATCAGAGATCAGAGGTGAGAGAGGGCAGAGGGGAGCGCAAAAGGTTCTGGGAGAGAGGCGAGAGAACCCTAAACCTGAAAGGTACCGTTATCCGTAAGTAGAGTAGGAAGCTATTTTTTTAAAAAGATAAAAAATAAATAAAAAAATGAAAGGACATGTAGCTTTTATTTTTTTAAAAACCTGTAATGACATTAGGAAACCAGTTACCGGCGGTGGGATTGGACAGAGGGGCAGAATTACACAGGATCAATGGGGGCGACTGCCCCTCGCCTGAAAAATCTTTAATTTTTTTTTGTATGTTCTAAGCCCAGCCCGCCCCCAACTATCTAGGCACATGCGCCCAGGCCGGCCCAGCTTTTGTAATACTTATTGACTGTTGTTCCATGGCCTCATGAATTGCTACCTTCGAGTCCATTAAAAAATCAGATATGCGGAAATTGCTCTTTGCATAATATCTTAAGTGAATTTAAATATAAAAAACAAAGAGAAAAATATAACAAATCTAAGCATAAAATTCTAAGGGTTATTTTCTTCTAAATGATGGTGTATTTGAGCAAAAAAAAAGTTCATATCCAGATTGTCTGTCAATAGCTTTTTCATCTCATAACAAAGTCTATTTAAACATCCTGTTCTTAAAACTGACGCAAGGGCACAAACGTCTCCATTATGTTCTTATGCTATTTTTGCTAAAAGATATTTCCACCGTCTTTCCAATGCTGCAAATCAGTGCTACCCCTTCAAAATATGATAATGTAATAATTTAGAAGTAGCACATAACACAATATCATGTTTCCCTTAAAAGTTTTGCTACAATAGACAATATAACCGATGAAAGACTTTTAAGCTTGGAGATAGACAATCATCATTTGTATTTGTGTTGTAAAAGGGGCAAAAGAAATTTTGGAGTGTTATACTGGTTATCAGCTGATTGAGTTGACTGCAACCGTTGAGAGAGTGTTCTCTCGATGAAGTTTATTAAGATTGAGTTGCGTAATAAGATAGAAGATGAATTGATGAATTATAGTTTGGTGGTATACATTGAGAGAGAAAATTTTGAAATTATTAAGAACGAAACTATTTTACAATATTTTCAGAATATGCAATCTCGTAGGATTCAATTGACACATCTCAGTATCAGCAAATAATACGGTATGTCTATTTCAATATTTTTAGTCCTTAATTTTGATATTTTAACTCTAAAATATTTTTTTGCATTATGTAGTATAAATATTTTTGTCATTTTTCCATAAAAGTTCTACCACTTATATTGGGTTCCGCCACTGTGGACGGGCCGAAAGGCAAATCCAGATTTTCACGTGCTACAGACTCGCCAGGTTCATGTTTAGTTTTAATTCTCAATTAGTAGCTTCCAGCTTAATTTTGGACCCTTTTTCCCACCGAATGGAGACGAGAGAAGGGCATTTTGTCCCAAAACCCGGCCAGTAACCCACCACAGACGCTGGACTTCCGGTGCAAGGACGAATATGTGAAAGTTGTCAGTCTCAGACTCGCAGACGCAGTCTCACGGCTCGGTAGATTAATGTACCGTATTTGGTTAGACAATACAAGACTGGCCGCTGTAGCCAGCTTTTAGCAATAATTTTTCCTCGACGTCCAATGACAATGTACATATAATACATTTAGATGCGTTGATATCCACTACGCCCCAAGCAGAAGTTGGTGAGTTAGATAGGTACGATTTTTCAGCTACACCTCAATCAACACAGACACACAAACAACCCCGTACATTCATTATGGCCCTGATAAATTTTGTTGCTTTTTACTTTTGCTTTATTCTCCTTCTTCTCCCTTTATTTTTTAGGGGGTTTTTTTGATGCCGAGATTGGGTTTTTTCCTATAAGTACTGAGGGTTTGGAATCTACTTCCATGACTATAATTGATATGGCGGCTTTGCATTAATTGGGTAATTCCATTGTTGACTCTGAATGCTTTTGAAAAACAGTTCATACTTCACTTAGAAGTGCCTGCAAAAGCTGGCGCATGATCTGCTCACAAGTGGCTGAATAAGCCCCGAATCCGTAACCCAAAAATAGCACACCAGGAACACCACAAGCTAGAGTGCTACCACCGGTACCACCACAAACCAAAACAAGTACTCTTATCATCAACAAGAGATCCCGAATAAAGAAGAGACCTTTTGGAGCTGCCTTCCTTTTACAAAATGAAGAGAGAAACCTAAAAGAACGAGATGTAAAGGCTGGCCTTAGTGAACAACGATGAAGAGCCAGGGAGGAGGAGTAATGGGGCCTTTAAGGTGCCAGGACTGTGGGAACCAAGCCAAGAAGGAGTGCGTGTACATGAGGTGCAGGACTTGCTGTAGGAGCAAAGGGTTTCAGTGCCAAACCCACGTGAAGAGCACCTGGATTCCTCTGTATAGGAGGCGCCAGAGGCAGCAACAACTCGCAGCTGTTCTTCCACACCACTTTGAAGGACATAACCCTAGAAGGCACAGACAAATCTTACCCTCAGGTACTGTTTTGCTCAAACCAAAGAGATCCCCCGTACGTGGAATTATATTTTGAGAGAGACAGCGAGAGATAAAATCTTTTGCTTGTGAGTGTGATTCTTATGTACCCTAACAGTTTCATTATCTCCATTCTACTGTTTGTATCTCATAACTGAAAGACATATCGACAGAAGAGGGCTCGATCTCTGATTGATATTCTTCTTCTTCTTCTTTACTTGGCCTTTTTCCGCCATTTTTCTTTTCTCGGTTTTTTCCATTCGCTTTCAAAACTTAATTTCGTAATTTTTTTTTTAACAATGGAATATGGGGTTTCATTCAGGGTCAGGGGCATCAAATTTTCCAGTTGAAGTGCACGCCATGGCAGCGTTCTGTTGCGTCCGGGTGAGTTCACTGGATGACGCACTTAATGAATATGCCTATCAGACATCTGTGAGTATTGGAGGACATGTATTTAGGGGTATTCTCTATGATCAAGGCCCTGATAGTTGTTACAACGCCGGCGAGAGTTCCTCCCTTGTACTTCAGCGGCCTAATTAAACTAGTTAATGCTGCTGCCCTAGCCGACGTCACCTCCAGTTCAGCTAATGCAGAACAATTTCTTCCTTCATGTCCCTCTCCCTTAATTAGTGCTTTGATTCCCGGTACGCAATTCCTTCAGCGCCCAAAATCTTAGCCACTATTTGTTTCTTGGAGAGAACTAGGAGACTGAGAGGAAATACTGTACACTAGCTTCCTTTTAGTCATCGAAAACTTTGGGAAACAAAATAAGAAGGTGGATAACCCGTCTACCCTCCTTTTCTCAACAAGTTCATTGCATATTGTGATCCACCTTGTTCTTGCATATCTAGTGCACATTTATGGAAGTATAAATAAATCACAGCAAAGGAAACCGAGGGAGCTAATTCCCGTTTTATTCAAATTCCGCCTCAATTTGCTGCTCTCGTGGTATTTGAAGTCTGGCGCGCTACACACACTGGTGATACATGCAGTTTGTCTCGTTTTCTATAATTTGTTCAGTTTCCTCAGTCAAGTTTTACTTTCGTAGTTGTGGGTTATGAATACTGAAGCAAGCTTTCCATGTTTTACCCGTTTCTTTGTCAGTTTGAAGCATTCATCAGACTATAAATCTATACTGCTTCCACAAATGCATAGGCAACAAATCCATAATTAATTTACAATAAACACACACACACGAAAACACTTGCAGACGGATCAGCATAATGCTTGAAGTTAAGTAGATGAGATCTTGATCCCGGATCAGTGGTAAACTGATCATTTGTCTAGTTTTTCCTCTTCTCCACTCGTTTGCCGTCAAACATGATCTCTTGTGTTCTCATAATTAACAAATTACTAGCAAATTCTTAAAAAACTTTTCGTGAATTAGTTCTATATTGTATAAGACAAATGTCCAATCATAGATGAAAATTTTCTTTACGCACTCTCATGTTTTTTGATACGTGCGTGCTTGAAACAAGATTGCATTTCCTCAATGAATTATAAGCACAGCTTGATTAAAAAACAAGAGTTTTCTGATCGTATTCCGTTTTCTAATAGTGATGCAGATCATTTGGTTGAGTATAATAATAATTCCATCAATTCGAGGTTAAAAGGGCTGGGGGAATGTCTGTAAATATATCAATTTAATTAGCAGAAGGTGAATATTTTAAGAATTATACAAAAAAGGAGTACTAGGTGCGCATCTTGTGGATTTAGGTCAGGATGGAAACTTTTTATAACAAAGCACTACATAAATAAATTCTTTTGCTTAATCTTTTATGCAAAAGGAATTGACACTAAGACTAGGAAAAGATTGATGCTCGCAATGACACTACCGCTGGAATATATCCTTCGTACTTGAAAGATAGAGCCAGGTACAAAAGTTCTTCTGTGGCGGTTCTGTTCAGCATCAATGCATCTACAGTCGACCTCCAAGACAAATCTATATTAAACAGAATGTCACTCCCTCTGAGCTTCCCAGGTGATCCCTTATAACGAGCTTTTCTCATATAAAATTCTTTACTTTGAAAGTTGGAGAAAACATTTCCATAGGAATAACATTTTGTTAGCAAACGGGATGGGAAAAAGGAATATGAGGTGGGGGCATCAATCTGTCTTTAGAACATGTGGGTAGTGGGTTAGAATTATCATTTATATTTATATATATATATATATATATACCTTGTGCAGACAATTACATATATACCTAGCTAGCTCTCTTTGAAATGCTGTACAGGACAATGACCTAAAAAGTAAAAAGGATATTGAGAAATATGGTGCAATTCATTATATGAAATACAGAAAAAACAATAATCAACACTTTTAGTAAATTTTGTAGATTTTCATTTCAGTCTTCATTATTTTGGAACTGAAATGATCTTTTTGATAACCTAGGAGCTCCCAAGGTTTGGCCACTTTGCGTACCCGGCCCTACAAGCCAATCTGGGACATGTGTCAGAACCCTACCCATCACACTCCAGATAAGTCAGGGGCGATAATGACGGTGTTGAGGCTCGAACTTGGGATATGTGAGAACTCAAGCCGTTGCCTTATCACCAGACCAAACCCTAGGGGTGGAATTGAAATGATCTTGAGAATAGCTCTCTTTCATCACATATACTTAACAAAAGCGTGCCAATGAGCTATGGCTCAAATGGCATTTCCTCCTCTATGGAGGGTCCTGAACTGGGGTTCAAAACCCCCCACCCCCACCCCCCAGGCACAAGCCTAATTTACCTAGAGAAAAAAAAAAAAAAAAACTTAACAAAAGCGTATTGTTAAAATCCTGATCTGACTTCAAACGGACTAAACCCCCACCACCACTAATATATATATGGGGCCAAAAGAGGAGAAAGAAACCCCTCCCAATGCCTTTTCTCTTCTGCTTGTTTGGTTGCAATCGTTAAACCTTAAGTTAAATATTGCTGCATTATTCAGCTGTAATATTCTCTGTCTCGGATATAGATCAGCACCACCATTTGAAATCTAATCTGGTCCAAATTAAGAGGATGCATGCATTAATTAGCATGTCAACTGCATAAGGGGTTTGAACCCTAAATTACCTTAATTAATTCCACGACCAGAATAGACACAAGAGATATTAATTGACTTTTTCGATCTCTTTTGCAATTCTTTTGCTTCTAATTATATATGTTGTCCAAAAAGCATGCTTTGGAACTTCAACTACAATAGCAGTTCAATCTTGAAGAAACTTGTATATATGGTTATTAAGCGGCCATTGACTCAATTTCTACGATCGAATTAATACACATTTTTGGATGTAACGGACTCAGTGAAACTTTTATATTATTAGTAGCTAGTTATATCTTTAACCCTCTGATAGCAACTGGGCAGATTGTCGTTGAAGTCTTTGAATGTCTTGCTTACAGGAAAGGATCCGAGGTCACGAAAGGTTTCAAAACTCTAGCCGAAAAGGGAAAAAGAAACTTGTATAGATGCTCATGCATGCATGTCTAATTAACCTCCGTTAAATATTTGCATGTTCCTTCAATTTTCTTACTGATAATCTCTAGATTGAGCGATGCTGAGATATATATATCCAAGTCCCGAACAAGTTCGTCTACACAATACCATCACCTTATGATTGAGTTAGTCGCTTTTCCATCTAAATTAGTCGTATAGAATATAAACCGAATATAAATTAGTCGTATAGAATCAGCACTAATAAAAGTAAAATGCATGCTTTTAACAAAAAGAAGAAGAAGTAAAATGCATGAGTTAATTCTATTTCTACTCATGATCTCCAGGGGCCAATTGATCAACGATCATGCTCTTCCCTTTTATGAGTAAAATATGGGAAAGTTGTCTGCTTCTTATAAGAACCAAGATTGTGCCATATGGGGCACGAATGCTTTTATGTGGAGAATATGTGTCAATAAGGAATATAACATATATATATTAAGATGATGAGAAAGTTGTTCGTACTCGCTGTTTCAATCTAATAAGGTTACGTTGCAAGACTTAAAGTTTATATAATTAATTTTTCATTTTTTTTTCTCTTTTCCCACTCCATAGATCATATGGGATTTGGAATATCACATCAATCGAAATCTCCAAGTTGTTAACACTACACGATTTGCCAATGAACAGTAATTGAAGTGGCAAGTTACCTTGCACTTTGAGGAATGAATGGAGAACGAGAGCGGTGGATTTAATACCCATGATTACCGTTGTACAATACTGAGCCGAAAGAAAAAAGTTGGGCCTGGTTTAAAATTAGCGAACGGGTTTGTTTCCTTTCAGCCCATTTTCTGTGATTTTCCTGGTCTTCGGTTTTCTGAAAGTCCAATCCATCTATGGGCCCATATCAGACATCAGGGCCTTACATCCAGTCAAAGCCTAACATTTCTGTTTCAAGTCCCCTTAAAAGGCCCAAGCATTCACACTTCAAGAAAAGGCCCAATGTAAAACCTACAACCAAGCCCACAAGATCAGGCGGGAAACTGGCAACGTCTTCCCGCCATATCCCACTCCCCATCACTTTCCACATTTGTCATCACCAATTCCCAGTCCACTCTGTCTCTCTCTCTCTCTCTCTTTCTAACTATGGCTTCCGATTCCTCTCCCGCCAACTTTAACGACGGTGGGTCTCTCTCTTCCTCACTTATCAAGTGTTTTAATAGTTATGTACTGATATATCTACGCACACTAATGTATATCTACATCTCATTTGGTGTACAATTTGCTTTGATTTTCACAGGACCGTCCTCTCCCGATGACCTGTACTCTAGTCCCATCGGGAACACGTTCTCATCCCCTGGAGACGCCTCCAGGCGGCGGAGGCCGCGGCGATCCTCTACACCCTCTGCATTCGTCACCCCGCCGCACCATTCCCGCTTCGCCACGTCGGATGCAAACCCAGCCCTCACCCCGACCCCGTCTTCGCGCGCGCGCCGTGGAACTGGTACAGGCAGGGGCCGAAGAACTCCCTCCGCGACCCCAATTGCAGCCACGCCCTCATCCACTGACGAAGGCCCAGCCTCTTCTGAGGGTGGGGACGGCTATGATGCCGACGACGTGCGTCCGACCTTCGTCTGGGGCACAAACATAAGCGTTGAAGACGTTAACGAGGCGATTTATCGGTTCTTGAAGCATTTCCGGGAGAGTTCGTCTCAGTCAGAGGATGATGGGTTGCTTAGGGAAGGGAAGTATGAGACGGCGATTAAACGGGTTATCGAGGTGGAAGGAGACTCGCTAGACGTCGATGCACACGATGTGTTTGCCTATGATCCTGATTTGTACACCAAGATGGCTAGATATCCGCTCGAGGTACTCGCAATCTTCGACATTGTATTGATGAATATGGTGGGCCAAAATAACCCCTTGTTCGAGAAGCACATACAAACACGGATTTTCAATCTCAAGAGCTCAACCTCAATGAGAAATCTGAACCCATCTGGTTAGTTTTTCTTTCAGTCATTTAAATCCAATTTTTCTTTTTCAGGAGTTTGTTTCAGTTTGTCAAAAGTATATTTTGACTGATTTGGCTGTGCGTTTGTTAGATATTGAGAGGATGGTCTCATTGAAAGGAATGATTATTCGGTGCAGTTCGATAATACCCGAAATTAGGGAAGCGATATTTAGGTGTCTTGTATGTGGATACTATTCTGATCCTATTGTGATAAACAGAGGTAACTGGATTGGATCTTTTACTTTGTGGTTTTATTCATGTAATGTGCGCCGGATTTAAGTCTCCCCCCCCCCCCCTTTTTCCTTTGTTTTTTGTCGACTAATGGGACGTTTTCAGGACAAATTACTGAACCTAAGCTGTGCTTGAAGGAAGAGTGTCAAGCTAAGGACTCCATGACACTGGTTCACAACCGATGCAGGTAATTCACAGCTTGAATTTTATCTCCCGCAGCTTGTGACCTGAAACTTGATGCAACTGGCTATTATGTTAAGAGACCCTCAGAAGACACTATCATATCTGCACTGGTTTTATCCTCTGGGTAATATATGCACTTAATATATGTTTTACCTATTTGAAACTTTTCTGGGATTAATGAGCCTATACGTATGTAGCCTCCTCCAAGTTTCTTTTCATCATTACTTGATAACAGTGTCGCTAGAGTATAGAAAATCTCCACCAACAAACAAATTGAACGAAAATGAAAACTATCTCATATAATAAGGTGTTTAATTAGTAACAACCTGTCCTAGCTGTGTAGGTCTTCCTTTATTCTTTGGGATAATGTCCTCCAAACTTTTTTTTCAAAATCAATGTTTTCCCAGAAACGCTATATAATTGTGGTCTCTAATATAAACCATCGTGTTCTATGGACCTCTGTGTTCTTTTTATACTTTGTATTTTTATTGCTTTTTTTAATGCCAGCATTGACTCATATAGTCTTGATTGATGAAGTTTAAGTCGCAAGATCTAAATGATGCCATTTAATTGATTGTAACTGACTCTAGCCCTTCTGGATGTAAAGTTCAAATCCTCCTTTAGGTTGTGATATGGATAAAGCCTGCAAATGAAAGCATTTACTTCAATTTGAGGAAGCTCGTGTTGTGGTTGGGAAACACCTAAGAGCATATTCGGGTCAATTAATTAAGCTAAATCAAATAAATATCTGTAAGGAGAGTGAGATACAAGCCTTATTAAGAGAATTTGACTCGTTGTTTTATCCACTAATGGCTTTTATGGATGTGGTACTTGGAATACACAATTGTTCCAATCATTGTAATATCCTTATAAATTGCTCCTGCTTCCAATATCAGGTTTGCTGATAAGCAGATTGTGCGGCTTCAGGAGACACCTGATGAGATACCTGAAGGAGGGACACCACATACAGTGAGCTTGTTGATGCACGACAAGCTGGTAGATGCTGGAAAGCCAGGTGACAGAGTTGAGGTGAGACGATAACACAACATATTGATCTCAAGAGTCCTTAAACTTTTGTATACTGGCTAATGGTTTCCCCTCTCTGTATTAGATTACAGGGGTTTACAGGGCTATGACTGTCAGAGTTGGGCCAGCACATAGGACTGTGAAATCATTGTTCAAGGCATGTGTGCTACCTTGCCCTTTGTTATATTGAGTGCTTCTCAATAGCAATTATGTCATATCACGAAATTTTCCTTTTGATTGCAGACTTACATCGATTGCCTTCATATAAAGAAAGCTGACAAGTCAAGATGGCTGGCAGATGATCCTTCAGTAGCTGAGAATCCCTTGGGTAGAATTGTGGAAGATATCTCTTTGGATGAAGAGAAGGTATATCATCTTATGGTTTTCTCTCCTCTTAGAAAGGTTAGATCTGTTGTATTTTCCAGTGACATAATTGTTCCAATTTCAGGTAGAAAAATTGAAAGAGCTGTCAAAACTGCCTGATATATATGATAGACTAACCAGGTCGTTGGCACCCAACATCTGGGAGCTAGATGATGTGAAGAAAGGCCTGCTTTGCCAGGTAAGCCCTTGAACTCATTCATGATCATATGCTACTTGATAGATTAGGTGAATCTGCACTCCTGCAACCCCCTTTTTCTAGTGTTTATAATCTTTCTTAACAAGTTATGTTTCTGCAGCTTTTTGGTGGAAATGCTTTGAAGTTGCCATCTGGTGCTAACTTCCGCGGTGATATCAATATCCTTCTTGTTGGTGATCCAGGAACCAGCAAGTCTCAGCTGCTCCAGTATATACACAAGTTGTCACCCCGTGGCATTTACACCAGTGGGAGGGGGAGCTCTGCTGTTGGTTTGACTGCTTATGTTGCCAAAGATCCTGAAACAGGGGAAACTGTATGATCCCATTTTATATGATTATTAAGCAATTTTGTGCAAATATGAAAAAAAAAGTTCTGATATTGTTGTTTCTCTCTTTAGGTTTTGGAGAGTGGAGCCTTAGTTTTAAGTGACAGAGGCATTTGCTGCATCGATGAATTTGACAAGATGTCTGAGAATGCAAGGAGCATGTTGCATGAGGTGGTTATATTAGCCTCTTTTCCATACAAATATGAGATCCTTTTTTCATAACAATGTAAATTTTGTCCTGCCAGAATAATATGAGAGATGAGATCATTGAATATGATAACAGTGTAGCTCATTGGGATACATTTCTCCCCCTTTGACAGTTTAATGTCCTTTTCTTTACAAAATATGATTTCATATTGTTTTTGACTGAGATCCGTATTGCATGAGAATGGGATGGTAAGCAGCATTAGTGGTTATCGTTGGGCGTATTCAACATAAGAATATGCATTTTATCACACTTCAATTTGTCATCCATGCACTGTATCACTCCCGTACTTCTTTGACTCGATTGGTCCTTAATTCTACTTCGATTCTCCCAGGTTATGGAACAACAAACTGTTTCAATAGCTAAGGCAGGAATTATTGCTTCCCTGAATGCCAGGACTTCGGTATTGGCTTGTGCAAATCCAAGTGGTTCACGCTATAATCCTCGCTTGTCTGTGATCGACAACATTCACCTTCCTCCGACCCTATTGTCCAGGTAAGAAGATACACCAATCGTATATGCCTACTAGAATAATGACAAGTATTAGGCTTCCAATACTTGAACTCTAGAGAGCCAGAGTATGTTATTATTATCTGAGTGCCTGGGTATAGCTCATTTGACTAATTTGTCACTGCTGTAATAAACAATTCTAAATTTGTTGTGTTGTTTAAAACTGATTAAATTGCAACTCCATGAATCCCATACGCATGATGGGTGGAACCCCATATCTCCCATCTAAGAGGAAGAGTAGCTCATCTTAATGCTGGAAGTAAATCTAGATTTAGCGCTATTGATTTGTGTGGCCATTGTTAACTAGATCTACACTCCGTTTCTTTTTAATGCTTTCGCAGGTTCGATTTGATTTACTTAATTCTTGATAAGGCCGATGAGCAGACAGACAGGCGCCTTGCTAAGCATATTGTTTCATTACACTTCGAGAATCCTGAGGTCTGAAGATCCCTCTCTATTTTAAGGTTCAATTTTCAATGGTTTCCTTCTTCATCTGTCAAGTTCCATGTCTCCTTTTGTAGAGTGCAGTGCAGGATGTCTTTGACCTTTCGACGCTAACTGCATATGTGAGCTATGCCCGTAAGCATATTCACCCACAGTTATCTGATGAAGCTGCTGAAGAGTTGACACGAGGGTATGTTGAGATGAGGAGGAAAGGAAACTTCCCAGGAAGTAGCAAGAAGGTGAAAAGTTGTAGACATTGTTCCTACTTCATGTTTACTTGCGTTACCAAATTGCTGAATTGATCTTTCTTATTTTCTTTCCGCCTGATCTTCATACCGGGCAGTATCATAAAACTGTAACAATCTGTATGTAACTTCACGTAACCAGAATATAAGTGTCTTGAGCGATTAACTTATGATTATGGATAGATCTGAAGGGCATGATGCCTGATGTTTTACGTGACAAGTAAATCTGATTTATTTACAAAACTCCCAAGGGGTTCTAGTTTTTATTTTCTTGACACTCTTGCATTTCCACATACATTCATTGCACCTAATATCAGTACTTAATGCTGATTTTGCAAATTGCTCCATATGTTTCATGTGTGCCTGGATTGGACAATTTTAACAGGTGATAACAGCAACACCTAGGCAGATTGAGAGTTTGATTCGGCTTAGTGAAGCCCTCGCTCGAATTCGCTTCTCAGAATGGGTTAGTAACTATTGCATTGTGTCTTAGCTGTCTACAATTGGTTCATTGTGATTGGAATTCCTAAGATTTCCTGGACTACCTGCAGGTTGAAAAAGGTGACGTAATGGAGGCATTTCGGCTTCTGGTGGTTGCAATGCAACAGTCAGCAACAGACCACTCTACGGGTAGCCCTTCAGTTGCATTTTTATGCTATTTTACCTGATTAGATATTGCCACCCAGACCAATGTGATCTACTGTTGTTTTTCTTAATTTTCAAAGGAACCATTGACATGGATCTTATCACTACTGGAGTTTCGGCAAGTGAAAGAATGAGAAGGGAGGGTGTATTATCAACAACTCGAAACATAATTATGGAGAAGATGCAACTTGGTGGACCATCAATGCGTTTGTTGGAGGTTTGCAGATTACAAGACTTACATCATCCCTTTCTTTATGTAGTCAATGAGAACCAACTCCTAAACTTGAGGTTATTTGTCTGCAGTTGCTGGAAGAGTTGAAGAAGCAGATCTCTGGTAGTGAAGTCCACCTAAATGATGTGAGTATACATCTCTCTCTCTCATACACATTCTCAACTCAATTTTGAGGGAATGATACTGCTGATTAGCTTAAAATTTTGTTTTGATCGTCAGCTAAGGAATGCGGTTTCAACACTGGCAAATGAGGGATTTGTAGCCGTCCATGGCGACAGTGTGAAAAGAGTATGATGCTCTCTACAATGACAATGCAAACAAAATATGATGGGCGGGTAAAGAACAATGAGAACCGGAGTTCCGTTGATATGCCATAGCTATAGCTACAATATTGAAGCTGACCTGCTTACTGAAACTGCTGCTCCCCCGGCTTTGCAGATTTATTTTCTCAAAGGTATCCAAACCCCACCAATTTGGGTGAACTGTGAACATGGAGCACTCAGATAAAAGTCCAAGGTTGCGTGGATGCTAGCGGGGTGCTTGTAAATGCTTTTTGTAGTTCCAATCTTATCTTTATAGCTGAAGGTAAAAATGTCTTCATTGATATTGCAATTAAGTTATGGCATTGTAGCTTTCACTTGAAAGAGATTAGTATGTCGAACAAGCAATTTGTCTTTATAGAAGAGAACAGAGCAAGCTGTTCAGAGGACGACCGAGTGGCAAGATCTGAAAAGATTCGTACACAATTCTGCACATATATCACGTAGACGTCGCCATACCCGGGATGTGACACTTATATCTGTCCACCTCCGAATGTACTAATAAGTGAAAATGGAGCCTCCTGGGTATGACTTGAAAAAGGGTATATGATCAGACACGCTGCACGCATCTACTCAGACGACGAGAGCACTGACGTCTTAAAACGTTTTACAAAAACAAAAATTACCCACATAAAATGTGGGGTAATTAATGGAGAATTGGCCACTCCTTTTATTGAAACGCCCTATTAACAGTTTGTCAATATACGTTAACGGGAAAGCATCGGAGACGGCAATCACTGCAGCGGCCTTTCATGCATTGGCGCGCTGTGACACCGAAGTTTCGCAGAAGCTGAGCTTTACTAACATCATCGTGGAGAGGAGAGAAAGGTCAGCTTCACTAACATGATCGTGGAGAGGAGAGAAAGGGTATGTTCTACAATTTTTTATTTTATTTTAATTAGATGGTACAATTTGGAGAGATAGAAACAATAAGTAATCTATATTAGGGTCTATATTATTCGAAAAGTTTACATGTGCAACAAATAATGTGGAGTCCACCTATTATGTTTATTTTTCTCTAAATTGTACCCTACAATTCGAGTAAAAAAAGTAAAAATTAAAGAAGATTTTACTCCGAAAGATTAAGAAGACAAAGATTTAGAAGACTTGCTTATCTATATTTTGTATTATAAGTTTATCTATAGTACAAACTAAAAATTTCAAATTATAGAAAAACTATTTATTTATAGAAAAATTATAAAATAAGAAAGATATTCTCATATTTCAACTTGGATATTTGATATCTTAATAGCAATAATATCATATCTAATTGGCATAATATGACCGACCCAGTCCATTTAGACACGTTAGCCCATCAGTAATCCCGTCTAAAACCACAAGTTCGTTCAGGGTCCTTAGCCTGCATAAGCACGAGTTAATCTCCTCAATCTTCTTGCCTAGCAATCCAAGAGACTTAAAAAAGACTTTAGGTAAGATAAGTATCTAAGAGACTTTAAGACTAGATGTAAGATAAAAAGTCTGAAATTCATGCTCTTAAACTCTTTTTAAGATTCTGGCACCATCTTTTAAAAAAGACAATACTCTTATTATGTTTTTCTGAAGTTAATTCATTCTCTAAATTAAAAATACTGCTCAACATCTAACTTTTACTTAAAATGAGGCTTAACAATACACATCCGAGACTACCTCTCTTCTATTCTCAATATAAAAGTAATTTAACCGTTCGCGCATGTTATCTAGAAAAAAAAAAACCGTTCGCGCATGCGACTCACGTGTCCGGAAATCATATTGCCCAGAGGCTCTACGGACCCATCACTGATCACACACGGTCGGTCCAGACTTTTTTGTCCCGGTTATGAATAACAATGGAATACGTGATTTAAGAGAAAATCCCCCAAATACACAATATAGGGAGAGGGACGTGGAAGCTTGTGGCGCTAAGCAAACCTCCCTAGTTCTTGTAAGACTTGGGACTGAGATCGATCTGTCACTGTTTGGTGTCTCTGTGACTCACTGAGAGAGAGAGAGAAAGAGACATTGGCAGGGAGGAGAGAGGGGCAATCGGACGGTGAGAGAGAAATGGGAGAGCTCCGACGAGGGTGGTGCCCGCCGATGTACCTTTTCAGGTCAGAGCCGATGCAGCTGGTCCAGCTTATCATCCCTATCGAGGCCGCTCATGTCACCATCTCCTACCTCGGTGAAGTCGGCCTCCTACAATTCAAAGACGTCCGTACACACGCTATCTCTATCTGTTTTTCCTTTTGCTGATTTTCTGTGCGGACAAACCCTAGCCTGGTTCCGAGTATCAGGACATCTAGAATTGAGACACGATTAGGGGTCATTTTTGCTGCGAGGATAACTTTTTGCGAGTATGACTAGTTGTCGTTTGATCGGGGGAGTGAGGCTTGGTTGCGGATAAGCATAAGTATTTACTCATATGATTACCGGACCTTTGAGTGAAAATTCACTTTAGGGAGAAGTTCGACTTGGTGTTGTGTGACTTAGTGTGCAGTAATTGTTTATTTTAGGTCCTGAGGAGTTTTATTCATTAAATGAGAATGTCATCAACTAGGTGCATAGCAGATGCAGGCGAAAAAGGCATACTTAGTGTAATTAGCTTCAGGAATATCCGTATATCGACTCCTTGGTAGTCACTAGCTTATGCCTTTCCATAGATAGGATTTGAGTGGAGAGAAAATACAATACATATCACTCAGGACATATAGAGACTCAAAAATTGTGGAGCTTATTAAGGATGGCATGAAAGAAGTTGTGCGAAGGATATAAGAGCTAAGGAGAGATCGAATGGTTTCTTACTTTCTATATACATGTACATATATGCATATAAACACGATATATTGGCATTTTGCTTTGAGCCTCTTTCCAGTTCTATAGGTTTTCCACTCTGTTTCTGATGTACCAATTATTTCAGCTCAATGCGGAGAAGAGCCCATTTCAACGGACTTATGCTACTCAGGTATACATGTTCTGCATTAGCGACCATGGTATCTACTTGCACTATGGGTGTCATCCTGGTGCTGTTTTCTTCTGCGCTTGTTATTTTACATTGGAATTCAACTTAGAAGGCATGAAAAAGTTGAATGAGTCTAAGTTTATGCAATTTCATCAGAATGTGTTTTCGATGTTTTGGGGTTTGGAGTCTGTTACAACCTCCGGTGTCACCAAAAAATTGGGAAAAAAATTTGAATAGCAGCTAGACCATTGCTCACGCATGAGGCCTCTTTCTCCTATTTTGTTTTGTATTTAAGACGATCATTTTCATCCTTCTCCACACCACCTACTAGGCTATTCCTATTTAGTTTGGTCATCTCAGTTTCAGGAAGATGAGGATCAACTGGTCAGCCCTTCATGTCATCTACTTCTTTTTTTGTTTCAGTGTTCTCTGTTTACTTAGGTAGTCTTTCTGGCTTGTGACAGTTTGGGTTACTATTTGTGGGCTGGAGGATTCGTTTTTTATTCTGATTTGGAGTATATGACATATGAGGAAATAAAATCTTGATTTGCCTCTTATCTGCTTCCTAGTGAACCTCACAAGCGAATCTTATAAGATTCACATGATTCCTTGCATCTAGATACAAAAATTTGTATGACGTTTGATGTTGTTTTTGTACTTCTTAATGTTTAGACAGGTTTATCTTATGTTATAAAGTGTAATTTGTGGCCTCCGTATTTACTGGTTCATTTTCTATCTGAAGATAAAAAAATGTGCGGAGATGACACGCAAGTTACGGTTTTTCAAGGAACAAATGCTGAAGGCAGGTTTTTGTCCAAAAAAGTCTGTAGCAGGATTTGATAACAATTTGGATGACTTAGAGGTATATTATTATTTTCAATACCTGCCTGAAAACTGTTTTATTATTTTGCGCTAACTTCTTTTGTAAGTGTGACAGGTAAAACTTGGTGAAATTGAGGCAGAGCTGGTTGGAATTAATGCAAATGGTGAGAAGTTGCAACGTGCTTATAATGAACTGGTGGAATATAAGCTTGTTCTGGAGAAGGTACAGTTTCTTTTGCTACAATAATGGGTATGTTGAGGCGGCATGTCTATTTCCCTGTATTTTGTCTTATGGAGCATTTTCTTCTGTTGTTGGTACAGTTGGTCTATCATACAAATAAAAATCAGTTAAGAGGGAAGATGAAACACATAATGGTATGGTTTCCTCACTAAGGCAAGGAGGAAAGAAAAAAGAAGCATTAATGGTTTTGAATCAATAATAGAAATGGCCAAATACGTCATCCTATATATGGACCTTGCTTGTTTGATTAATTGTGGAGCTACTTATTCAAGTACGATAGGCCACTGGCCTTTGGGCAAAATGACTGGAGTAGGAAGTGTACAGTACCTTGCCCCCATAATATAAAAAGAATTAAAGAATAGGAAAAGAGGCTATTCATGCTGCATACTTGAAGCCTGTATTATTGCTGAGTGTCCTGCGACATGGAATATATGTCATGTATAACCTAACTCCTCATCGTCTGCAGTTGAGAAAAAGTTCAAAGGAGCACACAAAAATCCCTCACGTTACAAATTACTGTAATCATGTAGGTCTAGTTACCACCCTTATTGCCATTTGTGCACTGATTGAGGTGCCTGTAGCGGAGTCTTAAAAACCACTGATTGAGGAACTCAAGTCAATCTTAAATTCATAGATGTACTCATTATTATATTCTCTGTTTAAGAATGTTATTGGGAAATGAATAGTTTTCATTCTATATGGAAACTAAGCAGGATCAACATGCATGTTATTCCTCATTTTACCTTGTTTCATTCAGAGTTTTTTTCATTGTGATGTAAAGCTGTACTTCTTTACAGTCAAAGAAATGAAATATTTCTTTTTCAGGCTGGTGAGATTTTTCACACAGCTCTCGACAGTGCCACAGAACAGCAGAGAGAGTATGAATCGAGCCACGTTAGGGAAGAATCCTTGGATACGCCTTTATTATTGGATCAAGTACAAGCTTGAACTACTGTTTTATCTTCTTAGCATTATCTGCTGCAGATTATTTTACTCAGTGAAATTAATCTATTGTCTAAATGTCCTGAAGGAAATGTCAAGTGATTCATCAAAGCCAGTTAACTTGAGATTCATCACAGGCCTTGTTCCTAGGGCAAAGGCTATTGCATTTGAGAGGATTATCTTTCGTGCTACTAGGGGTAATGTGTATATAAGGGAGGCTGCAGTTGAGGAACCTGTTACTGATCCTGTTTCTGGAGAGAAGGTGAGTAACAATTTTTATTTTCCTGTCATATTCTACTAAAGATGGGAGCCAAATGATGGTGATCGGATTTATGTTTATGGTAATAATAATCTCATGAAGCATGTTATCTTCTGCATCCAGAATTTGTGGTCTGTGCTTTCGTTATTTTGTCTCTTGTTAGTACCTGTTTCATTCTGGTGTAATTGCTGGAGATAGTGGTTTGTGGCCTTTACTAATTTCTTTAGTGGTTAAGGTGCCGAGGCAGACACTATTTCCAGCTACATATGACATGTTCAGGCAAATGTACTTTATCCCACTTATATGGAAACACAATATCTATCTCCGGAGGTAGATGAAATGCTCTCATCCAGGGGTCCTTTTGTTTTGGTTCTCATTTTTGTTTATTCTTTGTATCATCCCGAAGGCCCTTGCAGGCATATATAGAGATTTTCATTGTCAATCATTTCGTAAGTTGGGTGGAGTATTTTGTCGATCTTGATCTTCAGGCTGCCTGTCGTAGCCTATGCTCATTGTAAGGTGGAGAGGCTAGGATTGAAAAGGTTTTATGTATATGTATTTGGGCTCGCAGATGGGAACGAGATCTTTCATGTGTATCAATGCGAGTAACTGTTTCACATCGAACAACAAAAGTGATGTCTTTAATTTCGTTTTCTGCCATGTAGCGTAATCTGATGAGGTACTACATGTCATGTGTGCATGAGCATGTGTGTGTGGGGCCTAACCAAATTAAATGCTCACTGATGTATATAGCTTGACTCACGCATGCATCCCTGCATAAGTAAGTTTTGGATGTGAGGTTTACTATTTCTGCTTCTGACAGACTTTTATGTAGCTGTGGTATACCTGAAATCATTATTTGATGCAAGAAACAGTGTTTCTTTTACTTCTAACAAAATTTATTTGCTCATCACTTTAGTTATCTAACTTACACTTGGATTTATCTTTAACATGGAAATGTCTATGTGCAGATTGAGAAGAATGTATTTGTGGTCTTCTACTCTGGAGAACGAGCAAAGAACAAAATTCTTAAAATATGCGAAGCTTTTGGAGCAAACCGTTATCCTTTTAGTGAGGACTTGTGTAAACAAGCTCAAATGATCACTGAGGTACGTGTTTATTTTGCTTGGATGGTTGGACATCGTGATTTGGGAGGTTGCTATACTTTTATATATCATTTCTTTCAATGCAATTTTTTTCCAGACCTTGTCCATCCTGTAGATATTTTTTTGTCTTGTTTTGTCGTTTCCCTTCCTCCCCCTCCTCCTCCTCTTTCCCCCACCCTTCTCTTTCCCTCCCCTCCCCTCTTTCTCCACATACACACGCACAAACAAAACATGAAAATAAATCCACAACAAACACAGAAACCTAACTCGTGATGGGTGCGGTCTTGGATAAAATGTACCTTTTGTCCCTTGTTTTTTTTTGGGTTATCCAGCCAATTCCTTCCATGTGTTCTGGAAAGAAAAGCGATAGTGAAACCCTGTTCCACCGTTTCTGTCTATCCTTATAAGTAAGGCAGTTTGTTTGCCTGGCATAAGTTCATGCATGAAATAAAAGTCAAGTTGGGATTTGAGGTTAATACTAATGGATGACATGAAAGAGCCCTTCACTATCTGATGAATAATGATCTTGAGTTCAAATATGAGTTGTTTCTCTGTCAGACACTGCATGATGAACTCTGATTTCGAGCTGCACTGATAAGGAAACAGAAGTCTCGCTTACATGCTATTGTCTCAGTGGGTTTCTTCCCTCTGATATCTAAGACAATTAAGCTTTGGAAGTTGACTAGAAATCTGGTATAGATGGATCTCCACCATATTTGCTGGCATGTAATCGTTTTCACTGAAACCATTTCTACTATAGTCAGAGAAGTGCTTGTGAAGAAGACATTAATTTGGGTTTCAAATAAGGAAAGATAAAGTTGGCAACAGAACTGGTTGTTTACAAAATTAGAGCTGATGACTCTATGGGGGCGTTTGTTGCCCGAAATTTTGGGCCTAATTAAAAAACATCAAAATAATCTCTCTTCATCAAAAAATTCTTTTTCATTATAATATTCATTTAAACCTTCTCTCTCTTCACTTTTTCACCAACTCCCATTAAATATCTTACTTTTTCACCAACCCCAATATCCCAAAATTTCCACAAACAAACGCCCCCTATGTCTCTCATTGGACTAGGTTCCTGCTTAAATATATGGCAAGCTTGTCTGTGAGGTTATCTTGAGGGAAAAATGACATGAATGCTTCCTTTTCGTTTGGATCAAAGCACTTGTTCTTTGATCATCACCCATCCAATTAATTTGGATGATCCTTTTTGGTAGCAGTTGGTCCACCTTTAGATATCCCCATCCCAAAATCTTGGTTAATCCTTGTCATAGCAATTGGTCCAGATGTATTTACCTTTAACAATTGGTCTAGAAAATGTTACACGAGGTGCTCTAGCACTAGAGTGATAGGATACATGAGGGGTTGGTTTTGATGCTTTATTCTTGCTTGATCTCTTTACTTGGGGATGGTGGTGGGATTTATGGGCAACTCAATTTTGTCATGTGCTGGCGAACTTGCTTATAGGTTAGGGAATGCTTTATTTTTTAAAGGAAAAAAAGTCAGTTTATTAGGATATTCTAGCTATCATTAGAGGTTTTCCTGTTTCTTGTTCTCATTTGTGAGCTAGTTCCAATTTTTGACATGCTTTTTTCAGCAATGCAATTAAGCTTGAATCTATCCATGGAACATATTGGATATTTGAGACTTACTCTGTTCAAGCTTCCTCGACATAAGCTTATATTTCCAACCATCTGAAGTACAGGTTTCGGGAAGACTCTCAGAGTTGGAAACTACTATAGATGTTGGACAGATGCAACGAGCCAGTTTGCTACAAACTATTGCGGATCATTTTGAGCAGTGGGACCTTTTGGTGTGTTTTAATTTATCATATTCAGCTCATAATTATGTAGCTAATGGAATAAATTGGAGTTTGCTATGTTGCAATGTTTTTGCTTATTTAACACTGTTCCATTAAATTATGAAGGCGAGAAAGGAAAAATCCATATATCATACCCTGAACATGCTTAGCCTTGATGTAACGAAAAAGTGTCTTGTTGGTGAGGGTTGGAGTCCAGTTTTTGCAACAAAACAGGTATTCTTATTTTTCTGTCACTTACATTGGTATTGGACCAGCATGAATCAAAATTTTAATTTATGGCGTATGGGCGAAATCTTATGTCTGCTACTCAAAGCAACTCTGGACATTACCTTTGCAGATCCAGGATGCATTGCAGAGGGCAGCATTTGACTCCAACTCCCAGATTGGAGCAATTTTCCAGGTTTTGCAAACAAAGGAGTTGCCGCCTACCTATTTTCAGACAAACAAGTTCACTTCTCCTTTCCAAGAAATTGTTGATGCATATGGGTGAGTTTCTCTCTAGCACTGTTACCACGCGTTACTAGAAGTCGACAATTGTTGTTGATATTGAAGACCTGTGAAGTGGATGCTAAGTGCCTGCTTAGATAAATTACCAAAGCAGTATCCTCATGAGA
Source organism: Myrica gale (assembly GCA_963930655.1). Classification (NCBI taxonomy): domain Eukaryota; kingdom Viridiplantae; phylum Streptophyta; class Magnoliopsida; order Fagales; family Myricaceae; genus Myrica; species Myrica gale. The sequence continues at coordinate 18,787,148 of OZ005612.1, read as the reverse complement.
AGTTGATCATATCTAAACTATTTGTGGATGACTCCATCTGTTTAGAACTCCATGCATGGTAGTTCATAGCTGATATTTAAGCTATGTATTTGGCTAGGTGCACTTTTTCTCCGATTGTGGTTTGGGTCCTACTTTGGACTTTCTCTGTTGTTGTACACCATATTCACTTTGCCTGTACTCAAACGATGTAAATCGTAAAGTAGCCCGATTGTATAGCCATTTAAGGGGGGCATTTGTTGAATTATTGGATCCCATTTATAGATAAATGGAGAAATAACATAGAAATGCTACATATGCTTGCATTTACTTTGGTCTGTTAGATTTTGGCTAGTGAAAATCATTTTGATTTGGACGTATGTATTATTCTAAAAATCTGTTATTCCATGGAAATGCAGGGTGGCTAAATATCAAGAAGCAAATCCCACTGTATACACTATCATTACATTCCCATTTCTTTTTGCTGTCATGTTTGGTGATTGGGGGCATGGAATATGCTTATTACTTGCAACATTATTCTTAATAGCAAGGGAGAGGAAATATTCTAGCCAGGTAATCTTTAGAACTTTGTTATGATTGCCTTTACTGTTAATGGATTAAATGGAGAACAGTAACATAAATTTATTGGCCCATTCTGGCATTTATTTCATTGCCTGCACGATTGGATTACACTCGATCAATTCGTAAGTGGATGTTCGTCATTTTGCATTTATGATCAAATCAATTTGATAGTTGCTGTGACATCTGTTGCATGTCTTTTGTTTGCCTGAATCTTCTAGATGCCGTTGCACTCAAAATACGGAGCAGTCATCACAATTGGTTGGAATTTTGGCGTTATCTTTACTTTTAGGTCTTAATTGCATGACAGATTCTTCTATTTGGCTGCTTTCAGAAATGATATGCTCTCCCACCACCTGTATATTTGATTCATCTACAGGACTAGGCAGTTTCTGGTCCTCTGGGGAAGAAATTCTTCTCGTCGTGTTTGGGCTTTTTATTTTGAACCATATCTATGCTTATAGCAGATGCAGATGTCGTGACATCTAGTACACGTATGATATCCTTCTAATGCAAGTTGTGGGCTTTTAGCCATTGATATAAATCTGAACCTGCTGAATTAATAAAAGCATGCGTGTCCGTTAAGTTTTAGCATGGTTTAATGGGATTGAACAAATATTTAATCAATTAAAAAGCTGTTGTAAAATGTGTCTCGTGCCTCTATCAAGGCGACAGCTCGGGCAAATTTAAATGGAAATGTCTTGCTATTTAAATCCTGCAAAGTCAAACATATGTACGTGTATGATGTGTGAATATACCCATCAATGGCAGAGAATAATCTTGTTGTAATTAAAAAACTTGATTTTGCAAATCATTTTAAGTTGCAAAGTGAACACATCATCCTGGGTTTGTTTGATGTGTGAGCTTCTGTAAGATAAATGGTCTTAGTCTGCGGTTCTCTTTTTTATGTTCATAATTCTTTGTGGTAAAATCTAATTAAATCATTTTCTGCTAATTACAGAAGCTTGGAGACATCATGGAAATGATGTTTGGTGGTCGTTACTGTATTTTGATGATGGCAATATTCTCAATCTACACAGGCTTGATCTACAATGAATTCTTCTCGGTCCCATTTGAGCTGTTCGGTCCCTCAGCGTATGCATGCCGTGATCTTTCCTGCAGGTAAATGGGTAAACTTTTGGGGTGAGTGGTGCTATATATGCTCGCTTATTAAGCTAAAAGCTTTTTTCTTTTGTCCCGCACCTCGCTTCTCGTCTTCCTCTCAGAGATGCTACTACTGTGGGCTTGATTAAGGTGCGTCCTGCATACCCATTTGGCGTAGATCCTGCATGGCATGGAAGCCGTAGTGAGCTGCCATTCCTAAACTCTTTGAAGATGAAAATGTCAATCCTTATTGGGGTAGCTCAAATGAACCTTGGAATCATGTTAAGCTATTGCAATGCCAAATTCTTTGGGAATACCCTGAATACCTGGTAACATTCTGTTCTCTGGATTATTGCATTTTAAGCTTTTCAACAGCTACCATAGTGAGTAAATGTACACGTCAGTGTATGTGTGTAGGCCACGAATATATCCTTTATGTATTAATCTTATTACCCTTCTTTTGCGTTGCTGTTAATGCCAACTTACGTTTAGCTGTGTTATTTCAGGTTCCAGTTTGTTCCCCAGATCATTTTTTTAAACAGTTTGTTTGGCTACCTCTCCATTCTCATCCTTATGAAGTGGTGCACTGGTTCACAAGCTGATCTATACCACATAATGATATACATGTTTCTCAGTCCTACTGATGATCTGGGAGAAAACCAGCTTTTTGTTGGCCAGAAGACGGTGCAGGTTTCTCTTTGGATTTTTGTTTTTTGTTTTTATGGTATTGACATATTTTGTTCAACTATAATACGTGGCCATTCCTCATTATTTTTCCTTGTGTTGCCAGATTGTGCTACTGTTACTAGCCCTTGTTGCTGTTCCCTGGATGCTACTTCCAAAGCCTTTTCTTTTGAAGAAGCAGCACCAAGATGTATGATTGTAGATTTTCTGTATGGCTGTTACCAATTCTCTTGCCCAATTTGATTGTTCTGATAGTTCTGTTACTTCAGCGGCACCGAGGCCATTCCTACGCACCCCTTCAGAGCACAGAGGACACCTTTCAATTGGAGTCAAACCATGATCCCCATGGTCATGAGGAGTTTGAGTTCGGTGAAGTTTTTGTACACCAACTAATACATACTATAGAGTTTGTCCTCGGATCAGTCTCGAATACGGCTTCTTATCTTCGTCTATGGGCCCTAAGGTATCTTGCTGTGGACTTCAATTTTTTCAACAATCTCAGCTGTCATTGAATGTGTCTGTGTTTGTGTTTTAGCATATCATGCTACGGTTACAGCGACCTCATCATACTCATCATGAGCTTTCTCCTTTTTTGACCAATTAAGACCCCTGTTTGTAACATGCAAAAACCATATCTTCTTGACCTTCGTGATCCACCTGGCAAATCTAGGTAAAGAATGTCATCTTTTTGTGAAAGGTCCTACTTCTTACCCAGTGAAGCCTCGAAACTTCTTAATTCATCCATTTAAATCAAGGATGGGCTTCTTTGTTGCGTAGGATGACAATAGCATAGCCTTTCTCAGGGAGAGATCTTTTGCTTTATGAGTAGTTATTTGATCATGTAAATGGATCTGGCTAGGGCTGCTTCCTTCCCACCATGCTCTTCCCGGTGAGTATTGGTAGAGAATAAAGGGGATTTAGATGTTCGGTTAACACAAAGGGCAAGCCAAGCTGAGGAGGTGGCATGACCTGTCAATGGACAGCTATTCTGTAGACAACCATGTTAGCCACCGCTAGACAACTTTTAAGGAATATGTTAAGATGAGCTTATATGCATAGATCAAATCTGACAGGAATCTTTCGTCAAGTATCTTTTGAAGAAATAGTACATCCTACTTTGACACATGTATGTGGCTAATTTTACATGTACTTCTGCACAAGCGACACTAGCTAAATTTGTTATGGGATTGTGGCAAAATGCACATCTCTGGTGTGAGCCCTATCGTCTTATATCTAGAAGAGCTCATTATAGTTACCAAGAGGGCCCTCCCTTTGATTCTCAAATTAGCCTTAGCCTGGGGAAGGAGAAAAGAAGAAGAGTGAGAAAGGAAAGGGGAAGAGGGAGGGAGGGAGGGGTGAAAGAAAGAAGAACCCTTCTCCACAATTGACATTCCAATTTTTGAAACTCTATGAACCAATTGGCCCTTATGCTATTCATTTCACGCGCACATTCACCTTATCCAATAGATTATATTTGCACTTGTATGTTTTGTATTTGTGAGTGGAGACTAATTATCATTTGATCTTGTTTCTTCAATTTGTACAGTCTTGCACACTCGGAGTTGTCAAGTGTGTTCTATGACAAACTTCTCCTACTTGCTTGGGGGTATGTAATTAACTTCATAATTATTCCTTGCTCTTAATTAGCCAAGTATAGAAGGTCTCAAATGTTCACATATCAACTTTTGGAATGAAGAGTATAGACCACTGAGCATTGATGTTGAAACACATGCGGATCCGCAGTCAATCATTTTTCCTTTGGTTCTGATCAATCGATGGATTCCCTGTACATGTAATCAGCAGTATAAGAAGCAGAGGAAACAAATGTAATTCTAATCCGTTACATGTGTTACAGGTACAACAACATCATCATATTTATAGTGGGCATCATCATCTTTATTTGCGCTACTGTTGGCGTGCTGCTGGTGATGGAAACCCTCAGTGCTTTCCTACACGCTCTGCGACTTCACTGGGTGGAGTTCCAAAACAAGTTTTATGAGGGAGACGGTTACAAGTTCTGTCCATTCTCATTTGCATTGCTTGATGATGTAGATGAGTGAGGCTGTGGATTAAACTCTTAGTCATGATTGAGAAGAATGGAGGCGTGTGTGCATAGGTATGGATCCATTTCAATTCTTTCTTCTGGACATGACAGGGTTTGAGTGCACCTAGATTGGGGTTTGGGACAGCTTTTCACATTGAGCACCACCCAGTCTCCTTGTTTATTTGTTCCCAGCGGCTAGTAATAAGAATATTTAAACAGCTTTCTATTTGTATATTATAATTTATATAGGCACATACTAGGCTCTTACAATATGTAGTTTTTCAGAGTAGTTGACATTCAGTTGTGTGCTTGAATTTGAGGAAATGATTCCTAAATCGGCAGTTATAAGATCTCTCTAATGAGGGTTCACCCGAATTGGTACACGCGATTAAATGGACGTGATAGTTAATGATTGCATTCCTTGTGTTCACCGAACATGCGGCCATCAGAAATCCATTCAAAGAATCTATGCTTGGCATAGGACAGTCGGCCAACATAAGTCCATTCAAAGAAGAGCAAGTCTGCCACTTGAGTCCTTGACCTACAGTTTTCACACAGCCCTAGTGTATCTCAGGCCCATCCGAAACTGAGATCTGACGTATCAGAAGTCAGTAGGGCAAATTAAGCGCAACTGCTCTACTGTGTTAGCACTTAGATCTTCTAACCAGCGTCGGCTAATCATATACTTTATACGATTAGCGGCCGTTATCATGGTTTTAGATGGGTCAGTCCGCGTGCCATCACAGAATAGTGTTTTGTGAAAAATGTAGTATGAGATTCTAGACTTGAGCCAAAGAAGCATGAAGCACAAGCACACGAGTCTGTCCAGTACAAAGATCCCGTACGTACTTTCTTCCTTGAGATACTGGCCAAATTTTCAATGTTTCGAGTCTGGGATAACCTTGCAGTCTATATATTTACCCCCCAAAAGAAGAACCTTCGCAGTCTACAAAGATCCCGTACGTATTTTCTTCCTCTGGCTCGAGAACTTAGACAACTACTCAATATTTGGCTATGTTAGCCGCAAATCTGGAGGACCAGTTTAAAAGATATAACAAAAGTGGAGGCTGGAGCTAATTCCTTGGAGGATATTTGATTCGATGCTGATCTTTGGAAGCAAAAGTTGCTCGAGTTTAGGAAGGGAGTTTGTTGAGTCTGTTTAGGCTGATTTCCGTTGACCTTACTTATTATAAATAAATCTTTGGCCAGTATGATAAGGAATTCTAATCCAATATAATTTCAAGAACGTTCCATGAAAGCAAATTGCTCTTCCATATGCTTAAGGGCAACAACCGATTAACACAAACATAGAACAATTATACTACAGTAAAGTAGATATTTACAACCATATAACACCTTCCACTGTGTTGTAGACAGTTGTAACGTTAGTTGTATTATTACCCCAACGTGAAAATGACTCTGAAACCTTTGGCAGAAACCCAAGATGGTAGAACCGGCACAATAAGCATATAAATTTACCAGTTGAGTTGTCTAATAAACCAAGACATTTTCAGTCTTGAGATTTTGGCCGAATTTTAAGGAGTACAAGTCAAGGACATCAAGTTGAAATATGGTGGTCACAGCCCCTTATATGTACAAGACATTATGAGCAACAAACACAACCAGAGTTCATGCTCTACTGTGAGGTGGTTTGTACTGCAGCTGCAGTCGAGACCATGGAGTCCACTCCACAGATATTGCGACCCCTGCAGATTTTGTAGTACCCATTCTCTCCCCAGTTTTCACCCCATGAGTTCTTGATGATCCAGTATGACTTCTCTTTCATCCGAATAGGAGCATAGCCAGCTGAGCCATAGCCCACCAATAATACACCGTGATCCAACCTCTTTGAACATATGTATGGGCATGAAACTCCCCCAACATATGTTTGCATGAACACCGCATTGATAGCCACTGCATTTAAGCAAAACAAGAATTCCATAATTAGCGCCAAGTTCTTCTAAATTATACCAACAGTATATGTTCTTGTAATAAAATTGCGATAACCCTCTAAAAACCAAAAAGTACGATGTCACTTACCAGCAAGAGGACCATTTTTTACAACATTGGCAGCGATTTGCTCTTCATCGAGCGATACCACACTGAAGTTGGCCACTGATGCCGCGATCTTGCTCTTGTCAAATTTGCAGGTCCCACGATCAGAACCAGTGTAAGGATAGTCTTCCTCTCGCATAAGTCCACCAGCTTTAAGTGTATACTCAAGGGCACTGTTCATCAAACCACCGTTGCACCCAGAGTCACATGAACCTGGTTCCTCTGGATCACACTGAAGAGTGATGCAAGCTTTATTAAGAAGATGAGCAGGACAGAGGAAATGGACCACCCTTTTCTCCATAGGTGCAGAGTTAAGAATACAAATTTCAGAGCACAATTTCAAAGATAAGATATACATTAGAGGTGGAATGTTATTGAGATTTATTGTAGTACCCTCCACCAATGAAACAACTGAAATGTAACATTGTTAACCAACAATGCTGCACCAAGGTTATCATGAGACAAAGCAAAACAAAAGAAGATCGGGCCATACCCGCTCATCATCCAAGTCTCAAAAAAAGAATATCTAAGAGATTGTATAGACGGATACGTTTAATACATCAAACTTGAGTTATTGTGCAACTTGTTGTGCATGCAACACAGCAGAAATTGTACACCCCATATATAAGAAAGATAATGGGAAAACAATAACCATCATCAACAATGACGGGATTAGAGCACGGTTACAACCTCAAGTTCAATTATCCAAAAATTCAAAGTTCAGTTATTGGTAACATTAGGCAAGCAACACATATTATCACCCCAAAAAGACAGGAACAACAAGGGAAAAAAATAAAGAATCAATGCTTGCCAAGGGAACACCACCGTTTCACCACAAAACAAGACATAAACATCGTCCAACCAGACACCCTGAAACATAATTATTCTTCCAACACTAATAATCCGATAAGTCCGGCTCTTTATCACTAGATTCAGTAGTGAAAAGGCACGACTTCTCGTTGTTGAATTTTTCTTGCACATTCAACAACCATAAAAATAAATTCTATGAAGAATTTGCAACTGAAACCGCAGAACAATTATATAGCAGTCACGCAATCACACCTACAATACCCATATGCACATTTATGTTCGCTTGGGAAATGAACATAAAATAAGTATCATCTACTCCGACATGAAGCATGTTGCAGAAACTAGAATGAAAAATGGGAAAGGAGAAGAAAGCCACACTGAGAGAGACAGAGGGAGCAGCAGAATCAAACCTCGTGATCACAATCCACAAGCTGTTGCTCGCTAAGACTGACAAGCTTCCCCGTGGCAAGGAAATTTGCACCTTCCAAGGCTCCAGTGGTGCTGAAACTCCAGCATGATCCGCATGAACCCTATTTACCCGCAACCACCCAAAACAATAATCAGAATATGCAAATAGATAAACAAATAAATACAAATATCTACTAAAAAAACTATCTTCCATAGCTGAAGATCAAAAGTCAACGCAAACAACACCCCAAAATCAAACACCAGAACCAACTCCCAAAATGAACAAAACGGAAAAACTCATATTCAAACATCTCCAGACGCAGATCAAACACCAATACGAGCGTATAAACTCTCCAGAAATCCAATGTACAGTACACATGATTAAACATAATACGACAAAAAACGATCTTTCAATCAAAACTAAACGCTAGTGGTAGCCGAAAAAGGAAGAAACATAAAGAGAAATGAAACCTGATTTTTCACGGCAGCGACAGCTCCACGATCTCTCCAATCAAAATCGGTAGGAAGACTATCGGTCGGCAAAATCGGAGCCTTGTTGGCATCGTAGGGCAGCCTGAGGCGACTCCTGAGACCCAAGAAGGTCCTTCGGAACTCGGCCGGGGTCAAATCGGAGAACTGAGTCACGCCGTGAGTCGCCGACGGGTCCAGGTTCTGGTGGCGGCGTGCACGGCGCAGGTTAGCCCTGAACACCTTGAATCTGTGGTCGTGCTCCTCCTGCGACTTGTACGACTTTCCGAACCTCCGCTTGAAGAGCTCGAAGTGGTGCTCCGCGCCCAGTCGCGGGTCGTTCAGGTTATCGGAGCCGCCAACGACCTGCCGAATGAGGGGCTCGGAATTGCCAGAGAGAACAGAGTCCTCCTCCAGAGACGCCGTCGCCGCCGCGACGGCGACAAAGAAGAAGAGGATAGAGAAGAGAGAGAAACGACAATCCATTGGCTCGGATAGTTAGGAAGAAGGGGGTACATCTATTGGGGGAGGACGGGGTGGTCTTTTATAGAGCTAACAGTCCTCGGAAGGGATCGAATTTCCTGTAGTACCCTTCAGAAACTGGATATATCACAACCGCTGGATAACCGGGACCCACTTCGACCAACGGACACGATCTCTACAAAAGCAAACTGAGATGTAGAAGAAACGCCCAAAAGTGGCGTTTGACGATGGGAGTGGTTGCTTAACAAGGAGGTAAAAACGGGAACCAATGAAAAGAGAGCAGGTGGCGGAGATGGAGTGTTGGAGTTAGCTGTTTCGGGATATATATATATATATATATATATTTTTTTTTTTTTTTTCTAGTATTGGTTGTTAAGGATTGGGTCGCAGGTTTTGTTAGGTTTCTCCAAGCTGGGAAAGCCGGAAAGAAGCAAGAGAAGGACACATGGTCGGTGACGATTTTGCTGAGATGTCTGTGGTGGAATGGTAGTTGGGGTTGGATTTTTGTAACAAAATTATTTGACAGACGGGTTAATTACAATTCCCTCCACAAATTTACACCGTATTCTCAATATCCCCCTAAATTACAACTCGTGACAACCCGCCCCCATTATTTACGTTTTCTGTTTCAACCCCGTTTGGGACCCCGATTCGGTGTTAAGTCTCACGTTATCCGTCACATGTGACCATCACGTGACCCCATATGTTGCGAAAAGACTTTAATGCCCCCAATGAATAAGGGACGTAAAACAAATATAGTCGTACACCTCGGAAAAAATTTTCAGACAAACTGAGCATAGTAACTCACGAGTCACGAGCCTTATTCTCGATCTCTCACCACTTCCCCCTCCTCTTCTCCTCCCTCCCTCCCTAGTCCCTTCCATCCTTCCATGAATCCGAACAAAATGGAAGACCTCCTCTTCACTCACCATCACCACCTCAACCCCCATGATCTGGACCCACCACCACCACCACTACCGGTGGCTCAGATCCTCCATTCTCAGCCCTCCATCCATCACGAATCTCAAGCTCCACATCAGCCCCGACCCTCACATCTCTTCTCAGTTTTACACCTTCAACCCGGAGTCCCACTCGTTTCGGATCCGCTGCCTGCTGGAACACCGCCTTGCCACACCGGCCGAGATCCGAGCCGCCACGCCCCGCGCCGTCCTCAAGTCTTGGCGCGCTGTCTGGAAGCGCATCCAGGACAAGCTCTCCGCTCACGTCGACCCTACAACGGGTAACCAATTTCTTTGCTTCAAAAACAATTCCCAGCAATTCGTTTCCCACATTAGCCAGTGGCAAGAGATAGTCATAACTTTCCACTCTGACACCGACATCAAACACCTAAGGCTTAAAGAGACAATTGAAAGGATTAAGCAGGTTATCCTTCTCCTTATCTCTGCAAATTGAATCCCTGTGCTATGACTCATTCCTAAAAAAGTTATATTTGATCGAAATATGGGTAAAATATTTCACACGAATCTCCCCCTCCTTCGGCTCTCCTATTTCCACGTCCTCCCACTTCAGAGCCTATTGTCATAACCATAACAGATTACTCAGAAAGCAGAGCGAACAATTACTGAACTCTGGAGAAAATCCAATTTTCACGAATGGACTAAAATGTTTTTTGGGTTCAAAGAAGCCATACCTCTGGGCCGCCGTGTTCGTGAACCGTGATGGCTTTGACCATCGTTGGTGCTGGTGCTGCCTCTGTAGCAAGTGCCCTCAGTTGTGGGATTACTCCTCGTGAACGTGCAGATTGTATCGGGTACTCGCAAGTGAGTGGAATGGGTTTTTGATTTTGACAAGGATAAAAACGCGGGTGTGGAAGTGGGAAAACTTGGGATGGTAATAGCTGGTGCCTGGTGGGGCTGCAATCTTAAATCGTAAAAATCCCATTTCCTGTGTTCCGCTTATATCGGAGTACATATCCAGACGGGGAAGGTGGAAAACGGCGTCGCTTATTGTCGGCAATGTTTCACAGAATTCAGAAAATATCTTTAGGCATCTAGAAAATGCTCTGTTACACTTGCACACTCAAATGTAGGATGTTTTCAACTCTTTGTACCATAAAATGTTCTTCAAGTCAAGTGCGAAACACCTTATTGAATTCATTTCCCAATTTGAGTAACTGCTGCAAAGAAGTCGAAGATTTTGAAGAGGGAGCCATATACGTCGAAGCGGTGTGACTGTGGGTTTCGGATTAGGGCATTAAAGTCTTTTCGCAACATATGGAGGTCACGTGATGGTCACGTGTGACAGATAACGTGAGACTTAACGCAGAATTGGGGTCCCAAACGGGGTTGAAATAGAAAACGTAAATAATGGGGACGAGTTGTCACGAGTTGTAGTTTAGGGGATATTGAGAATACGGTGTAAGTCTGTGGGAGAAATTGTAATTAACCTTTTTTTTCTCTGGTTTTTCCCTTCGTGGACATGTCAGATGCTTCAAATACACGCCTTTCTGCAGATACGTGCCTGCGCTCAATTGATTACGTACATGTTTTTTTTTAATAATTGATAACGTACATCATTACGTTAAGACACGTGTATCTAACATACAATACATGGGATGCGATCATGAAAAAAGTTTAACCACCTTTATTAAAATTTTAGATTAACCAAGAGGTGAAAAAATAAAGAAAAAAATTATTTTAAAAAATTATTTATATATATTTTGTAAATAAGGATAATTCGATAAAAATATAGATTATTTTATTAAATAAAATTTTAGAGTGTCCAAATTTTGGCACACAAACTCTACTAGATTTGTATAATAAATCTAAGACTTGCTTAATAGTAAGATTATTAAACTCACACTTAAATGACTCGAATTTAATATGTCAAGCTCATAAAAACGAACTCCTGAGGATTAGATTAGCGTCACAAAAGCATGTTGCGACCATTCATTGTTCATGAGATACAAAATCTTGAGGCCGGGTGCTTGGGCCTCAAAATTGCTCTGGGTTCATGTTTGGCCCTCAGTTCAATAAAGTGGGTTTGGGTCCTGAACTCAGTTGCTTCTTTTTTGGGATAAGGGTCACAAAAAATAATGTGGGTTTGAGCTTCGGCCTCACCCGAGTCACCTCAACCTGTCAACCAAGTTGGGTTGAGTACTAACTGTTTTGTGCTGGAAATTAATTTGGGCCTCGTGTTTAGGCCTTAGTTTGACCACATTGGTTTGGGGCCTGAACTGAGACCTTCTAGATCCAATAGTGCCGAGTGTGTACCTTTTACTTGGCCATTGACTTCCATGGCCGATGCTATGGAAGTTGCTCCTTCCAGAATCCAGTGGCCATGGAGCCCGCAGGGCTGTCACAAGGTCCAAGGAGTAGTGGAGTACCGTGGAGGGCCAAGGGCGTCACGGACTCACCGCCGCCAAACTCCATTCTTACTCTCCCTCCCTTTTTTTCCTTCTAGCTTTTTGTGTTGTCTTCCCCCCATCCCTAAATGGTCTTTGTTTGCTTGTAAAACAATAACTTAAAAAAAAATTCATTTAAACATTTTCAGAAAAAAATTAAATTTTAGTATTTGTTTATTTTTTAAAAAAAATATTTTGTGATGCTTGACAGACTTAATAATTTATGTATTTGTATAACAAAATTTGATACTTGTTCTAAAAACAATGTCATACACTTTTCAAATTAAAAAAAATTCTTTAATCATACTTATGAGATATGTAGTCGTCATTTTCTTTGATTTTGACTTCTTGCGTATGTGAATTTTGATTGACTTTTATGGATTTGATCTTTTTTAGCACGTACAAAATTAGACAAATTAAGACGTTCATTGTCATTTGAGAAAGCAAGTGAAACATTCTACCAAGAGAGAATTGTACGAGAGATTGAGGTTAGAGAGAGGGAGGTCGTGAGAACAAAATTGGGAAACTTCATACGCCTGTGTCTTTGGACAAAAATCAATCGGTCCTTCTTAAGTTCTAAAATAATTTATTATGTCTCCATATGTTTAAAAAAACAATCGAGTCTCGCCTTCTATTTGTTTTGGTTGTTAAGATGTACGGAAAAGTAATGTGAATTGGCCAAAATAACCCTCCAATAATATTTTTAATAAATAAATAATTTAATAAAAATTCAAGAAATAGATTAAAAATAAATAGATTAATAAAATAGAGTTTCAATATTTTTATTTAAAATATATTACTTTTTATTTAAATATCATTAATTTTTTTAATATTTGTAATAATTTTGTATTAAAGGGAAATTTTGATCATTTTGAAGGTGGTTTAACAGCCAAATCAAATAAAGGTGATGATTGATTATTTTTGAAACATATAAAGTAAAATAAAATATTTTGAAATTTGAGAGGAGCTTATAGATTTTTATCCATAAATATAGTGCGTATTATGATATTCCTAAAAAAAATTTGGTCAACTTTTACAACTGACTTGAAACTTGTTCCTTTAATTTCATTTTCTATTATTTTTCAAATACCTGAAAATAAGTAAAATAATTTTTTTTAACAAACAAACAAACCCATCTAAAGATATTAAAATCAATATGCCCAAAATCATAGGGACTAGTGTTAAACACATTTTTCCCTATTTATAATGAAGTGGCATTTTCCGTCTTTTTTTTTTGGTTATAGAAATGTCATCCTATATGCCAATCTTGAAATTGTAATAAACTTTAAAAATTATAGAACAAAGAAGTGGATTAAAAACGTCCCAACCCGAGCGTTTCTATTTTTTATACATGAGTAATTATAAATAACGTACTGTACGACAATTCTTTTTTAATAAGTACCGTACGACAATTCAGTCGTGTATTGTAACAACTAATTAAAAGTTGAGAAAATTATAAATAACTCACTAGGCTTTAGCCTTTTTTAAAAAATCTAGAGCCACCAACACTTCCCGACGTCATAGCAAGGAACTGAGAAAGTCATGCACGGATTAAATTTATCTTACCGATAATATATCTTTATCTGATCTTATAATTTTGTTTTATCTCAACATGATCTTGTTTTATCTTATCTAATATGACAACGTTGAACCATGAAGGTACAGTGCCAAGAGTACCATGTTACAGTGCCTTGTGTACCCGATGTTATAGTGCATGCACACTACTTTGTTATAGTGTTGTGTGCACTGTATGTTACAGTGTCATGCGCACCACCTTGTTACAGTACTGTGTGCACCCGATGTTACAGAGTCATGTGCACCACCTTGTTACAGTGTCTTGTGCACCCTATGTTATAGTGTCACGCACACCACCTTGTTACAATGCCTTGTGCACCTTATGTTACAGTGTCATGCGCACCACCTTGTTACAGTGCCTTCTGCACCCTATGTTATAGTGTCATGCCCACCACCTGGTTACAGTGCCTTCTGCACCCTATGTTACAGTGTCATGCGCACCACCTTGTTACAGTGTCTTGTGCACCTTATGTTATAGTGTCATGCACACCACCTGGTTACAGTGCCTTCTGCACCCTATGTTACAGTGTCATGCGCACCACCTTGTTACAGTGTCTTGTGCACCTTATGTTATAGTGTCATGCACACCACCTAGTTACAGTGCCTTGTGCACTCAATGTTACAGTTTCATGCGCACAACCTTGTTACAATGTTGTGTGCACCCTATGTTACAGTTTATACGCACCACCTTGTTACAATATTGTGTGCATCTTATGTTACAGTGTCATGCGCACCACTTTGTTACAATGCTGTGTGCATCCTTGTGTTACAGTGTTGTGTGCATCCTTATGTTGTAGTGTCATGGGTACCCCTTGGTCTAATGAGCACCCCCATGACAGGTTAGTCTAACTCACCCGTGCTACAGACACCCTTTGGTCTCAGCGACCTAGATATCTTATTGATAACATCTCTTGATAATTTTGTTTTATTTTATCTAACATAATGAGCTTTTAGCTTTTATCTTATATGATAATTCAGGTACCTGGTTGTTCTTTATAAAATATTACGGACACCCTTCATGAGTACTCCCATGACGGAACACCCTGAGCGGCTGGTCTAACTTACTTGTGCCACGAGTACCTCTACATTAGCGAATTGGCCTCAGCGACCTGTGCCTGTGTCAACAAATTATTCTATGAAACTTGTTTCCCTACGCCAGCAAATTGTTGATCTTACAGGGCCAAGAACATCGCTACACTTGAGAACATGTATAACTCCACAACACTAAGGACACCTCCGCACCAGAGGACTGATCTGACTCATGTGTGCCAAGGACACCTCCACACCAAATGATTGGTCTAGTTTGACAACACCAAAGGTACGTACCCCTTTTATAATAATGTTTGGACTGAAAAGATCTCGACTGACTTAATTTGGTTTAAAGAGGGGAACTACTGATGGACCATAATATGACTGATCCAATCCATTGAAATACACTAACTTATCCGTCCAAGGCCACAGGCGCTAAGGCCCTGCCTGCGCATATGAGAATTTATCTCTCCATATTTTACCGCTCAATCATATAAAAGAGTTTTAAGGCTCACATTATTAAGACTCCTCTTAGGACTCTAATCCCTCCACATATAAATAGACAAATATTCATTTTTCATATTTTCTAGAGTCTCATTACTTCTTTAGACTTAAGCTTTAATCGCTCTTTTCATACTCAAATCTTCTTAAGATTTGACTTAGACATTGGAGTCTATGGATCCGCCGCCGCCCCTTTTTTGTTCTCTTTCATGTCTGATCGGCTCCGGCTCATGTTGATTTTGACATCAGTTCTATTCCTTGGTAAATTTTTACACTATCATTTCGTGTAAGACGCTTTCCGTACACACTTTCTATAAAAAAAATTTCAATCACAAAATATAAACTATTTAATTAATTAATTTTTAAAAGACTTTAGGGCACACCTTCCCTATCCAAACCTCCACAGACGCAACCTTCATTATCCAATCCTTCGGGGTGTCAGGCAAAAACTTAAGACTTGTAACAAAGTTCATGTCGTGCTCGACAGTCATCACGACCTGTTTTGCGTTTCGCATCGTTTGTAGGATAAAGAATGTGTTTTCTTCGTGTTCAACCGGAGGAGGCCCTTTCCCCAATGGCCGGTTCATTGGCCGGTTCATTGAAAGGCGATTATAATATTTCATTTGCCAAAATCCACTCGAACATTAATGGACAACCATTATTGTTTTGTTTCAAGAACTTGCCTACAAAGTTTCCTTCCCTGTCTCCAACCATTTCCTCTAATATTTTTCTTTTATGTTGAAAGCAAAGAAAAAGGAGGACCTAAGCACAAAAGTTTCCTTCGTCTTTTACGTGTTCAAATAGAAACTAAGATGAAGTTGATCAAGAACAACAAATCTGTTACGTACATAATCATCCTCTGAAAAGAGAAAATCTTACATATATAGTTATATAATCAGTTTTTTTTGGGTATCTTGCTTCTAAAAGCAATTATGATTGTTACTAAGGTGATGCTTGATTCGAAAAAAATCCTGATGGTGAATATTTTGTGCACCTGAAAAATCTACCACATAACATAGAATTTTAAAGGGGTAGTGAACTCATAGTTAACCACATATCTTTAGGGCAAAATCAGGTTACTACCCTTATTTTTCAAACCAACAATTTGATACCCCTATGTTTCAAAATAGCTCAATCCTCACCCCTCGTTTAAATTCATCGTAAAATGAGACGGTTTTTCGTGAAATAACCAAAATGTCCTTGATAAGTGATTGGCGGATGACCAGACTGTCCTCGCCACTTTATCCCCCCGTCTCTCCCCCTACTCTCGCTCTGCCCGAACGCCACGTGTCCATTCCCCCCAAGTTCCTCGCACAAGAGAGTCAACCAACTTGACGGCTTGACTTTTAGACCATCTCCCTCGTGCCATTCTCGCATTGAGATGACGTCAGCACCAACAACTCCTTCGTTGTCGACCTCGGCCAGTAGCGTTTCTCGTTCAAGAACCCGCGCCGCTTCTGCGCCTTTGCGAGCCGACTTGAGTTCCTCTTACTCCACGACCTCCTTAGTATTCATGCGTGGAAGGGCTTCTACCAAACATTCTACATGTCCTATTCATAATTCTGCCTGTGAAGAAGATAGTCAGCTGTGCTTGTACAAGAGCAACTGTATCAGACCACTGGTCGATCTTCTCGCAGGCTGAAGCTGCTCTTGTCACTGTGTTGTGCCGCTACCTTCAATGGCTGCTTTAAGGAGCTTATTCCAAAGAAGATCTTATGCTACGATTGAGAGAAGTTTCTCAGGTACTCTCTCCCTATTTTGTTCACCAACTTCGCATTTCAATAAGTTCACAAGTATATATAGGTTGTAGTTGTAGAACTGAGCTCCCTTATTTTTTCCTTTTTCACCATTAATGGAAGTTTTTGTTTTCGTCTTCATTTTGGTTAAAGTTCCTGATTTAAATTCTTCACTTGTTTCGTCTTCATTTCTTCTCCTACCTGATATATAGAGAGAGAGAGATTTTTCTTTCTTATTTCTAGTATGTAGTAATCCCTAACCTCCAGCCCGAAGCTAACTCCGGCCGACGAGTAGACATCGCCACTACTCATTTTCTGACTCCTTTAGAGATGAGTGGTATCTGTCTTCCTTTCTGTTAAGAGGAAAAAGGTTGTGACGAACATGTAAGGTTGTGAGTAGACGTCAATGAAAATTACTTACTGAGGACAGATTCATCAATTTGGGTGGAGTAGACGCATGTGTACGAAAAACCGTCTCATTTGACAGTGAATTTAAACGGGGGCGATGATTGAATGATTTTGAAACATAGGGGTATCAAATTGTTGGTTTGGAAAATAATGGTCGTAACTTGATTTTATCCCAAAGATATGGGGCTAACTATGAGTTTACCCCAATTTTAAAAGAAAATTCACATCTCTGAAACCATCAAATTCCAATTTCATCCATACCTTGCATATGGGAAATGATTTCCATACCCACCTATTTAAACGTCCAAATATGTTCACAATGAGGGTAATGTTGGAAACCTATCAACGAGATTGTATGTAATATCAATTGACCAATGAGAAAAAAAAAAGACAATGAAAACTGACAAAGGACAGAAGATGTTAGGAGTGCCAGCGGGGGTGATCCGTCCATTCTTCACCTCAAGACAAAACTTTGAGATGGTGAGATAAAGACAAACAACTAAAAGTTCGGCCAACAAACGCTTTAGTAAGACTCTTTTTAAGTGCTTGAGAAAAGTTCAACAAATCAGCGAAAGGGAATGGCATTCTTTCGCTTTCATTTGAAGCACTTTGGTTAAAGCCTATTCTCGAGGTGGGAATGGGATTTTGAGTAAGGTGGAAAAAGTAGAATAAAATTTTCTTCAAAGCATTATGACAACGCACTGATGGAGAGGCTCATCGGACTGGTCCAGCCGTTAAGTCGTCGGGATTGTCCTCTTCTTGGTCCACTCTCCGCTTCCCCCCATCTCACGTTAAGTACTTAATTCTGGCATCATCTAGAGCGTGTGTAAGCTAAACTGTTCTCTATTTAAAACTGTGCCGAAATACCACTCGTCTATCCACCCATCCTTATCCAATCCAAGTAAAGTGATAAATTATATCCCAATGGCCCAAATATGACTTCAAAGTCGTGCCCCCCGATAACACAAGAATTTGTTCTTCAGTGGTACGCCCTGCCCTACAAGTATATAAAGAAGGTGGTCTTACTTTAAAGGCATGGCCGCGTGGGGATGGACATTATTCACACTAGCATTTCTTCCATATTCTTGTTTTCGTTGACGATATAGGCCTGGCTTCTACTTCTTCCCCTCCCCCACCACAAACCGAAAGGTGACAGATCTGAAGAAATTGATCCAACGGAATAAATAATAATAATAATTCGAAAAATTTGACAAACTCGTTATTCTACTAATAACCCAAAAGGCAATACGCTTTTTATGAACTGTGAGTGGTAAATCACTACTCCAAATTTTAGAACTATTTATGGCCTATGATGTACTTCACAAGCCTTTTTTTTTTGGCTGATTTGAACTTGTTTAAGCAAAACAAAGACCAATATTAGGCGATGACTCCAACAAGAGTAATAGATATATATAGCACACGGCAATAGAAACGCCACTTCAGGTGTATATATATAAATCAAGAAAATTGTCAAGTTGATTTAAATAATCCATTAAGCAACGCAACAACAAGTTCGATACGCCACGGGCAATCTGAAATTGACCTATCCACAGCTGAGAGGGCAATCCCCTTCGGATGGTCGGATGGACGGCTGGATGCCGTCTATCCAGCCATCCAGTGGTTGGGAGCCCGGGCAGGGGGCTGCCCGTGCTGCGCGGGACAGGTGTGGGTCCCGGGTGGGACCCACCTGCTCCCCGGCTCCCAACCACCGAATGTCCGGATGGACAGCATCCAGCCGTCCATCAAGGCAATCCGTTCCCATCCACAGTTGTCATCACCACTAAAGAGTCTCCTTCAAAAATAACATTCGGCCAAGAAAACTGGTCAGCTATTGAAACACCAAACCACAGCGCCTCAGCTTCCCCCATAGTAGAATCAACACAACAAAGCTTTTTGGTAGCAGCAAAAAGAATCTGCCCAGTATGATCGCGACACACACATGCCACCATTGCAAACAAAGAGCGCATCACAACATCAACATTTACCTTGATGGACCCTGGAATAGGAGGAACCCGACCACTGGATCTCCATAAGAGCAAATTGGACCATGCAACAACATGGTCTGACAGTTTACTACTGGAATTGCCATGAAGAACGTGATTACGTTCAAACCACACCATATCAAGAGCATTAGTAGCAAACAGTTGAAAATAATGCTTATCCTCCATTGGAATACCAATAGAAACAAGATCCAAAATAACTGAGATCCAATACACCATAAGGAAGGCTGCAAAGCTAGAAATGGGTAAACGCCAAGGGCTAGCTTGCCATATACAGGTACTCACATGACATACTAAAAATAAATGTTGAAGAGTTTCAAATTGAGAGCCACACAAAGGACATAAACTGGAAGATTGTACCTCATGCTAAATGGCCAAATCAATCCGAGATCTGGTGGGAAGAATATTCCATGCAATTTTCCATAAAAGGAGTTTGGGCCTTGCATGGATTTTCAGTTTCTAAAGAAGCTTCCATTTGTGCATATTAAGAAGACTAGCATCCTTATCAAACGGAGGAAGTAAGGAGCGATACATCAATTTGGGAGTATACTGGACAGATGATTCAAGGGTCCAAACCCACCTATCAAGACCACCTTGTAAATTAAGAGGAATTTGCAGGATACACCGAATAGTTTCCTCATCAAAACGTTGGTGGAGAAGCATCCTACCCATTGCTGCGAAGTAGAAGAAATAAGAGAACTCACCTTCTCAGTACACCATTCCTCCAAAATAGCAAAACGAGGACGGGGCTTAAAATGAGGCATACCCAAGACTCAAGGGTTTTGCCACACATCAGTAGACTCACCATTGCGACCTTGGGTTGTTGATGCGCCCAAAAAGGGGAACCACGCAGATATTTCACCTTGCATAATTGCACCCAAAGAGAGGCCTCATCAGACAACACCGCCCAACCTTGTCTGGCTAAAAGAGTTATGTTCATATATGATAAAGAGCGAATGTCCAACCCACCCATAGCCTTAGGTAAACACATCGACTGCCAAGACTTCAAGGAAAGATGATGAGACTGAGCAGATGAGAATCCTCACCAAAAATTCTTTAAATGTTGATTAATAGAGGTACACCAGCCCAAGGGCAGCAAGAGAGAGCTCATGAAATATGATGGCATAGAAGTGGTTACAGTTGATATAAGGGTAGTCCTAGCTGCTTGGGACAACAACTTCGCTTTCCAACCAGAAATACGCTGTAAAATTCTGTCTTTCAGATTATCAAGAGCTTTGGATTTGAGACGCGGAAAGATTAAAAGCAATCCAAGATGCCTCATTTTTGCGAACATACGTTGAAGCTGCAGAATATCAGCAATACCCATCGCTAGTTGTCTAGAAATATTTTTACTAAAATAAATAGCAAATTTTTGGTGGTTCAGAAGTTTACCCGACCAAGAAATGTAGGTAGATAGACACTGATTAAGTTGCAAAGCATCATGTGTTGTAGCACGAGAGAAAAAAAAAACATCCACAAAGAATAAATGGGCATTCGAATTAATTTTAAGGCCTCGAATAAACTGATTCATTTCGGCCCGTTAAAGGAGCCTTGAAAGGACCTCTGACACTAGCAAAAATAAAAAAGGCGACAAGGCCTTTGCGTAATCCTGGAGAAGTGGCGAAAACTGAGCAGTTCAGAACATTATTAGCAGATTCTCTATTCTAGTTTTTTAGTTAGAATAGAGAACTAAAATAGTCAAATGACTAAAAAGATGTATTTTGCAGCTTCTCTATTTTTTTAAAAAAATTTAATAAATGAACAGTGATTATCTATTTTTAGATAACCACGATTCACTTCTTCATATTAAAATAATAATAAAATTTATCTTTTATTTTTTATCTTTCTCACTCACGTTCTCTCTCTCCCTCTTCTCCCAACTCTCCCTCTCTGGTTTCACACTTTCCTGATGTACTTATGGGTTGGATTTTGGAGTTGAGTCTGCAACTGCAAGTAAAAGTATTTTCTGTTTGGGGTCTGAGAAAATGAAGGAAAACTTGAAATGTTCAGCAAGAGCCTATGTTCGTTCCAACAGAAGGTTCTTCCTAGAGAAACAAAAATTAAACCGGAGCGCAAAACGATGACTCCAACTTGTTTCAATGAACATAATCGAAGTCCGAAGAGAAGTGAAAATGACTTTTTTTTTTTTTCTAAGCAAAAGTGAAAATGACTTAAACTTGAAGACAATGTGGATGTTAGTTACATTGCAGGTTTTTTGTGGGCGGGCGGGCGGGCGGGGAGTGGCTGGGGGAGAGTTGAAAAAACTAGTGATGTGTATGTTTGTGTGTTTTGAGCTTGAAGTTGGTATTACTCCGCAAAGCAGAAGATTAAAAAATATTATAATTCAAAATTTTCTGAAGTTGGGATGGGAAGCCAAAGATTTATCTGGGGGCTGAAATTGACAGAATTCATTGGTATGAATTATGGCATGCATTTGAATTTGAGTAAACAACGTGACATTGAATTGATGGAAAAGAAACTATTTAAAAATATAAATGCTAAAGATAGAATAGAAATTTTTTTTAAAAATAATATTTTAATAAAATAATAAAATTAAAAATTAAAATTAAAAATTAAAAAATTAATAGTTAAAATAGAAAAATTGTACTATTTGATTAAAGTACAATACACAGGGAGCTGCCAGTAATGCTTCCAAAAGCACTGTTTCGATCCAGTTGACTCGTTGTTTTCCTTGACTTGTTACTAACAGGGCAACCTTATCTTTTCCCAGTGCCAAAAGTCCCATCCCAATCGGCGTTTAGTCGTCGTTATCATTGTCAGACAATGAACTCGGCGGAAGTTAGACACGCTTCCTGCGAATCCAAATTCCGAAGGCAACTTTGTACGGGTCTTTATATTTCCCCAACTCGGAAATCGAATAATAATTTTACCGATTTATTTATGTTTGGTGCCCTCAAATATTTATTAGTTTTAATTATAAAAAATTCATTACATAATTTTTAATTATTATAATATTTATTAAAAATCTTCTACTTTTTCATCAACTCCGGTAATATATCTTTAATTTATAATATTTCTCAAATTTCAATACTCAAAATTTTCAGCCAAACGTCCCTGTAGTTATTCATTCATTTCCTAGGAACGCTGGTCGAGGAAACCGCGTTTTTGCGCATTCTAGTCGTTGACATCTAAATTGTATATTCGTTTGGAGCTCTGAATATTCCGCGCATTTTCCTGATGTGTCACGAGCCAGTTTAATCATCTTATATAAGAAGAAGAAGTGGGTCTTGGATCTTGGAGTGTGCAGGACAATATCGAGATGGGTTTACTGGGCTCTGTTTCTTCTTCTTCTTTGATAGCAATTATTTTGGTTTTGAATGTTATGCCGTTGTGCAATGGAGGGATGACGAGCACTTTCGTGAGGAAAGTTGAGAAGACAATAGATATGCCTCTTGATAGCGATGTCTTTAAAGCCCCTGCCGGCTATAATGCACCTCAACAGGTACTTCTCTCCTCCTTGTCGTTCTTCCCTTTCTATTTTATTGGTCATCGCTTTATTGTTAATAGGTTTTTCTAGGTCGGATTTTCTTTTTAAATAGTTCCATGAATAACATCTTCGACAAGCGTCTGTTGGTGTTTAACTATGTCATCGCATGGCCTAATGATTACTTTCTTATTTCGGGGTGGGGGAGAAGCTTCATGCGTTATTGGATGGGGTTAGTTTCCAGAAATTTTATTTCCTCAATTGATACGTGGGTGTTATGAATTTAGGTTCATATAACACAAGGAGACCATGTGGGGAACGCAGTGATAGTTTCATGGGTGACGGTGGATGAACCGGGCTCCAGTACTGTCATCTACTGGAGTGAAAATAGCAAGGAAAAGAAACAGGCAAAAGGCAAAGTTCTGACCTATGAGTTCTACAATTATAAATCTGGTTACATTCATTACACAACCATCAGAAAGTTGAAGGTGACTGAAATTTTCCGTACATTTGTTTCATTCGATTGCTGTAGTTTTTATCTTACTGTTGTTCTGTTCCTGTTCTGCTTCTATGTAGAACTACCGGGGAATTCAATGTGAAACTTGAGTTATGATGTGTATGTAGATACATATGTAAATATGCATCATGAACCTATTAGTGCAGAAACCTCATATCATATTTTGATTAAATCTTTTTTGGGCAGTTTAACACCAAATATTACTATGTGGTTGGCATTGGGCACACTCCACGGAAGTTCTGGTTTATAACTCCTCCCGAAGTTGGCCCTGATGTGCCTTATACATTTGGTCTCATAGGTAAGTGTTCTGTACAAAATCTGGAAAAAAGGAGGTCACCAAACAGTTGTTGTACATTTGTCATTGGATTTGTGGTTCAAGCATATTTTATTGTTCGTATAGTTTTTAGGCTGATTGTTGGTTCTTACTTCCCTTGCATGGGTCTAATATTTAGAGTGGTGTGCTAGCACGTTTGCTTATGTGTTCGGTTTGATGTCTCCATGTTGGTATTTAGAACGCATTCTATGCCTTTTATCAACTAACTGCTATCTTTTGCAGGGGATCTTGGTCAGAGTTTTGATTCAAATAGGACTCTTACTCATTATGAGCAAAATCCACAGAAGGGGAAAACAGTGTTGTTTGTTGGGGACCTCTCTTATGCAGATAACTATCCAAATCACGACAATGTTAGATGGGATACATGGGGACGGTTCATTGAGAGAAGTGTTGCTTATCAACCTTGGATATGGACTGCAGGGAATCATGAGCTTGATTTTGCCCCCGAAATTGTAAGAATCACATTTGATATTTCATTGTCCGGTTTAACGTTATAGCAATTCCTTTTTACTAGGTTAAATTCAGCTCTTTTCTAATTTGAGGGCTGCTTCTCAATGCCTTAACAGCTAGCTGTCTCAAAATGCTTCACAAGATAACATCCTTTGAAACCTAAGGATTGAAAAATTTCACTCTTCACACCCTTTCCCACAAACAGAGAAAACGCACAACATTCCCTCTGAGATGTTCTCATTCAACACTAATGCTCCATTGTTTGCTAAGTATTATCACTCTTACTTACGAGGAGAGAAACCCAAGAGAGCATAAGAGGTCCTTTTCATGGGAAAGCCAAAAAGATCCGTAGTTTGACCCGTTTGGCTTTTTGTATTGCTGAATAATGGTATTTCTGCTTTTCTTTGTGTTGTTCTATGCATCTTAGATATGATTTTTTTATTCATAATTTATGCACTTGGTTTCCAAAATTCTAAAAGTAAAATGATATTTTGGATTGCAGGGTGAGAACAAACCTTTTAAGCCTTACAGTCACCGCTACCATGTTCCTTATAGAGCTTCAAACAGTACCGCTCCATTTTGGTATTCAATCAAGAGGGCATCTGCTTACATCATAGTCCTGGCTTCCTACTCAGCATATGGTAAGCATGCCTTTTCCTTTTGGATGCTGTGTTGGTAAAGTGATAGTCATGCACATAGACATATTCCAGACTAGCAAGTTGAGTCTTCATATCTTTTTGTGGTCTTGATTCTGTTACACAATATGGCACGGCAATAGCTTCAAGAACTTCTGATGCATTTTGGTTAAGACAATTAATTAGGGAGGGATTTGATTTGAATATTCCTTGCTTTCGGTAAGTGTCAATCATGTTTTTTTAAAGTACCGTTCCTTTTCTTGATCATACCTCGCCTGCCATTTAAATTTATTAAAATAGTCATTAATTATTTTCTTTTTCTTTTTTTTGGGGGGGGGGGGGGGAAGTTGGGTTTGAGAGATGCTCCGTGGAGGTGAGAGATGAGTGAAGTCTGCTTTAGTATCTTTGACTGACATTGCATGTCGGTTTTTTCTTTTTAAACGTGGAATCTATGTTCGATGACTTCCTGATTAAAGTGGTTAAATCAAGCAGCAAAGTTGATACTATTGTACTCTGTTTTGATAGTAATAGTGCTTTGATAATGGCATATGGTTATTTATCATTTTCCTTACTCAACTCCAGTAGGCATTCATTGTCTTGAAATGAAGAGGAATTTCCTTATCGTTACCTTTTCCAGGTAAATATACCCCACAATACAAATGGCTTGAACAGGAACTGCCCAAAGTTAATAGGACAGAGACACCTTGGTTGATTGTGCTACTGCATTCCCCATGGTACAACAGCTACAACTATCACTATATGGAAGGAGAAACCATGAGAGTGATGTTTGAAGCATGGTTTGTGAAGTACAAAGTTGATGTTGTCTTTGCTGGTCATGTTCACGCTTACGAACGATCTGTAAGTCCTTACTGTTAGTTTTTAAAGCATGAAGTGTGATTTTGGGGTTCTCTCTCAAATACTGGTGGGTTTTCTTTAGTTAATTTCCTTGGTTCCTCAAATCTGTGAAGGATAAATGTTTTTAAAACTTTAACAGTTTTGTTGCACCTGCTTCCCAACATGTATTAAGATTTGGTAGCAAACAAAACATGTTGGGACGGGAGAAACAAAATATGTGTGAATGCTGCAATCTGCAATCTTCATTTAAAATGATGGTCCCCACAGAGTCTTGTGTGTCCACCCAGCAGACTCAAGTCAAGATTGTTTTATTTCAATATGGGTATATAGACGTTATCTATGGTTGAGGACTTGAGGTTTCCATATCTTCTGGTGTTGATTGACAACTGACATATAAATCGCAGGAGCGGGTATCAAATGTCGCCTACAACGTTGTAAATGGTATATGCACTCCTGTAAAAGATCAATCAGCGCCTGTGTACATAACCATTGGTGACGGAGGGAATCTTGAAGGCTTAGCAACGAAGTAAGACTAATTGGGAGTAATAGAGTTGGCATTGGATTGATATAGCGGTTTCCTTTTTTTTTATTCAACATGGTTTAATAGAAATGTCTTCTTCTTTGGTGCAGCATGACGGAACCACAGCCAGCCTACTCAGCTTATCGTGAGGCCAGTTTTGGTCATGCCATCTTCGATATCAAGAACCGCACCCATGCTTACTTTAGTTGGCACCGCAATCAAGACGGATATGCTGTGGAGGCAGATACTATGTGGTTTTTCAACAGATACTGGAATCCAGTCGACGAGTCCAAATAGGACAATCATGATGAGATAGTATTCTGTGTGCGCTTTGTAATAAATTATCTCTTATAGCTGAACATCGATATCAATAGATATCTTTAGCATTTATTGGTCCTCACTTTGTACGCTCTTCGCTATTTTCTTGGTTAAAATAAGTTTCTCTCTCTGCTTGCTATGTAAATGAGGGATTGTTATATTTGAAGGAATTCGTTGAACCATTGTACTGTGTTGCATCAAATGCACTAGAAATATATAGTTTATGCAGCGAGAACTCATTTTTAGGGCAACAGAAGTTGGGAGAAATTAGCGTCTGAAGTAAATCATTTTAAACTATTTGTCCGAACCGCTAATTGTGGTACCAGCTCAGTAGTGTGCGACTTTGGAAGGTGTGGGTGGCTTTAAGAAGGTAAGGCGTGACTCTTGGTAAGAAAATGGTGCCACTCATGTAAGAGTTGTGGGCTTTGTAAAATGGTGCCACTCTTGGTAAGTATCACATGTTTTGAACCAGAGAGACCGGAGAGGCATGCTAGGATAATGCCACCACTGAGCTTATAAGATCGGTCAGGCAACCATTCTGGTTGATTGGTCGGATTCAACATTGCCAGCGCTCCTCGCGCCTCCCATCCGCACTCCAATCCGTACGGACGCACAAAAACATGTGATATCTATAGCTAGGACCCATCAACTAATGAAGAAAAGTCAATCAAAATAAACAAGACAACAAAACTGTCGTTCCTTATTGCTGACATTCAAAGTGTCACGGGACACATCTATACACAAATCAAGATGGTATCCCATTATTATGTATATAGAGAAACCGGATTCCTGATCCAAAAATAACATAGTAGTACGTAGCTTCTTGTCTTCGTGATTGCTAGCTCGTCGACTCGTGCAATCATCAATTGGAATCATCTTCTGGGTACCAGTATCTATTGGTGAGCCATACAGAGTCGGCCTGGATTGCATATCCGTCTTGATCGCGGTTCCAAGCCAAGTAAGCATGGGTTCGGTTCTTCATATCCAATATGCCATGGCCGAAACTGGATTCACGATTAGCTGAGTAATTTGGTTGCGGGTTCAAGAAGCTGCTTTAAAGAAGGAAGACATTATTACCCCTACTTTTATGCGCAAATGTACAACACTGTTATGTGAGGAAAGAGCGATTCATGAATGAGATAAACTACGGCCTTACCTCGCCAAACCTTCAAGATTTCCTCCATCACCAACAGTGAAGTATACAGGCGCATTCAGGTCTTTTATTGGGGTGCAAAGAGAGTTTATGATGTTGTATTGAATGTTTGATACACGTATCTGTCATTTGGAGAAGAAATAAGAGATCACATTAAGTTAGACAAAAGCTTCTGGCGCATTGTATATAGGGTTGTCATAGGCATGCATGGACGTGACCAGCAAATACTACATCGACTTTGTACTTCTCGAACAAGCTCTCATAAACTACTCTCACTAGGGGTGAAAACCGGACGGACCGCATTTCCGGTCTTCATATATTCTAGGACCGGACCGGACCACTTATAAGTGGTCCGGTCCGGTCCGGTTGTCTAAAATACGGTCTGGTCTGGACCACTTAAGTGGTCCAGACCGGATTTATTTATTGAAAATAAAAATTCTTTAAAAAAAAAAAGAATTATTCGCGCACTGTAAAGCTGCGCAGTGCAGCAGTGCTTCTGCACTGCAGCACAGTGCTGCGAACAGCCGCACTGCGTAGCAGCACAGTGCTACGCAGTGCAGCTGTTAAAAAATTAAAAAAATTATGAAATGCGGTCCGGTCCGGTCCGGACCGCATTTCATAAATGTATAGACCGGACCGGATAAATCCGGTCTTTCAATCCGGTCCGGACCAGACCGCATTTTTAAAATTAAGACCGGGCCGGACCGCAAATCCGGTCCGGTCTGCGGTCCGGTTTTGTTCAGCCCTAACTCTCACGGTTTCACCTTCCATGTAATGATTTTTTTAGCTGTTGTACATTGGAGGATGCATCAAAACAATCAACCATGGTGTCTCACTCCTGTTCACGTTTTTTATTTCCTGACCGAACCAGTTGTACTGAGGGGAGGAATAGCCTAAGAAAGAAAGAACATGAAGTTATAAAATAGAGACTATAAACGCCATGAAGATCTTTCCATATACACAATAAACATGTCACAAAGGTGAACACTTCTGTATATGTGTACTTACCAAATGCTGAATACGCAGCCATGACTATGACATAGGCTGGACCTCTCTTGACTGAGTACCAAAAGGGTAGTGCTGCCTGCTGCTTCATATGGGGTGTAATAACGGTTCCTATATGGCTTAAAAGGTACGGTTTCATTCTGCAGGAAAACACAACAGTTAATCCACTCTTTTGTGAATACTTGGTTTCAAATATCCCATAACCTTTTTTTAGTTCTAAAAAAGTGGATTGCAGTAAATATAATGGTGACCATTAAGGTCGGAAAATCCTTGTTATTTTGTTATGAGATGCTTACCAACTGTGGAGCCAAATTGACTTTGTTACGGCAAATTGGCATCACGTGACTATTTGCGTTAAGGGGCTTGCGCGTATAAGGGTTGTTGCTGCCATTTTGGCTCTGAGCTCTTCTCCCCGGAGTTTTCACTTTTCAAGAAAGTTCTCTCAAGATGTGCGTTGATTGATGATGCTCTCGTGCTCTTGCTAAAACATTGAGGTTTTGCTGAAATAGAGAGAGATAATCAAATATGAAGGAGAGCTTGGTTCTTTGATCACCGATACACATTCATTACGATTGATTGAGGCTTCCAGAGGTTCTGGAAGAGTGGTTGCTGAAGGTTCTAGCAATGACCATTGATTGCACAAGGTTTGTGCGTGAAGATCAAGAGGCGTTTGAGATCGGGGTTTCCGTTTGGATGTAGAGGTTCTATGTCGGTAAGATTTAGAGTGGGTTGATAGGCTAGGTTAGTCGTTTCAATAGATCACTTTGTAAATCGATTGGAAACTAGTGGATTCGAAAGGCCTACGGGCCCGAAGAGTTTTTCTCCTTAAGGACGTTCCTTAGGGAGTTTCTCTTTGTAACCATTCTCGGTGTTTCGATTGTGTGATTACACTTTCTGTTCTTAATTAGTTTAACTTGTTATCTTTCTAACAAATCTTGTTCTTTGTGATTAAGAGTTCGAATCGTTTTGATCTGAGGCTTTTATACAAAGGACGTCCAAGATTTGTTGTTTGGTAAGTTGCTGATAAGAACTTGGTATTTGGTGAGTCGATGAACTGATGATTAATTTATTGAAGTTTTGGATCTGTAATTTTCGGTTATGTAGTTTCTTCGGAGTCACTTACAGTTTCTTCAGATTCTCTTGTTTTACAGATTCATGTTTTTATGTTTTGTATTGATTTGCATATAATCGTTTTGCTGATCTTTAAAGTGTCTTGGGATATTGAAAAACAGTGTGGTTGATTTGTTTTTCAAAGAATAGGTTTGTGTCTTAGAAAAAGATTTACTTGATAAATTTTTAATATACCTATTCACCCCCTCTAGGTATTTTCCGCATAGTTGGGTCTAAATCGGTTTGTTCAGAGTTCATTATTCCCCACCGTCCATATTGAACAAACCGATTTAGACCCAAATGTGCGGAAAATACCTAGAGGGGAGGTGAATAGGTATACTAAAAATTTTATCCAACAACAATTTCCTTTTTCAAATCACAACTTATTCTCTGAAATATAAACTCAATCAATCTTTAACAAGGTTCTACTATCTTATTACAAATCAGATATGCACAAAGAATATATACACAGTAAATTCACAAATATGAAAAACAGAGATAATTGAAGATACCTCAAGTGACTCCGAAGTAACTACACTGGACAGAACCAATATTTTTCAGATTAATCTTTTACAACCGAATCACAATCAGTAGCTTATCTAAACCTTAAACCAGAAAATCACAAAGAATTCTTACCAACCGAATCAGTGAGTTTATCTACCAAATATCACAGTTGAATACTCACAACACAAAGAAAACAATTGGTTAGTAAAATAGCAATTAATCAAAACAAGAAAACAATGATAAAGACGTAACACCGGAAATGGTTACGAAGAGAAAACTCCCTAAGGAACTTCCTTAAGGAGAAAAACTCTCCGGGCCCGTAGGCCGTTCGAATCCACTAGCTTCCAAAGGTTACAAGGTGATATATTGAAGACTAACTTAGCCTAATCAACAACCCTTGAATCAAACTCGGTTTACCAAACCGAATCACCACTCGAACATAGAACCTCTATGTTCAACACGGAAGCCACGATCTCGGAACGACAATAGATCTCCTAGCACAAACCTTGTGCAATCTAGGGCCAAGGCTGAAACCTTCAGCCTCACTGATTCAGAACCTCTGAATCTCCAATCTTCACAAAATCGAATTGTGGGAAAACTCCGGTGATCTTCTAATTCTTTATCTTCCAATCAATCAACACATCAAGCTCTTCAAGTAATCAGTTCTCCATCATCACGTAGAAGACAGATCAGATCAGCACACATGAGCTCTTCAAATCTTGGAGTTCACCAAATCTTGAAAGCCAAATCTCTGAATATTGCGTAAAGCCCCTCTTCTCCAATTTTCCAGATCTGGTTTTCTTATCCCCCTTTGACAAAATCAGCAACTAGGCATCAAGACGTAGATCAAACAATAAAATGAAATCTTGGAGCAACTCAATCTTGACGCCATTCAATCTTGGAGCAATCTATTTCTTTTGAAGGAGAAAGACAACCCCCCACGTAAAAACTTAGATCTGCGTATTTATTCCAAAATACCCATTCTGTTTTTCAGTTGAGTTCTTTCACGCGTACAATGCTTCTACATACTTCCAGCACCTTCTCAAGCTTCTAGATAAATGAGGAAAAGTCACAAATGCCCTTAAGGCAACCCCACGTCAATCTTAAGAGACCAAGTCAGCAGACTCTTTATAATACTCTTCTAGAAGCAACACAAATGTCAAATAAGCCCCTTAAAGCAAATGTCACGTGATGCCAATTTTGCCGCAACACATATGAATGGCTGATATGCAGCAACTCTCTCTACGAGCCTTCCCAATGTATCCCATCTAACGTTATCATGGTTAGCGTAATCATCTGCATAAGAGAGGTCGCCGACGTACAACACTGCTTGCCCATTTTGAGGGTCATGTTGATAGTGATCAAGTGTGGTATTTGAGTAATAAGTCTGGCCAAGATCCCCTGTGAGCAATATGAAATGGTTAGCTTGAGATCCTTAATTTGTTCGATTTTTCAATCTAAAAATCAACCGTACATATATAGGTTTGCCCCTAGCTCTTGTTCTCCTAAAGGTATTGGGCATGTATCATGCATATATAGGAGGGAGGATGTGACAAGTTGGTCTTGTTTTTTTTTTCTTTTCTGTATCGCCGTGATCTGCACCTCCTGGCGGTCCCTGCTGTCCTCGTCCAGCCTCTCTTTGCCGGCGCCTAGCAGTCACACGCATCCTTCCCCATGTATGGGGTGTCATAACGATGAGCACAATGACGATGTATTTTTATAACTACAGTATTTTACCAACGAAATCTATGCTTTTACCTCAAATGCTTCCCGTTGCTAAAAGCAACATTTCTTTTAGGTATACGCGTATAAATTAATTAGCTTCATTTATCAAAAAATCAGTGGGAGCATTTGAGGCTGTAAAAGAATATTCAGACTCCTGTGTACTAACGTAATGTGTATTTCATCAAAGACAATAATAAGGGCAATGTTTGAGGTTATTAAAAAGATATATATATATATATATGCGCGCGCGAATGTGTAGAAAGCGAAGAGATTATGATCTTTGTAAATTGTAGTTAATATATGAATAGAAATTTTGGCATATGCACGTCTAATAAAATAGACCAGTTGCCATCCAAAAAGTTTAGGCATGCAATAGACGAAAACCAATCATTCATTATTTATGGTTTAGCAAATGTTAGTTACTAGTTTCTCAGTATTTCTTAGTTTTTAGACGAAAACCAATCATTCATTATTTCTCAAAGTCGAAATGTCGCAAACGCGACGGCACGTACAACTCACACTGGCGATAAATCGGAGCACACAAATTACGAAAAACTTGTCAAATTATTATACTAAAAAGACATATATATGAGGTTGATTTCAGATCATCCCAAAGCAGAGCAGACTCTGTTATATTTGTCTTGATCATCATCACTTGGGAAGTCGTACGTTCATCAATTGGAATCATCAGTTGGGTCCCAGTATCTATTGGTGAGCCACACAGAGTCGGCTATTACTGCATATCCATCTTGATTGCGGTGCCATGCAAAGTAAGCATGGGTTCGGTTCTTGATATCCAATACGCCATGACCGAAACTACCTTCGCGAAAAGCTGAGTAATTTGGTTGTGGTTGAGTCATCGTGCTGCATCATAATAGAAAGCATTGCCATTATTTATATATAAATATACTTCAAGTATATATATTAGGAAAGCGCAAGTCTATGGTATATATTCGCGCTGATCTTACGTTGATGCGCCTTCAAGATTTCCTCCATCACCAACTGTTAGGTATACAGGTGCAGTGAGATCTTTCACAGGAGTGCAAAGACCATTCGTGATGTTGTATTTGATGTTAGATACACGTACCTTAGATGTATATATACCAAAAATCCTTTGTCAATTAACACTAAAATGGGAATCAAATTAGCTTCATGTCGGATCACAAAGGTTTAAAAGACAAATGAGAGAATAAATTAGAAAAATACTTACAGATCGTTCATATGCATGGACATGACCAGCAAATACTAAGTCGACTTTGTATTGTACGAACAAACTCTCGTATACAACTCTCATGGTTTCACCTTCCATATAATGACTAATGAAGCTGTTATACATTGGAGGGTGCATTAAGACAATCAACCACGGTGTCTCACTCCTGTTAACCTTTTGAATCTCCTGACCGAACCAACTGTATTGAGGACTAGAATAACCTGTATAGTCGACGTACAGAAAAAGAAAGAAATAATGGGCATTGCCACTAATTAAAAAATTAGCAATATTTGAATTCACCACAAAATCAAGAATAAGGTGTATGAAGGCTCAGCCTCTTTCACTTATAGGAGAGCATAAAATAATATCAAAGATATCTTCCTTGGGCGAAAACCAGTCAAGACAAAAAGAGAACATTCATAACGAGGTATATATATTTACGTACCAAATGCTGAATAGGCAGCCATTACAATGACATGGGCTGGACCTCTCTTAATTGAGTACCAGAAGGGTGAAGTACTGCCTGCTGCTGCATATGGGGTATGGTAACGGTGACTGTAAGGCTTAAACGGTTCGGGTTCACCCTGCAATAAAAAGATGATAGTTTCCCTTTCTTTGAAAGTTTATTCAATATTATTTCCGAGCTTAATTTCTGTTTAATTTATGAGATTAGAAAGTGGCCGGATTTAAAAGGTGATCACGGCAGTAAATATGCTTTTTCTAATAATTAAGATGCTTACCAACTGCGGTGCCCAATCAACTTCGTGGTTTCCCACCGTCCATATCCAAGGTTGATAAGCAGCACTTCTTTCTATGAGCCTTCCGTATGTATCCCACCTGACATTATCGTGATTCGGGTAGTCATTGGCGTAAGATAGGTCACCAAGGTACAATAGGGTCTGTCCTTTTATAGGGAGGTCGTTTTGATAGTGATCAATTGTGCTGTTTGAATCGTAAGTCTGACCAAGATCCCCTGAAAAATGATGTTCGACGAAGAGGTGTAAATATAGAAAACAATTTAGATGTGTATATATAAAGTAAGTATTCGGAGTTCGGATTCCCATTCAGTCCGACCGTCCTACTGAACGGTCGGGATTGGCCGACTAAGAGAGGGGTGCGGGACCCACACCTGTCCGAACAGTTTTTGTCAGTCAATCCCGACCGTATATCAGTTGGTCGGCCAATCTCGACCGTCCAGTCGGATGGAACGAGTTCGGATGGAATCCGAACTCAAGTATTCGTTATACCTAACTTCTGCTAGACTACTCTTATAGTAGCATTCCGACAAACAACGGAATCTAAGCCATTTACTTAAATCAAGAGCAATATTTTCCATTATAAGTTGTCCCAAGTCGAGTACGTACCAATGAAACCAAATGTGTATGGCACATCAGGGCCAGGTGGAGGTGGAGTTGAAAACGAAAACGTCCGCGCATACTTTCCTTTCCCAAGCTTATAGTAGTATTTGGTATTGAACTGCCCGATCATAGACAGAGAACTTCACTTCATTAGCAAAACATGGAGAAATAGATTTTACCGGAGGAAGTAGGAAGGGAACTATTAGAATACAAATTCATACCTCCAAGTTGCTGACATTGGCGTGGTGAATGAATCCGGAGGTGTAATTGTAGTAGGTATAGGTAACAATTTCACCACGGGCCGTTTTCTTTTCACTGCAATTTTCTTTCCAGTAGATGACTTTATCAGAACCAGGTGACTCGGGAGTGATCCACGACACGATCACTGCCGTCCCCACGTGGTCTCCTTGTGTTATATGGACCTAAAATTAGACCGCGACGTCACATAATCAAATGATATGAAGTAAGTATCATATTTAGTTAAAGCCATGCAGAGTACCACAGTATGAGAGGTTATAAAATAGCAAAGTTCCATATATAATATAATGACAAATGACTGGTAATAATTGGCTTGCCAAAATCCAAGAACCCGCATCAAATGATGGCGAAGAAAAAAAAAACACCACCAGATATATATGTCAATGGTGTTTTTTCTTTTTCACTACAGTCTACAAGATTAAGAATATATATAAGAGGACAAGCAAACAGCTAAACATGAAGCAAGAGAACAAGAAATATGCCTGCTGCGGCGTATTTTTTCCTGGAGGAACGTAATAGGCAGGATTGTCAACAGGCATATCTCTGTTGAATTCAGTTGGCCTCATGTAAGTGCTGGTTCTTCGTCCATAACACAGTACCGCCGCATTCAGAATTAAACCCAAAACAACGGCACTAGCTATAAAGGAAGAAGAATAAGAAGCCGGAACAGCCATTTTGATCTTTTCTATGCACACTGTATTGAATTCAACCCCGTTGTCCTGCTGTATTTATACACGTAAGATTCGGGCCGAGCATGGGGCAGTGACGCATACGCTGAGGTTTGCGGAGGCTGACGGGGTTAACGAGGTTATTGCCACCGATCATACATTCGATGCAAAAGTCAAACAGCTCTTTGGACAACTCTGCCATTTGAAATCCAAAACTTCAACTCTCTCAACTACGCATTCGTTAATTTCCGGTGGAGTTAAAGTACTTTAATGTGATCAGACCAAAGCCTGTTTCACCATGCTGCTTCTGTCCATCAAAATACGTATGTACTATTTGTATTTTCCATCGACCTGCTGGACATGCATGGTAGATGCATGCTACTTAAGATCATAAGATCAGGAGGAAAAAATTAATCATGCATCCCAAGGTACTATTTTCTTTTTCTTTTTCTGTTTTGAGTTTTAGACATAGAAATGGGAGTTTCAATCTTAGAGTTTCTGTCAACAGCTTCGATATTTACTTGAGGCTTTTTACATGCGCGCATGCATACTGAATATTCAAACGGCAATTCACCCTCACTTTTTATATGTATATAATTCTTTACATGGTAGCATAATTGAAAGTTTTCATCTATTTTATTTGGAAATGATTCGCATATTCTATTTATTAAAAACAAATAAAACAATTAAGTATCATCTACTCCAGTGCATAACTGAAGCATATATATAATGAATCGATCGGGGAATATATATATATGTGTGTGTGATTTCATATATAGCATATTTTATTTTTATCCCAAAAATAGGGGGAATATGTCAACTGTGATTTAGATTAAATGTGGAGAAATGATGATATATATATATCCTATACTTATACGGACGACTCCTTTTTTATATTTTCCGTAAATTTGCAGGGGTTATACATTGAGATAGGCCCCCGGTGGCCCTAAACTCCAACTAAATTATACCTCTTTTTCATATTTAAATTACACATTACTCTTGATTATTTGTATTATAATAATAATCATAATAAGATATATAGCATACTTGCAGCCCACCACAATTAATACATTGTCTGATTTCTCTAATCGTACATAGCATATGCTGTTAGTTAATATATAGTAACAATCAGTCATGACAACTACATGCATGCATCTAACGAAATGTGAGACTTTTCGTAGAAGCAAATCTGAATCCGTACTCTTTTAGGCTACTTAATTCTGTCTTGAAAAGGGTTGAAATTAAATTATGGATATTTGTTTTAAGAAGTAGATAGACTAAGTGATCACAGAATAAAACAATTAACCCGCCTTAATCATTAAAGAACGCGACACCCCAATATTCATCATGAGATCCACTAATTTTTTTTCGCCCCACCATATTATGATCAATCAATAGTGAATGATTGAGACCCACTAGCTAATTAAATTCAAGATCCGTTGTTTATATTTTTTATTTTTTGAAAGTCATTAATCATGTATATATATAGTTTCCCTTTCAAGGAATTCAATATTTCAATCTACCTGAAATAGGAAATAATAATTCTGCACCTGTTATAAGCACGGTCATGATATATATTATATAATTCTGCACGTAGCTTGAAATTGTTTTATTACGAGTAATACGGCACGTACTAATATTACTATTTGCACGGACGACTCCTTTTTTTTGCTTTGAGTTGGAAAAAGGCAACAGTTGGCATCTAGAAACGTGTACGGACGACTCATTTTTTGGGTTTTCCGTGAATTGCAGGGTTATACAATGAGATAGGCCCCCGGCCGGTGGCCCTAAATTCCAACTAAATTAGACCTATTTTCATATTTAAATTACACATTTAATCTTGATTATTTTTATTACAATAATGAGATACTACTACATCTATGGTAAGATAAATTCTCAAAAAATTCATTTGTCTAGATAATTATTTATTTAGATGTCATGTATTTATATTTATTTATTGGGTAATATATATGATGTGATATAAGATGTTACTCGGATAATGTTTGAGTGACATGGTAGAAAAGTGATGTCAATGGTTAATGAATCAAAGGTGGGGAGTATGACTTTTCGGTTTCTTTTGTTCATTTGATGATTGTTCTAGATGAAGGTACATATTTATGTACAATAGGTCTATACTCATTGTGCCTCTATTAAATAAGATGATGTACTCAATCATTGAGGTGGTGACCTTAAGTAAACGAGTGGGTGCACTGTAAGAGTACATGCATTGAACGAGATCACAAATGAATACTTTCTGGAAGTGATCATTAATATTGAAAAGATATTCAGCACAATTTGTTTATGATATTTTTAAACCTGAGGTTTGTGTAGGTTTTTTTATTGTGTATTTGTACTTTGACCGAGTCATATGGTGATAATTTTTCTATGTAAAATATTTCAAATATTGGGTCTTGTGCATAATAAATAAATTTGTATAAATGCTCAACAAGGAATCCATCAGTCTCTTAAAGAGATAGTATATTCAATTGTATCTGTATAGAGTTGGACTTGAAAAAAATCTTTGGCTAAAAGAATTTATTTATCAAATTATTTTAGAAACAACTTAAGAGTCCAAGGGTTACATATTAGAAATTAAGAATTATATGATTTATGAATTTTATTAATAATATTATTTCAGTCCTATTAGCTCATGTGGAATATAGTATGATGGAAGCTGAATAAATAAACCAATATAATTGTTAGCGAAAAGAATATATATTATCAGTCTCTTAAAGAGATAGTATATTCAATTGTATCTGTATAGAGTTGGACTTGAAAAAAATCTTTGGCTAAAAGAATTTATTTATCAAATTATTTTAGAAACAACTTAAGAGTCCAAGGGTTACATATTAGAAATTAAGAATTATATGATTTATGAATTTTATTAATAATATTATTTCAGTCCTATTAGCTCATGTGGAATATAGTATGATGGAAGCTGAATAAATAAACCAATATAATTGTTAGCGAAAGAAATTTCACAAATCAATCTCAAATACTCGAGATGAATTGTAATATGTTGATCGACATGATTACAATTTGTAGGAGTCTGAAATTAGAATAAAAGAATATAAATGAAATAATGAAAAAAGAATTTTTTTTTCATGTAAACATACGGTCGAGATCTGAGATTCCTAATGATCTCATGCATTATCATAGCTATAGTTTTATTTAAAGTGATAGCTATGAGATAGTCTGTCGTAAAATTTAGAGTTGGCTATCAAAACTTAGAAAAACCATGCGATAACTGTGAGATCGATTACCTGAAGAGAAATGAGGCAGATTATTTGGACTGTTATTTTAGAATCCTCAAAATTGTGAGATCGATAAGAATTTAAAGATTATTATCAAAGTTTGAAGAATTCTCGAAGAACAACGAAAATAATTGATAAATAATTTTTCTTAAGATCAAACTTTCATATATTAATTTGGATCGCTGTCAAGAAATCATACTTGCAGCCCACCACAATTAATACATTGTCTTATTACTGCATATATAATATATAATTCATGATCCGTCATTAATCACGTAGTTGCACTTCCAAGGAAGTCATTTCAATCTACCTGAAACAGGAAATAATAATTCTGCACCTGTTATTGTTAAGCACGATGATATTATATATATAATTATGCACGTAGCTTGGAAATTGTTTTATCTAGTAAATACCGCACGTACTAATATTACTGTTTGCGCCCCTCTCGTGCTTTTATAATATATCTATAAAATTAAAAGTTAGTTTCTCAGAAAAATAGGAAATAATAATTAGCAATTTTTTTCTTTTCCAGTTGGCAAAAACAAATAATTAAAGCCGGATAAACGCTAGTGTTCCTAATTGACCTCACCTTTTGCAGAAAATGAGGATCATCCACAAAAAGGCATATAGAATATCCTCATTTATCATTTTGGTGCCTTATTTAACATTTTTTATCAACGGAATTAATTAAGTGTTTTGGGTTTGTGATTGTGATTGTACTTTCAGTCGGCTCAATAATTAAGTACGTTTTTAATATTGGGCTAAATCTGTCTGAATCAGTGCAAAAAGGAAAATAAGAAATTAATCAAAGTCTCTTTTTAGTAAGGGTGCGTTTGTGTACAAAAATTTTACCCCCTCTAAAATTTAACACAATTAAATATTACAATATAATCTCTCTCCCTCATTAAATTATTACTATTTATTACAAAAATATAAAAAAATTACCTCTCTTCACCTTTTCACTAAACTCAATACCTAAAATGTTAACAATACTAAAATTTTACAACACAAACACAACCTTAAGTTATCCACTTTGAGCAACAGGCCAATTAATTAGTATTGGAACCTGCTCGATGCTAGTACTCTAACTTTCCTGGCCTTATCCCGTTTCTGCTCTACCGTCCTGCATTTTGTTCTGGACGGCAGGAGGAGATCTCTTGTTTCCCTCCTCCGTTCATTCTGAGTTTTTCCTAGCCTGTACAGATCTAGGTTTTTCCGTTTGAATGGCGGAGCACCTTGTTTATATGGTGAGGCTTTTGAACCGGTGGGGGAGCTCGACGAGGAGCTGTTTGAAAATTTTAATCGGTCTGCAAGAAAAGGCCGTAGACAATATAGTCCAATCGAACTATTCTCTTCTTCGTGGTAATATATAGGCCAGTGTAAACTACTCATGAAGAGAATCCTTGAAGTAATTGTAATATTGCAATATCCAAGTTCTTCTTCTTTTAAGGATCAACCTGATTCATTGATGCTGGCATGAATTAACTAAATTGTTAATATCAATCAAATGATTAAATTTTCATGCTCAAATTAACTATTAGTTTAAATGTTGAGATAATTAAGTGATGGTAGCTCGTTAATTACAACCTCTTTATTTTTATATAAACATCTTAAGGTTATAACATCCCAATTAAGGACGACTAAGGCAATAATAATATCTCATCTAGCAAGTTATTTTGCTTAATTACGGTGCCATTTTTGGGCTTTTCTCCTCATTATTTCCTGTTGCATCCTTTATTAATTATTATAAGGGAAAATGGTGCAGTTGCACAAAGGAATTCAAAAATGTGAGACAAAATATCTCTTCAAAAACAAAAACGGCATTTATTATTAGTGAATCAAGGTGCATGTCATGGATACAAAAGCACGACATTAATTATTTTTGCATTGGCGATGATGCCGATCGCAGATCCAAGCATCAGGTCATAATGATGCATAAGTATGTATGTCGTCATTGGATTTCGGATAGTGTTATTCTCGTCATGATTGCTTATAAGTACTCCTGCCATATATTATGATGATCAGTTGGAATCATCGGTTGGATTCCAGTATCTGTTGGTGAGCCATGCAGAATCAGCGACCACCGAATATCCATCTTGATTACGGTGCCAAGCGAAGTAAGCATGGGTTTGGTTCTTGATATCCAGAATGCCATGGCCAAAGCTAGATTCACGGAAAGCTGAGTAATTTGGCTGTGGTGCTGTCATCGACCTGCATGAATCCACAGGAGAAACATATATATAATATCCATTTGATCAGTTTTACCCAAACATATATATATATATATATATATATACACACACCATTATTATATCAAGAAAGAGGAATTCTTTTTGATCGTACGTACGTCGATAAGCCTTCGAGATTTCCTCCATCACCGACAGTTAGATACACAGGTGCATTGAGATCTTTCACAGGAGTGCAAAGACCGTTTGTGATGTTGTATTGTATGTTAGATACACGAATCTGTGATTTACAGACAATAAAATAAAAGCATGTAAGTCATGACCCTGATGATCAGATCTAAGCTTATGGTACTTCTGGAAGTTAAAAGGATGGAAGACAAACCAATGAATTACGCACGCTTCTCGCTGGTACAGAAAATAAAATAAACAGCAGTACTTACCGACCGTTCATATGCATGGACATGACCAGCAAACACTATGTCGACTTTGTTCTTCACAAACGTACTCTCATAAACTACTCTCATGGTTTCGCCTTCCATATAATGACTTTTATAGCTGTTATACATCGGAGGATGCATTAGAACAATCAACCATGGCGTCTCACTCCTGTTAACCTTTATTATCTCCTGACCGAACCAGCTGTTCTGAGGAGAGGAATAACCTTTAAAAAGAAAGGAAAGAAAATCATCGATCGGTAAGCTATTGAATATTTATTGGTTTTAAAAAGAGAAAAAATAAAAAGAAATTTTTTAAATATTCTTCATTTTTGGGGTCAAATCAGTACTTGATTGAAAGAAGAAGAAAAAAAATAAAAGTAACAGGTGTTAATTATACTTAATTACCGAATGCTGAATACGCAGCCATGACGATGATGTATGCTGGACCTCTCTTGATCGAGTACCAAAAGGGTGAAGTACTGCCAGCTGCATCGTACGGGGTATGGTAACGGTGACTAAAAGGCACGAAAGGTACGGGTTCATCCTGCAACAAAGATAACAACTACCATCAGTACTACTCGTCTGCGTGAGTGCAAGCCAATATTTGATCTCTCTACAAACTTAATTATGAGATAACAAGGGAGATTAAACTGGTGACTATACTTAATAATATTATTAATTATGATATGCTTACCAACTGTGGCGCCCAATCAACTTCATGATTCCCTGCCGTCCATATCCAGGGTTGATAAGCAACACTTCTCTCTATGAGCCTTCCGAATGTATCCCACCTTACATTATCGTGATTCGGGTAGTCATTGGCGTAAGATAGATCTCCGAGGTACAATAGAGCCTGCGGGTTTTGAGGGTCGTTTTGGCAGTGATCAATTGTAGTGTTTGAATCATAAGTTTGACCAAGATCTCCTGAAAATTAATTCCATAGCTCAGCTCTTCTATTACATGCACTCCGTAGTAAAAATCCCCTTGCAGAGTACAAAAGTAGATAGAGGACTTACCGATGATTCCAAATGTGTATGGCACGGTAAGGCCAGTTGGTGGAGGAGTTACAAACCAAAAAGTTCGTGTTTCGTTTCCTTCCCCAAGCTGATAGTAGTATTTGGTATCGAACTGCCGGCCCCATCAAATAGCATTTAAAGATCAGCTAGCTAAGAGAATTATTCAATTTGGAATTGAATTATTATTTCACAAGGTATTCCTGGTCCTTTTAAGTTTCAAAGAAATTCTTCAATAGATGCCTCATGCCAACAATCGATTTACAGTAGGAAAAAAAGATATATATATATATTAAGAAAATGCAAGTTTACCTCCAAGTTGCTGACATTGGCATGGTGAATGAAACCAGAAGTGTAATTGTAGTACGTGTAGATTTCAACTGTGCTCAGGGCCGACAGGATGATCGAGCTATTCTCAACCCAATAACTCACCACATTTGAACCTGGAGCAACAGGAGTGATCCACGACACGATCATTGCTGTCCCCACATGGTCTCCTTGTGTAATGTGAACCTAAACAAGACCATCACATATATATAAAAAAAAAAAGGCTGGAGTTCTATATATATCAAGTTCAAACTTCCATGGCCACTAGAAACCCACCAAAGGGTTTTGAAGCTATGTCCCTTAAATTTATTCAGAAGAAATATAGAACTTTGGGGTGAGACATGATTTTTGTTTTCCTCGAATACAGGCGCTTTTAAATATTGGAAAGTTTCATAGGGGATGAATAATATCCCCGTTTGTAATTTGTAGAAAACTCTCTGAAACGACGTGGAAGATGAAAAAACCAAGGAAAAATATATAGTTCCATACTTGATATTTTCTCTTGGCATGAAAATAAGGAGAAGAACAAATAAGAAGCAGGAGATCAGAAGGAAAGATGCCTGTTGCGGCGTATTTGTTCCGGGGGGAACGTAATAGGTAGGATCGTCAACGGGCATATCGACGTTGGTAGTAGTAGTCCTCATATAAGTGCTGGTTCTTCCTCCATAACAGAGCACTGCAACATTGAGAATTAAACCCAACACAACCGCACGAGCTCTCAAGGAAGAAGAAGAAGAGCCAAGAAAACCCATTTTGATCTTCTATGCACACTGCAATGCGTTCCATCCCCCTTTCCCGTTGTATATATATACGTGTCAGGTCCGGCCAGCTAGTCGATCTGGACCAATGACGCATGAGCTGAGGCTTGCGGATGATGACAGGGTTAACGAGGTTGTAACCGATCCTCCAGGCATGTCCATTGCTGGTTCATGCTATACTCGGCGACAAAGTCAAAACATTTCTTTGGAGAACTCTAGTTGAAATCCAAAACTTCAATATTTAGTCAACCAAGTGAATCTGAATTAAACTACTTAAGAGGTTAAAGTGAGAGAGAATCGATCAATAAACTCCTTTCGGTGGTAGTTACTTTATTTTCATCCTCTGTTTCTCCAACAACTATATATCCATCCAAGGAGACAGTTACATGTATGATGTTCTTTAACCCAAAACATTTATAACCTTTGTGAGAGTTTCACTTATGGCCCAGGGCAAAAATTACAAAAAAAAAGTACACAACAGATCATGGATGAATTTAGGCCTCCACACATAAAGGTGGCGGGTGAGTTGCGGAGGGGATGAGGGTGAGTACCGCCCCTCCCACGAGCGAGCTCCAAATTAAATTTGAACCCTAGTTATGGGCTGTTTCATAATGGCCCAACCCGCAGAGAGTTTTGAGATAATATTTTACCATATATTGGAGCAAATTAGTAGTTACAGCCACAGCAGATAGGTAATGCACTGAATTTATGGCTTGATTGATCCTGTCCCGTATAAAATTAATTAGCTTCATTTATCAAAAAATCAGTGGGAACATTTGAGGCTGCAAAAGAATATTCAGAGTCCTGTGTACTAAAGTAATGTTTATTTCATCAAAGAAAATAATAAGGGGAGTGTTTGAGGATATTAAAAAGAAATGTTCAGATATATATATATATATATATATATATATAAAAGGGTGGAAAGTGAAGAGATTATGATCTTTGTAAATTGTAGTTAATATATGAATAGATATGGACGTCTAAAAAGTTGCCATCCAAAAAGTTTAGGCATGGAATAGATTTTTATTTTCTTTCTAATTATTGATTAGTTGGGTTATACAACGGATCGCGTAGATCACTTCCCCCATAAATTCCAGTACTAGAGCTCGAAATTTCTAATCACTCTTAAAATACTTCTATTTGGGTATTTTTCTATATACAGCTCACATCTTCTTCTTTTTTAGGCAGCATAGAAATTTCATCTATTCAGTAAATAAAAGTACAATACATTTTCTTTATACAAACATTATAGTATATCAATAGGTATGGAAAAGCACCGATAGGAAAATTTTGATAGCGATGTTTAGCTGTCAATGATTGATATATGTGACACTAGCTAGGTACCTACCTTGAAATTTAAATTCTATATATTTGATGGATTATGATCTTCTTCTTCTTTTTTAATTTTCTGTCCATATAATTACAAGAGATATAAAATTAATACAATAAGTAAACTCTATTATAGGGTTCATGCTACTTAAAACTTTACCTAATTACGTAAAGAATCTACTTACCATCTTCAAATTGCACGGTGCAATTCAGGTGAAAAAAATATAAAAAATCTTGATCTCTAT
Source organism: Myrica gale (assembly GCA_963930655.1). Taxonomy (NCBI): domain Eukaryota; kingdom Viridiplantae; phylum Streptophyta; class Magnoliopsida; order Fagales; family Myricaceae; genus Myrica; species Myrica gale. Next base: position 18,742,310 of record OZ005612.1, on the reverse strand, counting down.
TTGATACTATAAAGTTTTTCAATATTTAATTTTTAATTAATTAGGTTTTTTATTATGAGAGATATCCAATTAAGATGTATTTACGACTACTATTAGGTAATAAATATATAATTTACATTTTTAATTAATTAATTAATTTCCTTCGTTCTTTAGTTATCTCCTCTCCACGACTCTACATCTCTCATTTGATCACGCTTCTCTTTAATAATCCAATAGTGCTGGCTAGAACTGGATCTGGTACATATTTTTAGTATATTCAGGTGCACGAGGAACCCTTTACAGCCATTTAATTCTCAGGCACTTCGGGTGTGTTGTAAAACTCTAAATAAGTTAAATATTTAAGAATTGTGAGAAAAAAAAAAGTTGAGTTAAGTTTTATTAAATTTTGTGAAAATAAAGAATAAAATGGAATTATATAAGAATTACTAAAAAGTAAAGGGAGAGAAATGAAATTTTACGAAAGTACGTGAGAGGATAAAGATAGATTGGATGATTTGAAAAATAAATTATATTTATTATAATAAAAGATAAATTATTTTATCTATAAAAATTTAAAATTAGATGTGCCTTTAAACTAAAATTTTAGAATAGAAAAATGTTTTGGTGTGATTAGTGTTTTACAAACCTGTCCCGAGCCCTAAATGTGCACAACATGTCACCTCCGGATATGTGTCAGCCGACACGGAGTAATGCGATTGCGACCGCCAAAGTCTTTTTTGCTTTAAGCCACGCGTACGTACTCCATGTGCCGATTCCAGATCCATCTCTAATCAGGCTTTTCTACGCAACCAAATGCTAGAATGTGCTCGATCGTCCACTGATCCAGTTCATGGGATCAGCACTCTCGAGGCAACCAGTCCAATACACTCGATCCCTATTCCCATGTACCAGTACATGTGTACGGACATAATATAGTCTGAATCCATTCCACCGTGCTCCCCCTTGCATCGGCCCAGTGCCGGCTCAAACCAAGTCGGGCCTAAGGCAGCATAAATTAGTAGGCTTTCTATATAAATTTTAAAATTATTTGAAAATTATTAAATTTAATATAAAATATTCAAATACCCTATTAATTATTTTTTATAGATCCCTAGTACATGACATCAAGGTCTAATGACTTACACTGTTAAATTTCGTCATTTTTCTCTTCAAGCAAAATTTAGAAATCTGAAAAATGATTAGAAGATATAAAAGAAACATATAATTAATGAGAAAAAAGACAGTATAATCATGATAAAAAAAATATGAAAAGTAATTGCATCATATCTACAATATTTTTTTTACTCTTTATGGGGCATTGCTCAAGATGAGGCCTTAGGTCACGACCTAAGTTGTCTTACCCTTAAGTCGATCCTACATCAGTCAAGTAAAGATCTACCTAACAAGGCATGTTCTTATTCAACCCAATCGAGCATTCATCAATGGAACCAAACAATCCAGCCTCCTCGTTTTTTAGTCCAACTGGTCCTTGTAAATTATGTGATGAATTTTTTATTATTAAACCTAAATTTTTAAGCCCAAATTATTGAGGCTTAAACAAGATCATAGAAGTTAGTAAAAATATAATAATAATAATAATTTGTATATTTAGTATAATTAAAAGAATGATATATTTATTTTAATTAAAATAATGATTGATGGAGAGAATATATTATTTTATATTTTTTATTAAATCAAAATTTTAACATGAAAACAATATCATAAAATCCAAAAGAATTAAATTATTCTTCCTATTTTTTTAGGAATCTTCCTATTTTCGTAGACGTTATTTTTTTTCTATTTTGGTCATTTTTTCAAGTATGAGTGGACCCATATCAATGGTGTTTTTTCTTTTTCACTACAGTCTACAAGATTAAGAATATATATAAGAGGACAAGCAAACAGCTAAACATGAAGCAAGAGAACAAGAAATATGCCTGCTGCGGCGTATTTTTTCCTGGAGGAACGTAATAGGCAGGACTGTCAACAGGCATATCTCTGTTGAATTCAGTTGGCCTCATGTAAGTGCTGGTTCTTCGTCCATAACTCAGTACCGCCGCATTCAGAATTAAACCCAAAACAACGGCACTAGCTATAAAGGAAGAAGAATAAGAAGCCGGAACAGCCATTTTGATCTTTTCTATGCACACTGTATTGAATTCAACCCCGTTGTCCTGCTGTATTTATACACGTAAGATTCGGGCCGAGCATGGGGCAGTGACGCATACGCTGAGGTTTGCGGAGGCTGACGGGGTTAACGAGGTTATTGCCACCGATCATACATTCGATGCAAAAGTCAAACAGCTCTTTGGACAACTCTGCCATTTGAAATCCAAAACTTCAACTCTCTCAACTACGCATTCGTTAATTTCGGGTGGAGTTAAAGTACTTTAAAGTGATCAGACCAAAGCCTGTTTCACCATGCTGCTTCTGTCCATCAAAATACATATGTACTATTTGTATTTTCCATCACCTGCTGGACATGCATGGTAGATGCATGCTACTTAAGATCATAAGATCAGGAGGAAAAAATAAATCATGAATCCCAAGGTACTATTTTCTTTTTCCTTCTGTTTTGAGTTTTTGACATAGAAATGGGAGTTTCAATCTTAGAGTTTCTGTCAACAGCTTCGATATTTACTTGAGGCTTTTTACATGCGCGCATGCATACTGAATATTCAAACGGCAATTCACCCTCACTTTTTATATGTATATAATTCTTTACATGGTAGCATAATTGAAAGTTTTCATCTATTTTATTTGGAAATGATTCGCATATTCTATTTATTAAAAACAAATAAAACAATTAAGTATCATCTACTCCAGTGCATAACTGAAGCATATATATAATGAATCGATCGGGGAATATATATATATGTGTGTGTGATTTCATATATAGCATATTTTATTTTTATCCCAAAAATAGGGGGAATATGTCAACTGTGATTTAGATTAAATGTGGAGAAATGATGATATATATATATCCTATACTTATACGGACGACTCCTTTTTTATATTTTCCGTAAATTTGCAGGGGTTATACATTGAGATAGGCCCCCGGTGGCCCTAAACTCCAACTAAATTATACCTCTTTTTCATATTTAAATTACACATTACTCTTGATTATTTGTATTATAATAATAATCATAATAAGATATATAGCATACTTGCAGCCCACCACAATTAATACATTGTCTGATTTCTCTAATCGTACATAGCATATGCTGTTAGTTAATATATAGTAACAATCAGTCATGACAACTACATGCATGCATCTAACGAAATGTGAGACTTTTCGTAGAAGCAAATCTGAATCCGTACTCTTTTAGGCTACTTAATTCTGTCTTGAAAAGGGTTGAAATTAAATTATGGATATTTGTTTTAAGAAGTAGATAGACTAAGTGATCACAGAATAAAACAATTAACCCGCCTTAATCATTAAAGAACGCGACACCCCAATATTCATCATGAGATCCACTAATTTTTTTTCGCCCCACCATATTATGATCAATCAATAGTGAATGATTGAGACCCACTAGCTAATTAAATTCAAGATCCGTTGTTTATATTTTTTATTTTTTGAAAGTCATTAATCATGTATATATATAGTTTCCCTTTCAAGGAATTCAATATTTCAATCTACCTGAAATAGGAAATAATAATTCTGCACCTGTTATAAGCACGGTCATGATATATATTATATAATTCTGCACGTAGCTTGAAATTGTTTTATTACGAGTAATACGGCACGTACTAATATTACTATTTGCACGGACGACTCCTTTTTTTTGCTTTGAGTTGGAAAAAGGCAACAGTTGGCATCTAGAAACGTGTACGGACGACTCATTTTTTGGGTTTTCCGTGAATTGCAGGGTTATACAATGAGATAGGCCCCCGGCCGGTGGCCCTAAATTCCAACTAAATTAGACCTATTTTCATATTTAAATTACACATTTAATCTTGATTATTTTTATTACAATAATGAGATACTACTACATCTATGGTAAGATAAATTCTCAAAAAATTCATTTGTCTAGATAATTATTTATTTAGATGTCATGTATTTATATTTATTTATTGGGTAATATATATGATGTGATATAAGATGTTACTCGGATAATGTTTGAGTGACATGGTAGAAAAGTGATGTCAATGGTTAATGAATCAAAGGTGGGGAGTATGACTTTTCGGTTTCTTTTGTTCATTTGATGATTGTTCTAGATGAAGGTACATATTTATGTACAATAGGTCTATACTCATTGTGCCTCTATTAAATAAGATGATGTACTCAATCATTGAGGTGGTGACCTTAAGTAAACGAGTGGGTGCACTGTAAGAGTACATGCATTGAACGAGATCACAAATGAATACTTTCTGGAAGTGATCATTAATATTGAAAAGATATTCAGCACAATTTGTTTATGATATTTTTAAACCTGAGGTTTGTGTAGGTTTTTTTATTGTGTATTTGTACTTTGACCGAGTCATATGGTGATAATTTTTCTATGTAAAATATTTCAAATATTGGGTCTTGTGCATAATAAATAAATTTGTATAAATGCTCAACAAGGAATCAATCAGTCTCTTAAAGAGATAGTATATTCAATTGTATCTGTATAGAGTTGGACTTGAAAAAAATCTTTGGCTAAAAGAATTTATTTATCAAATTATTTTAGAAACAACTTAAGAGTCCAAGGGTTACATATTAGAAATTAAGAATTATATGATTTATGAATTTTATTAATAATATTATTTCAGTCCTATTAGCTCATGTGGAATATAGTATGATGGAAGCTGAATAAATAAACCAATATAATTGTTAGCGAAAGAAATTTCACAAATCAATCTCAAATACTCGAGATGAATTGTAATATGTTGATCGACATGATTACAATTTGTAGGAGTCTGAAATTAGAATAAAAGAATATAAATGAAATAATGAAAAAAGAATTTTTTTTTCATGTAAACATACAGTCGAGATCTGAGATTCCTAATGATCTCATGCATTATCATAGCTATAGTTTTATTTAAAGTGATAGCTATGAGATAGTCTGTCGTAAAATTTAGAGTTGGCTATCAAAACTTAGAAAAACCATGCGATAACTGTGAGATCGATTACCTGAAGAGAAATGAGGCAGATTATTTGGACTGTTATTTTAGAATCCTCAAAATTGTGAGATCGATAAGAACTTAAAGATTATTATCAAAGTTTGAAGAATTCTCGAAGAACAACAAAAATAATTGATAAATAATTTTTCTTAAGATCAAACTTTCATATATTAATTTGGATCGCTGTCAAGAAATCATACTTGCAGCCCACCACAATTAATACATTGTCTTATTACTGCATATATAATATATAATTCATGATCCGTCATTAATCACGTAGTTGCACTTCCAAGGAAGTCATTTCAATCTACCTGAAACAGGAAATAATAATTCTGCACCTGTTATTGTTAAGCACGATGATATTATATATATAATTATGCACGTAGCTTGGAAATTGTTTTATCTAGTAAATACCGCACGTACTAATATTACTATTTGCGCCCCTCTCGTGCTTTTATAATATATCTATAAAATTAAAAGTTAGTTTCTCAGAAAAATAGGAAATAATAATTAGCCATTTTTTTCTTTTCCAGTTGGCAAAAACAAATAATTAAAGCCGGATAAACGCTAGTGTTCCTAATCGACCTCACCTTTTGCAGAAAATGAGGATCATCCACAAAAAGGCATATAAAATATCGATCCTCATTTATCATTTTGGTGCCTTATTTAACATTTTTTATCAACGGAATTAATTAAGTGTTTTGGGTTTGTGATTGTGATTGTACTTTCAGTCGGGTCAATAATTAAGTACGTTTTTAATATTGGGCTAAATCTGTCTGAATCAGTGCAAAAAGGAAAATAAGAAATTAATCAAAGTCTCTTTTTAGTAAGGGTGCGTTTGTGTACAAAAATTTTACCCCCTCTAAAATTTTAACACAATTAAATATTATAATATAATCTCTCTCCCCCGTCAAATCATTACTATTTACTACAAAAAATATAAAAAATTACCTCTCTTCACCTTTTCACTAAACCCAATACCTAAAATGTTAACAACACTAAAATTTTACAACACAAACACAACCTTAAGTTATCCACTTTGAGCAACAGGCCAGTTAATTAGTATTGGAACCTGCTCGATGCTAGTACTCTAACTTTCCTGGCCTTATCCCGTTTCTGCTCTACCGTCCTGCATTTTGTTCTGGACGGCAGGAGGAGATCTCTTGTTTCCCTCCTCCGTTCATTCTGAGTTTTTCCTAGCCTGTACAGATCTAGGTTTTTCCGTTTGAATGGCGGAGCACCTTGTTTATATGGTGAGGCTTTTGAACCGGTGGGGGAGCTCGACGAGGAGCTGTTTGAAAATTTTAATCGGTCTGCAAGAAAAGGCCGTAGACAATATAGTCCAATCGAACTATTCTCTTCTTCGTGGTAATATATAGGCCAGTGTAAACTACTCATGAAGAGAATCCTTGAAGTAATTGTAATATTGCAATATCCAAGTTCTTTTTCTTTTAAGGATCAACCTGATTCATTGATGCTGGCATAAATTAACTAAATTGTTAATATCAATCAAATGATTAAATTTTCATGCTCAAATTAACTATTAGTTTAAATGTTGAGATAATTAAGTGATGGTAGCTCGTTAATTACAACCTCTTTATTTTTATATAAACATCTTAAGGTTATAACATCCCAATTAAGGACGACTATGGCAATATTAATATCTCACCTAGCAAGTTATTTTGCTTAATTACGGTGCCATTTTTGGGCTTTTCTCCTCATTATTTCCTGTTGCATCCTTTATTAATTATTATAAGGGAAAATGGTGCAGTTGCACAAAGGAATTCAAAAATGTGAGACAAAATATCTCTTCAAAAACAAAAACGGCATTTATTATTAGTGAATCAAGGTGCATGTCATGGATACAAAAGCACGACATTAATTATTTTTGCATTGGCGATGATGCCGATCGCAGATCCAAGCATCAGGTCATAACGATGCATAAGTATGTATGTCGTCATTGGATTTCGGATAGTGTTATTCTCGTCATGATTGCTTATAAGTACTCCTGCCATATATTATGATGATCAGTTGGAATCATCGGTTGGATTCCAGTATCTGTTGGTGAGCCATGCAGAATCAGCGACCACCGAATATCCATCTTGATTACGGTGCCAAGCGAAGTAAGCATGGGTTTGGTTCTTGATATCCAGCATGCCATGGCCAAAGCTAGATTCACGGAAAGCTGAGTAATTTGGCTGTGGTGCTGTCATCGACCTGCATGAATCCACAGGAGAAACATATATATAATATCCATTTGATCAGTTTTACCCAAACATATATATATATATATATATATATATACACACACCATTATTATATCAAGAAAGAGGAATTCTTTTTGATCGTACGTACGTCGATAAGCCTTCGAGATTTCCTCCATCACCGACAGTTAGATACACAGGTGCATTGAGATCTTTCACAGGAGTGCAAAGACCGTTTGTGATGTTGTATTGTATGTTAGATACACGAATCTGTGATTTACAGACAATAAAATAAAAGCATGTAAGTCATGACCCTGATGATCAGATCTAAGCTTATGGTACTTCTGGAAGTTAAAAGGATGGAAGACAAACCAATGAATTACGCACGCTTCTCGCTGGTACAGAAAATAAAATAAACAGCAGTACTTACCGACCGTTCATATGCATGGACATGACCAGCAAACACTATGTCGACTTTGTTCTTCACAAACGTACTCTCATAAACTACTCTCATGGTTTCGCCTTCCATATAATGACTTTTATAGCTGTTATACATCGGAGGATGCATTAGAACAATCAACCATGGCGTCTCACTCCTGTTAACCTTTATTATCTCCTGACCGAACCAGCTGTTCTGAGGAGAGGAATAACCTTTAAAAAGAAAGGAAAGAAAATCATCGATCGGTAAGCTATTGAATATTTATTGGTAGTACGTGTAGATTTCAACTGTGCTCAGGGCCGACAGGATGATCGAGCTATTCTCAACCCAATAACTCACCACATTTGAACCTGGAGCAACAGGAGTGATCCACGACACGATCATTGCTGTCCCCACATGGTCTCCTTGTGTAATGTGAACCTAAACAAGACCATCACATATATATAAAAAAAAAAAGGCTGGAGTTCTATATATATCAAGTTCAAACTTCCATGGCCACTAGAAACCCACCAAAGGGTTTTGAAGCTATGTCCCTTAAATTTATTCAGAAGAAATATAGAACTTTGGGGTGAGACATGATTTTTGTTTTCCTCGAATACAGGCGCTTTTAAATATTGGAAAGTTTCATAGGGGATGAATAATATCCCCGTTTGTAATTTGTAGAAAACTCTCTGAAACGACGTGGAAGATGAAAAAACCAAGGAAAAATATATAGTTCCATACTTGATATTTTCTCTTGGCATGAAAATAAGGAGAAGAACAAATAAGAAGCAGGAGATCAGAAGGAAAGATGCCTGTTGCGGCGTATTTGTTCCGGGGGGAACGTAATAGGTAGGATCGTCAACGGGCATATCGACGTTGGTAGTAGTAGTCCTCATATAAGTGCTGGTTCTTCCTCCATAACAGAGCACTGCAACATTGAGAATTAAACCCAACACAACCGCACGAGCTCTCAAGGAAGAAGAAGAAGAGCCAAGAAAACCCATTTTGATCTTCTATGCACACTGCAATGCGTTCCATCCCCCTTTCCCGTTGTATATATATACGTGTCAGGTCCGGCCAGCTAGTCGATCTGGACCAATGACGCATGAGCTGAGGCTTGCGGATGATGACAGGGTTAACGAGGTTGTAACCGATCCTCCAGGCATGTCCATTGCTGGTTCATGCTATACTCGGCGACAAAGTCAAAACATTTCTTTGGAGAACTCTAGTTGAAATCCAAAACTTCAATATTTAGTCAACCAAGTGAATCTGAATTAAACTACTTAAGAGGTTAAAGTGAGAGAGAATCGATCAATAAACTCCTTTCGGTGGTAGTTACTTTATTTTCATCCTCTGTTTCTCCAACAACTATATATCCATCCAAGGAGACAGTTACATGTATGATGTTCTTTAACCCAAAACATTTCTAACCTTTGTGAGAGTTTCACTTATGGCCCAGGGCAAAAATTACGAAAAAAATTACACAACAGATCATGGATGAATTTAGGCCTCCACACATAAAGGTGGCGGCCGGGTGAATCGCGGAGGGGATGAGGGTGAGTACCGCCCCTCCCACGACCAGCCCCCCCCCCCCCCCCCCCCCTATGTTGACCTCCACCACTGGTGGTAGGGCTAAGATGCCACCTTCTCTTCCCTGTGCTCTTTTCAGCTGTTTTTTTTGTTTTTTAAAACATAATTTATATATTCAGTTTCAATCTGATAAGGACCGAAAGAGCTAGCGAGCTACCAAATTATATTTGAACCCTAGCTAGCTATGTGCTGTTTCATAATGGCCCAAACCTCAGATGGTTTTGAGATAATATTTTACCATAAATTGGAGCAAATGAGTGATTCTAGCCACAGCAGATGGGTAATGCACTGAATTTATGGCTTCATTGATCCTGTCCCGTATAAAATTAATTAGCTTCATTTATCAAAAAATCAGTGGGAACATTTGAGGCTGCAAAAGAATATTCAGACTCCTGTGTACTAAAGTAATGTTTATTTCGTCAAAGAAAATAATAAGGGGAATGTTTGAGGCTATTAGAAAGAAATGTTTAGACATATATGAATATCATGATCTTTGTAAATTGTAGTTAATATATGAATATAAATTTTGGCATATGCACGTCTAATAAAATAGACCAGTTGCCATCCAAAAAGTTTAGGCATGCAATAGATTTTTATTTTCCTTTCTAATTATTGATTAGTTGGTTTATACGACGGATCGAGTAGATCACTTCCCCCATAAATTCCAGTACTAGAGCTCGAAATTTATAATCACTCTTAAAATAATTCTATTTGGGTATTTCTCTATATACAACTCACATCTTTTTTTAGGCAGCATAGAAATTTCATCTATTCAGTAAATAAAAGTACAATACATTTTATTTATACAAATTACATAGTACTTGTCGTACATTATAGTATGTATATCAATAGGTATGCAAAAGAACCGATACGAAAATTTTGATAGCGATGTTTAGCTGTCAATGATTGATATATGTGACACTAGCTTGATACCTACCTTGAAATTTAAATTCTATATATTTGATGGATTATGATTCTTCTTTTTTTTTAATTTTTTGTCCATATAATTACAAGAGATATAAAATTAATACAATAAGTGAACTCTATTATAGGGTTCATGCTACTTAAAACTTTACCTAACTACGTAAAGAATCTACTTACCCTCTTGAAATTGCACGGTGCAATTCAGGTGAAAAAAATATAAAAAATCTTGATCTCTATTTGATACTATAAAGTTTTTCAATATTTAATTTTTAATTAATTAGGTTTTTTATTATGAGGGATATCCAATTAAGATGTATTTACGACTACTATTAGGTATTAAATATATAATTTACATTTTTTATTAATTAATTAATTAATTCCCTTCGTTCTTTAGTTATCTCCTCTCCACGACTCTACATCTCTCATTTGATCACGCTTCTCTTTAATAATCCAATAGTGCTGGCTAGAACTGGATCTGGTACATATTTTTAGTATATTCAGGTGCACGAGGAACCCTTTACAGCCATTTAATTCTCAGGCACTTCGGGTGTGTTGTAAAACTCTAAATAAGTTAAATATTTAAGAATTGTGAAAAAAAAAAGTTAAGTTAAGTTTTATTAAATTTTGTGAAAATAAAGAATAAAATAGAATTATATAAAAATTATTAAAAAAATAAAGAGAGAGAAATGAAATTTTACGAGAGTACGTGAGAAGATAAATCTATAAGTTAAATATTTAAGAATTGTGAAAAAAATTATTAAATTTTGTGAAAATAAAAAATAAAATAGAATTATATAAGAATTACTGAAAAAGTCAAAAGAGAGAAATGAAATTTTACTAAAGTACATGAGAAGATAAATCTATAAGTTAAATATTTAAGAATTGTAAAAAATAAAAAAAAAATTAAGTTTTATTAAATTTTGTGAAAATAAAGAATAAAATGGAATTATATAAGAATTACTAAAAAGTAAAAGGGAGAGAAATGAAATTTTACGAAAGTACGTGAGAAGATAAAGATAGATTGGATGATTTGAAAAATAAATTATATTTATTATAATAAAAGATAAATTATTTTATCTAATAAAAATTTAAAATTAGATGTGCCTCTAAACTAAAATTTTAGAATAGAAAAATGTTTTGGTGTGATTAGTGTTTTACAAACGTGTCCCGAGCCATAAATGTGCACAACATGTCACCTCCGGATATGTGTCAGCCGACATGGAGTAATGCGACCGCCAAAGTCTTTTTTGCTTTAAGCCACGCGTACGTACTCCATGTGCCGATTCCAGATCCATCTCTAATCAGGCTTTTCTTCGCAACCAAATGCTAGAATGTGCTCGATCGTCCACTGATCCAGTTCATGGGCTCAGCACTCTCGAGGCAACCAGTCCAATACACTCAATCCCTATTCCCATGTACCAGTACATGTGTACGGACATAATATAGTCTGAATCCATTCCACCGTGCTCCCCCTTGCATCGGCCCAGTACCGGCTCAAACCAAGTCGGGCCTAAGGCAGCATAAATTAGTAGGCCTTCTATATAAATTTTAAAATTATTTGAAAATTATTAAGTTTAATATAAAATATTCAAATACCCTATTAATTATTTTTTATAGATCCCTAGTACATGACATCAAGGTCTAATGACTGCACTGTTAAATTTCGTCATTTTTCTCTTCAAGCAAAATTTAGAAATCTGAAAAATGATTAGGAGATATAAAAGAAACATATAATTAATGAGAAAAAAGACACTACAATCATGATAAAAAAATATGAAAAGTAATTGCATCATATCTACAACATTTTTTTACTCTTTATGGGGCCTTGCTCAAGATGAGGCCTTAGGTCACGGCCTAAGTTGCCTTACCCTTAAGTCGATCCTACATCAGTCAAGTAAAGATCTACCTAACAAGGTATGTTCTTATTCAACCCAATCTAGCGTTCATCAATGGAACCAAACAGTCCAGCCTCCTCGTTTTTTAGTCCAACTGGTCCTTACGAATTATGTGATGAATTTTTTATTATTAAACTTAAATTTTTGAGCCCAAATTATTGAGGCTCAAATAAGATCATAGAAGTTAGTAAAAAATAATAATAATAATAATAATAATAATAATAATAATTTGTATATTTATTATAATTAAAAGAATGATATATTTATTTTAATTAAAATAATGATTGATGGAGAGAATATATTATTTTATATTTTTTATTAAATCAAAATTTTAACATGAAAACAATATCATAAAATCCAAAAGAATTAAATTATTCTTCCTATTTTTTTAGGAATCTTCCTATTTTCGTAGACGTTATTTTTTTTTCTATTTTGGTCATTTTTTCGAAGGCTGTAAAAGCACTTTTGCTTTTAAGATTTGGGTTAATTATATAAAAGGTCCCTGTGGTATTACAATTTTACAAATGGGTCCCTGAGGTATGACTTTGTACACAGTAGTCCCTGTGGTTAGTGCCTTGCGACAAACAGGTCCCTCCGTTTGAAGTCCGTCACCCCATTTAACGTCAATAGCTGAGCTGGATCGCGTGCACCAATCAGAGATCGCCACATGTCCTTCTCCTCCAGCAATACGCCACGTTGGAAACCCAATCAGCATTTGTCATCCACTCATCACTTCTTTCTCCTCTCAAAATCCCCTCTCCCACCCCATTCCCATCCTCGACAAACAGCTCCAAAATCCCAAATCCCTATATCGTGAAAAAGTATAAACAAAACCCACTCACTATTCAACCCCACCCATCCCTAAATCGTGGAGAAGATTTGTCTTCTATATCGAACTCGTCGTCCCACCAGCACAAACGAGGATGAGCATTTCGGTGAGAACCTGTGCTCATCATAACTTCTCACATTTCATTTCCTCTTTTGATTGAATGTCTCTGCACGTTTCCAAGATAGGTGTTGAACTAGTTTAGACCCACTAGATTTACTTCCAGACTTGTTAGACACACTTGTTTTTTTTGGCTTTCTACATTTTCGTTTACCACCATGGATTCTACTGGGTGACTGGGTCCAGGCCTTAAGAGTTTATCGCCTATATAAAGAAACTTGGTTACATCCAACTTTTTGGCAGGATTCATCATGTGGGACGTCGGTACTTTCAGTGGTTTGACCCCCTATTGTCCTAATGGTCAAGAAATGTTGCTTCCTTTGATCAAAAAGATGAAGAGGCTGGAGGAAGATGCTCGAAAGCATAAAACATTGGAAAAACGGATGTTTTTATGCATGATGTAATCGTGGAAAATGTTTGCAGCTATAATTTGTTGTCTTTAGTGTGAAGATGGAAGGACGGGCTCATATAGGATAGCTAGTAGAAGCTGTAGTGCTTTGTTTGTATCTGACCAGTTAAATGTACTTTGTAGCATCAAGTTTGTAGCAAACTCATTTTGTATCTGACACTTGCCAGATAATTATCAGTTTGACATTGATCTCCTCTTTCTATTTGGCTTTCTTTCCCCTTTGACATTATCAATTTGTTATCATACTTTTGGTATTTACTTTCCGTAACATGGTTTTGGTAACTTTGCTTTTGAACATTCCAAGTGCCATTACAAAATTGAAGACCCAAACTGTCAGATCAAAATGGTATTTCAAAATAGTCATCCATATTAGACTTCCATAGCAAACTATCAGGATCAAAATGTCATTACAAAATGCCATTATAGGCTATCATTGCAAACTGTCATTGCAAATTGCAATCATCACAATCAAAGTGTCATTACAAATTCTATTTGCAAACTGCCGTTATAGGCTTACAAAATGGACATTATAGGCTTCACAAACCACAATCCCAACAGCTTCAAAAATAGTTCTGTACAACCACCAACCAGAGTTAAAAAGGAGCACCCAACAACACCCAATAGCTACAAAATAAGTGTTCCCAACAACATATAACAACCATACAGTTGATAACCCGAATAGCTTCAACTTTTCCAGCATTTATAAATCCAAATATGTTTCGCACAACACCCAACATGTACAAAAACTAGTACCCAACAGCTACTCAAAACATTCTTCCTTCACTGGGTACTGCACGTGTCACTAGGTGCTGAAATGTTGAGATGTTGGCTGGTTCCCTTGATTTTCCTGCATTACCATATTAAACATAAATTCTTCTGCATTCAAGCCCAACACTTCTTTAAACATTAATGACAATTGGTAACTAAAAATTAAGTAACGGACACATGTAAACTCCTACGTTTGTTCCTTACCTGTTCATTGCTGGTCCTAGAACGTGTGTTCCTTCTTTCGCCATCCCGTGATGTCTCAGCCCCGTCTCCCTAAAATAAATTCTGAGTTAAGTATAACTTTGCACAAGCGAAATACAATATCAACTATACTTAAGTGATCCACTGGTTTGTCCTTACTTGGGTTTGAGTCTTCCTAGTACGAGGTCTCCTAGTCTTGCCATTTTGTGATGTCTCAGCACCGTTTCCCTAAAATAAATCATTACATAGATAAATAGTTGCTAAACATATCACTATATTTAAAATTCAGTAAAATGAAACTCTTAATAACTATTCAATATGCACTCCTCATTACTTGATCGGTATTTGTAACCTTTTTCTTACTTGGTTTCTTTGGATATATCCGTCGGTCTGCCCTTGGAGGCAAATGACACTTACGAGCGTTATGGCCCGTTGCCCCACATGTACCGCATCGTGTAATATACCCCCGGCGAGACACGGAATGTCCAGGTGGGGGTGGCTCATCCTCGGCACGTCTCCGAGCTTTCCTAGGTCTTCCGGGCCTTCGTCTTATTTGTGGAGGCAAGATAAGGTCTTCTGTAACTTGTGGCCACACATTTGGGCCCGACATAGCCCCTATGCTAATAGCATAGGCACGTTTGTATGCATCAATACGATAGTAGTCGTCAACGTATTGCTCGGGTTCATGCCTTGTGAAATAAATTGCTGAAACGGCATGTGGACATGGAATCCCACTCAGCTGCCACCTCCCACAACTACAACTCTTATTAGGCATGTTCACTACTCGGCGCTCCTCCGTGTGATGGTCGACCTCAAACTCGACCCCATTACCCCACCGACATATGAAATGCCTCCCATCACTCTTAGCACGCTCAAGTTTAGTTTGAATCCTTGGACATATATCAAACTTTGCAGCTTTTAGTCCTTCCCGCTTGGCAGCAAACCGGTTCATCAACATTCTTCGTATGATCTCGAGCATTGTCAGTATAGGCTTGTCCCTTGACTCTAAGACCCAGGAGTTGAAGGTCTCAACAATGTTATTGACAATGACGTCACTCTTGGCATGAGTTGTGAATGCATGCCTTGACCACAACCCCGGGTGGATCTTCTCAAGATACTTATGGCAAGCAACATTCAACCCCTGCATCTCCTCCATATGTCGTTTGAAACCTTCTTCGGTAGTTGACTTTGCACAAGCGAATAAAACATCCTTGATGGCTTGTCCCTTCCACCCATTGCTTTTGACGTTCGCGTGCAGGTGCTTCAAGCAATATCTATGCTCATTATGAGGCAATAGTTGGTCTACCGCATCAAGTAACCCCTACAAAATGGAACAGAAGTTAGTATTCAATTTGTGACATAAATAAATGCAGATTATGCAAATGGTGCAGATTCGTAAGTACATTTAAAGTTACATACCTTCTGGCGGTCTGAAATAAGTACCCATCGACGACGATCGTCATCGCCAAGATGCTTTGCATTCGTCCAAGATGCTTTGCATTCGTTCTCGCAAACAGCATAAGCGATGGGAAACATATCGTCGTTTGCATCTTTTGCAACTGCACAGAATAGTTGGCCTCCAAATGGGCCTTTCAAGTGGCAAGCATCCACTGAGATAACAGGCCTGCAACCGGCTAGGAACCCAACCTTGCATGATTCGAGGCGCACATACATGCGTTGGAAGAAGTCTCCATCCTTTGCAATCTTAGCCCAACTCCTGGGATTCCACCTCATGAGGGCTGCAGCGTAGTCCTGACAATACTTGTATTGATCGGCATGCTTCCCATTAATCATCTCCAAAGCAACTCGCAATGCTCGATAAGCTATATGTTTGGAGATTCCGACCATCCAGTCACGCCTAATTTGCTCTATGAGGGCCGATGGGGAAAGTGTGGGAGTATCCCTCACCAACTCCATGTACTGACTTGCAATCCATTTAGGATTCACACTTCTATTTTTGTAGTGTGTACCACAATTATGTACTGACCGGTAAGTCTTTATTGCTATAGACCCTTTCTCATTAGTCTCCGACACGTGGATCCTCCACTCACATTGTGAAGCCTTGCACTTTGCAGTCACACGCTTCTTGTCATTCTTTTCATAATTATACTCAAACCCATTCTGGATGGAGAATTGCTTTAGAGCCCTCTTAAATTGTGTCAAGTCCCTAAATCTCAGCAACTTCTGAAATCTTATCTTTCTCTTCATTTCGATGTCTTTATCATGAAATTCCTTATATTTACGCCTATACCCTGCATCCTCCTCCACTTCTGACTCAATTGGTTCATCCATAGATTGGACATCATCACTTGACCCTGCGTTTTCGGGTTCATCCTCTACCTCCCTACTGATGCAAGGACCTACACCGAACCAATCCAATGTGTTACCTCTAGTTAGCTCTTGAATATTCTCTTGCACTTCGGTTGGCCATAATTCTGGCTCATCCCCGTCTGTAAGCTCAACCTCACTTAGGTTCTCTTCCTCAATCTCACTTTCATCTGTAGAAGACCCAAGCTCACCATCAAGCTCACCATCAATACCCAAATCCCCCATATCACCAAATTCTCCCTCAGCACCCACTTCTCCATCAGCACCTAATTCTCCCTCAGCACCCAAATCTCCCATATCACCCACTTCTCCATCAGCACCTAAATCTACCGTAGCACCCAATTCTCCCTCAGCAGCCACATCTCCCTCAACAGCCACATCTCCCTCAGTAAGCCCCATATGCCCAACATCCTCAATCCCAACATGGTCGTAGTGCTCCACGTAGACATGCAATGTCTTACGATTTTCTGACCGAATCCGGGATATTAAGTTGACAGAGTCAGCGTCATCCTGAAGCACAATGAGCCCATTCCGCCATGGCTCTTCTTCAAACTTGCAAGAAATGCTCTTCACATTCAGTAATCCCAAATGCTTTGTCACAAAGTTCTTAATCACCAAAGCTGAAAAGTAATCAGGATCAATGTTGCCTCCAAGGTATCTGACATCGCCTCCAATGTACTCCTCATTCTCCAAGTTTAGTGATCCGTTATGATGTATGTATATGTGCACCATACCTGGCAAAAACAAAAATAATAATTTAAGCATTAGTTACCTGTGAGATATATAGGCAATATGCATTGACAGAAATATTCTTAAAGTTAGGCAATATGCATTGACATAAATTGAACAATGCCTTAGTCATCAAGGCCAAAACCTAAACCATCAATTACTTACCTTCTAAGGTTAACCTTTACTGTTTGTATGATTTTAAAAAGTGATCTACTTATTCTCCATTTCAGATATAGCTGAAATTTCATATCTTAAAAGAAGCTAAACAAGCGATGTACAAGTTAAAGAGTTTAGATATGGGTAGAATTTCAAAATGCATTTCACAAGGTTCATGTCAATCCAATTCAAAATGTACTTTAGATTTAAAATGTGAGTATCCTGTGTTGATTTGGCAGATCTACTGCATCTATGAAAAAATGGGAGGATTTCTCTAGAAAATACTGCATCTATTTGTCACAAACATGTGCTGAAACTTTTTTTTCTAGCTTTATCAAACTTTACTACACAACTGAAGAGGACAACAACCACGATGGGACCACTTGACAAAAACACAGTATGATATTCGTTGGTGGGAATAAAGAAAAAAGGATGTTGGGTCCACTTCAAGGTTCTGAAAAATGGGACCCAAATAGAGTACAAACTACACATTTAATCAATATTAAACAACACAATAAGACAAACTACAGGGTGGAAAAAAATCACAAGGCAATGTGCACAAAAATTACCGAAGGGGCAGTATCCACTACGTGCGACCGACAGCAAGAAGGGAGCTTCGAAGCTTTTATTCTAGTAAAAAATTCGAGCCCTTCGTCGATATTTCCCCTCTGGAAACTTGATTCAACACCAAGATTTAGATGGATTTAGTTCCTCGAGATCAGATTGAATAGTATGAGGTTAGGGTTTTCTCTCCACATTGAATGACAGAGTGAGGTGGGGTATCGGGGAAAGAGACAATGGTGTGGGGGAGTATCTTACGAGCGTTTTGGTCCCAGATGGTTGACTCGGCAATTTAAGTTTGGATTTTTCTACCCACCCACGCTAACCTGGCGTGATTAAAAAAGAGACCCGATGACATGGCTAACAGGGTGGACGAATAGGACAATTGGCATTTGTTGATTGGTGCACACGTGGACTACGCGATCCAGCTCAGCTATTGACGTTAAATGGGGTGACGGACTTCAAACGGAGGGACCTTTTTGTCGCAAGGCACTAACCACAGGGACTACTGTGTACAAAGTCATACCTCAGGGACCCATTTGTAAAATTGTAATACCACAGGGACCTTTTATATAATTAACCCTTAAGATTTTTTGAAAATCATGTCTGATGCTGATACTCTGCAACTTGTCCTCCGCTCCACGGGACAGTCACTGAGATCTTGCTCATTAAAGTGGAATGTCGGGTGTCTCTGTCTCAGGAACTAAAAGGTCAACTGATTAGAAAAAAAAACTAAAAGATGTCGTGTCGCCTAATCCAGAGGGATTTAAATTTCAAGATATTAAAATTAATAAAAGAGTGAAAATAGAGATTCGATGAAGAGCCATAGATTATATTAAAAAGTAATAATTTGATGAAGAGGGATAGATTATATTGTAAATATTTTATTATGTGAAAAATTTAGAAGATAAGAAAATTGTGTTGAAGCCAACCCATCTTGTGCTTGTGATTAGGACTGTATTGGAGTTGAGGATTAGTTGTTTAAACTCAACTCGTTAGATATATATATATATATATATATATATATATATATATATATATACATATGTGAGTTTTTGTTCGAATTAAACTTAAATCGACTTCTATAGGGGTGTTCGAACTTGGCTCATTCAAAATTTTTCATATTCGAACGAGCTCCAGCTTGGTTAAAAATATATGCACTATTCGAATTCGAGCTTATTCAAGCCGAGCTCAAAGTTGACCCAATCAAGAAAATATGAGTTTAAAAAACACAAATATCATAAACAAAACTCAAATCAAGCCTCGATATATGGTGTCATAGTACATTATACACGACATATCATAAACACTTGACATTTGTGCGAATTTTATTTTAGAAAATATTTAGATTCATATATAACCTATTTTAATTGACAAAAATGACCTACAACATATATTTAATGTATAGAGGGCATAACAAATCCTTATGAATAATACTCATCCATATATATGTGAATATAATCAAATACATATTTTACTAATATGTGACTATTAAATATAAACCAACAAATAAATAAGAAATTTATTATACATACAAGTGTACCGAGCTTTTAAATGAACTCAAATGAGCCGAGTCGAGCTTATATGAGTTTTTTTCGCGAGCTTAAATCGAGCCGAGACGAGTTTAACCAAGTTTGGCTCGTTTAATATTCAAGCTAGAAATGGTGATCGAACTCGGCTTATTTATTAAACGAACTGAGCTCGAGTTGAGCTTATACGAGCCGAGTTTGAATTGTTAATGAACAGTTTGGTTCATTTATAGCCCTACTTGCAGGGGCGGAAGCATGGGATAGCAAACCAGGGCAGCCGCTACGCATTACTCCGACCAAAAAAAATTTTACATGTGTTTTTTTCCATAATTTGGCCTGTCCCCCACACCCACTAGGCCCAAGCCAACTAGCTCAATGTCATTTTATCTTGCACAGCCTAAGCTCGATCCCCATCAAACCCAGGCCGTTTTTATTTTTTTTTTATAAATAGCACCCTGTTTTAAAAAAATTTGCCCCTCTGCGCGATCTCTCTCCCGCTCTCTCACAATTCCACCCATTGGTCGTCCGTTAGCCAATTGCCCCAACTTCGCACCAGATATATTGATTTATCATTTCTAATTTTTCACTTTCTCTTCTCTGCCAAATGTCATATTCTCATTTCTCTGTCTCTTTCACTGTTTCTCAGTCAGCGTCAGCCACCCACCGTCGCCCACCCAGCCACTTCTCTCTATCTTTCACAGGTAAATAATTTTATGAAATTGTAAGAGTTTGAGAATTGAGGATTTTGTGAAATTGATGATTTGAAAATTTCTGAATTGGAAATTTTGTGAAATTGTGATTTGTGAATTTTGTGAAATTGTTGTGCCCAGGTGTGTTTATGTGTCAAATTTGTGAGTGATTATTGATTAATGTTGTTTAATTTGTGATTTTGTGAAATTGTGTTTAATTTGTGAATGATTAATGTTGTTTAATTTGTGTTTTCTACGATGAATTTGTGTTTTCTATGATGAAGATCATCAAGAATGATTGCGTAATAAGATGATAAATGATTGTATGGTAGTGTACATCGAGCGAGAAGCTTTTTAAAACTATTGAAAACGAATCCATTTTGTAGCATGTTCAAAAAATGTAAAATCGTAGGATCCAATTGTCACATCTCAGTCGCAGTACATAGTACGGTACATGTATTCCAATATTTATAATATTTTTAGTTCTTAATTTTCGACATTATAACTTTAATAGATTTTTTTTTGTCATTTTACTTTTGCCACTTTTAGATTTTAATATTGGTTCAGCCACAGCCTACTTGTGATACCACGGAAAAATTTGTGGACTTGGAACGACGTGTCGCGTAGAATCAGGTATGTCGTTTTATGAAACCTATTCAGGAAACTATAAAAAAAGACCCAAAAATATTCCAAAACATGACGTTGTTTATTTTTTTTTCTACGCAATGATGTTGTTTATTCACTGAACCCAGGGGAGTTGGGGACAGTCAAAAAATTTGCCTTTAATTTTTTTTTTGAAAATTTTATTTTTGAACACTAAATTTTAATCTTTTTTTTTTTCTGCATAACACTAAATTTTAATCACTTTTACATTTTAGTATTTAGATTTTGGATCTTTCCGTCGAACCTCAATTCATTTTTAACCGAATATAACGCGTTGCTCTCCTCTATCGCGGTCTCTCTCACGAACTGACACTCCTCCGATTCACAGACGAATTTGTGGCAAAACTCACCGATGAAGGATCGGCCACACTCTTCATAGCATGGCGGAGCAGAGGAGAGAGGAGAAAAGTCGCGCATCACAAGAAGAGGAGGAGAAGGAGAATGTAGATCCGGAGCTCTTCAGCTGCTTGCTTCAGCCTGTAACCTCCGATTCCGACCTACAATACGTCGGCATTCGACGCCTCCTTCTCTTTTGCAAGGCCGAATCTGGTGTTCTTCACCGCAGAGTAGGCTCTTTCAATTTTGAGCTTATTTAACATATATATGTATATGTATGTCTTTGTATTTGCAGACATATAGGGCTTAGAGCCATGTTCAAAATATGATATCTGATCATTTGTACCAAAAGGAATTGCTTGTTATGGATTTGGTAAAGACACGAAGTTTAACGCTTTTGTCTTCAACTCACATTGATCGCAACAGTGAGGTTTCTAGGACTTTGAAAATTTCCTTTAAGAATGGAGTGCTCTTTCTTTTGAGCAGTAGATTCACTTTTTGGTCTTCTACTATAGTTTTTCTCTCTCTTTTAGATTTTCACAAGTTTAAATAATTGGATTGGTTTTTCCTTTTTGAAGGATTGGAGATGCGATGGAAAAGGATACGTGGCATATCGTAATTATATTAGCAGGCCGAGGAATTGGGAAAGTTTGCAGTCACCAAGCCTCCAAGGCACTCCTGGAAACAGGTTCGTAATATTTTTTTGTTCATCAGATTCAAGGACTTTGGGTGAAAATGAATACTGGATTCACGTTTCTGAAGCGATAATTTCGTTTTATTTGCCTCATGAATGGGGATATTGGGTTTCTTGGATGCATATAATTGATAGGTTATGTTATGCAGTAATACCTGCACTTCGACTCTCCTCCTATTAAAAACTATTAATAAATGTTTCTGTTTGCTTGTCAGAAACTATGGAGCACTTTATGTCTATGAAACTTTCTAAGTTATGAGTTCTATTTTAAATTTTGGTTTCATACCATTCTGATATCAGGATGATTTACTGGTTGATTCATCAGTGGCCGATGGATTCCACCTCCAAGTCCACATTCCCTTTTGTTTGAGGTGGACAGCTGGAGTTCTGGCAGGGTATGTTTGAATTTTTATGGAGTTTTTTTTTCTTTGTCCAATACTTATTTTGCTTATGAATTCTGTAATTTTTCTTTGACTATATACTATTTATTAATATAAAGAATCAAGAATCTAGTACATGTGTGTCACATCAAAGTATGTTAAAAAGCAGGAACACAATGGAATGCCTTATCGACATACTGTGACTGGTTCTTTGAATATTTGATACTGAAATTGAGACCTGATTGGTTAACGTACTATTTTATTGTATTGTTTATTTTGTTATTTGGGTAACTGATTGTACCGTATCTTGACGCATGGAGACTCATCAAAATACTTTATTTTTACACAACATTGGTTTTTCACAGGTTAATTGAAACTTGTATATTTGCCTCAGTAGAAGGTGAAGGTGAGTAACAAGATGAGGTTACGAGTTTTATTAACAAAAAAAGAAGAAGACTATGCATGTCTGGTTTTATGAGAGTATTTGAGAGAATCTGCTCATGCTTTACCTTGCTGAACCAGAGTGCGACCATGTTGTTACTAGACCTTGAAAGTGTCACTGCAGAATTGCAGTTGTTATCTATTAGACACTTGGCTTTCCAGTTAATTAACACAAGGTTCTTTGAGCAGCAGCTGAGTACTGTTTTCTCACTAGTCTTTTTTATATCTTTTATTTTTTCTAAGTACTAGTCTTTTTTATATTATTCTGATAGATTGCATGCAATTTTTCTTTTCACAGGACCTGCAAAGTGGTAATCCAGGTTCAAGTCGAAGAACGAGTTCTAGCTCAAATGCAAGTGATAACGATCTCCCATGTCAACGAGGTGCTGAACCTGCATATTCTTTTATAGGAATGCATTACATCTTTGACCAGTGCAAAGCCTCCGGTAATTATTCTTCGAGTACCTATTTGAACTGGTTATACTGCAGTTGTCGTAAAGTAGAGTTGTGTAAAAGAAACTCTGATGAGCGTAATTTGCAGTTACGGTTGTGAAGTTTGGGCACATGAGTTCTGATTTACTTGCATATGGGGCATCAGATGGAACCTTGACGGTATGCACGGTGTCAGAACCTCCTTCAGTCATCACAGAATTGAAAGGCCACTCCAAAGATGTCACAGGTTGGACTGGCTGGTATTGTTTCTGTGGTCTTTCCTTTTAGCTTTTTTTGTGGCATATTTGCAACAACGCTTGTTTACAGGTTGGTAGATGTGCATGTAGATTATGATAGACAAAGAGTTGAGATCTGATTTAACACTAGGGGGTTATATGGGTATTTCTTGAAAGCTGTTGGGGTCTATAGCACATTGACCCCCAAAAAGTATGGGCCGGCGGGTGTGTGTGTGTGGGGGGGGGGGTCTGGAGAGAAGGTCTATCCTCAGTGATTCCTTTGTCAAGGGCTTCGAATTTTTTGCTAAAATCAGATGGTTAATAGACACATTAAAAGGTAAACATCCCAGTTAGAAAATAAAAAAAAAATGTTTCTTTTCACTTGCAAACCTGTTTTAGTATGATGGATTGATTTTCGTATAGTAAATGAAGGACGATCTAGAAATGTCAAAAGTGATTTTATGGAAGTAAATACACTGATACCATGGTATGAAATCCCAAACCATGGAAAATACGATAGAAGTCAAGAAACTGAGATTTTCTTTTTTTTGATAAGTAAGACAATCTTATTAAAGAGAAAAAACAAAAGCACAAAACAGAGGGATCAACAGTACAAGGGACTATACTGAAAATCCAAACCCAAACAAAAGACCTCCCAAGGCAATACAACCCAAAGCCAATACAATCCAAAGCCACCACTTCCCCACAACAAAAGACCTCCCACGACGCCAAGCACTGCCAAACTAACCCAACAAACGAAAGCCCCACCCTCAAAAGAAACCCCACCCTATTACACAATCAAAGCCAAAGTCTGCCCTTTGTTTTTGGTCTGCCTAGCGGTCGAAGAAGACCCTTCATAATTAATTCTTCAGACATTTTTCCCTTGCTCATGTTGATATGCCTATTATTGCTGATATTCTGATTCTTCTGTAACATGTAGTTACTGGAAGTGATGATTCAAGTGTCTACTCTACGATTTGACTCGGCCAAAGCATACATGTGTAAACAAGCTACAGGTCCTTGTTATTTCCCAGTTTGGTTTATTGTTTAACCATAGTTGTCAATGTGCATTCAACCTAACCCAAACTGATGTGACAGCAGGGTCATCGTTTTTCTGTTATTGGTGTTGCTTGGAACCATGGAGAGAACTTGTTAGCTTCATCTGATTTTTATGGTACGGTTATCGTGTGGAAGAGATCAAAGACAAGATAGAACGAAAATACTACATTATACGAGGATAGAAGTTTCAAAAACACATACTCAGAAGCTGGAGCTGGAGCAGGAGCAGGACATTACCTTAGTTTGATCGATTTTGATGTGCTGTTGTCGCAGGTTTTGGTCATTTGCAGCTGATCGCTTGACAAGTATTGTTTTGTGCTGCTAATGGTCTCACAGATAATCAGGAAACTGATCGATCATGATTGAGTCAGTGTTGTATTCTTCAATTTACCTGTGGAACAGAATCTGATATTAATTTATTTTTTTGTTGAAATCGAAATACCTTGTTCAAATACTTTATGGTTTCCTCGGATTGAAGCTGAAATTATTCGAGGTAACTCTGTGTAATAGTTCTTGTACAACGATTTTCTATCAGATCAATATTTGGTTGAAACCATCGTTGTATTTCACCTCATCTGCCATCTTACCAAGCTGGAAAATGTCTTGTCAACATGGATATTATTTTTGTCCTGAGATGGATCTTGAAAATATTGAAAGAAAAAAAGTTGAGGTGAACATTTTGTTTCAAATGAGAGAAGCTCTTTATAAATCCAGCTAAATTAATGGGGGCTCTACTGAAATTTGTGTATGCTTATGTAGTATTCGGTGTACAGAAATGTGTAGATTTTTTTTTTTTGTATTGAGTTGAGAAGATTCAAAGCGTTGGTCCGGAGAATGGTGACACCTATCCAACGGCAAGTAGTATTGTGTAAAGTAGCAGAATGTATGTATTAATAAATTAATTAATTTTAAACTTCACAACTATCCTTAGTTGTCTAGTTGGTTAGGATACTCGGCTTTCACCCGAGATACTCGCGTTCGAGTCCCGGCAAAGGGAATATTTATAAGTTTTCTATAAAAATAGGCTCTTTTAGTCCTTCGCAATTGGCTGGCACAATCTAATTGGTCCGAAAATTTATTTTCCTAAATTTCCGGAATAAAATAATACATGGATGGAAACAAGTTCCTGTTCGAGTATCATTCGGTCGATGTCAATCACTCTCTCACGGCCTCCACTCAAGATCCTTCCAGAATTAATACATTTATTGAGGAAGAAGAGTGGCAATTGACGACGAACGGCAGTTGTTGAGTGAGACAGAGTGAAGGAAAAGAAAAGTAAAGGGTTAACAAGAACTTTTTTTTTTTTTAAGGGGGCAATGTTATACTTTATCCTTTAATTATGGGCGAATTGCAATTCCGTCTCCTTAACTATAAAAATGGTTATTTATATCTTCTCTTTTTTTTTTTAAAATCATCATTAAGGGAAAATACATGTAAAATGACTAAAATATCATCTAAGACAAAATTATTAAAATATTAAAAAATTATTAAAAAAAATATTTTTTAAATAAAACTATTGAAACTCTATTCAGTAATCTATATATTTTTTAATTTATTTTTTAAATATTTATTTATTTATTAAAATTATTTTGGAGAGCATTTCAATCATTTTATATGTGTTTCAGTCTGAATTAACGAAATTAAAAGACGTAAATCGCCGTGTTCATAATTAAATACGTGTTTGCAATTGATCCATAATTAGGGACTGAACAATGACGTTACCCTTTTTTAAATTTTTTCATAATACACTGAAAGAGTGAACTGCAAATATGTCTTACTGTATACATTGGATCACCCATTTCTGTATTTTACTGTTCTATGCACTTAATTCCGCGATATTAGGGGGGCGTTTGTTTGCTCGAAATTTCGAGCAAAACAAACGCTATTAGTTGTCCCCAACTCTATTGAACCGTACAGATTGTAGGACGTTTTTGTCCTTGTAACAACCTCTCAAATTACCAAATATACCCATGAACAAAGGGTCTCTTAAAGCATTCGGAGGGCAAATTTGGAATTACGAAATTGGATGTCCCCACCGTGCCAGAAAAAATAATCGTGTGTCAGATGTCCGACCACCACCTGACAGCTGCAGAAGAAAAATCAGCTGAGAGGGGACGTTACTAAAGCGAAAAAGTGGGGAAGAAAAAAAAAAACGTAAACATAAGCGGTCAACAAATTGCCGCGTAAGGAAGAAAGCAAAAAAAAGGCCAACTTACAAGCCAAAACGTACGTGGGTAGTGGATCGAAAATAATAAAAATAATAATAAAACAAACAAATAAAGATTTCAATCGTTACTTTTTAAAATTACCTTAAAATTTTTAAAAAATATTTTAAAATTATAACAACTTTTTACAAACCCCAAAAAACTTCCAACTTCACAAGATTACTAAAATTTTAAGAATATTCCCTGCAAAAGTATCTCTCACTCAGTACCCCAAGAAGAGGACAGAAGAGGAGAAATATATTTTTTATTCAGTCCCGCATTACACGAGACATTCAAACGATTCGTTTCCATCAACGGAGAGGGGAAAGTCAACTCAAGAACACTGGTAAATTTTCTCTCTTTTTTCACAAACTAATGAACGGGGGAAGCCAGCAGAAATGAACTGCAACTCAAAAACCCTTGCATAAGATGGGCTCGATGTATTCTGTTGGAGAAGATACGCTAAGTTGACTCACATATACGGGGAGAGAGAGAGAGAGAGAGGGGGAATGAGTAATGGCTAAGTCACCATTTCATGCATTTTGCAGGTACGCCTAACAAAGACAATATATATATACACACACCACAGTAGATACATTAAAAAACCCGCATCCATTGCTCTTTAAGTTTAGAATCCTCTCGTCTATACACATTCCTAGTTTCCGTTGTTTTTTTGGGGTAAAGTATACACATTCCTAATTAAAGAACACGAAACTGGAGATAGAGAAAGAGAGAGATAATATTACACCAACCAAACACATCCTCGACGATTAAGAAAAAAAGGTGGTTACCCTCAAACCAAATAGACATGACAAGGTTCTCAAACCATTTTCCTTCTCCGATCAACTTGCAAATACTACATTTGATGCACATAGAGCCTCCGTGTTTGCTTGAAGCCTACCCATGATTAGGGGAGGAAGAACCTCCAGTTCCTCACTATAACTCTACCATATGTCTATGTACTGTCACCTCCGTCGTCGTTTTGTCTCCACCTGAAACATCATAATTGCACTGTGAATATTGATGATACAGCAAGAACCTCTGTGCAGTGTAGGACACCGTCAGTTTGCCACCTAGTGTCAATTACTAGTTGTATAGAAGAGATGTCTAGATCCGATACTTTTTTTTTTTATAACCCCGGAGCTCCCAAGGTCGGGCCACTTCGTGTACCGGCCCTACAAGCCAACCTGGGATATGTGTCATGTTACATTATCTTTTCTTTCTTCCTTTTCGCCGTCCTTTTTTTTTGGGTGGGGGAAGTGGGGACTAAGGAATCTATTTCCAGCACCATCATGTTATTGACATTGGCATACATTCAGAAAACTCCCGGTAAATTTTGAAACTTGAGGTTTATGCAGAATAACCAAAACTTACAAGACAAATAATAAGCATGACCAGTACTGACTACGACAACATATCCCCAGCATCTTTCTAAGCAACAGATCGATCAAGACATTAACATATCCATTTAAACTTCAACATGTACAGTTTGCGCTCACATATATCTAACACGAGCAAATGAATGCTGTCAAACTCAGAGATCTCATTGAATGAGAATACCTTTGTATCTGCATGTCTGGAAGTAGCATGAGGATTCTGCAACTTCTTCTGACCTTCAGAGGAACAATTTTCACAGAAGAAATGATCAAGCCTTTGAGCTTCCTCCGTATTCATGTTTATACAACCCGGGTGAAACCTGAATAAAAAGAACTATGCTGAAGATTGTATGTGTATTATCTTAAGTTCTATTTGGTGACAGCAACGTCTCCCCATCCAACTCCAGAGAGAGAGAGAGAAGGAAAGAGATATTAATGTACTTTCTGTTAGAAAGGCATGGGAATTTGGATCCTTACATCCTTGTAGCTGGCTCAAGCAAATAGCTTGAACCCTCGAACTTAGAATTTTTCTAGCAACAAACCTTACTGCTTAAGGTGTGCTTCTCATACTCGACTCAGTATTGCATCTCTAAACTTATGAACTCCTTTTCTCTCTTTTGAAGAATTAATGAGACACCTTTCCAATATCAGAGGTTAAAAGTAACATATTTGGATTGGACAAAATATTCTACTCCACCGTATAAGCAGGATGACTGAAACATTTACATAATCACAGAACAAGTGCATAAATGTATGCTTGTGGTCATTGTTGTGGAGCATGTAGCACAATGGAGTTTGACTATCAACACTTAATAATCCTCCTACCACAACTTTCTGAATGGTGAATTGATTATGAATCCATCTGAGATTGCATGTGACCCATCCCTATATGTTCAACAATGAGAAATACATGAAAGAAGCAATAAATTCCTATGCAAGACTGCATCTGAGACACGTGCAGTTCATTTGATCTCAGCAAAATCCCTAAAAGAAAAAATTGCAAAAAGTCCCACAGATACGGTGGTTTATTGATTTCAAGTACTAAAAGGGAAATCTGGAAATTGCAAAATATCAACAAGATACCTTTTACTTTTAACCTCTGATACGGTGGTTTTTTGATCCTTCATGAAATTCATATCAACAAGATACCTTTTACTCAGTTGCCGAGTTAGATTTATCTAGGGGAAGTTGGATGCACCAGCTGTGCTATTCTCGATAACTAAAACTTTCCTTCAGATTTTTCTTCTCCATAACAAACACGTTCTTTTAGTTTTAGTATTGCTTATCACAACCAACATTGAATCAAGTAAATTACCATCACTAGACCTGGATAAGAACATGTGAAAAACTCCCAATTGTATGAAAAGCAACAGCATTCAATTTACCAATCACTGCAACCTTCACACTGAACCATTAGGTCATCAGGGTTGTAAGGCATCTCACACTTGCAATACCTGCCACAATATGACAAGTAAACAAGAAGAGCTCAATCAAATAAAGCGAGAAATTCTGCGTCAATAACTCTGAACTCCGAATACCCCATATTACAAAACTTAAGCTTATCAGATATGCCATGGTGAAAATAAAAGTCATAAAATTCACGAAATAACTAGCAGCTCTTAGAGTAGATTGGAACTACTCAATAATCAGTTAAATATCCTGGAGATGATTGTAGTAAGCTTACTAATGCTGCAACAAGAGAAATGATGCAAATTTTCTCAATTTCATTCTGCGGCCTTTTCTGAAATGCCTTAAAGTTGAATTAGCTCCAAACAGAGTGCTAGAATTCAAAACATAAAACAATAAACAAAAATTGCAATCTATCCACTGGTGCCAAATTTCTATATTTCTTTAGCCTGAGTCTTGGAACTTAATTCCTTCCCGTCATTAAAGTAGCTAAGAACTTATCCATTCCATAGCTACTGAATTATCCATTCCATAGCTACTGAAATCTGCCATTACGATCACATACATTCTCAACAAAACCTGTATATATACGAATACACTTATGTATGTCTAGAAGAAAGAATTATGACCTAATAGAAGAAAGATAGAGAAACTGAGGAAAAAGATATAACAATAAAATAATCTCACACGAACTCACCATTTTCACAAGCAGCACAAACAGCAAAACTACAATCTTTTTCAAAGAAAAAAAAAATTGGAAACTAATGCCAATGATTCGCTTACATACACGGCGACTCTATCGGGATTAAAAGCTCCGGTGGAGGAATTGTACTCGAAACGACAGAAGAAGTCGTCGTTTCCGACGGCATCGAGTTTGGTGTAGCTCTTGAAGCTGTGGACCATACACTTGCCCTCGATTGTATCCGCGCTCTGGACGTCATAGTGATCGGAGAGGAAAACCTCCTTGGAACCGTGGAATTGCCGTCGGCCACCGATTGATTCCTCTGGCCGGTAGTACCATCTGACGTGGAATTTCACGTTGGCCCCACGGCCGTCTGCTTCTATCCGCTCAATCTTCGCCACATAGGACGGTTTCGATTGATCCGACGGCCGCATGAGGACGCAGTCCCCGGCTGAGAATATTCCGATAAGTCAAGTAAGATAGTTTGTTCCTTCTCCTTTTTTTTTATAATCATATTTTGAATTGAAGAGAGAGAGAGAGAGAGAGAGAGAGAGAGAGAATTAAGGCGGTATTAGTTTCTCTGGAAAATTAGCGGGATGAAGTGTGGGAAAACGAGATAAAAGTGCTTACCTCGGACAGTTATGTTGATGTGTTTGACCGTGTAAGAATCAAGGGTTCGCCTAGGAGCCTTCGGTTTGGCCATGGTAGTAGTTCTTTGGAATTCAGAGACATGCACAAGACAAGGAGAGAGCAAACCCAGGAAATTAAGGAATTTTTTTATTTTTTAATCTTTTAACTTATTTCTCCGGGAGATCCGATTTCATGCTTCACGGCTTCCAGATTAGGTGGTGGTATATCGGGCTTAATCAGCGCTTGTTTTGTCTGATGGCTGGGCCTACTGCCGAGTAGAGGGGTAGGTTTGAAAATAAAGGCAATGCTGGGGGCCGTTGTGTGGGTTGTTGAGGAGGGATCGATGCGAAGCCACGTCAGAGTCGATGTGAATTTTGTTTATCGAGCGAGTTACGAGACGGTGATTCCAGTAAAACTCTGGGATGTAGCATTTTGGTACTTGAGTTTATATTATGTGGTAAATAGATACATTATTTTTAAATTTTAAATTTTAAATTTTTAGTCTTTAAATTTTTTTAATTAACGAAATGGTTATTCCGTTAATCTGTCGTCTATATGCTTAACGGATTTGAAGCGGTCGACTGAATATATGTGTTGAAAGAGAGCGGTCGACCTCTACATGAAGCGGTCGACCGCGACCGGTACAAATTTGTTGATGTGTCAGAGAGCTCCGTTAAGTATATGGATGATAGACTAACAGAAAGACTATTTTATCAAATAAAGAAAACTCAATGACTATAAATTTGAAATTTGAAAATGAATGACCTATTTAACAAAAGGTAATAAATATAGACACCAAAATACCAAATTTCCTAAAACTTTAGAGAGATTTTCCTCTTGACTCGTTGCTTGGTTCTCGAATTCCAACCCAACTAAAGTAAATTAGCATCATAGAAAAGGACAACCCAACATAAAATAATCTGTGATTTTTTCAGAGGCCCACTTTTGAATTTGGTGCACGAGTGAGGATACCTCATCAATGGTTTTAAAAGCAGCACTGTGCTACTTTTGTGAAATTCCTGTGTCACGGCCTCACGAAGGGTAAAAATAGTGAGGGGACTTTAGGCCTTGTGGATTGATAAGCATCTTACTTTTATGATAAAACAGAACCTTCTTTATTTTGGCGTAAGAATTTGGTCACTTTCCTATAATTTTGTGCAGCTAATTTCAGAGAGGACAAGCTAGAGATTACTTCACTTAGATAGAAAACGTGACATCATTGCACAAATCTAACTACAACTCTGGTTTCCCATATATCTTTATTTATTTTTAGCTCCATTTCTGCAGCTTCAAATGCTGCTAGTGCATGCTGAAAAATAATCACTGTTCTAACGTTGGTATGGAGCTAGTTGTTTCTCACGCGCTTGCAGCTGCTCTTTTTACAAGTGCAATTCTGGATGCATCCCCACCAATTTCCTCAAAGACTACCAAGAGATTTTTCGATGGCTTCAACCATGACCGAGGAACATGGTACCTAAAAACGTTAAAAGACATCGGACCATCATTATTCTTTCGGTTTCCTATTGTTCATGGAGAAGGGTTTGAGAAAGTCCATACCATTTTTGAGTTGGATGGCCGCAACCAAATTGGCACTTTATATGCCGGAATGTGCCAGAATAACTGCATCCACTGCAATTTCCATTAGCATGGACATTCCAATATCTTCCAATGCTCTCCCCATTGATCCATACTTGACCCTTCCCCATACTACTCATGTCCAGAGCCAAGGGTTCTACTCCTTCTGGTTCATCAAAATATGTCTGCGAGTTCAAGTGACAGATCAACTTTTGTTTTGAACAAATTTGAGAAAACCCCCAACTCTGAAATGGCATAAAGAAGAAACAAAAATCATTGTGTCAAAACCTCCTTCCGTGTCCCTATACCTTATACCATGTCAGTGGCTGTTGTTTCTCTTCCACTAAGTACCCTTTCATCCAATCAACTGATGACATAGAGTTTGGAGAACCTAAATTCATGGCTTCTCCTTTAAGCCCAACCTGTAAAAAGATACATCTGTGAGGCAGACACCCAGCAAATAATGGTAAGGCATCAAAATATGCAGGCGTGAAATTCTTATACCTTGTATGACCATTTCTGCCAAGACAAGTCCCTCTTTCCCTCGTCTAGCCCATGGATGACAACAGGTCCAAGGATTCCCGTGTTCCTCATCTCAAAGTGCGGACCATTGTTCTTCGACAGCAAAAGACCAAAAGGAAAATATCAGTTTTATTGGCTATGAAAATAGTCAATGTCACAACAAGATATCTTTGCTGACGGAAAATCCAAGTCGGTCAAGCCATATAAGGGAAGCTACAAAATAATGAAGTTATACCCGAAGTTTTTTGCTTCAGCATGTTAGTACAGTAACCTCTTGGCTCTTAGGGGCAAGTTTTCCAGAGAGTTGCAGACAGATATCAATAAACAAAGTCTAATACAAGTGGGAATTGGAGTATTAACTGGCAATCCAATAGCTATACTGAGTAGGGAAATTCTGTTTCTTCCAGCTTTCAGGTCAACATCCCCTGTAAACGTAAATCTCAATCTCTCCCGAGTCCCAAATGCCGAGCCTAACATCAAATCACACACCATCTCTAGTTAGTGCTAACACATAAGAAAAGCAAAGTATGCTCTTCCTTTTTCCTTAAACCATTTGAAACAACGAAGTTCAGTACTGTTGTATATCCTTGCTTTCTGACAACAAAATTTCAATGATGTACCTGAAAGGCGCCCGTTGATAAAGACGTGCATAGCATGGCCAGTTGACTGCACACTGAGGGTTGGATATTGGCCATGATGCAGAAATGATTCTGATGGACTAATATCAACACTGCAGACATAAGTTATAATTGATGAAATTGTCATCACTGCATATAGTTATTTAACATTAGAATGGAAAAGCAACACCTGAAGGATTCAATTTTACCTGGTTGTGTACCAGAGATAGTCGCTGGTATCTCTGGTGATGTTCAACTGCTCCAAGAGACCAAAAACACTGATTGAATCATCATCAGCTGAGGACATGGCTTCATTAAATGTATCCCATGACAGAAACTCAACATTAGTGGGCAACATTTGTGGTTTGGATCTCTGAACTCCAACCTGAAATCACGATGGCAAAAAAGTTGTCCATCTTGCGAAGGGAAAGCACACTCACTCATGATACCGCAAAAGGGCTGCATAAATTCATCTCACTGGATTCATCCCCACCAATTTCCTTACCACTTTTATCCCATGGAAGTTCAATGGCATTGACCCGGAATAAACACTATTGCAATATTGCTATTAATAGTACTTGATCTTCTTGCTCAAAAGAGTAATCACTTACTTTTGCAGTGTTGAAGACAGCATTTTTGCAATCAGGAAGGATGCTTATGGACCAAGGCGGCAGCATGTAGTGCTTGTTATTGAAGGTCACCCTTGCAGCTGACTTTGGATTGTAATTTGCAAGAAAAGCTGCACATTCTCCTGACTTGGAAGAGAATACATGTGCCTGGATAATGTCAACACTAAGCCAATCTGATCTGGGAGAAGTTCAATAAATAAACAAATACACATTACTCTCTCAAACTGACAACCTGTTCATTATGAGGCCACGAGTTATCAATTTATAAATTGGCACCTCAAACTACTAACTTTTCACAAATGTGCCCTCTTCAGTAAGATCAACCCCATTCAGATTGTTCCATGTAACTATTCAGATCTTAAGGGACATATTGCCAAAACGTGATAAGTCGGGCACCAATTGACCAAATTGGTAGTTTGTGGCCACATTACAACAAGAATATCAGTTTCAATGGATTAAGAATACTTTTCCCCCAAAAGCAAAAAGAAACATCAATTTGACAATAATATTATAAGCAGAAGCAACAAAAGAATGTAAGCGTGGAGGGAGAGGTTCTTTAAGTATATCTTTGGATGGTAACTAAACTGGTACTTTGCAACCTATATTAAATGATTTTTAAGGAGCTGGTAAACGGTGTACTATAGCATGACTTTGACAGCAATTGTGAAGCATTTTTTGCTATTACCACGACCATTCTGAAGTCTAATAGAGAATGCTCAGAGAGAAGTTATTCTTGAAGTTCCTCTCCATGCGTCCCTAGAACAGAAAATGTAACTTACCTCTTCATAATTTCCGAAGGATGTGACAGTAGGATCAGCAGTAAGCAAAGCTCTCTCACATAACTTAATAGCGTTATGGAACTCCTTCAAATGTCCATATTTAGGCTGCCTGATCAAGCCTATCACAGGAGTATGGTGAAAGTATAAGTTAAAAAGTTAAAGTCCAAAAAACTGTAATTAATTATCTTATTATGTCTAACATTAAAACGATAAAAGAAAAAAATATCACCGGTTATAAAACCAAGTTCTTTTGATATTGAGGACAAGGGCTCAAATTTCTTACCGTACTCATCAATTGGAGCATCGTAGTCATAGCTGGTTGTGATGAAAGGCCCACCAGCAGTTCTGCCAAAGTTTGTTCCTCCATGATACTGCAGAAAATAATAGAATAAAGCTCATTTTTTGCAACGTTACATCACCAATATTTATTAGATGTAATGCATAAGTGGAATGAATCACGTCCTAGTCGAAGACTCCTTGAAAGAAATCATGTTAATTTGCTAGAAGAACATCAAGAAACACACCACTGCCATTGTAATACTGAAAAGCGAACTTGATATATTGTTTTCTGGGGAATCAGAAAAGGACATCAAAGAAGCTGTCTCCCATCAGCTTAAACAAAGAAGTATTCTGGACACGAAACTTACACAATTTTCCCGTTGTAACAACAAGTAGCAATAGTAATGCTGAACCATTTCTAGGTACTAATTTTTAACAGGTGCTGAATGCAGTGGGAATATCTATAGTGACTAACCATGTAGTAATTGACAAAGGCACCTCCCTTCTGAATGAACCGAGCAACTGCAAATGCCAAATCTTCAACTGGTCGATGGTGGATTGGGCCACCAAATTCTGTAAACCTGAAAAAAAAAAGAGACAGAAGGCAAGTAAATTAATTACAAATCTAGAGCATTGGTTTAGAAGTGAAGGTGGATGCAAAACTTACCAGCCACTCCAGGCCTCGGTCCATAGTGCGGGTTTGTAAGGTTTGTTTGGAGAGAAGTAGTCACAATAAAAACCATTGCACGTGTTTATCTGTCATTAAGATTTAGAGAAAGATGGATTTCGGTCTTTTCACTGTTAAAGCAAAAAAGAGAAAGGCTCTCTCCCTTTTTTTTTCTCTCAAATATGTTTTCATTAGTTTTTGGTAGCATGTCATCTATTGCCATTATGCGTCATATATTACATTTACAGATAAGAAAAAGCTTCTTTCCCAGTGCAGAGAGTAGTGAAAAATTGCCAATTAGAGCAATTAACAGGACAAAAAAATTGGGGAACAGCAATATTGGTAGTATGCAAGAAAACAAAAAAAGATCCCAGAATGACTATCCAGCATAACTTTTAGCTAATAAGAAGATTCATGGCTAGAGGGAAGATACGTTTGATGCGTAAGAAGTATAATTTCAGTACCACTGGGTCTGGGGCATCGTCTTCCTTGCACATAACCCATGGGACCCCAGTACCCATTCCAACAGCCATCTTTGCTGCCCAAATCATGTAGGCATGACCTGCTGTTCCAAATGCTTTGCTTTCAGGCTCATATTCATTCTCAATCTGCACAAATAAGGTAAGTGCAAAGACTTACAAACAAACCCGTGTATGAACATAATGAATAGTCGCACAGCTTTGTAGTTCATATTCCTGCTAGAACTGAATGCTATTGTTCTTTATTCTGTTTTCTACAAAATAAAATTTCCCAACCTGTAGGAGATACCACAAATACGTGCGCGTCAAACTTATGCCAGATATTACGCTGCAGAGCACAGGAGTCGGTTTCCCTAAAAAAGTACCTGAGAAAGGATGATAGGACCGCCTTGAGACTCAAACAGATTTTCATCCTTCATCATTTTAACAACTTTCTGGGTGAACTTTTGCATTGCCAACTGCAATTCCAAGAAATGTAAGATACAGCAAAGCCAAATAGATGGCAGCATATTACGAACAGATTGCCACACATGCAGTTTCCACTAATCGTCTTTTGACCCAGAGAGAGAGAGAGAGAGAGAGAGAGAGAGACCTTGAAAGGCTCATTATCTGTTCTGAAACTAATGCCTGGAACGTACTTCAACCAAACAGGAAAGCCCCTAGGACGAAAAGAAAGGCGGAAAAAACTCAAAATTTGACGAAACAGCTGAATTTGGAAAACTAAAACCCATCATCACTAATAAGGAGATTCTTATTACCCAAAATTCCACTCTGAACAAACATAAGGGCCAATGCGAAGATGCACGTAGAGCCCAGCTTTGTGGATCATCTTGATAAACCGAACCAAATCATATCTGCCCTCAAAGTTATACTAAACACCCAAAATGGAAAACAAAAACCCTGACTTGTCAGTTAATATACCAGAAAGTGCAAGGAGAATAACAGAAGACAGAGAAAAGAGAGAGCGAGTAAAGAAGATGGATAAATCAATGTACATCGCCAGGAGAAGGTTCGTGAGCATTCCAAAACACATAGGTATCTATAGCATCCAAACCACCATCTTTGGCTTTCCGTATTAGACT
This sequence comes from Myrica gale, assembly GCA_963930655.1. NCBI lineage: Eukaryota > Viridiplantae > Streptophyta > Magnoliopsida > Fagales > Myricaceae > Myrica > Myrica gale. Next base: position 18,704,703 of record OZ005612.1, on the reverse strand, counting down.
TTCCCACATCTGCAGTTTACCCACATTGTATATTGGAAATAAATGTCACTAAAATTTCACATATCAAGCACATTTTCGTCGATAATTGTGGGAATGGAATTGGGAAAGTATGGCAAAACCATAAACCTGAGGGGTGCTTCTAGGGTAGTGTATCGAGCCAGAAAAGAGAATTTTTCTCTGCCCGTTAATGACAAGTGCCTTCCTATCATACGTGACATTGCACTGTGTCAGCTGAAGACTCAGAAATAAAACCATAAAGAGAAAAGACCACTTGGAAGCCGAATTAGCTTCCATTTTCTCTGCAGCCGCACCCACAAACACACAGACTGAGCAATGTGAAGTGCGAAATCTGAGGAGTGGTGGTTATGTCTTTTATGTGGTCACTACTCTGCTACAAAAAGAGACCATTTCTCTGAACCATTTTGCTGTCTTGTATACCAAGCGACAAGGTTCCAAACAGGTGGCACACACAATAAGAGAGTGAGAGAGCGCCAGTACACTGTACATTTGTCTTGAGTTATATCGTTACCGTTGTCCGTATCAGCAGCAGTACAGATTGACAGTTGGCTCCAAATAGTTACACTCGCAATTAGTAGGCAAAAGGGAAAAGGAAAAAAAAAAAAAACAGAACCATACTCAATACACCTGCATCAGCAGCTCTGCTGTACTACAAATTAAAATGTAGTCGTAGAGGAAGGCAATGCGCGTGACACAACTGCAGTTTCCTGCTTTAATGCCGAGCATTTATTTTCATAATTGCTTCGTTGATGAATATGATTTTTCTCTTCGATAGGTGACTACGGTGTAGGTTAACTATAGGTGACTCCGCAGGACTTGCCTAAATACTAAAAAAAACTCAGAAAACAAAAAAAACCCTGAGCTTTAGCTCAATGGTTACCTCCTCCCCTTAGAGAGAGTCCTTCCGGGGTTTGAAGCTCTTATACGCAGGCTATACCTGCTGCTACTGTTGATAAAAAAAAAGGTCGGAAAGTAAAAGAGAAGCCTGTAATGGTTCTAGAGAAAATATGTACACTTCGTGTCTGCAGTGCATTCTGTGGCGATAACATTCCGTTCGGAGAATATCATATACGATCGTTGTGGGGACATAAGGCTAAGTTAGATCTTAAAACAGTTTTAGTTTTTGTGTTTTTAAAAGAAAAATATTGTAGATTCTTTTGTAATTGTTAAAATTGTGATAAAAGTCGTTAAAGTTTGTAAAAAGTTATTAAAATTGATTACAAAAATTATTGAGATTAGTGAAAAGGTATTGAAATTGATACAAAGTGAATGTGAAATTTTTGAAAAAATTTTGAGTTCTAAAACAAACATAGCCTGTTGTATAATTTTGCCAAGATGATGCTTTCTGTAACGTAGGCTTACTGGCTGCCTTTATTAGAACTTACATAATATGTGAAAGTTGAGTCTAACTCAACTCTAAAAGACGTCTTGAGGAGTGAAGGATGTCACAACCTTATAAGGAGCACATTGACTAGTTTCTCTAGCAATGTGAGACTTTCAACACGCCCCTCACGTGTGGCGGAGGACATCCAAGCCAACACGTAGAAACGGGTGACAGTGAGACCACAAACTAGGAACTTTGCTCTGATACCATATTAAAATTTACATAATATGTGAAAGGTGGGCCTAACTCAACTCCAAAAGACGTCTTGAGGAGTGAAGGGTGTCACAACCTTATAAGGAGCACATTGACTATTTTATCTAGCAACGTCAGACTTACAACAGCCTTTTACAAGAAAGAGTGATCCTTTTGAAGATGCGGGCTTTCTTATTGGCCTCCCTAACAAGCCATGTGCGTAGCCACGCCCACAAGGCACCAGCTTCTTGTTTCCTTTCCTCTAGTTTGTGCTCTATCCATGAGATTTCCACGTGTCAAACTATGGTTGGACTGGGAAATCGGATTACCTGGGCTGTATATCCGTGACATTGTCTTTGAACTTTTCAGGAAACAACTTGATGCCATGTGAATTCACGACAACATATGATTGCTTAGACAACTTTGATCTTATTCGACTTATAATACCTCTCTACTGTCCAGTCTGAAATATTTTCGTGCGTGATGGTCACTGAAGTCATTAAAGAAAACTTCAAATGCAAGAGATCGTCAAAAATGGGCACTGCAACCAACGTGTAATTTCCTTATTCCAAGCTATATTCTTGCGTGATCCATAGCATGAGATACCCCCAGAAAAAGGACTGGTCGAACATCGAGCCCATGCGTGAACCAAGATGGCCGATGCCGTCCTTGAAAGGCTAAATTCCCGTGGGAAGTAGTTGAAAGAGTTTCTGTATAAATGGTGGCGAAATAGGCGGGCCGATTATTTGGTCTGGAGAGGGATGATAGTCGGTATTTGAAGGACGGATGAGGTTGGACAAGTGGCGTATATATACTTATATGATTTTCAACTAACATGTTTATGAATGATTGTTTTTCCCTTTGTTTTTTTTGTTTTAATTTACAAGCTTTTGCCATCATACCACAGCTAAAAGAAAATGACATCTTCCATTCTATTCCGTATCTATAACTTGCAGGTCAAAGTTTCTTGATAGAGAAATTCCTCGTTCCCTTTCGTGTGAATTCCCCACCGAGAATCGGGAACAAACAGCACTAGCCAGAATATGAACGTCGGAGGGTCCGGTGTAGAGTCGTTGGGTTCCACAAGGCTACTCTTCATGAGAATCGCACAAAGAAAGCAAGGGATTTTGGGAACACCAGATGACTAAGCATCTGATTTGGATATAATGTTAAATCCCTAGCATATCCAACCCCAGAAACGTTGCCAGGCCAGACGTCCAGTACTAATATCAGCGTATCACTTGCATCTTTTTCAGCAGAGGAAATGGCCCCAAAAGGATCTTAACACATTGCAATCCGGGCATTGAAACACAACTGAACTCAGTCCCCAGCGGCCAAAACCAAAACGAGGAAGGAAGAAGTTCGCAATGAATTACGAGCTTTGTACAAAATAGAAAAACACAACTCGTCAAAATATTGAACGACATACAAAATCTATTGCAGTACACAAACTGCATCAGTTTCGATATAGAATAACTCACCGCACTAGTCTGCCAAAACTGTTTAATTCGCCCGGTTATGATTGGAACCATTTTCTAAGCTGTCTAGATACTTGCTTTTCACCCCCAGTTTTCTCAGAACTCTGTCGTGAAAACTTGGACCTATATTGCTCAATTAACATGTCAAGCTTATCTACTGCGTCTTTCCCCATGGGGTCTTTACTCTTTTTCGACTTTCTCCTTTTCAAATCTCTGTCTTCCTTCAGGTGTTCTCTTTGATTTCGCAGCTTCAACTTTCTTGGATGTACATCTGCTTCCATGGAAGAATGTAGTTGACGGGCATCCTTAGTGGTTGTTTCACTCTCGAGTGATCTTCCACTATCAGGATTCCAGAGAGGTTGGCGATTCTTTAACTTCCTTTGGGAGCCTTCCGATTTTTCTTTAGAAGATAACTCTTTGGACTTTATACTGGCCACATTGATTTTTTGCTTCTTAGTAGCTCTGTGCCCTTCGGTGGCAGCTCGATCAGGTATGCTATTGTCCCCAATATCAGGTACAGAATCCTTCCCTGATCTATCATCACCTCTGGATTTCCTTTTCTTGGAGTCCTTAAAGTCCGGATATACATCTGGTGTGCAAGTCTCATTGCTCTGCTGCAAACCTTTTTGATCATCACGGGTCCCACGCTGCTGAGACTGTAGTTTAGCTTTCCTTAGCTTCAATGTCTGAACATTATCAAGAGCAAACTCCACAATTGGGCGATGTTCAGGACCAAAAGTTTCTACAAGTAACCAAATAATTACCTTAAAATAGAATATAATGAGATATACATACAGTGAACAAACCAAAGCGTTTTGACTTTAAAATGACAGCTAGTTGCACCATAAAGAGAAGAATTGTTTCTGGTGTAATGGACTAGCAACCTATCATTACATCACGCTACAAAATGGGGGAGGTAATTTATTAACAACAAATGTTACCAGGGTTATTGTTAAGAACTCTTAGGGCCACAAGTGCGTGTTGATGCTCTGCAAACTCAATAAAAGCAACTCCACGTGAGTGATGCTTGGTAACAACTTTTCCTTTCTTCATCTCCTTCAAGAATTTTAACTGCATGCACAATATAAAATACAAGGAAAAATGAATGACAAATATTTACGGAAGTTTATAAATATTTCACTAAATCCCCCTGAATAGTTACCAATGTAGCTAACCTGCTTAATCATTGGTTTTTGCTTGGTAGCTCGTGAGGTAACTGCATCGATGCAAAGCTTTTTAAGTCTTTTTTCAGTTATCGACTTGGGTAAATTGTACATAACAAGTCTAGTCCTCGAGACATGAAAATTTGGAGATTGAAGTTTTGACGTCTTTTTCCTCTCCAACCTGCCGTGGCCCCAAAAGAAAAGACAATAAAATATATTCACGAATAACGTTTACACCCAAAGCACAATTTGTCCGCATTTTTGAATTGCAAAGATTCATCAGTGTCATGTTAAGAGCCATCAAAAATACAAGACCGTGGTTAAGATAGAAAAAGTGATTCAAAATAATATCACTTTCTAGAAGTTCTCAAGGGTCCTCTCCAGAGAGTCACTTCTTTCTTTCTTTCTTTTTAAAAAAGGAAAATAAATAAACACAAAAATGAGAGGAGAAAAGTAACAAACATAAATTCAGATAAATTCTTTCTTTTTTCAATTCTAAAAAGCATCTCAACAAAAACGCAAAGACATGCCACAATGGCAAACTACGGCCTCATCCAAACTTCATACACCATTATGAAATGCTTGAGCACCATGTACAGCCATAAGTATAGAACATATGCTGCTCATCACCCATTCATTGCTTTAAGATCAAGTTCATTAGGGAGAAAAGTTGAATTTATATCCTTTATGAGATACTTACAATTCACGTTTCGACATATCACTAGCTGAAACGTCTTCCGCAGCAGGAGTTCCCTCAAGAATAAGACCTTCCTATTAAATTTGACAAAAACAATGGGAATCATAGAGGAGATAAATCCTAAAAACCATACTGCTTGCAGCAATGCACATAAAACATCAGCTAGAAATTGCAACAGAGAGGACGAGGAAATTACTAAACCGACCTTTGCCAGGTAAAGGTTGCGATGGTCATGAACCTCATTTTTGGCCTTCTCCAAGTCCTTATCATGGGCTGATTTTTTGTCCAATGCCTTCAAAACTGTCAATTGCCTACCTTTTAGAAAAATCCCCAAACCAGTTGCAACATTTGCAGCCGTAACTGCAGCAGTAGCTGCTTCTATTGTCTTAAACTTCAGAAAACCAGTTCCTCTTGGACGCCTGCCACAATCACAAGGAGATCAGATCAAAACCGAACTGCAGAGAAGCAGAAGAAGTACAGAAGCATGCCAAGCTGAAAAAGTGCATACTTGGTGACTTGATGGAGGACTGGAACAAAGGATTGCACTTCTCCAAATCCAGAAAATCGTTGTTTCACTTCATCATTGTTGATGTCAAAAGGAAGATTGGTAATAAAAATTGTTCTCTGCAAATCATCTTCTCCTTCTGCCGGCTTCAGATTTAATGGCTTGCTTTTGCTGGAGCTTCCAGGCTTAGTAACATCTGTTACTTTTGCAGACTCATTGGACAAACTAATGGGGGCACCGACAGTTTCATCAAGATTCATGACCTCATTTCTCTTGGGAAGCATCAAATTGCCAACCTCTGAAGGAGGAGTTCCTTTGCCAGAGAATGTAATCAAGTTGTTTAAAACCTTTCTCGCAATGTCTGCTTCCTCGTTAAAATCAACTTCAGCAGGAATGTCCTCTTTCAGTGTTGCATTGAGCTCATCTACAGAACTATCATTGTCATCAGGGTGCTGGGATTTTTTGTCAAGCTCCTGAACATCACCCTCCAAATCCTCAGTACTACTGTCAGCTTCCCCGTCACTTCCATCTTGTTGTCCTGTGAAATCAACAGCTTATGCTTCTTTAACATGAAAAGCTATCATCCTCCAATTTCAATACAACAGAAATTAAGATCAATGGGTAAAACCAGAAGGGATGAAAACACCAAGTAAAGTTGGCTAAACGGGTCGAGGAGGAAGAAAGGCACAGACCACTTTATAGAAGAGTTCAAGTTAAATTCCCATACTTACCCCAATAAAAAAAAAAAGTTCATTTCCCATACTATTATCTACATTACAAGCTCTAATGTCTAGCGTAAGAACAATTAAAAATCTCATTCTCTGTTGAAGTGATTTCTACCTCACCTTCCATTCTGGTAAACATAGAAACACCATAACAGAATAACTTTTAAACATCCTAAATAATTGCATCCAGCCTTATCTCACTGAGATTGCCAACCTCCGATTACCATCAGATTGGAATCCTACTAAAGGCCTAGCTAAAGCTCATTTCCCACCAACAAAACCATATCTTTCTGCAACAAAGAAATGAACTGAACAAAAAGCCAAAAACTGTACTTAAACAAGAGCAGAATCTAATTACCATCTCCTGAAGCAAGAACTGCATTAGCATCACTGTTATATACTTTCTTTGGAACAGCCCAATCAACAGCAATAGGTCTCTTCAAAAACATTCGTCCATTGAATCTTTGAATAGCCTGAAAAAGAAAGGGAAAAACCATAAGCATATAAATGGAAGACCGCCAAGGTTCTACTACTATTTATGGTCAGAACTCATACCTTTTCTGCATCCTGTTTGCATGTGAATTTGACAAATGCAAAACCTTTAGACAACCTGCAAAGGTGAGGGGGGGAGGAGAAAAAAAAGCTGTGGTGAGGAAAAACTCATAATTAATAAGTAGATGAATACAATTGTGGACAATGTGGGTGCATACCCTGTATCAGGATTATTTGGAATAAATACATCCCAGACAAACCCTGCTGATGAAAACATATCTTTTATCTCGTCCACTTTGGCCTAGGTTGATGTTGAGAACTGGTTTAGAAGTCAAGGTCCTCGCAACAGGAAAAACAGTGAAAATGACAATACGATTATCTAACCTTGAAAGGAAGATTTCGAACAATGAGTTTCCACTTGCGGGCCTTGGAACCCTGGCGAATAAACCCACAAAACATTAGAATTCTGCTGTCATGGACATATCAACAGTAACAACTGGCAGCTATACCATTTTACCTTCAAACCATAATAGTAACTGCAAAATCAGTGACAATAACAACATTGTGAGATTTAACAAAGGAAAACATCAATCCCTAAAGATTTTCTTCCTTTGGTTTGAAAGAGACGGATAACAAAAATTGCTACTTCCCACGTCACATAGTTTATGTTTTAATGTTTGGATGAGAATACCAGCCAAGATGACTGCTGGAACCCACACCGCCTATTATAGTATACGTATCCTATATAAGTCAAAACACCAAGTGAGCCTAATCCAAGGCACAAACCTTCTAATTACTCGGATACCTACCCAATATACATTCTACACGTGGTTTTCAACAACGCTCACTCTATATAAATAGAAAGAAGATAATAGTACTGAAAAACGAAATACAAATAGGAGAAGAAATAGGAAAATCCCTTCATTACCTCAGCAAACTAACTCATGCATCAAATGGAAAAAAAAAAAAAATCACGTTGTTATGTGGCATATAAATGCAGATGCATATACGTGCATAGTATCCTTGTCATGCCATGTGGCAGGCATACCAAGCAATATAGACATTGATTTGAAGGAGATGCACAGCTTTAGGTAGTATTACTTTGTAGAATAACGCCTTGCCCCAAACAAGACCATCTAGCTTATGTGAACCAGTCAAGGCGGTTTCAGCAACTGAAGATCTCAAAGGCAACTTGATAATATACAGATTTATGCTCCCTATTTTTCTCCAACATATACCTCAAAAATTTTAAACATGCAGGACTCGTGTTATCAACATCTATTTGAACCATGGCAATGGCTAATTGTAATACCAAAGCCTACAACATAAAAGATGGAATTACTTTCATCAGCTATCACAATAACATTTTCATTGGGAATCCAAGCAATGTCAAAACAGTCGTAACCTATCCCACATATACTTTACCTCCCCACCCAGCTGACGTGCCCAAACCATTCCTCCTCTTATCTTTTTCTGGTGCAACATTGCAACTGAAGCATGCGCTGATTTAACACTTGTATAAAGAACAGCTGAAGCATCCATTCTACATCCATCTTGTGCAAGACCTGAAGAAATGTCAATTTTTTTTCCCACTTCAACTTCGAAATAGAATAAATATAATGCTCAATTACAATATTCCTGTTGGTTTGGAAACATCCAACTCAAAAAAAAAAAGGGCCATTCGAATTAGACCAATATAATCAACCATGAATGTATAAAACTGAAACAATCAGAAAAGATGAAGTGCAGCAATTGAAAAGATGTTGGAAAGAGGAAAATAGGTAAGCATCAGAGTCAATGACAAGAACCATGTTCAGAAAATACAGAAAAAAAAGTAACAACATACGCCAGTGATGCACAAGAGCAGTGTAAATACTATAAGCGAAAGTGCACTTCCAGTTTGTTGTTAGTGCGAGTCACAGAAGATGGCAAAATTTAATTTCATGTTCTTTCACTAGGTGAAAAACAAATGTTATTTCTCTGTCAGTTGACACATTTGTATATACAGGCAGTAGAATGAACTTATGTATTCTCAAATACTCTAATGATCCCAAGAAAGGAGCTTTAGAAGCATAACTTCACTTTTATGTGCTACATCTTGCTTTGGTTAATCAAGTTAAACATCTTAAATGGTACTATTTCTTCTAATCAACCAAAAGCAATAGCCATGGAAGTTACTTTCACTTAGATACAGCATTTACCTCCTAGTAAGTTTCATAGTGTATAAGTAAATAAACTTGACCCTCCACCCATGTCAAATAGGCAACAATTGTCCATACCATGTTGCTCAAACTCCTCTCTTGGAAGAGGATAGGTTACAGAACAAACAGTGCCAATCTCCTTTGCTCTTCTATGAACATCTTCTGCCATATCAGCATCAAGAAAACCACCAAATATGACAGTCCTAGCGACCCTTCATAGCAAAATAAGAATAGTATATTATGGAAAAGTTTTCCAAACAAGTTATGGGAAATAAAATTAGACAAGATTCGGAAAAAGATCAAATACCTCTGCTTTTCTGAACAAACCCCTTCATCTGCCCGAGCACTAGAAAGTGCAGCTGCTTTTCTGGCTTCCACAGGTTTCTCTGCATCTTCATATAAAGCATTGATTAGATATACTTAACTATATAAAGAACATAAAATAGAAAACTTAAAAAATTAATCAAAACACAAAATCGTAACTAAATGAGAAAACATTAAAAAATAAAACACTAGACAAGGAATGGAAACAAGGACATAATTCATCGAAAACTATAAAGATCTGCAACCTGTTTCCTCCAAGTTTGAAGCAGGCTTTTCTGCACCAGAAGCATTATCATCTTTGTCATTCTCTGACTTGGCAATATCATCCAACTGAACTGCTGGTTTGAGAATTAAAAATAAAGGAGAAAAAGTTTAGCAAGTAGGTGAATGTTTTGCATGTAGTTGAGTTTTGAAGATGACATAACAGGACCGTGGCAGGGTTAAAATTAAAATCCAAAGTCCAGTATATCAACCTTGATCTGGCTTTGAACGTCGTTGTTCAAGGGGAGCTCTATGCATAGCATGCTTGACTGCAATTTTCCGTCCTCCAACTGATGAACCATTCTTCAGCTCGATAGCATGGTTGGCATCTTCTGTAACAGCACTGCAAATGAATGCATTATGATATGTATAAAAGGTAAAAGGTTTAATAAAATTGATGAGTTAAAAAAGGCTAAATATGAGACAAAATGTGAATATCTTTAAAAGTTTCCTCATCGCAACACGAGGCTCTTGTATAAAAAAAAACCCTCAGGTCCAGATATGAACTTAGCATAACCGTAGAACAGTATAAAAATACATCGGAAAAAAATACAACTTGTTAATCAATAAATATTCAAATTGTAAGATATCTAGTAACATCAAGGTCATCCTGACAGAAACATGAACTAAAAATTAATAGGGGAAAACACGCAGTTAGCTTACAATTGAACAAAAGCAAAGCCGCGGTGCTCAGTAGACCCTGCAAACATTTGAAACAAGGGAAAGAAAAAAGGGTGATTAGCATATTCAGGAGTGAATAATTAACATTAGCAATTAACCCAACCAGTATAATACCCATACGCAAATAGACACCACAAAATGTATGAATAAAAAGTCAAAGGCACATCAAGCTCGTGTGGAAAAATCAGCACAACGACCTGTAAATTCCAGTCCATTTTCAAAGAATTTATACGTGAAAAGACTTCAACAATAAACTACGAAGGATTTTCTCACTTATTTGGTTTTGTTATGGCTTAAAATTGTTAGAGCTACACTACAGGCTACCAGCATCATTGCCTGTCTCTAAATTTTTTGGTATTGTGATATTAACTACACAATGGAGAGAGAGCCAATTGAACAGAAGGCAATGTCTAGTTTCATTTGGAAAAAAGAACAAGGAGACGTTTTATTTTCAGCGTCTATTTCAAAGTTTCAGAATTTTATCGAAGTTCAAGCAGATTAGTCTGAGTGATGTTTTGCATACCCTTCCGCGTAACCATGAAGCACCGCCTGATCGGTCCGACATCACTGAAGGTTTCTTCAAGCTACGAAAAATAAACAGAGTTCTTTCAATAAGGCAACACAGAGCTGAATAAATGAAGCACTAAGAAACTTCTTGGTAGCCAAAAAACTATGGTATTCGGAATACTATTCCGCTTCTTTGTTTATAAGCAAAACAACTCAATAGCCGCCGAGAAAGAAAAAAAAACTCAATAGCCGAGTTAAAAATTCCTTATCTTCCTTTCATTTGCTTTCTTTCCATTTTATATTCACGGCAACCAAACAAAGCATCAGACATGCAAGAGCACCTGAGAATTAGTGAAAGAGTAAGGCAGATTTGCGACGAACACAGTGGAAGGACAATATTCGGATTCGGCTCTCTTTTCGCCTCCCTCATTCGTTTTCTTCTTCTTCCCCATCTCTTTTTGTTTGGCAGACTGAGAGAGAGAGTCAGAGAGGAGGAGAGAGGCTTAGAGGCAGAGAGGGAGACTGTGGCCAGTGGAGGAGAGAGGGAGTGAGAGGGGCTGAGTCGCTGAGAGGCAGTCCCTCTCCACAGAAATAACCCAGGGTGAAACGGCGCCCCCTGGGCTTTCTTTTTTTTAAGCAGAGCCCTCTGATAATTTTAAAAGACAAAAAAAGAAACGGGCTGGGCTTCCGATTGGGGCTTGGGGCTGGGCGAGCCTGGGCTCATTGGGGGCAAAAGACAAAAAAAAAATCATTTGAATTGCAGTGGCCAACCGATGGCGGGGCCCCTGACTGAAAGAGTGGAAAGCCCCGTTCGTTTCAAATTCCAACGAAAGTCGGGATTCAGCCACCTCAGCAATTTGTGCTTTTCATTCCATGTTTTCTTTCATTTTCTCGGCTGCCAAACGGAAAATTTTGTGAAGCCGTTCTGTTCGATGGCAAGGGAGGCCGAGGCAAAGGAAAGCAACGGCGGGAAGAAAGGCTCCCTCTCCCTAATAGCTTGAAGGCACTGCGCCGCTTCCAAAGAGGGGAAAAACCTTTTTTCTGGAATGACATTCGGGTCTGTGATTTGTCCTGGTCCAGGGTGAGTACGAGGGCTTCGGATGGGCACGATGATGGGTTAGGTTCCCTCTTATCTGGGCTTGAGCAGAACTAGGACAAGAGCCATAAAAGTGCGAACATACTTATTGGCGTTCTTTATATCAAAGACGCAAAGAAAGCCTACCGGGCAAAACACACCTCTTAAGAGTCATTGCATACCCATGGTACAACTGTAAAATGCGAGGGGTCACTTCCAATGCAGATGTGAGATCTCTCTACTTTGTTCCATTCATTAATGTTGAGGTCTTTTGCACCCATCCCTTAGGGCGCCGGCCCAGTGGTTTGAGGGCAGGAATTCTAAGTATTTAATGAATCATATCGAAGTGTTTGGGTACGGATTCGTTGCACGAGTCCTTGACTTGCAACATATGGGGTTGTTTAAAAAAAAACATATGGGGTTGAAGGGCTGATTCCATATGCAACTCCACTCGGTCGGCGTCGCCAACATTCCCCCCCGCCCCCCCTCCTTTTGCACGTTTGCTAGCAATTTCGTTTTCCCGATCATCAGCTAGTTTTGGAGAAAATGGCTGACAGGGAGTTACTTTTTGGTGTCGACATAGCCACAAAAACAAAAAGGTCAACAAAGGTTCTCCATAAGGATAGTATTTGTCCAGATTCCAACTAATCATGATAGAACTTGTCGTCCCGTCAACGATGACATGCATTAAGCTCCTGCAAGACTGCAAGTTGCATCTGCGTCTGCAATGCCAGTCATGGCCCATTTCCTATGCATTTTTAAGTGTTTTTTTTTTAAATTCACGAAATAGTCTTCGAGTTTTCTGACACGTCAGTAAATTTATATTGGTCGACTGCTATATGTACTGATCAACCGTTTTATGTACCGCTCACGTTCAAAACATATATCCAGTGACCGCTTCAAATTTGCTAACGTGTCAAAAAAATCTGATAAACATATGGACGACAGACCGATAGAAATATCATTTTTTTTTAAAAAGAAAATTTAAGGACTTAAAATTTAAAATTTGAAAGTGAATGATTAAAATAAAAAAAATTATCAAAAACTTACTTAAAAGGTGAATTTCTCTTCTTTTTTTTCCTAAGCTAAGTTTTGCTAGTTGAATTACCGCCTTTATATACATTGGAGGGTTCAGCTGCTGCCCCATTGGACAATAAAATCTCACTTCATCGTATTTTCGCTGTTGGGAATTGAATACCATTATTCCAAGCTTCCCCCAAAGCACTGAGTTTTTTTTTTAAACCATTAATATTTTATATGAAACGAACTAGATTACAACAATAAAGCAACTAAAAAAAACTAAAAAAAAACATAACTATGGTGGTCTAACACCATTGAACTTCCATAAACCTCTATTAAGAAGAAAATGTGCCGGAACATCTTCAGAAAAGGAGTGGGCAGCCGCCCAGGCTGCTAATAAGTGAACTTCCAAGTTTTTAGCTCGAGGAATATAAGCGGGAGAAAAAAAAAGGAATTGAGGAAAAGAGTGGTTGGAGGCTATGGATAATCTAAGCAATCTTCCAGTGGAAGTTTAGGTTGGTGGTGGATCCTTCCGGGTAGGATAATAGAATGTTTTCCATTAAAATGTGTGAATCTCCTTGAAAGAGTAAGGTGGAAATATGAAGATCGGATGCTTTAGTCAAAGCTAACAGAGCAACTTCTGCTTCTCCGACAAGGGAATCAGTAGAGACTGATTCTTGAGTCCAGGCACGCAAAATATCTCCGTTGGAGTGAAACAAAATGATTGCACTCATAGACAAAGATTCTCTAATTGCAACATCAAAAGTCATGCGGAGAGGGTTACCAGGAAGAGATGATGATGCCTTCACATTTTGAAGAAGTCTTGGCACAACTTGCCATGCTGCTCTATGTTCTTTATGGGTATGTAGAATTTGCTGAAGAAGCACCCGTGGAGGAATTCGAACTCGATCATGTAACAGCTTATTTCTAGCTAGCCATACTGAATCCAATAACAGAACAACAAACAGTTGAAAGGAATGACTATCACGGGTTGAAATTCCAAGAAGCCTTGAAGGTTCCAAAATACATTGTATCCAATCAAGCACTGATCTATGCTGAAAACTCTCCACATTTATAGCCCATGGTGATAGACGCCACAGTAGACGGACATAAGAACAGGAAAACAAAAGATGATGAATCGTCTCAGAACTAACACCACAAAAGAGACAGTCTGAATCTCCCTGAAAATAAGATTTTAAGTTCATAGCAATTCTATGACAAGTGGGGAGTATGTTCCAAGCCACTTTCCACAAAAGAAATTTCAATCTCTCATGCATTTTCAGTTGTCATAACTTTTTCCAGTCAAAAGATGGTCCATTTGCTGCTAATGTGCAAGTTGATGAGATTAACTTGTAAGCTGATTTGACAGTAAAGAGACCTTTAGAATCAGGGGTCCAGACCTCTCTATCCTCTATGGTAGGAGGAGAGAGATGTATCTGAAGTATGTTTGCCACCGTTGAGCTGTCAAAAGTGTTGTTTAACATATGTGCATTCCATGATCTTGGAGAATCAATAATAAAGTGACTAACCAAAGAGGTTGAATCTGACATTTGAGAGTCAAAGCAGAGCTGTGGTTTGAAAGAAGGTATTTGTGGAATCCAAGGATCCTGCCAAGTTCGAATTGATTCACCATTCCTCACGATGAAGCAACGACCTTGAGAAATAATAGAGCGGGTTGATAGTAGTCCCTTCCAGATCCAGGAGTAGGATGTTTTTCTATCTACCTGCATAAAATCTACATTTTTTAGGTATTTTGCGCGGAGACAATTAACCCATGGTCGATTCTGTGAAGAAGTCATCATCCAACCCAATTTGGAAATGAGTGCCACATTCATGTCTTTCATTTTCTTGATACCCATGCCACTCATCATCTTAGAAGTGCAGATCTTATTCCAAGAATGAAGAGAGAGGTGTCTATTGCCATCTGTTTTATAACCCCACCAAAATTTCCGAAGTTAGGAATCAATCGTGTTGCAAACTGATTGAGGAATCAAAAAGGATGACATACCATATATTGGAATGGCTGAAGCCACAGGCAGAGCCAAGGGGGGTTGTGGGGGCCACCGCCCGCCCCCCTTGGCTCCCCAAAAAAATCTTTTTACATGTTATTCTTTTTTAATTATTTTTTTGTCAAGGCCTGCCCCCTTGGCCCATTAGAGTTTCAGCCCGCCCCCTATGGCTTGCCCAGATGCCTCAGCCCGCCCCCCTTTGACACCCAATAAGCCCAGCCCAACCCTATTTTTCTGTTTTTTTTTAAAAAAAAAAAAACTTAACTAGAGGGTGAAACATCTTATGTAAGTGATATTTTATGTAATTATTAGGTGAAAGTCTCTCATGCAACTTTGATTCAGAATCTAACTGGTTTTGTGGATAATGGTTCTGCAAACTAACAAGTAAACTCTCATCCATATTAGCTTCTGGAAAGAGTCCTCTTAGCTTTTATTTTAACTTTCT
The DNA here is from genome assembly GCA_963930655.1 of Myrica gale. Taxonomy (NCBI): domain Eukaryota; kingdom Viridiplantae; phylum Streptophyta; class Magnoliopsida; order Fagales; family Myricaceae; genus Myrica; species Myrica gale. The sequence goes on along the minus strand of OZ005612.1, from coordinate 18,689,526 downwards.
GTTAAAAAATATATAAGATAGTACCTTTTCTTCATTCATAATCTTCTGTAACAAAAAATAAGAATTACCAATGCATCTGAAAATTTTCGAGTCCTAAACACCTAATGGAAGAAATAATCTGGGAGATGGATCGTTTTAGTGTGGAAGTGTTTTGCCAAGTTATTGATTTGATCACCCAAGAGATGGATCATCGTTTCACTGAAGCAAGTACGAAGTTACTTCTTTGTATAGCATGTCTTGATCCAAGAAACTCGTTTGCAGCGTATGAGCATTCTAAGTTACTTCGTCTTGCTGAGCTTTATCTAGAAGATTTCTCAGCAATTGATCGTGTTGTACTTAGAGATCAGCTTCGAAACTGCATTTACGATGTGAGAAATCGTTATGCTTTTTTAGGGCTTCAAGGTATTGGAGGTCTTGCTGTGAAGATGGTTGAAACGAGGAAGCATACTTTATATCCATTGGTTTATCAGCTGATTAACTTGACATTGGTCTTACCAGTTACGACTGCAACCGTTGAGAGAGTATTTTCTGCGATGAAGTTTATCAAAACTGACTTGCGCAATAAGATGAGAGATGAATGGTTGAATGATAGTATGATGGTATACATCGAAAGAGAGATTTTCGAAACTATCGAGACTAGACTATTTTGCAACATTTTCAGAAGATGCAAAAGTGTATGACACAATTGCCACCTCTTAGTATCATTAAATAGTACGGTACGTATATTTCAATATATTTAGTGTTTTTAGTCTTTAATTTTTGATATTTTAACTCTTAAGATATTTTTTGCATTACATGGTAAATTTTTTTTTGTTATTTTTCTTTAGGAGTTTGCCCCTCATTGATTGTGCTTCTGGCTCCGCCACTGGCTGAAGCAACTGATTTGATCAACATTGTTCTTCTTGCTTGCGACAAAAGCTTGCATTTCCACCCAGAAATTTTCCAATCAATGCGATGTTTGAAATCCGTAAAGGCAGCAGATTTGGATCGTGGCAACATTAAGGGCAAACCCAAATGGTGAGAGGAGGTGGACATAAGTAAGAAACCAAAACATTCTCTGATGATTCTAGCAGTAGACCGTTAAGTATTTGTCGTGATGAGGATGAAAGATTTTTTAGCATTTGAAGCTTGACCTAACCATTGAGAGAATAAATTTAGACAAAAATTAATATTCCTAGCCTCAGTGGGAGTAGCCTGTCCAAAGACTAACAAATCATCAGCATACAGAAGGTGAGTAATCGGAGGACGTGTTGTACTCAACCTAATACCATGAATCAAAGAGAGGGAAGTGACCTTATCCAGCAATCTCGAAAGAATCTCCATTCCAATAACAAAAAGAAAAGGAGATAAGGGATCTCCCTGACGCAGACCTCTGGTTGGAATAATAAGTCCATGTGGGCTACCATTTAAAAGGATCGAATAGGATACAGAGGAAAGACACTCACGTATCCAATTAATCCATTTGGAGCTAAATCCAAAATTCCATAAAGCGAGAAGGATAAGATTTCATTCATCATATCATAAGCCTTAGCCATATCAATTTTTAGAGCAATATTCCCTTTCTTTCTTTTTTTCAGAGATAAAGCATGAAAAATCTCATGTGAAAGAATAAAATTATCTTGAATAAGTCGACCCGGTACAAATGCTGATTGATGTTCAGAAATCATTCTTGGTAAGAAAATCTTTAATCGGGTTGCAATGATTTTGAAAAAAATCTTATAGCTGACATTGCACAGATTGATGGGACGAAAGTGTTGCACTCTATGAGGATTTTCCAGTTTCGGAATCAGGATTATAAAGGTATAATTCATTGAAGGTAACAACTGACCTCCATTGAAGAAATTCTGAATCATACTGATAACATCCGAACTGATAATAGGCCAATACTCTTTATAGAACAGAACAGGAAGACCATTAGGACCATGAGCTTTATTTGAGCCCATGGATCTGATTGTATTGTGAATCTCATCGGGAGATAGAATCAGATCCAACATACTTGATTCTTGGTGATCAATAACAGGAGAAATAAGATTGACCAAGTCAAAAGGGACCAGTGGATTTGAAGAATGAAATAGTTGTTCATAGTAATTCGTAAAAAGATCACAAATATCATTGCGATCATTAGCCCAAGACAGATCATCTTGTTGAAGAGAAACAATGGAGTTGCGATTTCGTCGAATAACCGTGGAGACATGAAAATTTTTATATTCGAATCCTTTGACACCAGTCATTCAACTCTAGAACGTTGCCTCCAAAATGATTGCTCTCTGATCAACTGCTCTCCGAAGCAGTGAGTTAACAGTGTTGTAAAGCGAATTTCAGTAGATATCCATTTGTGTTATCTTCCTTATTCCTTGTTCCTAGTAAAGTCGTTCAATAAATATCTACCAGGATTTTTTTGTTTTTATATAAGCATAAGTATCTTCCAGACTGTTCACACTGGACGACTTAATTTAAAGAGAGCATCTAGGCACTGAAAAGCATAACAGTGTAGAGGTTGTTGGGGGTCCCTAGTTGAATATAGCCAATTCCTTATTCCCTGGTCAAAAATGGTGAGCTATCCGGAAATAATAACAAATCTACCGAGATTGAACGTTAATGGGAACCATTTGATCAGGAGAATATTTTCTGGGCCAGTTACCATGGAGATATTCCTCTCACGTAAAACACAGGAAAATCTTAATTAATTGCTACTGATAATTTTTTAGCTGTTGCGTGATTTTTCGTGAGAAAATTCGAATTTAAAAGAAAATTTCAATTTGAAAGAAAAAAACTAGCTGGTAGTGGTTATATATCTGGTGAGTAGGGGTGTACATTAGCGGTGGCGGTGGCACCGACACCGGTGGTAAGATATAACCGGGCCCAGCGGTAGCGGTAACACCAGTGGCGGTGAACCTCTACCACCGCTGGGCCCAATTTTTGGGCCATTTGGGCTCATTGCCATTTGGGTCACGAAATTGGTTTAGTCCACGGAAACTTTAGTAGATGGTTGATTGTAATATTGTGGTAGTATTCAATATGAGGACCTTGAAATTTTGAAATGGATGTAAAGGAAAGAGCATGGCCCCAAAACAACACTACCATGACTCAACTAACTTTGTGAAAGTAACCCATCAAATATTTCAATCGATACCTAATTGAACCTCGTAAAGTTCCCAATTGAACCAATGGCATATAAAAATCTAAACATGTAGGCTATAATATAAAACAAATTGCACATTGATCTAAAAATAAAAAAAACATAAGAATATAATGATTCATAATCTAAACAAAGATCTAAAACAAATAATGAAATAAAAAAAAAAAGAATATAGTGAAAATTGTATCTAAACATGTAGGTCATCTTATTGATCCCCATGACAATAATTAAGTTTAATAATAGAGATTCTTATTATATGACATTTTTCTATATGCCCAATTTTTTTTAGAATGACCAAATCCAATATTTGATCAATCTCAATTAAAACACTAAAACGTAATTTTAATTTTCCCTTACAAGTTACAAAACTACAACAAAATTAACAAATTGTCAAATACAAGTTAACCAACTACAACAATACATAATGCAAGACAACACTATAAAATTACTAAAATACAACACTATACATACATGATATATCAAATAAACATTGATCAAATAAATAACATAAAAGGACTAAAAGGTGGGGTAAGTGCAACATGCGTCCTACTCCATCTCGATCTTCGTCGTCAAAGTCGATATCTCTACATAATTAAGAAATAAAAGCATCAAATTATAATGATTACATTATATTGAGTATCAAATTTTAAAATTTAACCAAAGAATAATTTTACCTTAATCGAGTCTGTAAGTCCTTTCATCTTCTGTTATGTTATCAGATACACCAAGTTTAGAAATTGAGAAAAGGAAAGAGAGTTACCGTGAGACATCGAGACTGAGATCGACGGTGGTAGATGGCTGATGGCAAGCAGGACGGTGGCAAACGACGAGGTGCACTGGGCCGGAGGGGCGTCGGGAGTGGACTCGAGAAGGCTGAGGTCTCGAGGAGGCAGGCTGGCAGGGCAGGCAAACTCCCGGGGGGGGTCGGAGGGAAGCCAAAAAAAACCCTAAGGCTTTAGGGTTCAAACGACACCGTAAAAGAAAACGGTTCTGGCCACCGCTATTTTCACCGCTACTTGGTGAAAATAGCAACCGTAGCGGGGGCCTGTGGTCGTTGGCGGTGTTTGTCACGCCCCAAAAATCAGCATAAATAAATAAAATAAATTTATCACATTTATTGGAAACAAAACATAATATATCGATATTGTTTCAAAACATAAACTTGAACAACTTAAAATTCATAATGATGCTCTCATCTATCCCGCCCACATGCTCTCTAGGCTCAATCTCTGAGCAATCTCTGAAAATAAGAAAAATAAAACGGAGTGAGTTCGACAACTCAGTAAGTAGAGAATAAAAACATATATTCTTTTCTTTGAAAATAATACTCAATTCAATGACCAGAAATTCAGAAAATAAAATAGCTTTTCAGAAAATCCCCTTTGGCATCAACAGTAAGCCACATTTACCCCTGTGGCAGGGTTGTGCAACGACTTAACCGGCGGTCAAACCGAATTAAGCCAACAGAAAGTGGAGTTTGCCCTACTAAGACTTAGTCACGTACGCTAAGTGTGCACTAGGGAGAAACTCACACAGAAACCAATCCGAAGAACGGGTGCACCAGTAATCAGTAATGAATTGGTACCAACAGCAGCAGTAATCAGTAACAGAACATCGCCTCGGGGTTAACAATATAATATATAATAACAGAATTCAGATTTCGAAATAAAAAATGATGTTCCGCAGAATACATAATCTTTGATAAATAATTCATAACAGTCATATAAACATTCTCAATATGTCTTTTAAAATTCCATTTTTGTTTCAGAATAAAATAAACTTGCAATAAAATATTTTTCACAAAATCGTTTATGAAAACGTGTTCAAATTTTTTGAAGAAAACAATATAGTAGCTCCGCTTACTCGACTTGTTTCGATTAACGAACCGCCCTAAAATCCACGTATTGCAACGACCCAAAAGAACCGAAGAAAATCGAGAAACTCAACAATGGCCGAAATTGACCTAGAGGGAGAGAGATCTCAAAAATGCTAGAGGATTAACGTTTGAGAGGTGTGTTTTACCTTTGAACGAGCTCCCCTTTTATAGGTGAGGAGAACTCAAGATTTGGCTTAAAAATTCATTGTAAAATCTTGAAACTCGTGTCTTTTCGAAATCCTCCATAAAACATGATAAATCATATTATTTATGAAGAATCTTCGAGATATTTGCAAAGAAGTTGAATAGGCTTCGAAATCTAGGTAAAATGAGGTGTAACGGGAGAGAAAATGAAGAGAGAGAGTGGTTGATGAGAGAGAAACGGCTGGTCGGCGACCAGTCATGAAAAATGCAGGAATTCAAAAAGTTAGGGCTGGGAAGAAGAAGATTCAAAACGCAACGTTTCATTAAAATAAATTATAGCGAAAAGAAGTTTAACTAGATTCAAACTTCATTAAACTTAATAAAAACGTCAGGCACCTCATTGGTCATGAGATGCGCCTCTCTTCTCCTACGCTCCTGGTTCGAGTCCCAGCCTTGTAAAACAATCTTTCCTTTTTTTTAAAAAAAAACCAGGTCCTCACAGTGTTGGTTAACCGGCCCACCGCTGGTACCATTGAACACCTCTACTGGTGAGTGGTGGTTGGTGTGGTGGTGGAGCACGAGCAACTGAGAGAGAAGCTGGTGGCGATGGGCAACGGCTGAGAGAGAGGTTGTGAGATAGAGGGAGAGCAAATTCGAAGAGAGAGAGAGTCTCAAGAAAGAAATGATGAATTTTTTCAAAACAGAGTGAAATGCACCCTATTTTGGTGTGGTGGTGGAGCACGAGCAACTGAGAGAAAAGCTAGTGGCTGGAGTGGTAGTGGGCAATGGCTGAGAGAGAGGCTGTGAGACAGAGGGAGAGCGAATTCGAAGAGAGAGAGAGATAGTGATAAACGCATTCGAAGAGAGAGAGAGTCTCGAGAAAGAAATGATGATTTTTTTCAAAACAGGGTGAAATGCACCGTTTTCACTCTGTGTTAATTTTTTTTTCTTTTTAAGCAAAGGGTGAAACGAGGCCTTTACGTTTTAAAAAATGAAGGGTCTTGGTCTAACTGGCCCAGGCCGTGCAGAATAAAAACATTTGGGTTAGGCCTCAAGGCCCCTGGGCTCTAGTTTGACCTATGCCTATGGGGGTCGGGCGTAGGCCAACTTTGAAAAAAAACACATTTATTTTTTTTGGGCGATGCAATGGGTGGTGTCCGCCTAGGGCTGCGACCCCTTGCATCTGCTACTAACTATAATACAAATATTTCTTCCAGAGCAAGTAATTACAACAACGGGTGGGGAAGGGTCTTCACCATTGATGATCAACACAAAAAATCATACGCCAATAGGGTTATAGTCTAATTGTTACCACCAACTAATTTATTAGTTTCAAATTCAAGAGTTCAAGTCAGAGCATAAGTTGAAATCGCTTGCGAAAGTAAAGTCTAACCTTGAGCTAATGGATATGATTAAGATAATTAACTGGTCATCTTGTACTGTAGTGACAGACTCATTCAATAAATAGTAGTTATGCTCAAACTAAAGCTGTGTTTGTTTTGTAAAATTTTAGTGTTGTTAAAATTTTAGGTATTGGGTTTAGTGAAAAAGTGAAGAGAGAGGTAATTTTTTATATTTTTTGTAGTAAATAGTAATGATTTGATGGGGAGAGAGAGATTATATTGTAATATTTAATTGTGTTAAAATTTTAGAGAAGATAAAATTTTTGAACACAAACGCACCCTAAATATTCTATTGACAGAGTATTCTTATAGTCACACTCAATGAGAGTTGCTAAGTTGATTGTCACCTCTCAATTTTACTGAAAAACAAAAAACAACAAATCCTAAGAAACATGAAAGAATATGGGACTCTCTGTATTATGGGTTCATGGTATCCCATTGTGTTGACAATCCTGTGCCTTTTGCTCGCCCACACTAAGCAATCAATATTTTATCTTTCTACTGGTTGGATTTATCATTCTTTTAGGGGCTGTTCGTTTAACAAAGAATTCTCAGGATTTTTTTTGTATTTTCACAACAAAAAATCTTACAATCAAACATCATTTCTAACCTCACATAAAAATAACTACAACACGCATACTAATAAAGTTAACATTACCTAAAAATTCTCAAAACACAAAAAATCCTCACAACACACCTAACCGAACACACTTTTAATCTATTATAGTTAGATTTGATTCTAAGGGTGATTTGAATGCTAACGAGAGTACTCTCTGTCGAAGATCTCTTTAGGCAAGTGTAAAGCATAAATCCAAGCATCTTTGCACCACCCTCCCCCGCCAGAGAGAGAAACAACAAATTTGAAATCAGGCAGGCAAACTATTTTGGGTCTGATTGGACTCTTTGCAGCCATGACAGGTCAAGAAGAGATTTTAAAAGCACTATCATACTGGATACGGAGCAAATAAGATCCAAAGCCAAAAGCCAGAGAGGACTCCTATCCAAAGGAAATCATGACTGTCGAAGGCAAAGTGATTTGGTTCTTTCTGATTCCAATGAAAAGTAGAACCCACAATGGGCGAAAATTGGCAGGTGCCCAAAAGCTAAGGGTAGGTTAAAAGACACCCACAGTTGTGTCCCCAGAACACCGATCGTCATAATAAAACCAAAACAAAAAGCGCAGAGCAAAGACAAAAAAGCCTCCTGGACTTTGCTGCTAGCGGGGGCCCACGAGGCATTATTTTCTGTGGGTCCCATTACCATTGGGTATCGGTTCGCATAGTTTGATCCTAAAGCTAACCCGGGACCCACCTCCCGCACCAGAAGTCGATTACCGTAGAGTAACCACTAATCACGTAATCGTGACCGCACATGTGTCGTTTAGGTGTTATCCATGGCCCACTGTGCTGCGTACTTGTCAACGGACTGGCCAAATTTTTATTATTTACTGTGCATAAAATTTTGGATATCAAAGTTTGAAAAATATTATAAAGTAAATAAATATTATAGGAGTTGGTGAAAAAGTGAAGAGAGAAGATTTTTAATAAATATTATAATAATAAAAAATTATGTTTTGAATTTTTCAGTAGTAAACCTAAAATTTTGAGCCCAATTAATTGGGGCTCAAACATGATATCACGGTTAGGCATTTTCGATTATTATTTTTGTTTAAAATATGATTTTGTTGGACTGTAAAAATAGGAGGTGTTGAAAAATAATGCCAGATGGTTTTTATTAAATTTATGTGAAATCAGCTTTTCTCAACCGTAGGTGGATTGTATTTTGGTTTTGTGTAGTAGGTCTTTGTGGATGGAGATCACCTGTAATTCGGTGCATGTGCAACTCGGAAAGAGAGTGAGAGAGAGGTGTGAGTTCAACGGTGGGATCCACGCTGCCCGAACAGTATCAACTGCTCTCTCTGCAATATCCCTAGGTATTGCAGAGGAACTTGATCCGATCTTTAGTGCCTCAAGAGGGTTGTCCATTGGACCCCACCTTTTGAATTTCTTAATGTCGACTTTGGCGTAAAGACTCAACTAACAGACATCCAAACATGTCTTCAATGCTTATATTAAGACACTTGATTTAGGTACTCCAATAGCCAACCATAAAATAATCCCGCATTGCAAATTTAAACATTATAAAATATATGCACTATCGTTTTATCATTGGATGGTCGTACGAACTAATTAGGTGTAGAAGATATTCATTTTTACCCCATAATATATTTTAGACTTTTATATGTATAAAAATAAATAAATGAAAGGGTCATGATAAACTATGGAATAACTAATAATAGCAAATATAAAAAAAACAAAGATTATAAAAGGAATTGAATTACCACTAAGGTTATGAGCTTATTTTTTTAAAAATTGAAAGCACGCTGATGGTCAAATAATTAAGGGAAATTATTGTGAACGTGAGTAATTTTTTTTATTTTCCTCTAAATGCAGCAGTCTTGGAAAAATTAATTTATCGTTGAGACAATAGTAATAACAATCAAAGTAAATTTGGGATGAGAGAAATTTAAAAATAAAGTTTGAAAATCCTATTAAAATATGCAGCAAGTAGATTAAAAGAAATCATAAAAAGAACCAAAGTTAAAACAAAGCATGTTTACGGTTATGTTTGTGTTGAAAATTTTTTGATATTGAGTTTAGTGTTGGCATTGAGTTTAGTGAAAAAGTAAAGAGAAAGATAATTTTTTATATTTTTATATTTTTTATAGGAGTGAGAGATATTATATTGTAATATTTTATTGTGAGTTGATGAAATATTTTGTAAAATTTTTGATACAAACGCACCCTACCAAGCTCAAGACATGTGTAGAAGAGTTTTAGGTTTCAGTCCCTGATTTTTGTTGGTTTAACCGAAGTACAATGACTACTATGGTTGGATCCGAGTCAGTATTCTCTGTCAGAAAAGCGAACCCAACCCCAAATCGAATCCAACTACGGAATCATACGTAGGACTGAACGTATGGGAGCAATGCTCGTTACGTTTTTTCACAGCGCTCGCCCAATCAGATTCCTTCCTTTATTTAACCTTAGATATGAACTTTTCGCGAATCCCAAAGCCATGTCTGCCCCCCGTCCCTCCTCCACGTCCTGTATTTATTAGGGCGCCACACGTCATCCCTCACCTACAACTTCAGGGTTCTGTTCTCTCTACTCTCTAGTCCTCGACAGGTTTTTTTTTTCTGACTTCTTTTTTGGAATTCAACTCTGTGTTTATTACTACCCTCTTCTTCTTCTGCCTCTTCATTTGGGACAGCTGCTATTTAGGAGAGTGACAAAAGGGAAATATTCTAGATTTTTTGGGGGGATAAATAGTAAAAAAACATTTTTATGTCCAAATAAAACCTAATTGTTTTGGATTTTGTTCTAATAAAAATAAATGAATTAAAGATCCATACCTGAGTGAGCTAACAATACATGGACCACGATCTGCCGACTGCCGGCCCCCAAAGTTCTAAAACAGGAAACCAACCAACCCAAAAAAAAGATATGGGGGAGTTGAAGTTCTTCCGAAAATATCTTGCAGCACTACTTTAAGAAACAAAAAAAAAAGATTTTTCTAGATTGGCTTCCTTAGAGGAAACATATCATTGAAAACGACGCAGATGGGATTTGCAACACTAATCTTTTGATGTCGTTTTTCATCTCCTCAGAATTTTCACCACTTATTCATATGATAATATATATTATATATCGCACATCATACATCATCGTCGACCGTATAATGTTTCAGATCACTTTTTGGGGTCCATAAGGCAGAAGATGAGTGTGTTTTGCCACTTTATAGCATCATTGAAAAACGAATTGTTTTGTGATTACTATTATTGTACTTCACGATGCACAGAAATCTATTGAAATCGAAGAACATGTTTTGGACTATTTCCTCCAGAGAGAGAGAGAGAAGGGCATATAATTAATTGGGTACTACTCTCTATACTGCACGGCACGTCGTAATATTGGAAGCTTTTTCTCGTTTAACTGTTATATGCAAGCAAAATTATCGGCCATTTCCCATTTAGCTGGTTTAAGTCAACTTACAAACCCACCTGACATCGTTTTTATTTACGAAGTGTCAATCGGGCGACTTTTTATTTTTAATTTATAATAAGAGTATTATTTCGAGAATAAATATATCTCACAGTTTATTTACATCTTCTATACGAAAAAAATCGTAAAATAAATGGTTAGAAAATATTTTTAATTATGTACGGACATTAATATTTTTTTTATGACGAAACAAAACGAGTGGGACACTGGTCTTATCTTTTTGCCTCCATCATGATCTCCACAAAAGACTAATTCATGATTGTCTTACATCAAAATATACTATATTACTAATCCCACTTTTTGGCTTTATATATATAATTTATGTGATATTTGCCTAATATATAGATAAATTTTGGATTAATATCTTAACGGATAAAATGCACCGACCCGACCCGACTTCGAAGACGGTCATGAGTATACTTTTTTCTACTTATTTCTAGGGTGTTCACGTAATGACGAAACCGATTCGATCCGGTCTTCTGAACCGAACCAAGAAAATTTGGGTTGGCCTTCCGACATAACGGGTTGGGTGTCGGAATACCCAGAAAATTTTCGATATTTTCAACCTGACCCGAAATATATATATATATATATATATATATATATATATATATATATACACGAGCATAAAAACTACGTCGTTTTGATGCTCATACTAAACTTTCTTAAAACTCTTTTGCCCTAGCCCTTACTCCTTAGTGCCTCCACCCCCTGCTCTCGAAGAATACTCTCCGTCTCTCCTGAGTCTCCCCGCCTCCTGCCCCCCTCTCCGGTGAGCTTCTGTCTCCCCTCCGCCCTCTGCTCGAGTGACCAAAGACCACTATGCCCGTCTCTCGAGTCTCCCTGCCTCCCAAAATCTCCACTCTCCAGGCTTCACAGGAAAACGTCGTTAGCCCGCCACTGCGCCGCACGTCTTCAAGAATCAAGATCTCAAATTTTCAATGTTCGACTCTTCATTCATCAGGTACTAAAAATTGGGCTTGAAAATCGTGGGTCAAGCAATTTCGGGAAGATCCGAACTGAATTGGGCTGGAAAATCGATAAAGTTGGGTTGATTTTGGGCTTTCGGCCCATCCGAATTTCGACCCGTATTCCGAACCAATTTCAGAATACAAGTCGGCTCGGAATACACACTAATTTCGGATCGGCTCGAAAGAATTGTAAGCATTCCGATATACGCGGGTCTGGTGTCGAATTTTTTTTTTACTTATTTCTATGAGTATACAGGCCTGCAATTTTTACACGCATATAGACTCAAAAGTGTTTTATGGGTAATGGTATGATAGACAGTGACCCTTCCTCTAAAAAACGGGTGCCTCTAATTCGAACCCTAAGCCCTACCAAGGGTCCAAGGAATATATAAAGACGAGTAGCGACAACTAGTGGGTTAGGCAACTTTAAGATTGGATGCATTTGACATGCCCATTCGGCATGGAATATCCTCACCACCGGGATGAAAAATTCGTAATGTGATTTTTTTTTCTATTTTGAGCATATTATAATGTAATTATCGTAAAGTTACTGTAGTAAATAAAGTTACTGCGTGCCGTATTTCTATCCATTTATTTACCAGAATAAAAAGTCATCAGAGGGTTTGCACCTTTAAAATATTATAAATAAGCCTTGCTGACTGTTCTTTATATTTTTTTATATATTTTTTTTCTAAGTTATATATTTTTTATATTTTGTTTCCTTTAGAATTGTTCCCTTTTTTTTTTTGCCCTTTTGTTCCTTCCTAGGGCATCATGATCGTCCGTGTATGAGGGCAGTACAACCCTCTTCCCTCGAAAAAGACGACGTCGTTGACTAGTGCAACTCAGAATAGTATAATATAAGTACAAAGCCCCTACATGGGGCATAAACCAAAATATATCAAATGACGGGACGCTGAGTGCAAAATCAGAAGAGTAGATAGAAATATAAAAACCAAATACAGTGATATGTGATATGGGCACCTACTGGTGCGCCTCGTTCGTTTAAAAAGTTTCAAAATAATATATAAACAATCAGATAAGTTGGTTCCTGATTTGTTATTCTCTCTCAAACGACGTTTTTCTGAACATCGGTCTGCGTGGCTCCTCCGGGCTCCTGATTTGTTTCTTCACTGGACTCCCCCTGAGGACGGTTGGATGAAGATCAACTTTGACGTAGCAGTACGTCAACATGGATCGTACGTAGCTGTCTCGTGTCGAGACTCTTCTGGCTCTCTCTGTACTGCGTACATGGAGCGACTTCAGGCTACGGACCCATTAGTGGGTGAATGTTTCGCGGCTGTCCGTGCGGTGGAATTGGCTTTGCAACATCGTTGGTCTCGTGTTTTATTTGAATCTGACTGTAAGTTTCTCTGTGACGATTTGGCTCATTTTGATCTACCCCCATGCTGGAAAATTGAGGACATGATCGGGTCCCTACGTACGACTTTCAAAGCTCAGTCTCAATGGGCTCTTCATTGGGTCCCCCGGAAGCTTAACCAACAAGCTCATCTTCTGGCTGAATGGGCTGCTCGTTTCAATTTGTCGGGCTCTTTTGATTCCTGTAGCGTTCCTTTTTATATTCTGTCTTGTGACTCTGCTATGGTGTAGTTCGGTTGTTATTATGGTTTTGTTTGTTTAATGAGAAAAAAAAAAAAAAGATAAGTTAAAAGAACTAACAGACGGACAATAAAAAATAAGATAAATAAAATCGAAGAGGAGTTTGAAAAATAATAAAAGAAAACAAAGGAAAAAGATTAGAATATGCTGTGTATGGTGGATATTGCAGTAAAGCCAGACCTTCCATGCTCAAGGACGAGCGAGACAGCCCGAGGCTGAGAGGGAGAGGGAGAGGGAGAGGGAGAGGGAGAGAGGAGAGATGGTGTATGGGTTCAAGAGAGGGTTTAGGTCCACCAACTGGTAGTTAGAGATTGAGCTTCTTAACCAAACCCTTCTAGCACCAGCAAGAACGAGCTCAAGAAGAAGAAGCAGCAGCCGTACCCAAGTCAACCGCCAGACTACACTTGGAACGGGGTCTCAAGCAAAAACCCAAAGGAAAAGAAAAAGAGAGAGAAAATTCAATTTTAGAAAAGGAGACAGAGAAAGTTATCATTCTTTTGAGTTTCTCACAGAAGCTTTTCAGGAGAGAGAGGGGTATATATGTGGGATTCTCACGTGGAAATTGATGAGAAAACAGGAGAAGAATTATGACTAGAAAAAAAGAGCTAAAGTGAAAATTCATAGGCCTTTGAGTTCTTACCCTCTTAAATTTTCCTGAAGAAACAGTTAAGTTTTTCTTCTGTGGGTCTTCTTTATCTTATTGCTGCAATTATTGTTGTTGTATGTGTATCTACAAAAATTTCGATGAAAAAGTAAGGCGTTGCCTTGTTTTATCTGAGAAAGTCTCGGGATCGGAAAGTGTTTGGGTTTGGGAAGGATTGTGTTCCTGCCGATCGGTTGGTGTCTCCAAGCTTTGCTGTTCCCCGCAACACCCACAACTGCTACGGGTTTCCAGGTCTTTTTTTATTATTTTCATTTTTATGACTTTCTTTCTTGTTTTTTGTTTTGTTTCTGCTGAGACATGGAATATCTGTAATTCTCTCTTTCTTATTCTCTCCTCTTTTTCTGTCCCTCTATTTGGTGCTCTGGATAAGATGATGGTGGCGATGATGAGAAATGAAGTTCATCTAGTTTTTGTTTTCTGAACATACTGCGGTTACAGAAGGTTGTTGGTCTTCGTTTTGCTTTCTACTTCCTCCCCTTTTGTTTTGTTTTATCTTTTTTTCGGTTCTTTCATTTTTCGTTGTTGGTTTCTTTGTAATTTTTTGTTATGTTTTTCCTATTAATTTTTTTCTCCTTTTTATGTTCCAAAATAATGAGTTCTTCAAAATTCTATGGTTATTTCCCGTGGATTGTTTCTGATTTCTTTTTGGGTCATTATTGTTCGTCTATGTAATTGGTTGATAATTGAAGATGCCTACTCGGTGGAGAAATGGGGTTTGTGCCGTATTTGATTCTTTTTTCTGCTGAGGTTGTTTGCAACAGTTTTCTTTTAATCGTTGTTTAAGATTGATCGCGTTGATACTTGAGTAGAAATGATATTTAAGAAAGAAACCCTGTAAGTCGATATGTGGATTTGATATCTGCATGCAAACGAAGTTTGCTGCTTTGACTTATACGTAGATTGCACGAGATTTAATCAGAGAAAAACTGCAGGAGACATAGCTGTAGGACTGGTATTCTCTTAAGCAGTTAAGCTTACACTTGTTTGCAGCGAGACTAAAATCTGATACACTGATTCTTTAAATTCAATTTTCAGGAACTAAGTTTGTTTTATATGAAACGATAATAAGAATGGTTACTTACAGGTCGCTGTTTTGATTGGCTCTTTTCAGTTCCTGGGTGCCTTCGTAATCTGAATCAAATCAAAGGTGGAGAGGTTTACAGATTTGAAAACTATGGTTACTTTTTACACTAGTTCAAATAATCAAAGAGATGCTGCGCCCATGCTCTACTTAAGGGAACATTTGCCAACTTCGTTTGCAGAAGCACCGGTTCTTCCAGGTAATATGATGATGTATATGAATTCCGGGTCATACTCGGACGCTTTGGCTGGGAATTCTCAGCACCAAAACAACTGCATGGAAATCCCTTCGTTGGGTCCTTCAAATTCCGCACCACAGCAGCAAGAAATCTCGTCAAATCTTGGTGGATCGCGCAGTGTGGAGCATGATTTCAGTGCATGGAGGGCAGGTAGACACGAGATGCCTTTTTCACACCCAATGGGTGGCTCTCCCAGCATTCTTCACAATGGACAAAACTTTCAGGGTCAGGGATTATCCCTCAGCCTCAGCACACAAATCCCCTCAGGAATCCAAATGCCATCTCTCCCATATCGGAATCCTAATCCAGGGTTTGCTTCATTCTTGAGCCCTAATTCATCACATTCGGGTGATAGTGGCGATAGGACTGGCTCAACTAGAGATGAACAGTTGAGAAATGCTGAGTACTTGCCACATAATTTTCCAGGAGGTAATCAAGAACTAAATAAGGAGGATTTATCCCCATATGGGATGTCGAGCATTATTAGAAACATTCCCAATTCTAAATATCTTAAGGCATCACAGCAACTGCTTGATGAAGTGGTTAATGTCCGAAAAGCTCTAAAGCAGCCTGAGACTATTAGAAATGAAAGCACGCATGAGCATCTGGTTAAAAGTCCCAAGGAGGGGGATGGTGGCTCGGGGAATGAAAATTTATTGCCACCGACAAGTGGAGTGTGTTCGTACCCTCGAGAGTCAGCCAATAACTCCTCTTGTGAGCTTTCTCATGCCGAAAAACAAGAGTTCCAGAACAAATTGACGAAGCTATTGTCCATGTTGGATGAGGTAAGACAAATAAGGCAGTTTTTCATGTTTCTTTCTGAGATAATCATGTCATCTATCTCACTTGTGTGGTCATTTGACCGTGGAAGGGGTCTATTTTTAAGATGCAGAAAATGTGAACCTAATCTTCTGATAAATTTGCATTATTTAGGTTTTGTTTGAGTGTTAAAATTTAGGGTATTGGATTTGGTGAAAAAATGAAGAGAGAGATGATTTTTAATATTTATTATAGTGAAAAGTAATGATGTGATGGGGAGAGAGAGATTATATTGTAATTTTTTATTGTGAAGTGTAAAATTTTCTTTGTCAAAAGCACCCTTAAGAGCACTCCTTCACACTCATTGTGATTGAAGATTGTGTTTGCGATGCATTCATGGATGCATATGAAAACTTTAAAAGTTAAATTTTTCTTACACCCTGGGGTGCATAAGAGGAAGGTATCCTAGCATTCATATATGCGAGAAGTGATGAAGGCAGATAGTAACCTGAAGTATGTTCACATTTGAAGGTATTATTTTGTTTGTCATCTCATGTTTCCAAATTGAGGACCTCTAAAACATGGGCGTGCATGTGTGTGTCCAAGAATTACTTAATTGGAGGATCTCGTTTTAGTATTACATGCTGATTCGGCTAAAGGATGTTTATAATGTTACTGATTTGCTTCCAAGTATTCTGTGTATACTATTAGTGCTCAACCATTTTTTGTTGGTAGAAGGTGCATTCATCCCACGGATATGGGGAGGTTTGTTGTTATTCCATAGATAACAGCACAATGTCTTGTTATCTAATTTGTATGTTTAAACAACTAATGATGTTACCAAATTTTGAAATTTTTGATGCGAAGGGTAAAATTAAAATTTTATGGTGGAGCTTTAGGATGTAGAGTTTTGTAAAATTTTGTTGATCATTGGAGGATGAAATGTAGGAAGTTAAACTTACCAAACTTATGATGCTGACATATGATTGTCCCAACTTTTCTGTTGTGTCAGCTTACCTATATCCAGTTCATATTTGTAAATTGGGTAAAGGTGATGATATCAGCCAACCCGTAGGAACTAGTGAATAGATAAGATCACAAACTCTTCTTTTATGTTATAATATTATGGTTAATACTTGATTGTCGCTTATGAAATTCTATAATTCTATGGGAATTAAGTGTAGTCTTCTGAATGGGTCACCACTGTGTTCTGTTAATAATATGATTGCTTTGCAAGTTAGTCACTACCCTCGACTTTCCACATCTCCAACTGCAGGTTTGTAATCGTCGGGCATAATTCCTGGTGCAGCATTTTGTGGGACTGCTTGAGGCCTTGCATTTTGTCCTAAATCTAATTTTCAACGGTTGCATATTTTCATGGTCCACTGGAAGCGTGCTTTACATACTGAGGTGTCTAAAGTAATGAACAAAAGACGAAGAAAGATGAAGAGACATTTTCATCTGTGGCAATTCTGACACTTATTTTTTTTATAAGTAATTCTGACACTTATTTAGGACGGGGAAAAGTTTGTGCATATCTTTATCACTAAGATGTGGACACTGTATAGGAAAATAGTTGGTGCTTGGAGTTTATGCTCAATTCTCACACCAATTACACTCTTTACTTAATTGAATAATTGAGTTGATAGTTTTGATCATCTGTAGGCTATTATTGTAGCTCGTCCATTTTTCACCTCAGATATTTTGTGATTCTCTAGTTGTCTCTATGTAAAGAACTAGGAAGCACATAGTTACTGCCACTGTTTTAATGATTGACTCTTCATTTACTTGTCCCTATATCCTTTTGTGTCCTTAATGTGTCTCGTACATCATTTTGCTGAAAACAGTGGTGCCACTTTTCTTTTTCCTTTTTTTTTGTTCTGATCATTTTTTTAAGGGATAATTGGCTCCTTTTTGTGTGGAGGATAATTGGCTTCTAGTTCTTTGGTAAGTTGGCTAAGAGGGGACGATGGCTTGGCATGACTTTTGAAACCCGGTTTTCTAGGAGTTCATTAGCTCTGTCTTTTCAAGTTGTGTTTCAGGTCTCTTTATCTCGTGGAAGTCATGGAGTTGTTTCTTTTAGCTGTTTTTTCTGATGAAACTAAGTTGTTATTTCTCACTCTAGTTTTCTCTGATTGTTTTGCTGAGTACATTTATTTGCGTTTTTCTACTCTTTGGAGGCCCGTATTTGGTGGTGTTACAGAACCTTTTCACTGTTAACCTAGATCAGCTTACTTTAGACTCCCACATTCACTTACTTTAAACAAGTTATGCTGAACAGATGTTGCATTCGAGACATGAAAGTAAAGTTGTCCACTGCATAGTTTTTTTCGTTCTATTTCTAATAGATACTATGTTATCAGACTCTGTTCGTGGGTATCTTTGGGTCTTTGTGAGATAGATGTATTTGATTAATCTATGAGGAGTTAATCCCTATTCTGGATGCTCTCATCTCTTATATAGCGTAAGACGTGAATCAAGTACTTTTTGCTGGATTATGATACAACTAATGCATATTCTACAATAAAACCCCATGATACCAGCTGATTCTTAAATGACGAAAGCTAAGATGCATTCTGATGATTTAATCCTTGTTTCTATTGCATTTTGAGGAGTTGAACATCTTCTCCCCACAAGGTTTAATTTCGTGATCACTTTTGCACAGGTAGAAAGAAGGTACAAACAGTATTATCACCAGATGCAGATTGTGGTGTCATCATTTGATGTGATTGTGGGATGTGGAGCAGCTAAACCATATACAGCACTTGCCCTCCAGACTATCTCCCGTCACTTTCGGTGCTTGCGTGATGCAATCACAGGCCAGATAAGAGCAACCCGAAAAAGCCTTGGGGAGCAAGATATTTCAGGAAGCAGTAAAGGAGTTGGAATATCTCGCCTCCGATATGTGGACCAGCAGCTCAGGCAACAGAGGGCTCTTCAGCAGCTTGGTATGATGCAGCAACATGCGTGGAGACCACAAAGGGGGCTACCTGAAAGCTCGGTTTCAGTTCTCCGTGCTTGGCTGTTTGAGCATTTCCTTCATCCGTAAAACCTCTGACTTATCCCTCTCCTCTTCCCCCCCCCCCCCCACCCCTCTTCCAAAAAAACTGTTGCAAATTTTCTTGTAAGATATCTCTGAGTACTTTAGTTAATCTAATTTCTTAATTTGTTGTTTGCCAGATATCCAAAGGATTCTGACAAGATCATGCTAGCGAGGCAGACAGGCTTGACTAGAAGTCAGGTAAAAGTCATATGGTTTTGTTATATTACAGTTTGTGCAGTAGCACATCCGGTGCTTTGTGCTCTTCAGGAAAATCTGGAGTACTTCATTATTCTAGAGTTCTAATCATATCATTTGAAAATTGTGGCCTGTTGACGGAAAAATTCCAGGACTCGTTAGACTATGGTGGAGAAAGTTTGAGAAGCCAGAGATATGGTAGCTATGGGGGTTAGGAATAATGCACAAAAAAATTAAAGAATAGATTAACTAGGATAGAACTTTGCAAAAAAAAAAAGCATTTGTTTTCGTTTCTTCTGCTTTTAGTAGGAACCAGATCATTGGGTTTCTTTGGAGATAACACAAGCCATTCTGTGATGATATGTCCATGAATACAACATAAAGCGGAAAGTTTTGGAGTTGCTACTAATCAACTGGGATGTGGTTATACCATGTCATTTATCGGTTTTATGCCCCCGACCTTTCCCAATCACTAGATTTGAGGAACACTAGTTGGGATCTAAAAGTGACAACGTCATGAACTCCTTGGCTTCTTCTTTTTTGTCTGGTCCTTATTATTCATTAAAAATGTCTTGTCTTAACTGGCTATGAGTTGTTTGTATGTTTCCTTTTTCTTTTTTTGACGGCACCTTTGAGCTGTTTCAGGTCTCAAACTGGTTTATAAATGCACGAGTGCGTCTTTGGAAGCCCATGGTCGAGGAGATGTACAAAGAAGAGATTGGAGATGCTGAGATGGACTCTAATTCTTCATCTGAAAATGCAGCCAAGGCGACAAGAGGTGATAATGGAACCTCTGAGGAAATAGGGGAAGATTTCCAACAAAGTGCGAGTTCAACAGGAACTGAGAGATGCAGCACTGGTCAACTCATGGACTCCAAATCCGATCATGTTCCTGATGTGGAAATGGTAGGATCTACTGGAGTAGTCAATTATCAAAATGGGACTCGTGGAGAAGCTGAAAACGAATATGGGCTAGTTAAGCGCAGGGAGGAACAAAGGACTAGTATGGAGGATTGTAGTCTCTTCCCTGATGCAATAGTCCAATCTGAAGCAGCCAATGAAAGGTTCATGGCAGCTGCTGTAGCATATCAGATGTCAGAATTAGGGAGGTTTGGGGGTGGAAATGGGGTATCTCTCACATTGGGGTTGCAGCATTGTGAGGATGGCAGCCTACCCATGTCTGGTATTAACCACCACAGCTTCGTTACCATGAGAGGGGACCAAATGTACAATGCTGCGCCACCGTCTGTAGGTGCTGAGACCACAGACTTCGAATGCATAAATCCTGGTAACCAGCAGCATAGGTTCAGTTCTCCCCATCTATTGCATGATTTTGTTGTGTGAAAATGCTGATTGCGGATCCAAATAGTTGGTTTTTGAAGTATTATTGCTTGCAAGAGGTACAGTAATTGCCTGGCTGTAGACTGTTCCTCCGTGAACATTGGTGATCTTGCTTGCAGATGTGGTTAGAAAAGATTGCAGTTCTCCGGATATGGTCACATATAAGACAGTTGTAATATATGAAGGAATTGGTTGGAAGATTAGCATATTTGTAAAGATACATATGTTTTTGTTTAGCATGTGGAAAAAGAATTGTACAATTAGTGCCTACTTCATTTCCATGAAGAAAGGTTTTATATAATTTGAAATAAAAGGATGATTGGATGTTGGCCTCCGCATATCTTTTATTGCCTCGGTTGGTGCTTCGGTCGTTGCCAAGTTTCGAAGTGATAGATGAGTAGTAGCTTGCTGATTCACCAACTCTAAAGGCTCTTTGCATTGGTTCTTTGGAACATCTGAACAGGTCAAGGGAAGCCTGGGATTTTTCGCAACAACGTAGTTTTTTTTTTTTGGGTAATTGAGTAAGATCTTGTATAGAAAAAACCAGAAGATAGACGGGGGGGAATAACCCCACCACAGGAATGGTGCACAAGAGCAAGCCAACCAAACAAACTAACAAAAGAACCTAGCCAGGTTCAATACAGAAGAAGTACCAAAAGCCGAAACAGAAGGCAGCAAGTTTAAACATTCAGCAAAATAAATTAATCAGTGCGACCACTCCTGAAAACCAAGTCTGAGATACCCCATCTGGTGCAATATCACGATTAGCAGCTGAAAAT
The DNA here is from genome assembly GCA_963930655.1 of Myrica gale. Classification (NCBI taxonomy): domain Eukaryota; kingdom Viridiplantae; phylum Streptophyta; class Magnoliopsida; order Fagales; family Myricaceae; genus Myrica; species Myrica gale. Next base: position 18,668,209 of record OZ005612.1, on the reverse strand, counting down.
GGGATGTTTTGCAGCAGGGAGATTCTAGCTTGAACAAGAAAAGGGATGTTTTGCAGCAGGGGATGTTTCGCAACAACGTAGTTCAGCAGCCGTGATCTGTCTATTTCTATCGCTACACTCCCAAACTTGTCTTACCTGCCTTACGAGAATTCACCCCTAAAAGCTAGATCAAGAGGGAGCCTAAGGCGTATAAACCTCACATTGGCATTTGTGCACTAGGCTTTCCTAGTCCCGGGCTAACACTGTAATATTGACGTCATCCCCCACGCTGCACGATTGGTATCACATACTACCAATGTGGGACGGATTCTATGCTTCCGAAATGGTCCATAACATATCCAACTCCTTTGCATAAACTCTGGGATGACAAATGGGTCAAAATCATAATAGACACTTGTGTGGCCTTTTCTTGCTTCTGCTTTGGATCATCTTACTTGGTTACCAGAATACCCCACCCCGTGTTGTCATCTTCTCCAAATGAATTTTCATCTTTGTACTCGTTGGAACGCAACTCTGTTTCGACGTGAAAATCATCAAAACCATATAAGCTCAGTGCTTGCAGAAGCAAACAAATAGAAGGTTTTTCGGAACAAACGGGGTTCTCATGGACCAACGTGAGGGATAGAAAGTTCACTTGCACGGCACAAATTCAATTTACCAGCCCAAAATTGCTCGATAATGGGAAGTCGAGGGATAGTGGGTAAGAGCAATTCGGCTCTCTTCTTTGCAGTTCTATTGTTTTTTTTAACGAAATATTGACGTAGTAGTTATTTGTCATTTTTCATACCTTTATTTTCAACTTTTCAATACCACATAAGACTTTGAGGTAGAATTACTCCTTTTATTTACAACATAAGACAACATTCACTTCAGCTTCTACAAGAATTTGGAACATATCAAGGTGTCACTAGACAAACAAGATTTAAAAACATGGAAGAGGGAAGCTGGCTGCCATCAAAAGGGGCATAAGTTCGTGAGTTATTCCAATCGCCTTTGTTCTTCCCACTAAAACTTATTCCTCTTCTTGGGAAGCTTTTACGACATTAATGTTGTACCCACTTGATTCCAGGTACAACTGATTTCCCAATTAACATAAATCCATTTATTTTCACCTTCCTGAATTCATGGGGAAAACCTATTTTATAATAAAAACTAAGGTATGGTACAACTTCAGACTGAAAATTTCAGTTAAAGAGGATCAACAAAAACATCGGACGTCCTTCAGCTAATTAGAAGACATAAATCCCATCCTTCGCGTACCATTAAGAGTATATATTAGTAAGATAAAACCACAAAAAGTGACAGGAAATTGCCACACATCATTAACCATAATCCCAGGCTCCTCTGGAGGTATGCTATACAGAAACCTCCCCCAGGAGAAATCAGAGTAAAGAAAAGAAGTTCAAAAGGGATTTGGAAAAGTGGTTGTCGCTTAGAGCAAGCATCCTGCCAATAAGGCTTTTTTTTGAGTTTGTGTCTCCCGTATCAGAATGCATAAACTAAAGTATGAACAGGTGTACGAGCCAGATGAAGATTCTCGCTCAGCCAGCCAGAATTGCGATATAATTTGTTCCTACTCCAGTGCTCGGGCTTACAATGACGCTATGATCTACCTGAAAAATATCCAGAAAAAAAGGTTAGGGAACAATTGAATATTAATACAAAGATCATGACAGTGGAAAAGGATGAATCCGCATACTAACCTATTGTATAGAACCTTTACATCTTCCCCTAACAATGGACTCTCCAAGAATAGATCACCGCACTCTTTCACATCCACAGTCTTCACATCAAAATCCTTATAACCACAATACTCATTCCATTCAAACCACATCTTTGAAATTACTTCCTTTTTGAAGCAAGTGTTATGATCGTCCTCTTCAGGTGAATCGGCAGCTACCAACCTATATGCAAAAACTCTCCTCTTCTGACCCGGTCGAAATGCACGGCCTATCGCTTGGCGGGTCACTGATGGATTAAGAGGAACATCCAGAATAATAATGCGGGATGCCCCAACCATAGATATACCCTCCCCACATGCCTTGATCGAACCAAAGAAGACTTTGGCATCAGAAGAATTGTTGAAGCGCTCCACGGACCATTCGCGATGGTCAGATGTCGATTCACCTGAAATAACAAAGATTTCTCTTCCAGGACTCCAACCCTTCATCTTCACTGCTAATCTCTCCAGAAATTTCAAAGGTAGGAGGTACTGACTGAAAACAAGAAGCTTCTCTCCAGCTGCCTCACATAAGCTAAGCATATTAAGAAAGAATTTTGCCTTCACTCCATCTCCCACATCTAATTTCTCCAAGATCGGATCCACAGTATCGGCTGTGGCATGATTCTCGGAGAAAGAATTCAGTGTCGGGTGGAGATAGACAGCACTCCCAACAGAGCTAATTTTGAATTTCCTTACCAACCTTTTCAATTTCGCAACTTCATGCTTTTGTCTGGAGCTGAGATTCAGTACTACAGTGAAATCAACAAGACCGGGAAGCTCATCCAGGAAGTCCCCTTTATAATAATGAAGGACCTTGCTGGTCATCTCACGTAGATCTTGTATGACAGCCACTTTCCTTCTAAAATCATTGTCCTTCTGTAAGGTGTCTTCAACCAAGTCGTAGAAAGCCGATGCACCTGCTTTGAACTGCCTTCTCACACCCGGTATATCTAATCTACTCATTATGCGCTTGACAACACCGCGAGAGGTTTCCAATCGTAGAAACTTTGGTCGGACAAGATTCAAAATATTGAACACTTCTTTCACATGATTTTGATAGAGGGTTCCTGAAAGTACAACTTTTCTAGGTGTTTGCACCTTCACAAGGGACTGTAACATATCAGTGTTCTCATTTCTCGGAGTGTGGCCTTCGTCAAGAACAAGAATGGAAGGAGCCTTAAGAAGTATCTCTTGACATGAAGCAGAGATCTTGCTGGATTCATTGTCACAAACAATATTTGAGAATTGTTTGTACCCTAAGAAGAGAATACTCTTACGCTCTACCCACTGTTTCAACACCTCAAGTTGCTGAGTCCGGTTATCTGCTTTGACAGTGTAGAAATCATACAGTGGAATATCCTCCACTTGCCATGTCTGGAATTCCTTTTTCCAAGTTTGCAAGATTCCTTTAGGTAGCACGACCAGTGGTCTAGCATGTGGGTACTTTCCCAGGAAGCTTTGCATAAAGCTAATTATCATAAACGTCTTCCCAGACCCAGGAGCGTGGGCCAAGATGCAGCCCCCAGGATTATCACCCACCAAGTTGCTAATAAGAAAATTGAAACCCTCCACTTGATGAGGTTTCATTTGCTTCCTATGCCTTGGATGGGCAGATATTTCAGCTACCAACAGATCATCTTTGGAAAATTTAACTCCAAATACCTCAGTCGCGTCTTTGTCTTTGGCATTTCGAGAATCAGTCGGGTAAGTCCGGGTACTCCTTTTGGCCTGAAATGAAATGGAAAATACTTATGAAAGGCAGTTGAATTTCCAAAAGAAGGCAATGAGTTAACATGGCATTAAAATATCCCTTTTTATTTCAAGCACATCAAGTAACTCATGGCTTTAAATCCAGAAGTCATATGTACAATGTTACCGAACCAGAGCTCAATATCATCAAGTACCAATGAATTTCATCAACTTACATCAGGAAAACCGCAGCAACTATCCATCTCGCAAACATTTAAATATTTTTATTAAAATCAAAAAGAAGGGAAAAAAAGGACCACCACTTGGAATAAGCTATTTTATATACTGCTGTTCCTTGCCGACCAAATTAGTGAATTAAAAAGAATACAGTTATATGAAAATTGAATAAATGCACCAGCAATCCTCACCTTATTGTACTGCAACTCAATTATGGTCTCAATTTCTCTGTCTATAACCCCACAAATGCGACAAACATAACCAAGATCATCCTTTAAGACAAAAGAGTGATCGCAGTCCTCCCCTTCTTCTCTTGCTTGTGCATCAGCTATTGGATCCATTGCAGCATCCTAGTTAATACAATAGTATAAAGTCAGTAGTGACGATTTCACATATACAAAAGGTGTTTCCCCACTCCCTAATAAGGTTGGACAACCATTATTCATTCTCATGTTTTGGGGTAACATTTAACAAGCAACTCAAATTGAAGGCTAGATTTTAAGAATTGTGCAGCAATTTCGAAGCATGATTATGAGCAGTTGGTGCTCATTCAAAAATGCATAAACAGTCAAGCTTTAAAACCCACGATATAAGCCTATGATATGACAAATGTGAAAGGAGCTAATGTAATGCAAAGACAACTAAGAAAAAGTACAAGAGCAAATAAAAAGTGCAAAAAACTAGGAAAAATGTTTGATCAAAGAAAATAGTGTGGATGTACCCATAAACTATCACCAATTAGCATACGTTTTAGCTACTTTAAGGACATTTCATCCTGCAGAATCACCTGGCAATGACTTATTTGCAGAAGGAAATATTGCGATCTATGTAGGGTAAAACCATCTTTTTTCTACTTTGATGAAAGGCACAACAGCCTTAAAACTATCGTCGACCTGAAAATCTTGTCCCTGATGTCTAGTCTACTACTCCCCTTAAATTTCCAAAAGGGTTTTACAAAACATGGCAATTGACATGCAAATCCATTTAGTCCTCCCTAACAACTTCAGTATTGAATCCAAAGCCCAACTTTATGCTTCTAATACATCAGTAAGTCCAACCAAACAATTCTAGTAACCTGGTATTCAAAGTAAGCAAAGAGTTTTGACACAGTTCTAACAAGGAGTGAATAATTATGCAAGGTGTGTCTCATTTCAGGCACAAATAAAACTGAATGAACAAAAACATAATGAAAAAAGCATGTCACTTGTCATAATACCTTTGAACATTCTAACGCCATGTTCATCTCGTTCCACATATCGTCCAGACCATCATCTTCAGTATCAGTCAAATGATTGTATTCATCTTCTACGCCAACATAAACACCTTCTTCTTTCTGGATGTCGAATTCAGCACTTACTTCTTCTTGTTGAGCTCCACCCTTTGCCGAGCGACGAACAGGACCGTGGTATTCCTATCAATAATTGGAAGGATGAGATAAAAATATTATCAAAGTAGTGAATTACACTAATTATGAAAATGAGAAGAAAAAAACACGGAATTTCTGTAAGGAAAGAATATATCATCTTATACTGATGATTGCAACTATCAATTTGCATAAAACCCAAACTGAAACTGTAAATAACATCACCCAGTATATAGCAGATGAAAAAAAATAGTTAAAAAAGAAATAATACCGTTATTTAGATTACCCATCCGAAAAACATAAATAAACATAATGAAAAAGACCATCCAAGAAAAAAAAAACTGAAATTGATAATTTTACATGCATCAAACTCATGTTGTAGCACTGGTTACAATGTAAATTATTATATAGTACAGATTGACTCGTAAGGCTTCAAGTAGGTGAACAAGAAATAATAAATTGGACAAGCCGTCACGGTAAAAAATGTATCTTTAGGCTGCCACTGGGCCAGGGGATTAAGCTTAGGGAGATTTGTACACAAAACCAAGTCAAAACAAATGATAGTGAATGCTGCACTATAAAAGAGGACACAGTTGTCCCAAACGAGGAACTTCTAACCTCGAGGAGTTGCAAACGGTAAAACATCATCACAGTACATGTTGTATACACTTCACTGATACAATAAACTTCTTCGAACCAAAACTGTTGCTTACAAGAGGCATATTTCCAACCATGAGCCTTTTCGAGCAGCTCTTTCAACTGCCACCTAATCTCCCAACAAGTTGCTTAGTTTAGCTGCTCTTCGGCTTTTGAGAACATGGTGTACTAGTTCTCGAGAGTGAAGCCTAAAGAACCTACTATAAATATAGGGTCCTTGGTACAAAACATTAATTTGAATAATTCAATACTATGGAAGAGGTTACTCAAAACAAAATTCTGACAATGAACTAGTAAACTCATGCATTTAAGATATGTTTGTACCTAACACTACAAAATGAAGAAGCATGGTGAAAAGGGCAAAAATTTAAAAAATAGCAACTTACACAAATGTGCCAGTAGCTGTTTATATTCTTTTTCTACCTTTTGGAAGAACATGAGGGATTGTAGAGCAAAGTTTTCATATACATGAAAGCCTAATATGTAGTTGTAATATCCTTACTCCAACCAACTTTTTTATGCATGTCTCTATGTGTGTGTGCCAAAATGGGATCCAGTGCTTCTAATTTGTTGAGTGAGTGTATGCATGTGTCATGCATGCTTTGGTCATTATATTCATGTCAGCATCTTTAAACCTTCAGCTTTGTGATTGGAAATGCGTGGCAGACTTACCAAAAAGTTCTTCATGAGAAATTGTCCAGCTGATCTTGGCAAGACAATTTCCTGAAAGGGAGCAAGCGGCTGCTGATATCCATTGTCTTCCTCATCTGAGTCAATAAGCACAACAGTCTGAGATGCTGGTTTAGCATCCTTCGCAACATAGTCATCCTCCAAATCAATAACAACTGTATCCGACAAACGAGTAGCTTGTTTTGAGGCTTCTTTACTCTGGCTCTTTTCTGATTCCAGGAATGTACTTATAAGTGCAGGATACTTTGCAAAATATGGGCTCAGAGTCTGCATCTTTCGAGCAATGAGGGCTTCTATATCTTTTGTAACACTTCCATATTTACCACAGTCTAACCTTTCCAGCAAGTTGGTGATAGCAAATGGATCGCGGTAATCAATGACTGCTGAAGAGGTTTTTGGTTTCTTCTGTTCAGTATCATTAGGCATGCTAGCAGAGCAGGCCATCCTGCCACAATCTTTTCCACTACCGGATAACTTCAGTCTTTTATGTCCCATTTGGTAAAACTCTGATCTTGAAGCAGATTGTAATGAATGAACTGTCACAAGTACACCACATAATAAAGCAAAATTAATGACACCATACTCCTACTCTAAACGTAAAAACTCATCGCACCGACTAACGTTTTTTTTTTTGTTTGGGAGGGGGCCGGCTAAATCATGATTCGCGAAAACTACAAGCAGGAGGGAAAACTATAAGGCATCGTCTCTTTGTTCCATTGAGTGTCTTCGAACGTTATATACTTAAAAAAATACTAAAATTTTGTAACCTTATTTCACCCTAAAATGAGATTCTTGCATCATTTGTTTAATGCTCATCTTTCTCTTTCTAGCCAAGAGCCTACGTGTTCAGACTAATTTCACCCCTAAAGAAATGTAAATACCGTAATTGTTCTTTGACCATGCATCGTAGAGATCAAAGCCTGAAGAAATGATGATTAACATGCCCACATTTCGAGTAAAATGCAGACAAGAAAAATAACATAAAACATGCAGAGAGAGTACCTTTCCGAGTGGCGCGATTACTCGGCAACGCTTCAACCGCTGGCTCCATGACACCGCAAGTTCGAGGAAACGCAGAGCCTAGAAAAATAGTGCGTTGCTTGTTTTTCACATAAAAGGAGGGAGCCTACCAATTGTAACAGAGAAATCCCCAAATTAAAAATTGAACCCCTATGAAGGTACGCTCCGTTGTTTTCTTGGCGAGCTTTAGGAAGATTTTCTTCTTCTTTTTTCCGTTGTGTCCTCGAATACTACAGGCGAAAGTTCCTTTTTTTTTAGCTAAGAACTACAGGCGAAAGCTCACTCGTACTGAAAATAACGCAGAGAAAGAGAGAGCGAATTGTACGTATTTAATTTGCACTGGTTTAGAGTGTTAGTCAGCTTCCGGGGAATTCCATTGGTGATCAGCGATTGGGACTGACCAATGGGGATTCACAGAGTGGCGCTGGAAAATCGTTGGTCGTGTAAGCCAAATCTTTTTCTGTGTTTTCTTCTCGAGAAATGGACAATTAAGGCTATGTTTGTATTTGTTAAAAGAACCTTTTCAATTACTTTTTTATTATTAATTTTCTTTATAAATTTTAATAATTTTTTATAAATTTCAATAACTCTTTACAAATTTTTTATTAATTTCAAGATAATCTACGATATTTCAAAAAAAAAACTTTAAAAAAATCAAACACAAAAAAATGGTTTCGAAACTAAACCAAACACAATTTTTTTGCGTTAACAGCAACGCGAGGAATACGAAGGAGCTCCACGGGATTCGGGTCCCATGACCATTCTTCCGTTGTGTTTGGCTGTCCGGAACGGTTCAATCTGAACCGGAGTAAGGTTGTCCTTGTCCCGTACCTTCTGAGGACGCCAAGTTTTGCCAACTTAAATGAAATCCGGTAATATTTGTTTGCAAAAATATTACAAGTTATATAATGAATGTTACACAATTTACAAACTAAATATTTGAATTTTATTATATAATGAATGTTACACAATTTACAAACTAAATATTTAATTTTTTAAAAAAAAAATTCACATAAATTTTAATGTATATATTTTTAAAAATTCTAATATATATTATTTTTTATACATTTTTTACAAACTTCAATAAAAATTAAGTAACATTTTTTTAATTTTACACAAAATTTTATACAAAAAAATTATAAAGCTTCAAGATAAATAAATATTCATGATTTATAAAAAAAATCTTAAAAATCTTATAATTTTTTATAAAACAAACCTCCCAACATTTTTCTGCCATTATAGTTACAATGAAAATCCGAATCTTTTAAATGAATAAATAAAATATTGAATACTTTTCAAATGAATAAACAATTTTGTAAATTCCCTCTAAGCGGGTGTTTGAATTAGTTTATTTTTATCTCGATTAGTTTTGAGATTTGTACAGTTTTTTGGTTTCACAAAAATTAAGGGGCTGTTCGGTACCTTTGTATTCTCAGGATTTTTTGAATCCTGAGAATATACAAACCGAACATATTTTTTAACATCACTTAAAAATAACTACAGCACGTATACCAATAAAATTAACATCACATAAAAATTTTTAAAACACAAAAAATTCTCAAAAAACTACACCACCGAACATCCTCCAAGTAATTATCAGGAGAGCTATACAATCGGAAATCTTTAAAGAATTCATCAATGGAAGTTGTCCGCTTTTCACGATACATGCATGGGCGAGTGTGGGAGATCATTACGTAACTCTGATTTTGTTTTTGGGAGAAAAAGCAAAACAAACCAAATAGAGGAAGGCTGCTTCCAATTGCAACCTCGGAATAACGCTTTTATCCTCCTAGAGTACTGGCAGTCAGCCTCCACGCCTCCATTTCCTGATTTCAGACATAGATTAGAGAGTCGTTTCTGTTAGCTGTTTGGAGGATGGGGAGAGAGAGGTAGAGAGAGCGTTACCAATTTCACTTCTCGCTCTATTTCTCCTTTTGGGGGCCTCCGCTTAGCTGGCCTTTCCGCGAAGCCGACGGTCACGACCTCTTTAGATTCTACCGAACACCACCACCACTACCAACCTTTCTCTCACTTCCCCCGTTTTCGATTCCTCGCAAATTTTTCTCTCTTTCTCTCTCTTATGCTTGCTAATAGTGACACTACGTACTCCAATTTGCAACTCACACTTCCCCTTCTCTTTCCTTTCCTTCAATGGCTTCTCAGCAACAGTTAACTGCAATAAAGGTAACCCAAAATTCCCCTCTCCCCCTCCCCCCAAACCCCATTTTTTTTTACTTAAAGCTCTCTTTGAACTCTAATTGAAGTTGTTTTGTCGTGTTTTTTGGGGTTTTGTAGGGCGCGAAAGTGCTTATGGTTGGGGCAGGTGGTATCGGCTGCGAGCTGCTCAAGACTGTCGCTCTCTCTGGCTTCCAGGACATTCATATTGTGAGTATAGGTTACTATTTTACTGTTGTGGTTGTGATCTCCTTTCTCACAATTTTTCCGGAATTATTTTTAATAGGTTTTTGTATTTTCGTTCTGCTACTTTTGCTAGGGTTTTTTTTTTACTCGAGGGGTTATATGTTTATATGGTTTATTTTTCGCGTCCACGTCTCATTTGCTAGTTGTTTGAAGTTTATGTGTTCGTTTTTGTTGGATTCATGGGTCTTCTAGCGTTCCTCTGTTTCTGTTTATTTGGGTTTATGGAGTTTGGGAAATTAAATTAAAACTTTACCCCCTAGAATAAATTCAATCAATTATTATGGCGGAAAGTAATGGGTTAATCAAATAGTTTGTTGCATAGCATATACTGAGCATAAGGCAATAATCTTAGTTCATTTCCAGTTTCGATTATTTTCTCCCTCTTTTCGTTTTGTAATCAAGTGCAAGAAGGCGAAAAATTCTCATGGTTATATTCTTTCCCCTTATATGAGATATCTTATATGAGGTAAGGAGTTTATAAGTATGTGTAGGAGTAACGGACAATGTTGCTAAGTCTTGAGGTTTTGTACTTGGTGGAAGTTGGACCAGCTGATTTATGTTGACGTTCATATCTGCAAGCCGACTAGTTATTTTGAGCCTTGTGTTAGTCCAGCATAGGATTTTGAAATGCTCTTATTTCAAGTCTCTTTGCATCTAGCTATACACGGTGATCTCGCTAATACTATTGCTTTGTTGTTGTTGTTTTGGTCAAATGTCTTAACCACGGAAAAGTAAAGAGAGAGCCGATAGAGGCAAAGTTGGTCACTAATTTAGTTACAAAGGATTGCTGTAAATGATAGCACTGGTCTTGCCATTGTTTTAGCAGTAGTAATATCAACTAGCAAGGTTAGTTGTGGTAATTGGACCTTGACTTTGGTGAAGGTGGTGGTGTCTCCAGATATGTGCCTGAGATGGCTGTAGTGCATTAATCCTGGTGAATAGCGAAGATGATGAGTTAAATAGTTTTTAGAGATGTTTGTCTTGATGGTGGTGGTCCTTTTGGGGTTGTGACGTTCTGTGGTTGAAGATTGGAGTAACTGTCGGCTACTGGTGGTCAAAAGGTGATGTGTATATCTAGTTATTATATTCAGATGTCTATCCATTGAATTCCGTTTCTCCTCTCTCAACTTGAGATTGTAATTCTGGTATATGGTTAACCACTTTCTTGTTGGATATTTTATGATGGATGAAGTAGTGAGAAATTTCTGTATGCAGTTTCTGGGGTATACCACAGTTTGGTTTACAGTCTTTTTTGATGTTCTAGTAGTTTGAAGAGTTTTGCTTGTATGTAGGGTTGTGAGAAAATTTTCTCATGCTTGTGGTGCTAATTTGCAGATTGACATGGACACCATAGAGGTGAGCAACCTCAACAGACAATTTCTATTCCGACAATCACATGTTGGGCAATCTAAGGCCAAAGTAAGTACATTGATAAAATCCTGCATCGGTTTTCTTGCATAGGCACTTCCTTTTGTATGGTCTTCTCATAAAATTTTCAACCAGGTTGCTCGGGAGGCTATCTTAAAATTTAGGCCTCACATTAATATTACTCCATACCATGCAAATATCAAGGATCCTGACTTTAATGTGGACTTCTTCAAGCAATTTAATGTTGTTCTGAATGGACTTGACAACCTAGATGCGAGGCGACACGTGAATCGCCTCTGCTTGGCAGCTGAAGTTCCGTTGGTTGAAAGTGGGACAACTGGCTTCCTTGGACAGGTGATTGCTTTCTTATAGTTGTCTTTAAGATTTATGCATACTATATCAAGTGTGTATTATGGATTTTATTCAATTATGCTTTTAGCGTCTGATTTTTTTTTTCAATTCTTGTATTATCGTACAGCGTGTATGTGTATACAAACACACAAAAATTCCCTACATGGGTTGTTGAAATCACTCAATCCATGCAAGTTATACATCCAGTTTATTCGACCAAAGATGTTTCACTTAGGAAAAATTAATAGATATTGTATATTGTATGATTATTTTCAATGCAGCTCATTCCTAGCGTGTTAGATTTCTGCTCCTCCATCGGTGATGATTATTTTTTCTTCCTTTTTCGTGATTTGTGGAAGCAGGTAACTGTACATGTGAAGGGAAGAACAGAATGCTACGAGTGCCAGCCGAAACCTGCTCCAAAAACGTACCCTGTCTGCACTATTACAAGTACTCCGTCAAAGGTATTTCACATGTTTCTTGGTTCAGTTTTTTTTTTTTTGGTTTTTGAGTAACTGCTTCAGTAACGCTTTTGGAAGACAGGAGCCTGACTTGGCTGTAGGTAACCATGAATTAGAACTTGTACCTTTCTACCAGTCAGCACCTTAATTTGTAGTCGAGTTCTCATAGGAGCCTTAATTACTGCTGGTTTCTTGATTAGATTTGCAAGTATTTAAGTGAGAGATTCCTATAATGCCGAAATAAAAGACATGAAGTTGGAGAATTGTGAGAGAACAAGCTGCAGTGGAGAGGCATCAAAGGGACCAAGAACTATACCATGTAGAGGAGTACCATTAGAAATAAAAAATAACTTCCCTGTAAGACGGACACAAAAGCTTTAACTTGCAGCTCCTAATTCATTGAGACTTGCCATTTCTTTTAGACTTCAATAGATAATTGTCTGCAAAAGAAGTTTGTTTCTGATTGAACCGTTAAACTCGACAACATAGAATGTCATATGATTTCTGTTAGCTTATGGGAAGTACTGTTTTAATTAGGCGAATTGTCATTTGTCTGGAGAGATAAATGACATCATATGATTGTTTTCAAGGTAAACTTCTGTTCCATAAGTACTTAGCTCTGACATGTTTGTTTAATTATTGCAGTTTGTTCACTGTATTGTATGGGCAAAGGACTTACTTTTTGCTAAGTTATTTGGGGACAAGAATCAGGGGAATGATTTAAATGTGCGTTCTACTGATGATGCGAGCTCATCAGAACATGCTGAAGACGTATTCGAACGTAGAAAAGATGAAGAAATTGAACAGTATGGAAGGAGAATATATGATCATGTGTTTGGTTATAACATTGAATTAGCTTTATCTAATGAAGAGACATGGAAGAACCGTAATAGACCAAAACCGATCTATAGTAGCGATATCCTGCCCAATGGACTGTCTCAACAGAATGGAAATATGGATAAAAACCATGCAACGGATGATCCATCATCAGTATCTGCTATGGCATCTCTGGGAATGAAGAATCCACAGGATATCTGGAGCCTTATGGAAAATACCAGAATCTTTTTGGAGGCTTTCAAACTATTTTTTGTGAAAAGAGAGAAGGTTTGGCTTGAATGATTCCTTTATTTGGAAGACTCTAGACCACTTGATTTACTTTTCCCATGTAGCACGCAACTTTGAGTGTTTGATTTTAACTTTTGTTCTTCTTGCCGGTAACCAGGAGATTGGAAACCTGACTTTTGACAAAGATGATCAGTTAGCTGTGGAATTTGTTACTGCTTCTGCAAATATAAGGGCTTCTTCTTTTGGCATCCCTCTGCATAGCCTTTTTGAAGCTAAAGGTATTGCCGGTAATATTGTCCATGCTGTTGCAACAACAAACGCTATTATTGCTGGGTTGATTGTGATAGAGGCAATCAAGGTGCTGCAAAATGATACAAAGAATTATAGGTGTGCACAGTTTTTGTTCCTTTTTGCTTGATGTGTTTGCTTTGGAATATGTTTTTCCGTTAATTTTCTGATTATGTGTACTCTATATTGTCGTGAGGATGAAAGCAGTGGTCCTACAGTTCTCTGTTGATCTGAGTTTTTGTTTATGGAGTTGCAGTTATTTGGATGCAGTGCCTTACTTGCCTTATTTGTTAATGAGCATCTTGAGCTGTATTCCTTTCTATTTGTTACTCGGATGCACTAATCTGACTGTGATATTTATGTAGGATGACATATTGTCTCGAGCACCCAAATAGGAAGATGTTGTTGATGCCAGTGGAACCATTTGAAGCTAACAAATCTTGCTATGTTTGTTCAGAGGTGCGTTAGATCCCCAATGAACCCAAGTTTGAACTTTGTTATCTATTTTTATTGACAATTTATTCACCTTGCAACATGTCACATGTGATGCGACTGAAAATAGACGCCACTAACGCTCGAGATCAATACTCACCATGCAAAGTTGCAAGACTTCGTTGAAAAGATTGTTAAGGCCAAGCTTGGGATGTACTTTCCACTTATTATGCATGGGTCAACACTTCTTTATGAAGTTGGCGATGATCTTGATGAAGACATGGTAGCAAATTATGCAGCAAACCTTGAGAAGGTATTTTTTATTCTTTTGTTAAAATTCACTTGTCGTTGTGTTCTGAATGTGTCCTTTTCCTCTCTCTCTTCTCTCGATTTAAATCTCAGGTGCTGTCTGAGCTTCCTTCTCCGATTACTAGTGGGATGGCAGTCACAGTTGAGGATTTGAAACAGGAACTTACTTGCAATATCAATATCAAGCACAGGTTTTTCTTCGTCCTCTATATGCGTTTGAGTATAGCTGTCTTTTCTTATATGTGAAGTTCTTACGATTTTCTGGTGGTAAGGCTTCGCCTTGGGTTCTAACATGTCCCAAGTTCGAGCCCCAACATCCCCATTATCGCCCTTGACTTATCTGCTCCCTGGGTTGTGGGGTCGGTCCAGTGGGCCGGGGTTTGTACTTCAGGGTTGGGCCAAAAGGGTCCGGCTTTGGGGAATTTCCTCGTCATAAAAAAAAAGAACTACGTGGATGGCTCCCATTTACATAAAAAAAAATCCATAGATGTTGTGACTTTCTGACTATATAGTTAACTGGAAATCGTTTTTCTGACACTGAAACATGGTGCCCAGAGTTTTTTGAGTGTTGCATCTGGATCTGTTATTTGTCTATTCAAAGTGTGCTGTCCTAGAGATAAGATACCGAGTCATACTTCCCTATTGAATTTGAAATTAGTTTTTGCACAAGAATGACTATTCTCCAGATCCTTTATTGGTTTTGAATTATTTCCAAGAACTGTTTAATTATGAATGCTCTCTGTTTAGATTCTTTGTGGTTGCCCTATTTTCATTCTATGAAACTGAACTCTTGAGCATAATTATGTGCAATGATTTCTAGTAATGAGTTATTCTACAAGGATGGTGTTGTGGTTGCAAATCAGTCTCATTATTGAACTGCTGGCATTGCTTGAGACTGTCTTTAACATGGCAAATCCCAGGTGGTGAATAAACTACTTTGATTTCCCTCCTGCTTTATGACCTTTCAGGATCTCCTCAACCTGCTCACGTTATAATAACTGCTCTAGTCTGAAGTGTCAGTTTTGGTCGGTCTATTGATGAGCTACTTTAATGAATTCATTGTACATTTCTATTCTGACAGAGAGGAATTTGATGAAGAAAAGGAACCTGATGGAATGCTTCTGTCTGGATGGACTCAAGCTTCTCCAGAGGAAAAGGACGATAACAAGTCTGTTGGCAATGGTGTGGGCGCATCAGATGCATCACAAACAGGGCCAGTGGAGGTTGACAAGAATGATGAGATGGGAAGTGGTTCTGGAAAGAAAAGAAAACTGCTTGAGGTTTCTGAAGGCGCTTTTCAAGATTGTTCTACTGTTAATGACAAAGGCATAAATCACAAGAGACTGGAACTGGTTGAGGAGGATGACGACGACTTTCTCATGCTTGATGAGGAACCGGACATCTACAAGAAGAAAAAGTTGCAATAGTCCTTGGGAGGGCACTTCTTACGTCCTAATTTTGTATCATTAGGGAGATATTCTTTTGGTGCTCATGATGGTTGTTTTAGTAGGTCTCGATATTTAGTCTGCTGCTAAAGTTGGATAAAATTAATTGGTCCCTCCAATCTGGTGTATGGTTTACGGAGTAGGAACAATGTGTATTCTTCCTAGCTTAATTAACAGATGTTAGTGGGGGCATAAATTCAGAAGAAAAAGAAAAAAGACGTAGGTTGGTCTGTAGCATTGGTGGAGATTGACCTGAAATGAACTCAATAAACATAATGTTGCACTGTTCTCATGAGCTATTTTTGATACTCAATCAGTGTACAAATTATTTTTCTTTTAAAAGCCCGTGGACCATATGATAACAGGATTGAAGCCAAAGAAACTGTCTGGAGTTTCGAGAAGCACTTCTGGAGAAGAATACGTATTCATCCGTATTCATCCCTGATATGAAAATCTCAAGCTTGGGGAATTACTGCTCTCGTTCTCAACGCGTGTGATATGGGAGGATTTGAGCACATTGCAACTCCTCTGCTATAGCTTTGATCGATTTCTACTTCGATCATTTCCATACTTTGCGATGGGATCATGAAACTTCAAAAGTTCCCTGCGTTGAATATTGATGAAATTTGTGCAGTATACTCTTGTCTTACAAAAGGAAATGAAATCTTTACGTGTATTATTGAAATTGAAACTATATGCACAAGGTGGAAAATTGAAGAAGAGCCGAAGATGGTTCTTCATATCTGTTAATAATTACATCCCAGGTCCGACATAAGGGGTAGCACATTGTGTGCTGCTGGATACTCTTCTACATGGATGCGGCGTAGGCTGGGTTCCCTTCCTGTCAGAGTGCTTCTTCCTCTTCTTGGGATCGGGGTGTTCTTGTTTTTTCAAATCTTCTAGGCAACGAACGTCTGCCATGCACGTAAATGTTCTCGATTTTCCGGAGTAATACCTCGACAGACCTCTCCTGCTGAAAAAACAGAGCACCTGTTATTTCGGCTCACAGAAATCGAAACATTCTATATAAAAAAAAATTGTGCATTATTGGAAGCCCCGAGTATCGGACTACAAAAAACAACAAAACAAATTGTGTTCTATTACTTCTGTGGAAGATTTGTCCTTAGTGCATCCATGTCAAAGGTCCTCGTGTTGTCGGTATCTTTCTCCATATTGGCTTTGAAGAGAGAAACGATACGGAGATGAGGAAGAAAGTGTTGATCGCAAGGGCTTTATATATAATAGCTCACACGTAACGTTGAGAGATGCAGCATTGGGGATAAGAGCTCACACGTAATGGGAATGGGTTACATTTTGGGGGTGGGGGTGGGGGTTTCGATAAAAGTGGGCTAGTTTTGGAGCCTCTAAAAACTGCATCCACAGCTTTTGGTTTGGCCGTTTGGGACACAGATAGAGACGCGACCACACCCTTATCTACACTCCCTCTGCTTCATCAACAACCCTTCCTTTTTTCTGAGGATTCCTTTATCCCCCTCATAATGTCTCCCAACTTTGCACATTCAATCGTGGTGGAGAATTAAAGATTAGTTAGGCCGTTCACTTGGGGTCTAAAAAGTGCAATTACAATTTACTTGGGTGCATCCCAACTTGGATAGGCATGTCCCCTCCCCTCGCACACAAGTGCAGCGCATATGCGGACCATCTCAGTCCTTTATTCCAACGCCTAGGGGTCATCTGCTTAAATGCCGCTCGTTTGGACCATATTTGGTTAAGAAAACTTAATTAATATACTGACTCATGCTTTTGGAATGCCGGATGAAACCCATGTTTTAAATTGGCCCCATGTTGGTTATTTGAGGCTAACGGTTGATATGGACAATCTCGAATCGTTTTGTCTGGGAAATACTCCCTTGCATCCACTTGCCTTTTTTTCCTCTCGTTTTTTTTTTGGCTCCTAAGCTAAAGTTGATGGGAAGAGTTGTTTAGTTTATATTTCATAAATAAGTAGGTATAGCATGTGAAATATTTGGTTGAATGAGGATAAAGAATGGCTTGGATTGCATAGGACTCCCTAAAGATTCCGTGACGGACTCGAGAGAGCTAAGTACCGTGTTCTGAGAGCAGAGTGTCGTTCTAGAGAGCCTCGAGGCATTTACGGTTTAGTGGTTCAGTGAGTTGTAAGAACCCTAGTCATCCCTTGTACAATCTTGTGTTATAAAGAGTATAGGTTGAGATTCATGGGAGGTGTTGCTTCAATAATATCGGTTGCCTGTTGTCTGTTGCTAGTGTGCTTATTTGTCCTAACCTCAGTGATTTTCCTTTGTTGGTTGGCTGAGACTAGACTTTAGTTGTCTAGTAAATTTTTCGTGTGAAAATTTTGGGTCTGTCAATTCTGATATGATGTTCAAAAATAAAGATAATTGAGTTAAAGGTAGATCGTCAGGGGACTATTGACTCAAAAATTAGGGATCAAGATATTATGCAATTCTCTGTCCGAATTGTACGATAGAATTCGAAAAGAGATAGACATAACATTTGGATTCTACACCATTTAATATTGTCCATATTTGTTCATATAAAATTTCAAATAACATGGACCCTACAATGATGTCCAACTATTATGTAATTTCTCTCTGAATTCTATCATGCAATTTGTACATAAAATTGTAAGGGTGGGCAAAATTTCGGTAAGAATCGAAATTTTCGGTTCTAATTTTGATTCCAGAAATCCGGTTCTAGTACTGGTATATACCAAAATCGGAACCGAAAGTCATTTTTGGCAATTTCAGGAATTGGAACTGAAACAAGAAATTCCAGCGGAATTACCAAAATTTATGGTTCCGGTTTTTCTAAAAAAATAGTGCTCAAAATAAAGTATAACATATGGAATTTGATTGAATGTTTATTTTAGAACCTAGATTTTAGATAAATATTTTACATTTGTTAATTTATGATGAATAACTAAAAAGTATCGAAATTTTCGGTTTCAATTTTTTAAAAAAAAATAAAGTATAACACATGAAATTTCCTTGAATTTTTATTTTAGAATCTAGATTTTGGATTAATGATTTTAATTGTTAATTTATGATGAATAATAGAAAATTCTTCCAAAAATTTGATCCAAAAAATATTTTTAGTTTATTAGGGCCCAAAAAAATATGTCCAAAAAAGTTCACATGTCGAACATGAATTTCTAGTTCTGTTTCGGTAAAATACCGGAATGAAAGTGGAACAACAAAATTGCATTCGGGTGAGTAACGGAATGGAACCGGAATTGATTATTCAAGTTCTATCTGTTTCGGTACCCACCCTTAAAAATTGTAGAGAATCTAAATCACAAAAACAAACTACTAATAGGAGTACTGCAGCGTCTCATTCATGCATACCTACTCCCATTTGATTGAAGAAGGAACAGAGTTGGCGTAGCAATTTCTGGTGAACATAAAACCATACACCAATTTGCAAGCAATAAAAAAAAAATCATTCTCCTTTGAAAGTTGCTGACAAATTTCACTCTCTGAGTTGCATTCTCTACCATCATGAATACAGTACAAAAACATGATGCTCTAATATAATAGCATATAGTATTAATAGTACAGCACGCATACATCCTCGCACACAATAAAAAGCATACCATATGGACAATTCAAAATAAAGCCTCGGACTAGGGAACCTAACAGTACGCAAGGCAGATAGGAGATAGCTGATGTGGATCAACAATGGCGTCGCAAATCAATATACAACAAATCCATACCCACGTAGGCCTTAGCTTGTAATTTTGCTAATATTCTGCCATGCATTATGAAGCAACAAATTAAGCCACCACCACCACCGCTCCAAATGATATGTATAAGTTCGACCAGAGGGTTAACTTGTACTGATATAGACCATCATTCAATGCGTCAATTACCTACCATTGAGATTGGCAAACTGAGCAAACATTGCGGTTCCTGAATGCTCATCAGCGGCCTGTTTCTGAGGACTGTTATTCTCATCTGGATGAGAGACTGGACGGCAATCGGAGGAGGAATCAGTGGGGGAAGCCAGAACTTCAGGAGAAGCGGCAACAGCGACAGAGGATTTGGTTTCATCGTCGCCCTTTCCTTGTGAGAAAGCCTCTTGAAGCTGCAAGGCATACTCCAAGTTCCACAGCACATCGCCCATTGTAGGCCTGTCCACCCCGTGTTCAGCCAAGCACTTCTCTGAAGCCTCAGCATACTTCTTCATTGATTCAGGATTAATGGAACCCACAAGTAAAGGGTCGATGATCTTGTCAAGCAAGCCCTTTCTCTTCCATTGCATTCCCCAGTCAGCCAAGTTCACTTGTTCCCTTGGGAGTGCCGGGTTAATGGCGGGCCTTGCACAAAGTGCCTCAAGCAGAACCACCCCGAACGAGTACACGTCCGACTTATCTGTCAGTTGTTGCCTCCTAAAATACTCAGGGTCCAAGTAGCCAAAACTTCCCTTCACAGCAGTGCTCACATGACCCTGCCCCATAGGAGCATCCTTTGACAGACCAAAATCTGAAACCTTGGCGGTGAAGGTCTCATCGAGCAAAATGTTGGTGGTCTTAACGTCACGGTGAATGATACCCTGTGCAGTGCCAGTGTGAAGGTAGTGAAGCCCACGAGCCGCACCTATACAGATCTCCAGCCTCTGCTTCCATGTCAGTGGTGGCAAATTCTTGCCGTACAAATGATCCCTGAAAGGCCCATTGGACATGTACTCGTAAACCAATATCATTTCTGAGTTTTCGTCACAATACCCGATCAGGGACACCAAATGTCTGTGTCGTAGCTTCGATAACATCTGAATCTCGGTCTGGAACTCTGTAAGACCTTGTTCTGACTGGGGGTTCCCTCGCTTGACCGCGACTTGAGTCCCATCATCAATCACACCGATATACACGTTGCCGAATCCACCGACGCCAATTACTGCATTGGAATCGAAATTCTTGGTTGCCTCCTGCAACTCCGCAAATGAGAAGTACCGGCCTAATCCCAAAGTCGAGGAGTAAAAGTTGCTCTTGTGGGACCCCAGAGAGTTCTTAGTTGTCATGAAACTTGAGTCACCGGCATGAAGAGGAAGCAACCATGAAGAGAAGCTGTTCCTCTTCTGCCAGTCTTGAGGCCTCTTGTGCCACTTGATCACCATTGCACCAAGACCAACAAAGGCTCCAAACATCATTGCAAACCCAACTGCAGCCACCGTACTGCGGTTGCTCCCGGCCGAGGCCTTGCTTCCATCCACCCCAAATTCTCCGTCAAGACTATTGACCGAGTTGCTTATTTTCAGGACCTCTAGACCGTTCAAAATAGCGTTTAGGTCGCCAGAATCCAATTTAGTTGGACCAATCTGGACAGTTAGTCCATTGGACATGAAGGAAGCATTAACCACTATATCCTTGTAGTATGCCATTGCCAAACCATTCAGTTCGTGTGACAAATCCAAATCAGATATAGCCATTTTCCCGTTGACGTAAACATTGAAATAGAGGTCATTCAACACTTTGCTCACAATGTCACAAAAATGAAGCCGAAGTAGGTATCCAAAAGCCGGGTTTGCCTCAAAGTTCCATGTCACATTGAAATTAGGCTGGTCTACCTGGGCATCGGCCATTTCAACAGCGGTAGCATACACAGTTTGTGGTGCGATCAGGGGCGTTAAGCCATCGGGGTATTTGACGGTGGTGGTCGCAACGGAGATGCGCTTCGCCAAGTTTGGGGACTTGATGAACGACTTGTCTGGCTGCCAAGTCCTTGCGAGCGTGTCGTTTTCGGAGGTGATAAGGGGTCCTCCCATATTTAGCCGGTACATTGTTTGGTAGGCATATTTGGATAGCCCCGAAAAGTCGTCTGCAGGCGAAAGCTCATTGGCGACGTCGTTGATCAAGTCGTCTGGAGCCGAAATCACCTCAATGGCATTGATGAAAGCAGCGGAATTCTTCATGGGTACGAACTTGATGGAGAATTGTGGCTCGGCCACGTTTAAAAGGTACTCCTTGAGGACATTTTTTGAGTTGTTCATGTTGAAGCTATGTAGAAGCACATACTTATTTGTGTTTACCGAGAAAGTGGCCGTCATGAGGTCGAATTGGTCGTTCTTCAGAGGATAAAAATGGAGGCGAACCCAATGCCACCCGGGCCGGGACAATGGAAAGGAATAAGTGGCTTCCTGGACAAAAATCCTCGCTGACAGATAAATGGGGGAAGGAACATTGGCCTTCTTGACCGAAACCTTGATTTCTTCTTTGGCTTCCAAGAACTGCTTGGATTGCTCCTCCGTTTTGAATACTCTTCCATCGGGGACGGTGGCTATTTTGTCCGCACCAGAGTCAATGAGGAAGTTGTCTTGGGGTACAAATGGAGAGAAAGCCGAGAAGGCTGTCGTGGAGGTGGAAAAGGTGTAGAGGAGGACCAGGAGGATAGCCATCGATGACGGAGAAGATGATGGCAAGGAGGATAGAAAAAGATTGGATCTGGGGAAGTTTCCGGGCTTCTTTCATATCTCCATCCCTCCTGGGTGAGGAGGTGGTAGAATAGAGAAGAGGGGAACAAATGGTCTAAAAAAAAGTCTATTTTGTTTCTCTATAATGGGTTTTTCCTTTCGCGGTTTGTTCATGCTTTCTTGGATATAGCTGGAAGAAAGGAGGTGACAGCCGGAACGGGGTTTTCATTTCCCAGTAATAAGGCAATGTTTGTGGAGACAGATTTCTACCGTGGACATTTCTGTTGGGATTGGGTCCTTTTTTGGCAGTACCACTAAATTAACGGTTCCGATGATTTGAAATGGTCAAATACAATTCCTGTCCTCTCCCTCTCAGTCTCTCTCCTTAACTTGAATGTTTGCAGCCAAAGGGTGCTTCTCATGCAATGCTTTTGAGGTCTAATAGCTAACAGCTCTGGCTTCTGGATGAGTATACTGCTCGGCTAACACAGTTCAACAAACAGGATAAATTGGGGTCAAGTGGGATTGGATATCCTTTTGGTGCCTTCCAACCCAGCTCAAGTTTTATACGATGTTGAATTCTCTAACTTTGTCCATCCTCGAACCCATGGCTGTTAATATCAGGATCATGGTTTTCACCTTATCTGCGGTTTCTTCGTAGTAGTATTTTCCTCGCCTTACTCTGTTTATATTCTTCTCTAGGCTATATAATTTAAACTCACATCATTTAGTTAATCTAAATTACGACTAAGTGCTTATTCGAGCTGAATGATTTTCCCGTTTGTGAATTCAAGTGAAAAAAGACAAAAAACAAAAAAATATTTAAGAACGAGATGGTTCTTGCTCTGTTTTTGCAAGACCAGTAGAACAAAAGCAAAAGCATGACTACTGTGATTAAGGTTTATGGACAGCAGTACTTAACATCCTTTTATCTATTCTCTTAGAAGGACGAGCTGGTATGAATATGATATGTTTTTTTTCAGAACTCCTCTAGAGAAGCTCAGGATTAAACTTAATACTCAAATGGCCAAAGCCCTATCACACTTCTTAAGTGCCTAAAACCAATGTCACCCTCTTGAATAGTGTATTAGAAGAAAGAAACAGTTGGGACAGCAACATGACTCAAAAGTTTACATTACTTGGAAGACAAAATCTCCATATAACAAAGTTCCAAGGACATGCATTTTCAGCTAAAAGACGAGAGGCATACCATACACCATTCTTAGCACTTAGCAGCCTTCCAAAAGAGATCATAATCCACCATTTATCCCTTCTTCTTTCGCCTAATGAATATCCTAAAGCAAGTTGGAATCAATGTAATGATTTGTCTTTGTACTCTTTCCGCCACGGGAAACGAGTTTCACTCTTGATAAAACCAAACATTTTTTTTTTTGCTTTGGCTCTCTCTCTCTCCCTTTTGCTTGATTGCCAATGCGAGTCCGATTTCTTCCCTTCTAATACTTACCAGCTCCAACGGAAGTAGATTGCCACTGGACCACCAAGATGACCGGCGAGTCAGAGGAATCCGAACGACGTCGTACAGCGCTATCAGAGCACCGTAAAAAGCTCCTCTCCCCGTAAGGAGCTCGAATTCACAGTCCGCCCAGGTCGGCTTCCCCAATCCCTCGTATCAAAACCAAAAAAGAAATTAAAAAGAAAAAATATATTATTCCTTTTCCCAAGTGGGAGCCATTATAGGAGCTCGAATTCACAGTCCGTCCAGTTTTCTTCTTTCCGTTGGAAATCTGTGGTGAATTGAATTGAATTGAATTCAGTTATGAAAAGGGAAAGAGTTTTTGTTAGTGTTTGAATAGGATTTTTCAGTTTTGATTAGGAAGCTTGTCAATGCAAGTATAGATGAGCGCATACTTACTGTTTTGTGCATTGGCCAGTTTCATGGGCAACTGACTGAGGAACTCTTTGACAGCCTACCGCCTACGTAAGGGGCTGGTTGTTAGTATGAACTTTTGTGCCTCTTTGTTAAGCGCATGCAGGGGTTAGTTTCAGTAGTCATATTCAGGTCACTCAAAAAAGGATCAGAGGTAGTTGGAAGAAAGCTGCTTCTATACCTTTGGTTCATGGCTCATGCATATCTAAACGACGCATGCAACTTGTTTTTTTTTTTTTTTATATAATCAAGACTACAACTTTCCAATCCTGGACATGAAAAACTACTGGGGGATCAATCCCTAAATACAACCAGTTCATATCCATAGATTGCTCAAGAACAAAAGGGGAGCCTCCAGGAAAGTTTCCTGAGGCGGCCCAATGAGCAAGGCAATGCGCCACATTGTTTACGCCACGTCTAGCATGTTGACATTTCCATTGATCCACCATACCAAGGACACCACTGATTTCAGCAACAATATTGTGGATTTGCCAATCTGTCCTTTTCGGAAAATGCTTAATTGCATCTGTCACCCTCTTTGCATCTCCTTCCATGACAATATCACTGAAGCCACACTTCACCGCTTCCTTGGCACCCATCTTCATAGCTTCAGCCTCACTAATAGTAGGATCAGTTCCAGTAATTCTCATTGCTGCTGCATGGACCACCTTCCTGGCTGCATCTCTAAATACTGCAGCAACAACAGAGAAATCTGATCTAACAACTGCATCCACATTCACTTTGATCACTTGGGGGGGGGTGGGGGCTTCCACGGAGAAACAGGTGGGTCATTTGCCTTTAACCGCCAAGCATTTACGTGATCTTGGCTAACCCTGCAAACTCTCCTTGCTATAACCATAGGCTCTTCGGGCACCTTACCATGTGCGACTCTATTTCTGCTAACCCACACCATGTCTATTGCGTTAGCAGCAAAGATTTGGAATCGATGCATCTCCATTCTTGACATTCCCAGGTTGTTTTCCGGGTGAAGTATTACTCTAATCCATTCTGCAACATTATCACACTCTACTGCCGTAATATCCAATGGCCAGAATGACTCTCTCCACACCACTCTACTTACCACACACCTGAGAAACAGATGGCGACTTGTTTCCCTTGCCAATCCACACAACGTGCAGTGATTTTCCTCCCCTTTTTCCAGCCCAAGTCTAGTAGCGATTTTCCTTTTTGTAGGAAGAATAACACAGAAGAATTTCCAAAGGAGTAGCTTTAGTCTTTCATGCATTTTAATTTTCCAAATTTCTTTCCAACAGTCTGTCTCCTCTGGATTATGATTTCCAAGTCGTCTTTTCACCTGCTCTTGATACATTGACTTCACCGAGAAAGAGCCCGATTGGTCAGGCACCCAAATAAGATCATCGTTACGTGGTTCCATCGGTAGGTTAATCTTAAAAATCGCCTCTGCAGATTCGAAATTGCATATGCTCCTCACCTTGCATCTATCCCATCTTCCAGAATTCTCATCAATCAGCTCTGTTACAAGCATCAAAGAAGTCTCACCTTGTGCATAAAGTGGTGTAGGTTTGAAATTTTGGAGAGAAGGGATCCATGGGTCATCCCACACTCGGATATCCTTTCCATCTCCCACTAAGAAGCATGAACCCCATGATAAAAGAGGTAAAGCTTTCAGAATACTCCTCCACACCCAAGACTGGTTTGGGCCCTCCTTGGACTTCTCCAATCCTTCCCCTGCATGTATTTACTACTCAAGAGTTTTATCCACAGAGAATTCTCGTTTCTTGCCACCTTTCAAGCTAGCTTAGAGATAAGTGAGTTATTTACCTTGTTCATCAGTCTCATTCCAAGTCCACCCCTCTCTCTAGGAGTACAAATAGAGTCCCACGATTTTAAATGCAGATTTCTTTTATTTTCTGGGTCATGCCCCCACCAGAAACATTTTAGGGCTCTGCAATATCCTTGCACCATGACTTTGGCATACTGAAAAAGCTAAGAGGGTATGAAGGAATTGTCGTCGCCACCACCTTGATCATAGTAGTTCTCCCCGCTTGTGACAGTATCTTAGCCTTCCAACCAGATAGTTTGCTGAACAACTTCACCTTCAACTCTTCCACCGCTCTTTTCTTTGCTCTTGATATTAAAAGAGGGAGTCCCAAGTGTTTCGCCTTTGCTGGTAGCTTTTTAAGTTGGAGTCTATCCATTATACTCTACATGCCCGAACTGCCAAAGTTCTTACTAAAGTGAATTGCTGACTTCACAACTTGTTGTGTGGATAAAACACTTGCCCAAATCTTCGAGTGAGGCGTTGATGTAAAAAAACAAGAAAGGAAATGATATCTTGGGTACCCGCCCCTTTGAAGTCTTCTATCATTTATTTATTTTTTATTGCAGTTTGGATAGTTGGGTAATGGATTTGACTGTTTTGTATCCCTGGCGTATATATGCTTAAGCATCAGTGTCATCCTGTGATTTTGTTGTTACATCATGTCTGTAACTGACGATTAATTGGATGTATGCAGCAAGAGATAGCATGAGGGCTGCAAAAGGAATTTGATAAAACTGAAGAAGATCTCAAGTCCCTTCAGAGTGTGGGCCAAATCATAGGCGAATTTCTCAGGCTTCTTGACAATGGAAGCTGTAATATAGGCTTTCTTTCTTCACCTTTTTCTGCAGTTTCATGCTTTAGTATTTCTGGTGGTACCATTAATGTTACGTATGAGCTGGCTTGGAACTTGTAAGCTCTCTTTCTCTTTTCCTTTGGGCTAATGCTTTGTTGGGGGGTCGTTTCTTGGATTTTTTTTTATTTTCTTAGTTTCTTCATTTGTATGCTTTGAGTGATTTTGGTACACTCTTTGTACTGATTTCACCTCTTCCTTTTTCCTTTCTTAATAATATTGTGTTTTTTTTTCTAGGATTCACAACGAAATGCTGCGTACAGAAGGCCCTTCGGGACCGGATACAAAAAACATCCTTGATACAGAGAACTACCCAATACAGCAACATGTAAAGCCCTAAGGGGCTATACATCCAGTCTGAAAGACCAGAATTCTAATGGCCAAAACGACCTCATCAAGACAGACACACAAGTTTGTAGGTTCAAAATGGGTGCAAAGACCCGCCACAAACGGAGTCTGGCAGAGGAGGGAGTCATGCACCTCACTCTCACTTCCCCGAATGATCCTCCATAACAGCATAAATGGACAACAAAGTCCATGACAAAAACGTGCAGTACTAAAACTCACGTACACCATAACAACACAACCTAACAACCAAAGAAAAAACACACAACAAAAGAGCCCCGGTGACTGTTGGGCTAAACACAAGAGCGAAGGAAACCACCCGAAACAACCCAAACAAAGCAACAAAATGGCGGGCGTGTGAGATCCACGCTCGCGTGATGACGCGCGTGGATCCCCACGCGCCGCCGCACCAGCTCTGGAAGGTTGCGAGGAGAAGCGCCGAGAGCTGAGGATAGCTGAGGTGCAATGTGTGGCCATCAAAACGCCTCCAAGCAGGCCAGATCTAGTCAAGAAGAGCAGCATCAGGCAGGAGCAAAAATCATCGGAAAAATAGAGGAGGGACGAACAGACAAAGGAGAAACAACAGGTGGAGAGAGGGAGAGGGAGCGGAAGGACGGAAGGAGCCAAGGCTCCTCCCGTCCCCTGGAAACACGAAGGGGATGGGTCAGAAACAAGAGGGAGGGCTAGAGAGAGAGGGGGGAGACTCAATAATATTGTGCTTACTTATAAAAAAAATGATTGTACTTATAAAAAAATGTTCTTGCTTGAACCGTTCATTGCATTGAATGTATTTTTTGTGGTGATATAGGTAGTATCAAGTGCTAATTGATAAGTATATGGGTGGAAGTGCAGGATTTATAGGAGAAATGTTCAGTTATGCATGTGATCACCAAGTAAGAGCTCATGTGGGGGTGAAACAGCTTCCATTTCTGAAATTTATGATATAATTGCTAAATACTATTGATTTCTGCTGTTAAATCCTTGTATCATATTTATGGATGAGATGGACGTCGGTTTAGTGAGGGAACAAGTGCTGACCGTGAAATTCAGAGGACACTCATGGAGTTGCTTAACCGGTTGGATGGTTTTGACCACCTTGGGAAGGTAATTTTGGTTCACTTTTTGGTTTGGTTGAACTCTGGGCAGTTGTTGATTGTTTTGCGCCTTAGTCATGTACACTTGTTTACACATCGATATATTGCCACACTCTACAGGTTTTTGATCATGTACACTTGTTTACACATTGATATATTGCTACACCCTACAAATTTTTGATCGTGGTGGTGGTATGATTTTTTGGGTAAGCTATTGAGTATGGGCTGGGTTGCCTAGGTTATAATGTTCTGGACCCTGAGCTTCTCCGTCCTAGACTACTAGACCGAAAAATTGAAATACCCTTGCCTAACGAGCAGTCCACAATGGAAGTCCTCAATAGCCATGCTGCTGGAATTGCCAAACGTGGTGACATTGACTATTAAGCAGTTGTAAATCTTGCCGAGGTAGGCCAGAGCTATGGAGTATGGTCCACGTACAAACACTGATTTGGGTTCCTTTCCCCAACTTTTCATTTGTTGCATTTGCTTCAGGGGTTCAAGGGTGCTGATCTTCGAAATGTTTGCCCTGAAGCTGGGATGTCTGCAATCCGTGCCTAACATGATTTTGTCGTCCATGAAGATTTCGTGAAGGTAAAACTATTGCTTTTAAGAATAATATTAGCAAGCTTCTTACCTTTAAAACAATGGTCTACTGATATTGTGGGATTTGCTTTATTCATGCCATTTCATGGTCATGGCCTGTCCCGAGATACTCTAATTTTTAACCATGGACGTTAGCAAACATCTATTCTTGGGAAAGCTACACTTTACCATCCCAAATGAACTCTCATTGGGGAAACTTATACTTTACCACCCTAAAGTCTCCCCTCATTTGCAATTTGGCTCCCAAATTACCAATTTTGGCAATTGACCCCCTCAAACTATTCCTTCTTTGTAATTTATCCCGAAATTGAATATTTAATTGTTCAAAACTTAGTCAAGTGTGGGGGAAACTTGCAAAGAAGTAATAGTTTGAGAGGGTCAATTGCCGAGAGTGGTAGTTTAGGGGATAGATTGCAAATGAGGTGGTAAAGTGTAATTTTCTCACTTTTATTAGTTTCTTGTGGTTTCAGCATAAATACCTTGTTATGCCCCATCTCCACCCTAATCACAGGGGTGAAATCTATATTGACACGCACAATAATCGTTCACATGTCAGTTCCACACAGGTCTACCGTGGAAGGAGCTCGAGTCATTGCATCCTATATGTAGGCAGAGACATTATTTCCCTAACCAAAAGAAGAAAAAAAAGGCCTGCTAAAAGTACAAATTTCCATTCATTGGTCAGAACTTCTTAATGACTGTTGTGTATGAATTTATTGTCCTAATGGAAAGGAGTTTCAACTGCATCTTTTAATATGCGTTTTGGGCATCTGTGACACGCATGCGTTTGGTTGCACGAAATCCCGTAAGTAGAGTGCATGTTGTCATGTTGATACTGACGGATTGGTTTTGTGCAAAATCTATGGGCACTCAATTTTGTCTGTCTTCCTCTAGTTTGTTTGCATATCCATCCTGACAGATTTGAGTGTCCCAAATATATTTTTTCTGCAACTCCTATCATTGTGTGCTTTTCCTGGAGTTCCTTACAGAGACATGGCATGGAGCAAGACTAACTCAAAGGGATTTAGGGTCACCCTGCGTTATCTCTCTCTCTCTCTCTGCTGATCAACGATCCTTTATTTTCTTCTGTGGGCAAAAAGGAAGAACAAAAAAAAAGGAGAAAAAAGTTTTATGACGGAATCTCTTGTTGCATGTTGCTTGCTTACTCATTTGACCCTCAGTCTCCTCGTCGGGGAAGTAAATGAATAAAGAAGAATTCCAAGTTTTAAGCATTATTTTAAACGAAGACCATTTGGTGCAAAGATATGAGAGGGGGAGGCTTCCTTGTAACCATTGATGAACCGAATCCCCATTGACATGGACGTTTAATCATTTACAGCTATGACTAAGGTTATGTTTGTGTTGTAAAATTTTTGGTATTGGGTTAGGTTATGTTTGTGTTGTAAAATTTTTGGTATTGGATTTAGTGTTGGTATTGGGTTCAGTGAAAAAGTGAAGAGGGATGTAATTTTTTATATTTTTTGTAGTGAAAATGTATGATTTAATGGGAGAGAGAGATTATATTGTAGTATTTTATTCTGAATTGGTGAAAATTTTTGTAAAATTTTGTTAGCAAAGGCACCCTAACTTAACATTTTATTGCTTCTACAATGACAAAAGCTCTCACCTTACCCCCCCCCCCTCCTTTTTCGACTCCCAAGTTCAACCAATTTTTCCATTTGCGTACATAACCATTAACCCATTCTCTTCCACCCTCCAACTCTCTCCACCTACTGTTTTTCTCTAAATCTCACAAATTAAAATATTTAGAAAGAAGATTGGTTTGATCCTTTCGATATGATTTTGTAAGAGTCAAAGCTTAGTTTATACAGGAATAAAGGATTGATAAAAATAACATTGCAAATTAAGTTTTGAGGTCCTTTAAATGTTTAAAAAAATAATATATTTTGTCGATTACAGATCTACCCCACCAAATCTTGGCTAACCCAGAGGAAAGTGTTTAATCCCTTGGGGAAAAGGAAGAACAAAAGGAAAGATGGGCATGCCTCAACCTCAACCTAAAGCTGCCTTTACTGATATGCACTATTAATTTTTTTTTAAAAAAAATTGTTAGGTATGAAGAGAAATCAGTAAAATGCATATTATTTTTTAGTTATTCTTCATCAATTATTCCTGGTTTATATTGTCAATTCCATTGTGGATCTCAACCTTAATATGCTGGTGGAGATATCTAGGGGATGTTTGAGTTTGTAAATTTTGAGTATTGAGGTTTGTGAAATATTATAAAGTAAAGAAATAGTACGAGAGTTGGTGAAAAAGTGAAGAAATAAGATTTTTAATAAATATTATTATAATAAAAAATTATATGATGAATTTTTTAATATTAACCTCAAATAATTGGCCGGGCTCAAACATCCCCGAGGGATTAATTTTTTATTTATATTTTTTTTATTATAATTTTTCACAGATTGTACCTAGTCATTTTCTATAATATAAGATATTAATAAAAAATATTATATATCGGGGGATAAGTCTGCAACAAGACGAGAAGGTGGGGGGGGGGGGTTTCAGTACCATATTCACTGCTTATAACTCACAAAAGCAAGAAAGGAACTTTATTATAAGAATACAATAATAAAAAGTAGAGTGAAGGGAATCTTTAATATATGAGCGAAAGGAAAGAGGGAGGAGAACCCCAACACAACTTTTTCAGGGACTTTTTTTTTTCTGAAAAGCGTGGAATGCGTACTGCGCACTCCGCTTACTGCAGAAGTCGCCACAGCACAGCAGTGGTCAAAACAATTTATTTTTTACATTTTCTTAATTAAAAAGTCAATCCATGAAAACTTCCTTTATAACGTACAACTTGTTCAGCGCAAAGTACTGGGACCCCATGACCATTATAGCCATGGTACCACTAAATCAAGCAGGCTTTTTTGAATTTCAGAGTCCAGATTATTTTTTCCCTTTTATGTTTGTTTCGTTTTTTTTTCAGTTAATATACTTTCCCAAGATAAATTTAAAGGGGACGTCGGCATAGATTCGCTTGCCTTTGCCGTTAGAAAACGCTGTCCAAACTAACGGCTCCTCACTGAAAACAACCTACGACGCACCCTAACGCCGTTATAATACAACCGTCTAAAACGACCTCACGACCCACTCCCCCTTCTTCCCCTTCTTTCTTCCACAGCAGCGGAGAGTCTCTCTCTCTCTCTCATACTTTCTCTATCTAAGCTGTGTGTGACGGTTTGGGCTCTGAGAAGAAGGTACGATTCGATTACGTAAGGTTCCGGCTTTGCGTGTTTGTATACGGAGCTCTCTTTTCTCCGATGACGATTGTATTTATATCTACTTATCGGATTCCAAAGAATTATGCATGATTAAAATTATAATTTATTTCGTATTTTGTTGTTTTCTCTGTTTTTCAAACCATTTGCTGACTCGACTTTGGAATCCGCTTCTCAAGCTTTGATTTCGGATCTCTCTGACCTGCGCAGCGTGTGAATTTCTTTTTTCTTTTTTTCTATTCCTATATTTAGGGTTCCTGATGTACTCACTCTAAGCTCCCTTGAGAGTAGCAGATTGATTAGATTTCGGGCGCCTTTTTATTCCCGTGAAAAGTTTTTGCTTGTAGCTTTTGTTTTCTCTGCTGCTTTTGCTGTTCTTCTTTTTTTCCCCCGCAAGTGGTTGGTGTGGGTACCGAGCGTTGTTGAAAGTGGAAAAACTGTTTTATCTAATATGCGAAATCAATTATGATCGAACAGTAGGGTTTCTGTTGAAAAGTCAATGTTTTTATCGACTTAGTGAAGATATTTGTTTGTTTTAGATTGTAGTGGAAATGGGCGGTGCTCTGAAGCCCTAGAATCGTTTTGAGTTGAATTGCGGACTGCGATACTATGCCAAAAGTTCTATACGGCCTGAGGGTAACTCTTTGTTGTTAATTGCTTGAGATTGCGTTCTGCTTTTTTTTTTTCAATTTTATTTTAATCTCCTACAGAGATGGTTAGGGATTTGTATAGCCATTGATTTTTTTTCTTTGTAGTATGGGTTGGTCCTTTTGCTTTTATTTTCTCCGTATAAAACAGATCATCAAGGCAATCGATTTTTCCGTTTCCAATGCTCAGTTTTGTGTCAGTGACCATTATGTTAGTGAGTTGGTTATTTATTAGCTTTTGTTTTCCTTGTACAGTAATGGTATCGGGATTATCAGCTGACTTTGAACTTTGGAGAATGTGAGTTAGGATTGGTGGATTCCATTAGTACCTGTACGTTCTGGTTTGTTTGAGTATGGGGTCTGCTTGTTGTGTTGCTGCTAGAGATAAGACCATACCAAATGTATCAAGTGGTGAAATTTTGCATCGGAACATTCGGTATTCACCATCATGGAGCTTTCGATGTGATAACCGAGGGCGAGTAGCTGGTGAAGAGACTTCTCTAGGTTGGTTGTCTGATGGGGTAAGCCAGAACGATCGATCAGAAAGTAAATATGAGCCCTCATATACTGGGGATGCAAGTCCATTGGAACATTTTCGAAGATGTACTTGGCAGAAGACCCAGATTTCTGAAGGAACAGGCAGGCATGTGAGGACTCCTGCTTCAGGTACCTACAAAATGGCGTGTCTTTATTGACTGTAACGTGTTTTCCTACAATGTTTTATTTAATTTCTTACCCGGTGCAATTCTGAATATGTATAAAACCTTGTCCTAGGGCGGAACAAAACCTGACCGGATTTATTAATATAAATAAATAAAAATATATATTTTTATATTTTTTAATGCAAATTACAAACTTAAAAACTTTAATTTTAACCTAAACTAAAACTATGTGTTTTGTCATGTCCTTCTCCTTTTGAAATTAACCTAAATTTAAAAAAAAAACAAAAAAAAAACCGTCTAGACCACTTAAGACCGGACCGCTTTGGACCGGTCCGGTCCTCCATATAAGCATAACCGGAAATCCGGTCGGACCGGATTTCCGGTTGTGCAGCCCTATTTTATCCTGCGATGCTGTAGATTGAGGAAAAAATTTATATTTCCTTAATTATTATATGGTGCACTGAGTTGTGGTCCCTATGTTGAATATTGTAAATGGATCCCTTACTCAGTTAAAGATTGTAGGATCCTTTATATTCGGTTATATATGCACTTTTGAACATTCAGTTAGTTTTTTGTCATTAAATAGTGGAAATTTTGTTTCTTATGCATTTTTATTTCACCGCTGTTTTTGGGGTGGCATGTTTGAAGGTGACTTCACTGAAAATAAAGAGAAGAGCCTTTCAGTCCATTGTTATGTCAGGAGATAATTATAGCTATGTGGCAAAAGTTGGACCAGTTTGAGGCTGTAGTTAGTAGGATTGTAGAACTCCCTGAAATGTCAAGATGATTAAGGATGGCTGGGAGGCAAGCAATCTGATTTTCCCTTTGATTGGGCCCAATAAGTGGAAAGGGTTCCCACATGTTTTTGTTTTTCACAATGGTAGCATTGGATTTGTCCTTGTCCGTAGTTCTTGATGGTCTTTGTTGAAGAGATAGTTCCTTATGTGATGGATAAACTGGGGACAAGGGGGAAATGAATAGTTAGTTGGTGGTATAAGCCTTGTGAAATGAATATTTGAATGTCCACTCCTCCTGGTTCTGTATTATATTCTCATTATCCTCCTTTTTTATGTATTATAGGGATCCCCTTTCTATTGGTTTATTAGTGATTGGCTTACTTTTCAGAAGATGAACTAGGTTAGGACATGTTTTTGGATATAAGCTTTTTGTGTAGGTCCGCAGAATTTGTTGTATACCAGGTAGGCTTCTCTGTCATTCCTTTCTGGTTGTTTCTATCCTAAGATTTATTTTGTCTTGTTGCATACAGATGGTTGACAGGATATGAAATATAGAAGGAATATAGAATCTTTTGGCTCAGTGGGGAAAAACTGTCTCATTTTTTCTTTCTGCCAGAAGCTGATATTCATGGAGTCATGATGGATGGAAGTTCTTATGATTTTTGAACTCTCATGTAGAAGTTATATGTGTAATCTATGTTTTGATTTCTTTTTGGTAAAATAGTGCAGTAATCAATTAGGATGATGAGATCTGTTGCTTTTCAAAATGATGACCCCTCTCTCTCTCTGTCTGTAGCTTGCTTTGTTTGGTTGCAGCCTTGCAGGTTTTGACCTTCTATAACCGTATTTCTTCTGTCTTTACCAGATCAATCTATATTGAGGAATATTTCGATGGATGCAAGTCTGGAGCAGGTAGATCTTTTGTAGTGAAAGGTGTTCCTTGCCTTCTCTATGATTCTCTCTCTTTCATTCTCCTTTTGCGCTAAACATGAATTTTATCATATTGCAGGTGAAGGAATCTCCAACGATTTCATTTACCTCTCCAATGAAATCGTCACTTTCAATGCCTTCTACTTCATCCTTGTTGGCATCCCCCTTTTCCTCCCAAGGTCACCTGCTTCCTGCCAGCTCAACCCCATCAAGGTGGCCCCGCCATTCTCCAGGACACCCGCTTTCAAGGCGAGTATCTGATAGCCATATCCCAGGATTCAAGTCACCAGATAGTTATTCAATTTGTGAAGAAATGCCCGATAGCTTCTCAGTTTTTGAAGAAAGGCCAGTGCTCCCTCAATGGAGCAATGAATCAGCTAGGGGCTCCCGTGGGGGGTCGTCAGATGGTTGGTCTTTGCATGCTTTCAATGGGCTCATGGCAACTTCTCGTAGAGAAAGGTGGTCTTTTGATAGTGAGTCATTTGGCTTTAATCGAGAGAAGTTGACCAGATCCAATAGCCGACTTTCAACTTCTCCTTCTGTTGATCTGCAAACATGTGGGGTTTGCTCAAAGCTTTTAACTGAGAAATCCTCATGGAGCAGCCAAAAGATTATTGCCAATAATGATCTTTCTGTAGTTGCTGTGCTAACTTGTGGGCATGTTTATCATGCTGAGTGCTTGGAGAATATGACTCTTGAAATTAACAAGTATGACCCGGACTGCCCTGTTTGTACTTTTGGGGAGAAGCAGACCTTGAAGTTGTCTGAAAAGGCACTAAAAGCTGAAATGGAATTGAAGGCTAGAAATAAGAGATCTAGGAATCGTGTTGTGGATAGCGATTTCGATGATGATTCTGTTGTGCCTGATCACTTGAAAAATAGTGGACGTGATGCCAAGGGTCCCAAGATGGCTCTCAGTTCCAGCATGAAAAGCTCCATGGGAAAGCCTTTCTTGAGGCGGCACTTCTCGTTTGGCTCAAAGGGTTCAAAAACCGTTTCAGAGAATCACTCAACCAGAAAGAAGGGGTTCTTCTGGGCGAAATCAAGCAGACAGTGAGCAAACTTTAAGCTGTTAGGAGGTGAGCATCTCTGCCTATTATATGTGTTGCTTATATCAATCCACATCACTTGAAATTGTCTCTGGTGTTGCTTGGGGATTGTGAGTATGTCCCGTATCTTTTCTACTTTATGCCAACGTGTCTCTTGAAATAAATTGGGGCTTCTTTGTTGGATTGGGATTATCAACTTTAAAACATCCAAAGACTTGAACCCTATGACACTTGTGCACACGTCTGTATAATTGAAATTCTTGGGATATTTGGTGACTCAGCATTATGTGTGCATACAGATTCCAGGTCTGGTCTCTACAATATCAGTTGGAGAAAGAATTGTCAAGAGTGCAAGATGTCTGTCATCAAGATTTTGTTATGAAAAATCTGCTTCTGCATTCCTACACACGAAATTTCAACAGCACTAGCTTGTGGAATTAGGCTGTAAAGAGAAGAAAATTTATAGAAGGGAGAATTCAGTATGGAAAAAGAAGAAAAAGATAGTAGAATGGAAGTGCACCATTAGACCGGTGATCTCATTCTTATTTGTACAAATCAATTTGTTTCTTGCATGGACACATAAATGAATTTGATCCAAATGCGCATCCGTGTGGATATGCCTGCCAAAAGCGGGTATCATGCCCGCGTACAATTGAGTACATTGGTGGATGAGGGTATGGTATTTGCCAGGCAATAGACTTGTAATTAATTTTCATGTTGTTGAATTAGGTTATTGTTTACATACTTCATGATGAATTATTAAATGCTGCTGAGTAAAGGAGGATTGTGGTTAATGGTGAACCCTAAAGCTTGAAGTTTTAGTTGGGGTTGTCAAAAATAAACGTGACGATCTTCTTTTGTTTCCACCCCCACACCCCTTGTTTCTTTTTTTTTTTTTTTGATTGCCTTCAATTCTCGATGTCCATTGGAAGCGAGAAATAGCACAAACTATGTGGAAGCATGTATCCGGGTCTGTATCACTACTCCACTGGAAGGTGAAGCTCTCCGGAATATTTTGCATTTTTATCCGAGGTGCTTTATCCAGTTGCACAAAAATGGAGGTTTTTACTTGATATTTCTTCTCTAAAAAGATTCATCCTTACCCATAAGCCAGAGCCAGATCATGAGCCACTCGTCACTCAGTACACCAACGCGTGCCCTCTAGGGTCTAACGTGGCTGTTCCTCATGCCTCTTTCGCACCCGTATTGACAAGTGTGAAATCCATGTGACGTGCGAAAACAACATTCTTTCTTCTCCACCGTCATTCGTTTTCCTTTTTAAAAAGGCTCGCGCGCTTGTGATTTTTCTGATCAGCACCTCAGACTTTGATATAGCGAAGCAGGAAATATATTTGCAGAATGGCTGAAATACGAGACGAGTATGGAAACCCGATTCAGCTCACTGATGAGCATGGCAATCCGGTCCAATTAACCGATGAACACGGGAACCCAATGCACCTTACCGGCGTGGCCGTCACGACTGTCGAAGTCGAAACGCCCGCTGCAACGTATGAGGAAACCACCGCTGTTACGGCTGAGCATGGCCAGCCGCAGCTGCAGAAGCAGCAGCAAGAGGAGGTTTCTCGCTCCACCAGCTCCAGCTCCAGCTCGGTGAGCTACAATCTAAATACAGTAGGTAGCGGGAAAAAAGATGACTGATATGGTTATGGTCCAGATATATGGAGCACTCACCTCTTCTATTTTTTTTTATTTCTCGTCTCAAGCATGGATATACGTTGGCTTTTGTATTTGTGAACAAATATCTCCTCGGACCGGATCCTTCTTGCAAATTATTTGGCTGAAATCAACCTCATGAGCAGAAATACCAATGTCAGATAATGCAAGCTTACTTTGTGTGTTTGGTGTAAATTGCAGTCCGAGGATGATGGACAAGGTGGCAGAAGGAAGAAAAAGAAGGGATTAAAGGAGAAAATAAAGGAGAAGTTAACCGGTGGAAAGCACAAGGAAGAGCCTTTGCACACCGCCGAGACGACCACTCTACCAAGCGGTGCTGGTACTTACGAACACCATGAGCATGAGAAGAAGAGCGTGATGGAGAAGATCAAGGAAAAATTGCCTGGCCATGGCCATCATAGTACTTAAAAAACTCTGCTCAATGTGCATGTAATGATGTAATCTATTTGTCTTCCAAGTGTGTCGTTTCTTGTGGTAATGTTCATCTGGGTATAGCTTTTTGTCTTGCAGGAAGTACTGTAAGTCGGTTACTTACCGACTTACAGTATTGACATGTAATAAATTTGTTCGAGTTTATTGCCAGGATCTACTGGCACTTTTTTGTTTTTGGAAATAAATTTTTTTGTCGGTTTGCATTAGTTGGAAATTGAATTTAGTATTGAGGCGACAAGGATCCGTCTTTGCAGTTTCCTTTACCGCTTTTAATAGTCTCTCACCGGGATGAAATTAGAATGGCTTATTTCGATTTTATTTGTTCCGGTATTTGAGCTGTTCCGGTATTTAGTGAAACTAAATATTTAATTTCGGTTTTATTCTGATATTATGTCTGAATGGAATGTAAATTTTAGGAATTGGAACAATAAATTTCGATTTTATTATGTGGATTTTTTTGTTAGATGTTTTTGGGCCTTAATAAACTCATTAGGCAGACAGGGGCTCCAAACTTTTTGCAATTTTTTTTAATATAAGGGGAAAATTGGTAGTAGAAAAATAACTATTTCATAAATTGGCCTTCTAATTTTTTTTAAAAAAAATATTAATAGTTTTTTTTCCTTTTTTTCTAAAATTACTCTCCCTCATCTTTTAGAGTGATTTTTTTTCTTATGAAATTCATTTGATCTTTCTCTCTAACTTCCTGTCTAATAGCCTCTACAGAAATGTTAAATTTTCTCTCAATTGTCTCTTTTTTTTTTCTCTTCGCTATTTTATTTCATATACAGAAAATAAAAAAATTCATACTCAACTCTTGGAATACTACAAACTTTTTGTTTTGCACTAGAAAAAGTCTTCGTTACATTTAATTGTTATTGTCTTTTTTAAAAAATATATTTTTTAAAAAATATAATCATTTCGTTATTATTGCTCTATTATTTGTATGCTTATGTTATTTTGACTACTAGATTTTAACATTGTTGTGTACTTAGTTAAAGTTTATAATTTTTTTCTTTTTTAAGTTTTAGAATATATTATTACATTTTGATTACAATGAAAATTTGAAGACCATGAGATTAGTTAAGGTACACGTAAGATGGTCTCGACACCTTATTAGAAAAAAATTTCAAGTAAAATTATATTTGGCCTCCTAAGGACAAATCTTGGCTTCGTCCCTGCCATTAGGCATTTTGGGTCGGAATTTTGTACAATTTTTTTTACTATATATTATAAATTAACAATAAATAACATATAAAATAAATATTCATCCAAAATATAAAATAAACCTTTATCTAAAATAAAACTACAACATTGAAAAATTACAGGAGTTGTGAGCCCTATTTTAAAATTACAATATTTTAAACCCTATCTAAAATAAAATTACAAAGTTTTGAGTTATATTTTTCGGTTTCGGTTCCAATTTCAAAAAATATTAAAAATATAATTCGATTTTGATATGCGCTAGCGTTACCTAAGGAACTTAGACTGGCAAGGTTGGCTCGACATATTATATATATGTCGCCTTCATAATTCACTAGGAGATTTTCCACAATAACCTTTTGAGTAGATTTTGGTATAAAAATAACTTCTATGCACAGTACCAGCGACAATCGGGTTTCTCTCCCCTCTTTTGTGGGCGAGCCGAAATATTTCTATCACGTACTATTAATAAAAAGTAAATTATATCATATCACAAGTATCAGGAGATTCTTTACCAATCTATAACGAAAAGCATTTGTTGAGACGACGGAAGTGGTCTTATAATCTATTACGTTTTGCCAGATAGTGTATCTGCTTTCAAAGGTGTATATGGATGGTTCGAAGTCGTTAGAATATGTATTGTTTTTGCTCCGAGATCTCGACGTTAAAAAGAGGGAGCTGGGAGTGGAGCATTTGTTTGTCCCATTATCTAACGACGTCGTGATGGACGATGGCGCGGTTAGCGGTGAATGTCCTGAAAACGTCGGGAGTAGCACAGTTCACCAGCCTTACACTTCGGCCTCTCTCTCTCTCTCTCTCTGTTTTGCCTATTTAAAACGCCTCGTTCCCTCTCGTTCCCTGCAGTGATGATCGCACAGTCCCGCCTTCTTTCGCAGACGCCTTCGTTCCTCTCCTTCCTTCCCAACGCTTCGATTGCCACTCCCTCTTCCTTCCTTTCCTTCAACAGAACCACCCCCAGCCCTTGTTTCCCACTCTCTCTTTCTCGCCCTCATTCACCCGCAATGGCCTCCAACTCTCAGCTCTGCAATGGCGTCGATGATGCCTTTCAGCAGCTAGACTTTCAAGATTCCGAGCTCGATCGCTTTGCCGAGGTCGCCAACAAGGTAGCCCGATGCCGCTGGAGAAGTCATCCGGAAGTACTTCCGCAATAAATTCGATATTCTCGACAAGGAGGATTTGAGTAAGCTCTTCTCTTTAGGGGAGTGGGAAGTGTGGGGTTTTGACTTCCCGTTGGAATTTGCTCTGTTTGGCTGCTGAGGAAATTTGAGGAAAAGCATTCAGGATAGCAGGTTTTCTGACTGTTGAGATTTTTGTTCTGCCCCCCTTTTTTTTAACGCTATTTAAAGAAGGTTTTAATTTTAAAATGGGAAGAGAAGTATAAAGCCTTAAGTCAATTATACAACAAACAAGGTGAATCAGGTGCATTTTGGCAAAAAAGTTGGAAACTTAAAAGTATAATTTAGTAAGTTGAAGGATTGAAAAATCAGTTTGGATATCTGTAACCACGTGTTTCAAATGGTTGATATACAAAGTGGAGGAAAACAAAACGAAAGGAAATATTTGGTCATGTTTGTTTCTGGTCAGACGTCGATAACTTGCATCGACCTATCCAAATGTTAAATCTTGGAAATTGGTGCTATTTAAAAAAAAAAGGAAGAAGCTTAATGTCTTCTTTTTGTGCTGTTTTCATGTTCCAATTTCTGAAGAACTCACATTAAGTTATATAATTGTCTACTTACTATCCATATTAGGTCTTTTGTCTTGTGATAGTAAGTCCTTTATTTGATTTGCTGCAGGTCCTGTAACTGTAGCAGATCAAGCAGCAGAGGAATCTATGGTTTCAATCATACTAAAGAGTTTTCCGTCTCATGGCATGTAAGTTATCTACGCATGATTAATGTCTCCCCCGCTTAGAGAATGGAGGAAGAAATTATGACCTTTTGGCACTTTCGTTTTCAGCTCTTCTGGATCCCCCCCCCCCCAAAAAAAAACTTGTAGTAGTGTTCTCTTATTTGCGGAAAGTTCATTTTATCAAAATGTGTTGGCTCTAGTTTGTAATTTAGGGCTTCTGAACTTTTTTTGATACATTTGAACTCTGCCAAGTTGTTGTATTAAGCTAGTGGAGTCTACACTTCATTCTCTCAAGTCCCAGATAATGATCGATGTAATGGAAGTACAAATCAATCACAATGGCTGATAGGTGATGATGTGATTCAGGCCTCGTTGTGTGTGTGTAGGGGGGGGGATTACTAATCCTAGTAAATGACAGGGTGTGTATTGGAGATGAAGATGAGTCAATTGTTATTTCATATTGCCTACTTATCAAAAGACTTAGATGAGTTGAATGTTATTTCATATTGCCTACTTATCAAAAGACTTACATGAGTCAATTGTTATTTCATATTTCCTACTTATCAAAAGACTTTTAACCTCAGTTACGGAGAGGAAAATGGGTGGAGGTGCAAAGAGAAGTTTACGGACTATGTTTGGGTTTTAGATCCAATAGATGGGACAAAGAGTTTCGTAACTGGTATCGTCATTTCTATTCTATGTATCTCATCATTGTTGAGATTAAGCTTTTCAAATTTACACACTAATTATTTAATACTTCTTTGTTGTTCCAGGCAAACCCTTGTTTGGTACACTCATTGCACTGCTATACAAGAGCAAACCAGTAAGAATTCCTTAGCTGCCTTTTTTGTTGCATAATTTGGACTTGCCATTGGTGGGCTGAAATAGAAATTGGAATTTTCATTTTGAAACTTCAGAAGTATGATACTCTTACTCCTATTAGAGAACATAGAAAAAGGAAAAGGAGGAAGGAGGGAAATTGATATTGCTATCCGTCTATAAGAGTCATCTCTACTGAAGCACGGGATATAATACTGAAGACTATATATCTTCATATATATATATATATATATATATATATATATATATATATATATATATATATATATATATATATATATATATATATATATATATATATATATGTATGTGTATATAGGTATATACACACATGCACACTCTTAAGTACCTGCACTTATATTTGTATGTGTTTACACCCACACATGTACATTATTTGATGGCAGTTAATGGTATGAATAGTTCAACTTGTGAAATTGACTTCAGTGATTTTATTAGTTTTTTAGCTTTGTTGTAGATGGTTCAGTACAGCCCTTTGTACTGTTCCGTCACCTTTTTCTTTCAATAAAGCTTTCCTTATAAAAAAAATCTTGTGAAATTGACCTTGAACTTCTTAAACTTATTAGCATGTTTCTGCAGATTCTAGGCATAATCGATCAGCCTGTTCTGAGAGAGAGATGGATTGGTATAAGTGGAAGGAAAACAATGCTCAATGGACAAGAAGTGTCTACTCGAACTTGTGCAAAACTGTCACAAGCCTACTTGTATGACTAGTATTCTTCCTTAGCAAAAAGAGACAAGAAATTGTATTCATTAAGTAAAACATGTGATCTTTTTTCCTTCCTTTATTGGAGATCTTTCTGCATAATCTCTGTGAGTCTAGATCTATTATCTGTTTGCCTTTTTCATTTCTGCTCTCTTTTTTTTTTCCCTGTTTAGGTATACTACAAGTCCACATGTTTTCAGTGGACATGCCAAAGACGCATTTGCTCGTGTTAGAGACAAGGTCTGTGTTTATCTGCTTAAAATTGACTGTCAAAAGGAGGGGTTGCGTGGGGTACTGAAAATATTTGTTCCTGGGATTTGTGTACGATGTGATCTATGTAGAAGGGAATCGTAATAATTTGGACAATTTTAATGTTTTTGGTAATGTTTTTGTTTTCTCGTCAATTTTCTTTTTACTTTATACTTCTACCTCAACAGTGTAGAATTTTCGATATTCTTAGAGAAATGATACTTCTTAATTTACAATTGAATGTAACATCTCTTAGACTGTGAAACCGCTTGTAATAAAGGTTTATTGATATGCAATTTGCATTTGAATGTTTCTATGATCCAGGTGAAAGTGTCATTATATGGCTGTGACTGCTATGCTTATGCTCTTCTCACTTCTGGTTTTGTGGATCTAGTTGTCGAGTCTGGTCAGAAGGTAAGCTGCCGTTATTTTCATTGTGAATTGTTGATATGACTATAACACCCGATTCTCATTCCGTACATGTTCCTAGGTATTAAACAAGGCAACTTGTGAACGTGTCATCAATATCACCTTTTTCCACGGAGAAAAAATAGGATGGACAGAAACTTCTAATCATTTTGTGGTCGTTATTGGGGGAAACTAACTTCATCTTATTTTTTGCATCAGGGCTTTTCTTTTTTCTGTAATCCTTTTGCTCTGTTAATCATCCTGTGCATAACAAAAGTTACAGCACTGTAATGATTGGTTTTCCCCCTTTTTCTTTTTTGGCAGCCATATGATTTTCTTTCACTTATACCTGTTATAAAAGGCGCTGGGGGTGTTATCACTGATTGGAAAGGAAACGAGCTTCACTGGGAGGCCTCTCCAGATTCATGCGCAACAAGTATGCTCATTATCTGCTGTAATTTTGTTTCATTCTGGTATACATGGTCAAATCAAATTGATGAATTGAGCCATAAAGTACCCTGTTGCTTTTATTTTCCAGGTTTTAACGTAGTGGCAGCTGGGGACAAACTGATTCACCAGCAAGCAGTAGATTCATTACAATGGCAGTGAAGATCTACGTTCCTTAGATAAGAATAATAGGAGTTAATATCCCCGGAGGATGTAGCAGGAACTAAAAAATTAGTTAGGAGCAACTGCATTATTTATCAGTTTCTTCTTTTGAAGTATGTGCATCAAGAAAAGCAATTGCGAGGCAATTCTGATTGTATGTAGGGGTGGTTAACGGTAGTATAGGTGACGGTTTGGTGAAAACCGTCACCGCAATTTACGGAATCACATAATTGACACCGTCAGCACCGCCCCGCCAAGGTATAATAACCACTCTTGCCGGTGACGGTATTAACGGTAACGGTTATAAGGTAACCGCTTAAACCGTATAACCGTTGTGCAAAAAAAATGGCTTTCTCCTTGGACTTTTTCATTTTTTTCACTGTTTTGAGCTGTTTAAATTTTCAACATAATATCATAATTAATAATCATATCAAACGGACAAATATCATAACATATTCAAACATAATATCATAATCATAACAAATATAATAAGTTGTCCAAAAGTCCAACATAATATCATATTTAAACATAAATACTAAAGTCTAATAAAAATGTCAAACAATGTAACATAAACCAATTAACATATTTCAACAAAAGTCC
Source organism: Myrica gale (assembly GCA_963930655.1). Classification (NCBI taxonomy): domain Eukaryota; kingdom Viridiplantae; phylum Streptophyta; class Magnoliopsida; order Fagales; family Myricaceae; genus Myrica; species Myrica gale. The sequence goes on along the minus strand of OZ005612.1, from coordinate 18,623,796 downwards.
AACAAAAGTATGTCACATAATCAATAATCATCTTAAGTCTCAACTGGAGGTGGTTAATGGTAGTGTAGGTGACGGTTTGGCGAAAACCGTCACTGTCACCTCAAATTAATAGAATTACATATTTGACACTGCCACCGGCACCGCCAAGGCTCAATAACCGCCCTTACCGGGTTACGGTACCGGTAGCGGTGACGGTTTTAGAGGTTAAAACGATCACCGCCGGTGTAAATAAACACCTCTAATTGTATGTCCAGAATTTAATGAAACGGTTCTACTTTTTTTTTTTACAAGTATGAAACGGTTTCACCTTAATTGAATCTTGTTGGTGGCTTGTCTTCTTTACGGAGCCTACCTTTTAGTTTTCCATCTTTCTATATAGAATATTTACTTACCCCCAAAAAAAAAACTTCTGAAGAAGATTGTACACCAAGAGTTTATTTGTATGGATGTATCACTGTGGACGGATAGGGTGATAGATCTGCAAAACGTTATGGTGGTTTGGTATTTGGCCCATGCACTTTTCCTCTGACATAGTCTGGCCTACAATAATCCATACATAGATGCATTTCTGATCACAAGTCGCTTTGGGAACGATGATTTCTTTGTTTCCCAGCATCAAAAGAAGCTAGAACATAGAGGCCACGATTCATAGAGATATACGGTATACTGTCCGTTGGCAAAGAACCGCATTTTTTGCAGTAAAAAACTTCGAAAGCACCATAGAATCGCGTGGCTACATTTTTAAGTTCAAGCAAAGTTGAAAATCTGAGCAGATTGAAAAACAGTGCCATTGGATCTATGTTTTCAAGCTCCATTGTTGCTCCAACTCTTGTTAAGCAGCTGAGGTGAAAGTGGGCCTGGCAATTGAGCTAGGCTTCTTCAAAATGGTGACCAGGATGATTATATATTTTTTTTCTAGGTCATGTTCCAAAGAGGAACCGATACAAAGACCAGGCGATAAAACACCGGTGAGATCCTAAACGGATTGGAGAAAGCCGTTATATGCTCCATGCAAAGCAGTGGGAGCGGCGGTCGGACTCGGTATACACATCTACCAGGACCTTTACATGCCAGTAAGGAAAGCACCACAACCCGGTATAGAAAGCCAAGCAAGGGCAGAAAAGATCCACAAGGGATTGAAAAAAGCTCACGCAGGAGTCGGACCAAAACACACCTAAACAAAACACAGACCAACAACAACAAAAAACAACCACCAAACAAAGCAGATAACCAACAAAACAGCAGAACAACCAACAAAGGAGACGAAACCATGCTCCACCACGAGCAAACAGATCAGCAACAACACCGGCAGCACAAGGAGAGGCACCGACGCGTGAGAGGAAGTAGGAACCCTCCATGAGGCGCGCGGCAGCTCAAAATGTCGGAAAGCAGGCCGGAAAAGAAAGCCCAAGGCGAGCGCGTGAGATCCACGCGAGGCGCTTGAGACACCACTCGTCGTCCACTGGATGCCGGACTGGTCTGGATGTGCTCGGCTGGAGGAGAGGATGGCATCTAGCAATGTTGTGTCCACCGATGACACTCAGAATCAACCGGATCTGCCACCTATGTTCCGAACAAAAAATAGGGGGTTGAGAGGGGGAAGATAAAAAGGAGGAAGAAGAAAGGGGGCGGTGGGGAGAGAAGGGGGCCGAGTGAGAGGAAGGGGGCGGTGGGAAGAGTCGGAGCTCCTCCCACCGCCGGGAACAAAGATGAAAGGGGGAAACGACTAGAGGAGAGGAAAAGAAAGGGTTCTAGAGAAAGAGGCAGAGCCCCACACCCCACACCTTTCCAGAACCCCACACCCCACCCCTTTCCAGTCGTTGGTGGCAGGGGGCCCGCTGGTGTCTTCTGTGGCTGCCGGCGATAGCCTGGTGGCTGTTCAGGCGCCGGAGTCTCCTCCGGCAGATCTGGTGGTCTCCTCCAGCAAATCTCCTGGGCTGGAGCTGTCGCTTGGTGAGCCAGGGGGCCTCTTCATGTGGGCCTACAGTCGGGCTTGTTGGGCTTGTTGAAGACCCGGCCCACACGGTAACTTTCGTTGGTAATGGCAAGGGCCCGCTGGAGGTGCCGACCCACCTAAAGTCTTCACTTGGCGAAAGGCTCGACGGCACGGTGGGAGTCACCTAACCCCGGTGGTTGGCGATAGGTGTCTCGTCGGCGTTGTCTGAGAATGGAGGTCAGGGAGTCGTTGTCTTGCTGGCGCCGGTATCCCCTCCGGCTGCCTTGCTCTTGGGCCCGTGTGGGTCTGTTCCGCTCCCGGAGTCGCTGGAGCCGCCGGATTTGGTCTGGGTGGCAACAAAAATTGCCGAAGCATTTCGTGGAAGGGTTGTGGAGCCCTCTTTTGTTCCTGGTAGGCTCCCGGCAGTGGATTCTCTCTCGGGGGAGGGTCAGGTTGTGTTGGAAGGATGTCGTGAGAGTTCTATTCCTACAGTACTCGTTGGGGCCTCTCACCTCAAGGCTGATTTTGATAGTGAAGAGGGCAATAGGCCAGATGGGGGGGCGATGGCTCTTGTGGTAGACACTGATCCAGAGAGGGCTTGGGCAGGGGTGGTTCTTTCTCCCGGGGTCTGTTTGGGTGGTCCGGAGGTGGGGGAGTTTTCGCGGTTGGTTTGTGTTGAGAGCTCAATTGGACCAGATTTGGAGGTTGGAGAGCTTCGGGACGATGATGAGAAGGAGTTGGTGCATGTGGATGAACCTTCGACCACACTCTTGGCGGTTAGTTTCCCTCATAAAGCTTTGGGGGGAGAATCTCCGGCGTGAGTCTTGGACATGGTTTCCTCTATGCGTCAGATGGTTGGGGTGTCGTGTGGTGGTCAAGAGGATAAGCTGAGGGATCTTTTTGCAGCTTTGGAACGCGATAGGGTGCAGCCTCGCTCGAAAACGTCCAGAAAATCGGGGGGGGGGGGGGAAGATGCTCAGGGAGTTGAAGGGCTTGAAGTCTTTGGTGAACTATGAAGGGTCTTCTTCGATCATTAGGAAGACTGTGAGTTTTGGGCTGAACTAATAGGGGTCTCGTGTACTGATGGCTCTAGGTTTGCGGGTGGGTGGGTGAGGGTGCTTTGTTGTCTTGTGGGCTTGAAGTCTTCGGTGAACTATGAAGGGTCTTCTTCGATCGTTAGGAAGACTGTGAGTTTTGGGCTGGACTGATAGGGGTCTCGTGTACTGATGGCTCTAGGTTTGTGGGTGGGTGGGTGAGGGTGCTTTGTTGTCTTGTGGGTTGAGGGTGGTTGAGAGTTTTTGGCGTTCTTTGGGCCTTTTTTGGACTCTTCAGTATTTTCTCTTGGTACTGCTGACTCCGTTATAGTGGGTTGTGTGTTTCGTGTTTATCTTATTCTTAATAAATTGGCTCTTATAAAAAAAACAATGTCAGGGATTGGGGGTTTCGGTCAGGATAAGGAACGGGTAACGGGCTTTGGATTGAAGGTAAACAAATGGGAAAACTCAAGTTCTAAGTTAGAGTTATGAGCTATAGACAGTAACCCCAAAATACTATCGCGGCATTTTTGGGTTGTCAGGATTGGATTCTAGAAAGTTAATCCAAGAAAAATCAGATGTAATTATGGCCTACGTTTGATTCCGAATTAGCTGGAAAAATTAGAAGGAAAATGACGAGAATTGAAGAGCAATATGGATATAGCAATCGCACCAAAAATGCATCATACATTGGAACTTGCGAACTAAAATAAGCGTCTAACAGAAAACCCTAATCGAACATGGAATCTTGGGTTTTAAGTACAGAACCGAAACGAATTAAGTAGCACAACCCGGCCATGCATAATTGTGTAAAATTCGGACAAGATGCGGACCTGAAGAAAGAAAAGGTTGATACTGATTTCATTTACAGTAACGATCGGCCTTCTTCTTGACGCGGTCGTCGAGAGCTTCCTCGACGGAATTGGGATAGGACTTAGGCTCGTAACCGAACTTCTTGGACTCCACGGGGAAGAGTTGGTCGTACTTCATGCGCTTGGCCGCGTCGATCGTGTAAACGACTTGCTCTTCTCCTACTTTTCCGGATTCATCGTCCCCATCGGGGTACTGAATCACCGCCTCCGCGTCTAATGGAATCGACGGCTCAGATTCATCGACCCTAGGGTTCTTGCTCTTCTTCTTCTTGTGCTTCTTCTTGTCGATGGATTTGCTGACGGTCGCGAGACTTCCCCCTTTGAAAGTCAGTCTCCCCCCTTTCACTTTCCCGAAAGGATCCGACATTCGTTTTACCTGTACAGTCGGCAGTCGCGACTCGCGGCGAGATTGGACAGTCCCAGTTTTGAGGGTGTTCGTGGGAGGCCTATTGCCTTGGATTTGGGCCCAAATTCTTTGCTTTTGGGTGTAATTTATTTGGGCCAAGTTGGCTTAATGGTACTCCCAACTTGGACCGAATTCAACTCTGCGTAAAAGCAAAAAAAAACCACTAATTTTGAAGCGACATGACAAATTTCTAAAATAAAATAAATAAAGCAAAAAAAAAAGGCCTCCCACGACTGATTAAAGTGAGTCAATCCTTCCACTTTGAAGGCAGTTGACTGATTAATCGGATCACTACTGTCCAATGTTTTGGGGGTTACGGAAGAATTCCTCTGCTAGTAATCTTGATCCTTTATTAGGATATCCAGAGGTAACAGAATGTGATTTTTTTTTACCAAGATATGTCAAATAGGAGGCAACCCAGACTTTTCTTTCCATGGCCGGTCCAATAATTTTTCAAGGTTGATCTTGTATTGCATAGTTCACGAGTTCTCCGTGGCTTTGAAGTCCGATGGCTCGTTAAAATTCTCCATTTGAGAGCCACAAAGGAGCAATCTCGTTTCAACGAGTTCAAAGTGACATGAAAAAACTCATCACGGAACCTAGTTTCTAGAGAGAGGGCAGAGCCTCTCTCTCTAGAAACTTCCCCCACCTCGCCTGCTCTCCCTTCTCCCTGCTCGTGACCGGCGGTGGGAGGAGCTCCTTCTCCTCCCACCGTCCCCCTCTTCCTTTCCTCTCTCCCATCTCCCTCTGTTCGCTGGTTTTTCCCCTCTCCCCCCATTTTTGGTCTCCCTGTGTGCCGGTCTTCAACGCCAGATCCCGTCGTTCCAGGTGGACTTCGGTGGACACGCACTGCAGGGTCGACCTCAGCAGCTTCAGGCGTTCGTCTTCCGCCTCTTCCGGTGGACGTTGGGTGGCGCGTGGTCTCGAACGCGCGTCCATGCGCAGGCGCGTGCGGTTCACGCGCCTGCGTCTTTTTGGTTTTGCTGTTGGGGTCTTCGGTGGGGTTGTGGGGCTTTGTTATCTGGCCGGTTTCCGACCGGCCAGCGGCTTATCTATATTATTTGTGTGTTTTCTGTTTGTAATGTTGGGTGTTTCATTTCTCTGGTTGGTGTAGGGAAGATTTTCGTTGCTGTTGGGTTGGTGCGGCATGTTCATGGAGCACTGTCGTTCCTTACTTTGTCCCTACTTTTGTCGGTGCTGGTGTGGAGGCGTTGTTGCGGCCATGGGAGTGCAGCGATCGCTTGCCATTTTCTCTGGTGTTGGTCTCCTCCGCGTGTGGCGGAGTTTATGTCGGGTCCTTGTACCCGGTTCAAAACTATGGGTCTTTTGACCCCATTGTATGCAGCCTATATGGCTATTAATCCTCAGGCCCTTGTGGCCAGTTATAGTAAGGTCCTTAGGGATGTTCTGATTGCTGTAATGGGTACTGTTGCCCCTGTGCTTTGTACTGGCCTTGATGGCTTCTTTGTAATCAGCATTGCTCCGGTGAAATGAAATCTCATGTTGCTTAGAAAAAAAAAAAAAAAAAAACTCATCACTGAAAGGAGCATCTGAGAAATTTTACTGGAATAAAGGCGAATGAGAGATATATAACGATCTGATGGATTAAAGAGTCTGAGTGGAAAAGAGATTGACAATGATTAATCCAGTTATTTTTTTGGGGGGAAATTATACTTTTTACCATCAAACTACCACACATTTTTTGCTCCCCAAAGTACCACTTTTGTCAGATTGCACCCTCAAACTACCATGACCCAACAGTTTGCACCCTCCGTCCATAATTTCCGTTAATTTAAACGGAAAACCCATTATGTGTGTCTCACATGAATATTCGGCACTTGTTACAAAGGTAACATTCAGCGGTCGACCGCACGTTTTCGTCTAAATTGACAGAAATTATGGGCGGAGGGTGCAAATTGTTGGGTCATGGTAGTTTGAGGGTGCAATCTGACAAAAGTGGTACTTTAGGGTGCAAAGTGAAAAATGCGTGGTAGTTTGAAGGTGAAAAATGTAATTTCCCCATTTTTTTTTAAACTGACCACACCCAATAAGCCACATAAATAAACTGAAACAAGAGTCCAGATGATGAGGACCTGGGCTCTAGACCAAAAGACATGTCTTGCAGTTAGAGTAATCCAAACCCTCTTATTTAGTCTTCTAATTAAGTTCTCCTAAGCAATGTGGGATCTCAACAATCCCCCATCCTTCGAAGACCGACGCCCTCGTCGTTTGCATCTCCCACATGGCCTCTATAGGAGACTTTCACCGGACTTGGGCCTACCCTGACCCGTACCGGATCTATAGGGTCGAAGAAAATGGGTTCATGCAAGCCACTGCACGACCTAAGAAAGACGCATGAGCCACTAATTGATGAGGACCTGAGCTCTAGACCAAAAAACATGCCTTGCAGTTAGAGTTATCCAAACCCTCTTATTAAGTCTTCTAATTAGGTTCTCCTAAGCAACGTGGGATCTCAACACCAGATTAAGTGTCAAGGTTACTATGAGGTTGAAGCACCATGATCTATAGACATATCACTTTCACGTCTCAGGCTGTTTTCTCGTCTGTAAGGAACCGTGGCGCCCTGCGAATGACGTGGATTAAATGATTGGTTAGAAATGAGGCCGGCATATAGATTAATATGTGATGGCACTTCTTGATTTTCTATCTATTAATATTAGCAAGACTACCGCTTCCGCTTCTACCACTTACTTGGAAGATTGTCCCTAACTCCTTTAATGCTTTCGCCCGTAGCTTCAGAACATCCTTAGAAACACTTGGGTCTTTGAGAACCTGGGACAGAAAGCTGAGTCAATAAATCATTTCTTGAAGATGCAAATACAGTTTTTTGTTTTCTTTTTCTTTGATCTTCAGTGTTGGAAGCACTCATAATTCTCTTTATTGTATCCTGTTAATGTATGATTTGATATTACTTTAGCATGTCTTTGATGCCCAAGATTTGAAGTACTACAGGGCTTCAAATTTCAATCATAGAAGACATCTCATTAGCGAAGAATGGAACTATCGGTAGTAGTAGGAGATAAACTACATCTGACAGTTGAGAATTATGAGGTGTGGAATGGTATCTCTAGCAGGTCAATGATCTTTGAGGTTCCTAACTAGGCCCTAAAGGGGGCACAACTGATGTTGAACCTGCTTCTTAGTCGATTGTTTGGAAGACTTTGCAACAATGAGTTGGGCCATTACTATCTTATCTGGAAATTAAGCTGGTCTTGCACAAAGAAGAGAGTAGAGATAGCAGACGATGAAGTCAACAATCCCATCAAGAAAGATCTCCACAAGCCAGGAATTACAAGAATTGTCCAACATCGAGCCAAGTTATTTTAGTTTGTTCAACAAATCAGTAATGTTTCATGCTAGAGAAAGGAAATACAGAAACTCACAGCTTGGCAGACGTGTGATAGAGTTCTCTCAATATCAACCACATTAATCTGCCAAAGGGAATTAAGCATGGCTTCCTTCTTATCTTCAATGGCTTTCAGCAAGTTCTCTTCTTTATTTTCTCCTTGGCTAAGCTTTGTCAGCTCATCCTGTATCTGAATTAAAGACACTGCACCTACACATTTGGAGAAGCATGCAAGTTGTGTTCCTTAGAGATTTTTGACGATGACAGAGCTCAAGTCTTTGATATTTACAATATAGACAACCTTCATTGCAGCTATCCAGTACCTGAAGCTGCCATTACTTGTGATTTGATTTTATGACCTTTATCTCGTACCCATTCTGCTAAGAATGGTACCTTCATAAACCGTTTGTCTCTTCCAAGCTCTGTTGCTGCTTTTCTTGTGTAAATATAACCAATGGTATGCAGCATAGCCTCCCCAAAAGCTGATGACAGTAGCAAAAATGAGCAAGCGCATTGCAATAGGTGACACGGAGATGTAAGGTGCTATTTTCTTAGCCTTTAATAAGTACCTTCGGTGCTACAAACATGCAGATATCCCAAAAATTTCTTCAAAAGGGAATGCAAGTAATTTCAAGTGCCAAATAAACAAGGCTGGAGTAGATATAACACCGGGCATGCATTTCTGAAGCACAAATGTAAAACCACTTCCATTTGTTGCTCCCTCATGGTCCCGTGAAAAGTGACCAAGAAGTGTGAAATGAGCCCAGCATAAACCTTCCACTAGATGGGCAATTCAGTCCGCTAAATATAGTCAACCAGGGGGCCTTATTAAAATATCTTTTGCTTGGATAGATTCATTCGAAGCCAACCACACTTTCCAGGTCTGTAGAATCTTTGAGTGATCAAATATAGAGATTACCAACTCGAGAGAGGCGTAGTGCTTCTGAATTTGCCCATTTTATAAACTCATCTGTTCCACCTCCAACAAATTGTTGAAGATGACTTTTAAGTATTTCTATGAGCTTCTCTTCCCTTTCCTTCTGCAATGCCTGCAAGTGAAGAAACAACCAGAAATTTCAGTTAATAGGATCAAGAAGTCAACTTTTCTAAAGCTCTAGTAAAGATGTATACCTTCATCTTCTCCTGAATTCTTCGCTTACGGACCTCAGGATCTTGGGAGTCTTCTTCAATGTCAATAGATGCCAATGAAGCTAATGCAAGTTGCCCAACATACTCTTCAAAGTACTCACTCCCAAAAAGCATCCCAAAGACAGCTGCAGGGTCCACCATTGAGTCCCTGGCAAAGAAAAACTAGTTAATAGGTTTGACGTGTTCTTGAGTCAAATGAGCATGTGATAACGAGAATGCAAAGCTAAATACTGGACCATGTACATATCGGAGGAAGCAATAACGTGTTCAAATAGGAATAAGAACTGTAGCCATTAAACGAGTTCTTTGGTACATAATATGCAAAACTAATAATCAATAGCCCCGTTGTATATTTTTTGTGTGTTAACTCTTGTGGTCAACATGTCATCAGTTTTAAAATTAAGCGCTATTGTACAAATCCTGCAAAAGTTTCTACTAAAGGAAGACGTCCTGAAGGAAGTTGGAAAAGCTCTGATTTATATTAATTATCAACACATCTGAAATTGTGGTAAGTAATTCCAGGAGTTCAATATCAAACCAACTAAGCAAAGCACATTGAGAAACAAACCCCCCCCCCCCAAAAAAAAAGAAGAAGAAGAAGAAGGAAAACTGTATAAAAGCTGTCATAAACTTACGATGGTACTCCTGCCTTTCCATTATTGTCATATGCTTCACGCTTCTCAGGATTGCTTAAAACCTGATAAGCCTCACCAAGTGCCTTTACATAAACCAAAACCGCTAAGTACACAACAAGAAGAAAAAAAGCTACAAAAAATGTCCAGGGAGAAGTATATTTTAAGTTAAGATCCTTCCAGAGTAATATAAAGACTCAAGGTATCGTAAGAAAAAGCCATGTGCTTTTACCACGAGAGAATATAGACTAGACGAACTATGTAGGAACTATTTAAACAATCCAACTGGTTGAAAATAGGCTTGGAAACTTAGATCTTCTAAAATAATGTACATATTTAGCAGTATACCTGGAAATTTTCAGCAGCTTTTGGATCTCCAGGGTTTTTGTCCGGGTGCACTAGCCTTGCCTGGAAACAGCATAAAATATTTTACAAAATAACACATTAGGACTAGGCTTTCTTCCTCTAATCCAGTAGGAGAGCATTAGTCTATCTGGGAAAGGGGAAAAAAGATTCTGAAAATGGTGTTTAAGCATACTGCATGATATAGGACAACACAAGGAAAGATAAATATGTTGTCTAAGCTTGTTGTATACTGGACTACATTGAGGTATTCCCACATTAACCATACCTCTAATTGGTTATGGGCATATATACATTTTGGACCTCTCAGCCTGCTAGCTTAAGCTTCTGTGTTGGATACTTTAACATGTTTTAGATCCCTGTTCAACTGTTCTTGGATTCAATATGCCAGGTCCAACTTGCCTTTGTTTCAGATTTGAACGACTCACCAGGCCAGTCAGTAGAGGTTTCAATTTCAGGTCCTATCAGTCCTGGATTGGGTATCAGAGTCTCAAAGAATCCAACATCAAGTACACTTAGTTATAGGTCTATGCACTCATTTGGACTTTCCATGACTGACTTAAGCCTTTTGGTTGGATTAACACAATAAAAGTTTGGGGCACATAGTAACTTTCAAGCACTGGGTGGAGGCATTATTGTCTATGGTTCAAGGCACACTGAAGCGGTAAGGTCTCCAAAATCCAAGAGTTATGCAGCAACAAGAGAAAAGACAATGTTGATCCTTTTCTTTTCATTTCCTTGTTTCCCAAAGGACAGGTATCATCACTTTCCACCTTTTCCCTTCAAAACTCCCTAATAAAATGTAATTGTTAGGTTGCAAATGCAACACAGCTGAGTAAATAAGTATAAACTTCCAAATTTCATTTGGTGTGCAGCTATTAGAGTTGGAATGATTTGGACAATTGCTTGATGATGTGCCCACACATTTCTTGAATACGAGGGTTGCATTTTACTCAACTGCGATATAGGCTGAATTTGAGTTTCCAATATGTGGTTTAAAAGGTTGCACTTTACCCTCCAGTCACATCTTTTAAAATTGCCCACTTAAAATTCGTATGTGCAATCCATGAGCCTCGAAAAGAAATTCCTGAAAAAACTCAATACAAGTATACCTAACCTGGTTGAAATCCATTTGGTAAACAAATCTTGAACCAACCAACACATGGTTTAGCGGTCGATAGGACTAAGTGGAAATGAATACCGCATGGGATCGGCATGCTTGAATTAAGTAGGTGTAACCGGCATTGAAGTGTTACACATTTCCAGTTACCTTTGGGGTGTGATTAGCCCGTGGTCGGAGGATTATAAAGTTTCTGAAAATTGAACAAAAGGACACAAAATTTAGGCACCCAGTGGCCACTTTCATGGTTTTGAGATTCTGTTTCTAATTCTGACTCCTATTCTAAAATTGGAAACCAAATAAAGAACTCTAAATTGGAAGCTATATAAACTTAAGACTCTCTTATCCCAAAAACAAAAGATACAAACAAAATTGCTCCGGGAAACAGATGGCAAGCCTAGTTTTGCTATCGCTCTTGGAGCACAGGGCATTTGTTTTGTAGAACTATGAAACAGAAACAAAAGCACAGTGCAAAATATCATGAAAAGCAGAAGTAGAAAATGGCAGAGGTCATAATCGAAGGGAAAGGTTAACTAAAGGTACCTTGAGGTAGTACGCCTTCTTGATCTCGGCCGCAGAAGCGTCCACATTGACACCTAATATGTCGTAATACGCAGAGTCCTTCACCATCACTCTCCGATCAGAGCTTTTAGCTTCGCACGGACCAAAGCCACCAAACCGGCTGCGATCTGATACGGATTGTTGCTTTTATTTGGATCTTCCAATTAAGTAGCAATATGGAAACATGTATTTCGTTTGTTTAGGCAGTGAACACGCTCGTAGTCGTTGGATGCGTTAACAGTGGGGGCACCGCAAGGACAGAAGAGAGAAGGGAAGGATCGGGTGCCACGCGTATTTGGCGAACTAAGATGGACGGCTATCTTCGTGTTTATAAAAGTCAAAAAAATTTATAACTTTAGTCTCAAAATTTTCATACAAATTCTAAACACTAACACTAATTTTAATATTTTTTCTAAAAAAATATTAAATCAAATCGACTCATTTATCACTCTTAATAAATTCAATTACTTTTTTAAAAAAAAAAAATCAAATTTTAGAAAAAGGTTTTTACGTTGGGCTGGAGGACAATATGGCCCAACTGAATATCATTGCGGAGATGTAGAATTTTACAATTGTGGATTTGCATAGAAGGTCAGTGGATCGGGCTGCCCGTACTCATTTTGTGTGGACCAATTTGTACCGAAAGAGTCCTTATCCGAAACCAAGAGCTTAATGGACAAGTAGGCCTACTTGTTTTGTTCCATCATTTCATATCTAGATTGAGCCGCTGCCGAAATGGAGTCTAAAGGACCCCACGAAGACGATCGATTGTGATATATAACAACCACTTCAATTAAGTTCTTTTTAGCCTACCACGGATGCCCGAATCTAAATTATACTGCGCACCTTTTACTGTACAGGAGTTAGTCTAATAGTTAAGACATCGGTGACCTTCTGTTTGAAGGTTTTTGTAGGATTTTGAGTATTTTGAGAATTTTTAGGTGATGTTAGAGTTGTATTGACGTTTGTGTAGAAGTTGTTGAGGTGTAAAAAAAATTAATGGTGATGTTTAAAGTTTTTTTTATTAAAATAATAATATTTTAAAGAGATTTTTTTTTAAAAAAAATCACAAAACGTGAAGCTTTATTTTTCAATCAATAGGCAGGCAGCATTAAGCCAAGGAACAACAAAAAATATATTATCTTTTCACTTTCTCCTCGCATCGTTTATGCACGTTGAATGGAATGCACTTTCCACCCCCCCAATATTCTTTTGTCGAGGGGTGGCATAGGCATTTATTTTCTGCTCCTCTCCCTTTGGCATTATGTGGATGGGATTCATGGCATAAATTCTTCCGAACCGAACTCCCGATGTGGGACACAACTCTCGATTAGTTTGGCCAAAAAGAGTCGCTTCCCCTCCTAGAACAAACCTCTCTATATCTCTAAAGTGTGATTTTCAATCACATCTTGTAAGCACTAGCAATTAGCATTCAGCTAATGACCTTTTTCCTAAGTCCACGCGTTACCCGCTTGGGCATTAAAACATTTGGCTAAGTGAATAATTTAAACAAGGCTGCAATTTTATTATTTATAGTGTCAAGCACACGAATAGCACTTAATTAGGAGGATAAATAAGAAAAATAAACTAATGACGTAAACAAGCAAAACAGGAGGTTTAGCACCCTAAAGTTTTTGGTATAATTAAAAAAATGCAAAATAATCACTCTTTCCATTAAGTAATTCTTTCTTGAGAAATGTTTGGTGTGTTTCTTGTGTTCTTCCTAGATTCTTTTGGAAATATTCCAACGGCTCAGAATCTCTAAGTGTGTAGGGCCTAATTTTAAAATTAATGCTGAACCGTTAGATTCTTTCCAAAAGAACTTGGGAAGAACCCAGGAAGTACACCAAGCATTCCTCTTATTTTGTTCATTATAATATTCATTCAAATCTTCTCTCTTATTTTTTTTACCAACTTTCATAAACTACCTTTACTTTTTTTTTATCAATCCTCATACTTCAAAATTTTAACCGCCTCAAATTTTTAACAATAAACACCACCTATAATCAAATTAAATAAGTTTTTTTTAAAATAAATAGAGAAGTAATTCCCGATCAACAACAAGAATTAAAATTGGTCTGAATCTAAAATTATTGATACGGGTTACTTCAATCGGAATCTCAAATTTTTAATCTGTGAACGAATATGAAACTTGTACACATAGGCGGATCCAAGGGGGTGCGGGTGGGGGCTGGCGCCCCCACTGTCTCCAAATAAATATTTGTAAATTTTATTTTTTTGGTTATTAAGAAGTAGTCCTGCCCACACTGGCTCAGGCCTGCTTCCAGGGCCAGTGGAGGCGGGACTGGGCCAGCGGGGGCGCACCCACTGACCCAATTCGTGTGGCCTGCTTGCTTAATTTTAAAAAAAAAATCAGAGGGTGAAACGGCGCATCCACTGAGGTTATTTTTGAACAATAAATATCTGAGTGCGCCAATACTTTGACAGAAGAAGATTCATTATCTTCATATATGCATCAAACTCCATAATTATTGATGGGTGTTAAGAATTGTCTTACTCATATGCTGATGGGCATTTTAAATTGTTTTGTTTTATTTTGTTCTTTTTAGATAATTGATAGGTTTTTGATAAAAAAATCACAAAGCATGGAATCATCTAATACTCTTTATGTGAGGATTCTAGTTCGAAAAGACATCGCCCTTTGTTGAGTTCGGATGATATTATTTAAGACCTAGGGTTGCGTAAATCTATTGACTCGCATATGCTAGGATTCAGGATCAAGTCTGTAGGGAGTACTTGATCAGAGGTGCTTTTCAACCTCGTGGCTATGTTTTTCCAAAGAAGAAATGTGGGAAAGACTCGAGGGATTTTAGAGAGGTGCAGTACAAAGATTATTCATGGTTTGAATATAGTGTATCAGAGGATGCAACTTATTGTTTGTGGTGTTATCTGTTTAGGCGACCTAAAGGAGCACAATCCGGGGAGATGTGTTTATATCTAAGGGGTTTGATAACTGGAAAAAGGCGCTGAAGAGATTTAATGAACATGTTGGCAGAAATGATAGTGCTCACAATGAATTTAGACAAAAATGTGAAGCACTCATGAATCAAAGACAAAGCGTGTCACACATATTATCTGCACAAGTGCACGAGCAAGAAAATGCTTATCGCATTCGATTAACAACGGTTTTAAATTGCATTCGTTTTCTTTTGGGACAAAGTGTGTCACACATATTATCCGCACAGTAAGTGTATTTCATTATTTATAATGTTTTTAGTCCTTAATTTGCGATATTGTAATTTTAAGACCCTATTTACATTATGTGGAAAAAAAATAGTCATTTTTCCTTAGAAATTCGACCCTACTCATTTTATATCCTAGATACACCACTGCTTGTACACATTCAGTCGATGCTTGCTTGAGTAATAACAAATGAGATTCTCGGATGTGTTTATATCAATCTCCCACTAAACTAAATTCATTAATTAGGAGACCGAGACCTTATTCTCCAATTCATTTGAGCCGTTCAAGTGCATGGTTGTCCACATGCTCTCACTAAACTAATGGGCCTTTTTCTTTCTAACGTGCAACGAAATCGAAAAGGGTAAAAAAAGAAAGAAAAAAAGCATGTTAGGAGATGTCGTCATCATCATCGTTCCTTCTTCTATGGATCTGCTATTCTGCTGCGTTGCTTTATGCCATGCCATGGCTTGCTTTTCCTTTTCAGAATTAAATATTACCAACTGCCTAACCAAATCTACCGACTTTCTTCATTTTGTTCCTTCGAACATCTTTCATTCATTTATTTTCTAAACATTTAATGATAAAATTAACGACACCGTTCGTGTCACATCGATATCATACGTCATTTGATAAAAAGAATGGTCTTAAACGGAGTATTGATACTTTTTACGAATGTGGATAGCTTTGCTCTTTTTTAATTTTGTAACGCTTCTATTAATTTAAATTAGTTATAATTCTTGTGCACGAAAAATCAATGTTCTCTGGGTAAATTCCATCAATAATGACGCTCTAAATACTTAAAATAGAAATTGATATTGATATTTATATTTATATTGCCTTGTTTATTAATATTAAGTTGTGGATGATGACGCAATTCAAGGGCATGTTCGTTTTGAAAAAAATTGTTAAATTTTAAAAATAGTACGAATATTTAGGTGATGTTTGAGTTTTATTGGCATGCATCTAAAAGTTGTTGAGTTATATTGATGTGTAAAAAAAATAATGTTGAGTTGTATTTAGTTTACGTGTAGGAATAATATTAGGAATATAAATTTAGAAAATTAAATTTAAATTCTAAAATTTTTAGCCAAACAAACACGTCCGAGTCAATGTTTCTCTCTTATTTTGCCGAAAAAAAGAGAACGTTTGAAATTGAACAAGCCTCAAGCCTATATATAATTTGGTGGTTAGCAGGTAACATAGCGTATATGCTTTTGAATTTTTGTCCGTCTCTAAGATATTTTGAAGAGGAGGGGTGAATTAATGAGATAATACCAAACCTGCCCTTATTTTAAACTTATAAATCTTCCAGCATAAAAAAATAAATAAATAATTGTTCTGCTCGTTTTCCTTCACTCTATAGTTTGAGGGAAAGATAAGAGTTCTACAGATAGCTTGAAGATCCGTTGAAAAAGTTACTTCACTCCTCAGGGTAAAGTGAAACCAAATAATTAAGCAATCGACCAGGATCCAGATCTTTCCCCACAATCTTGATTATAGCTGCGCGGATGATCTGAAATGATTCCCCTGTTAACTTCAGAACACACATGCCAACAAACAGTCGCTACCATGGGTCCATCGTGCCCAACTCCATGCCTCCAATTTCCAAGCTCTGTAGCTTTCTCGACCGAGAAAAGAGAATAAAAAGACAAAAAAGTTTTAACCTTGGGGTAATGGGATTGCAATATAGCTAGACTTTCATTGATTGTATTGGGCCCTTGAATCCACGATCCTTCAAAGATAACCATCTTTCTTGTTTAAGGTTCCAGAGTCTGATCAAACAATCTAGTAGAATTATAATTTTTGAAACTCGCTTCATCGTTTCTTTTTAATTAGTGCCCACCCCTGTTTTCCAGCATGCCCTGCCAATAGGGTTTTCACAGAACTTTTCGGGCACACGGAAGATGAGAGCAATTTGGTCATTTTAATACGCGTGCTGCTTTGCTTGTCTTTTGTGATAATCGGCTACCTTACATGTTACTCTCGAAAACAGAGATGAAGGAAACCAATGAGTTGTGTGAATGCTTACTGAACTATGATTTTTAGACTGACCATAACATGACAGCCCTTGTCCCCTAGCAATGTTTTTGTATTTTGTGGAAGAAAAATGTGGCTTATAATGACAGGCTGATGACAATATATTGTTCCCTCTCTCTCTCTTACATGATGTATTTTTTTTGTTCGTTTGTAGATTAGAGATTGGAAGGTGCAAAAGGGATTGGAATCTTAGCCAACCAGAGCAGCTGTCTCTCAGCAAAAAGAGATCAAGTTGGAGCCCCACTTGCCATTTGAATTGACTTTCTCTACCCACAGAAAGTGTTACGAGTTAATTACTCTTTGTACACTTGTTGGCTGTCTTTATGGATGTCTAATTAGAAATGGGTAACTTTTTACCAAAACAGAACTTAAAAAATGAACCTGTTCCATAATGGCTTGTTTGAAAATCACGAAAAGCAGCAGTATTGCGCCCCAAGGCCTATGCTCCTTTAAAATTGCTTGCATTTGCACTTTGGCAAAAGAGAGGAGACCAAAGCCGACCGTTATCGTACAATTATGATGAATGGTTATTTTTTCTAAATAAATTGCAGGTATATCTCACGGAACCACTATAAAAAAGCAGCTTAATTTCTGGTTCTTCATGTGTTTTTGGATAATTGTTGAAGCAAATCATAGCACAATTTCAAATGATCTAATTTAAGTCCCAATTGAGTCGGTTACGAGAGCACGAGCAAGGAAATTTAAAGATGTACTCAACGGACTAATTTAAGAGGCATTGGCTCAAGTAAATTCGTGGAGGCCCATTGAGCATGATCCACGTGAGCAACAAAGAATCATCAACATGATTCAAGTTCTTGAGGAATATGGTCAAGGCTAAGCTTAAAATTGGCAAGAATATTTTTGGGTCTGATTGTAAGGCTTGCACGCCACTTTCTTTCCTTTTATTTTGTCTTGACTCTTGTGGGCGTGCAGCGTTTCATTTCCTATTTTAGGCATGTGATCAACCAATTAAAAGGGGTTGATTGCCTTGTATTCTTTTAGGCAAGTATGACTTATTTCTTTATCAGATTTTAGCTTTAATTAGGATAATTATGTTAGGAATTTTCCTTGTAATGACAAGCTTTTTAAATAGGCGCCTATGAAATGAAAGGAGGCAAACCATTATTCAAAAAAATTGTGAGAATATTTTCTCTGCGGTTCCTTGAAGAACTATTCGAATTTATCTGGATTTCCCGTGGCATTCACCAATGACTTATCAAACGGATTTTCACCACTTTTTGTGACATCTTCCTTATACCAAGGTTCTTGTTTGTCATAAACAACGGGTCGAGGTCTATCATTCAATTCTATTCGTAAAACGATCTTGGGTTCCTCTTTGTTGTTAGATCTCGTTATTTGGGCGGGATTCGCATTATTTGGCATCAAAGCTTGGTTGGTTCTAGTTTAGATTTATCTATCGCTTAAAACCTTTCTTTTCTTTTTTTCTTTATTCTGTGTCTTGTTCCAAATTCGGTTCACATACCCTAGTTAGCCGAATTCCTTTACCACTCCCCTTCTGCTCGTGTTTTGTTTGTTCTAGTTTATTTCGAAATCATACTCCATTATTATCAAAAGACAATTGTTGATCATAAAAAAAAAGATTCGAAGAAGAAGAAGACAGAAATGAGTCAAAAAAGAGAGTACAAACAACAACAACAAAAAATTGTTTGTGTGCATCCATTGTAGTTCCAAGCCTTAAAGTCACCTCACCCCAAAAGCAAATATATTTCTTGTGTGAAATTTTGCTATTCTGTGCTTCTAAAAATCTAATCAGTCGTGTTCATTGTATCTTGTTTTAAAAACCCGAAATTCCTTGATGAGTTCTTGGTGAATTATTGCTGAAAATTTGAATATTGTTTGTAAAATTTCAAAAGAACTGAAAGAGAATTATCGAGTGGAAAGAGGCACGAGTGCTGAGAACATTAGAGGGTAAAAGCCATATATTTTTTTAGTGAAACATGAGTGTAGAGTGAGCCATAGTCTTGAGTGTAAACACGTAAGGGAGAGAATTGTGAGGTCCTTTCTTCCTAACTTTGCTTTTGCAGCAACCATGTCTCGAAACAGTGCTAAGAGCAGTGCCAAAGATGCTACAAAACTCGCTGATCCGAAAATGTCTATGGAGGCCATGATGAGTGAGATGAGGCGTGTGATGAAGTTGGAACTAGAGCAGCTTCACGAACGGATAGATTAGAGGAAGAATACAAATGAGGAGCAACCACAAAACGACCCTAATGTGTGAAGAAGGGAAAAAGTTCAACAGTGGGAAGCGATGGTTGAAGATAAAGAGCCTCATGGGTATGGTTTTGATGAAGAAGGGGATCAGAATTCTGTTGTTGGTTGTAAAAGGCATGGAAGGCGGTTTAGAGAAGCTAGAGATCGAGAAGATAATAACTTGGGTGATATTAAGATGAAGATTCCGTCATTTCAAGGTATATCTGATCCTAAAGCAAACCTTGAGTGAGAGAAAAAGATGGAGTTCGTATTTGATTGTCACAATTATTCCGAGACAAATAATGTAAAACTAGTCGTGATTGAATTTTTTGAATATGTTATTACTTGGTGGGAACAATTCGTCATAAACAGGAGGCAGAATAGAGAACGACGAATAGAGACATGAGAGGAGATGAAAACAATGATGAGAAAGTTGTTTGTTCCAAGTTACCACTATCGAGAGTTGTACAAAAAACTACAAGGTCTTAAACAGGGAAGCCGGAGTGTAGAGGATTATTACAAGGAGATAGAGATTGTTATGATCCAAGCTAATGTAGAGGAAGATCGAGATGCTACAATGGCTAGGTTTTTACTTGGATTAAACTAGAAAATCCAAGATAAGGTAGAGATGCAGCATTATGTGAAGTTAGATGATATGGTGCATATGACCATCAAAGTGGAGCAACAATTTAAGAGAAGGGGTTGGTCACGTGTTGGCCATAACTCCAGTTCTACCTCTTGGAAACCGAGTTATACCAAACAGATGGGCAAGTGACAAACGTCCAAATCCTAGCCCAAATCTGCGAACACCAGTCACGTTCGTCAAGGTAAAACCAACATTTTACCTCTAGGTATCGTGACATTAAATGTTTTAAATGTCAAGGCAATAGACACATCGCAAGTCAATGTCCAAACAAGTAGGTCATGGTGTTGCAATACAATGGTGAAATTGTGACCGACAATGAAGATTCCGACACTGAAGATATGCCACCATTGGAGGACGTTTCTGAGGAGGAAAATTTAGCCCCTGATGCATTGACATTGGTGGCGAGGAGAGCATTGAGCTTGCAAGCAAAAGAAGTTGATGGTGATTATTGATAGTGGTAGTTGTACAATGTTGCAAGCACAATTATGGTTGAAAATTTGAGACTACCCATGTTGAAGCACCCTAGACCGTACAAGTTACAATGACTAAATGATAGTGGTGAGATAAGGGTGAACAAGCAAGTGTTAGTTGCATTTCGAATCGATAAATACGAAGATGAAGTGTTGTGTGGTGTAGTATATATGCAAGCAAGACACTTATTGCTATAGGCATGTGAAACATGATAGCTTTTCGAATCACTCTTGTACCATTGACACCATATCAAGTATATGAGGATCAAGTGAGATTGCAAAATGAGAGTGATCAAACGAAAGAGATTGAATAAAAGAGAGAGACCGAGAAAAATGAGAAAAAAAAATCAAAATTCGGCCATTGAGAGAAAATAAAATAAAATAATTTCTATGCAAAAGTGAGTGAAATTAAGCGAGCAATGTTTTCAAATCATCCGATGATTGTACTTTTGCACAAAGATACATTTATAAACACTAACGAACTTGACATTGCTTTGGCTAGTTCTATTGTTTCTCTTTTGCAGGAGTATGAGGATATCTTTCCCGAGGAAACACCGTTTGTGTTACCTCCAAACTGACTAGCTTGTACCAGCAATCCCAAGGAGACAAATGAGCTTCAACGACAGGTAAGTGAGTTGTTGGAGAAAGGGCACGTGAGTGAGAGCATGAGCCCATGTGCGGTTCTGGTTTTACTTGTACCTAAGAAGGATGAGACGTGGAGAATGTGCGTTGATTCTAGAGCCATCAACAACATAACGGTAAAGTATCGTCATCCTATTCCTAGCTTAGATGATATGTTAGATGAGATGTATGAACGGTTAGTTATGCCTTTTGGATTGAGTAATGCTCTGATCACCTTTATGAGACTTATGAACCATATTTTGCATGCATTTATAGGCAGATTTATTGTTGTCTACTTTTTTTTATATACTCATATGAAATCTATTTGAAATCTATTTTAGATGCGCTTAGACTTTAGCGGTTTTACAGGAACACTTCTATGGGTCTCACATGAAAAGAGATGTATATAGAATTTATGGTAGATGTGTCACATGTAGGCAAGCTAAATCCAGAGGGTGGTCCAATGGTTTGTATACTCCTTTATCAATTCCTAGTGAGCCATGGATTGATATTTCAATAGATTTTGTGTTATGATTGCTTAGAACTAAACGTGGGAGAGATTCAATTTTTTGTGGTTGTGGATAGATTTTTTAAGATTACACATTTTACTCATGTCACAAAACGCATGATTCCTCGCATGTTGCTGACATGTTCTTTAGAGAGATTGTGAGATTATATGACATGCCTAGAACCATTGTTCCAAATAGAGATGCTAAATTTTTTAGCTATTTTTGAAAAAATTTGTGATGTAAGCTAGGTACTAAACTCATGTTTTGTATTACTTGTAATCCACAAACTGGTGGTCAAACTGAAGTAGTTAATAGAACTTTGTATACTTTATTGAGGGCAATCATTAGAAAGAACATTAAAACATGGAAAGAATGTTTAACCCATGTTGAGTTTGCTTATAATCGATCTGTTCATTCTGCTACTAAATTTTCATCATTCGAAATTGTGTATGAATTTCATCCTTTAACTAGTTCCATTGGATTTATGTCCTTTACCTTTGACTTAGCATGTCAATTTAGATGGTAAAAAGAATGCTGACTTTGTGAAGCATATTCATGAGAAAGCAAGACTCAACATTGAGCAAAAAACAGAGTAGTATACCAAACAAGCTGTTTTTTGAACTTGGAGATTGAGTTTGGTTGCATATGAGGAAAGAGAGATTTTTTGTGCAAAGACATTCCAAATTGCTATTCAAGAGGAGATGGTCCTTTCCAAGTCCTAGAGCGCATCAATGACAACGCTTACAAGCTTGATTTACCTGGTGAGTGCAATGTAAGTGCTACTTTTAATGTTACTGATTTGAGTTTGTTTAATGTTACCTAGTGATGATTTGAGGGCAAATCTTTTTCAAGAGTAGGAGAATGATGCAAATCATTGTACAACTTCAAAGGATCTAGTTCAAGTCTCAATTGGGCCAATTACGAGAGCACGCACAAGGAAGTATAAAGATCTATTCAACGGACTAATTCAAGAGGCATGAGCTCAAGTAAATTCGAGGAGACCCATTGAGCATAATCCAAGTGAGCAATAAATAATCATCAACATGATTCAAGTTCTAAAAGAATCTGGTCAAGGCTAAGCTTAAAATTAGCAAAAATATTTTTGGGTCTGATTGTAAGGCTTGCATGCCACTTTCTTTCCTTTTATTTTGTCTTTTGGCTCTTGTGGGCGTGCAACCCTTTCTTTCCTATTTTAGGCATGTGACCAACCAATTAAAAGGGGTTGATTGCCTTGTCATCTTTTAGGCAAGTATGATTTATTTCTTTACCAGATTTCAGCCTTAATTAGGATAATTATGTTATGAATTTTCCTTGTAATGACAAGTCTTTTAAATAGGCGCCTAAGAAATGAAAGGAGGCAGAAAATTATTCAAAAAAATTGTGAGAATATTTTCTCTGCAGTTCCTTAAAGAACTATTCGAATTTATCGAAGTTTGCCACGACGTTCACCAACGACTTATCAAACGGATTTCCACCACCGTTTGTGGCATCTTCCTTATACCAAGGTTCTTATTTGTCATAAGCAACGAGTCAAGGTCTATCATTCAATTCTATTCGTAGAACGATCTTGAGTTCCTCTTCGTTGTCAGATCTCGTTATTTAGGTGGGTTTTCACATCACTTGCATTGAGAAACATCGTTCCCTGCACGTGGGGGTATTGGTTCCTCCACAACATGGACACTTCCATTTCAACTCTTTAGAGAGAGAATAAAATGCAACATGTGGCCTTTTGGCTTTTTCCTGGACATTAAAGTTATGTTTGTTTTAGTTTTAAAAATATTTTTTGAAAACATGTTTTGTTAGAGGTAGTATAGATTTTCTTGGGATTGATGTAAAATTTGTTAAAAGTTGTTGGAATTTGTAAAAAAAAAAGTATTAGAATTGATGAAAAAATGATTGTAAAAATATTTTGAGAAAAAAATTCCATAACCAAACATAGCCTTACATTGTGTTACGTCTTTGGTTTACATTCTTAATTTGTTTTAGTTCTTCTCTGTCTCTTCATTTGTGTTCTCACAAAGAATGCAAATGTTTGCAGCATGGAGTATTTTTTTCCTAAGCAAAAAGGGTGGTAGGGGTGATAAAGCATGTGACCTTGGGCAAGATTATAAGAGCTCTTTACTTGCTATGATATGTTCGGATTGAGTCATAATACTAAACCGAAAGGTTTAGACCTTTACCACAGCCTCACGAAAGTGCAACAAATCTTAGTCGTGAGAGGTTTGATATTAGGATATCCTGCTCCTAGCCCAATTCCGAGCGAATGTTAAGATCAATTGAGCCACCACTTGATTGCATAGTAAGTAGCTTGGTAATTACTTTTTTTATGCCGTTATTGACATTCCTACGAGGAGGAAACGGATGCAGAGTGTTTCTTGTTCATGCTCCCCTCACTAGATCTTGTTATTTTAGGGTAGTTAAAAATTTAGGTATTGAGGTTGATGAAAAAGTGAATAGAGAGAGTGAAAAAATGTATATAAATTGATGAAAAAATGAGAAAAGAGAGTCTTTTATAATAATAATAAATTTTAAGTGGCTAAAATTTTGTTACCTACAGGCTAGATCAATATGTTGGGCTCCTATGAATTAAAGAGAGTCGTTTTCGTTGTTGACTCGTATTTCCCGTTCTGATTCAGAAGAAATAATGAATTACACAGAGGAAATGACCCTTAAAGTTAATGGAAGGACGGATCAAACGATTTACAGCTCGGAATTGCATTAAGAACAGAGAGCCATTATAAAGCAGGGCAGAATAATTGATTATTGTTGTTAGCATTCACACCAATTGGGCGGAGTTACGAGGGAAATTTGGTCAACATTATTATAAAAATAGCAACAGCAACCCACCACAACAACGGGAACAGCCACCATTTGCAAATTACAAGCACAGAAATATATTATAACATACAGCTGGACTGGCGCACTGGAACATTGTTTTTTTGTTATTAGGAGTGGAGGTTCTAACCATAGGCTAGGCACTAAAAACTATAACATAAAAGCCCTCTCTCTTACGATTATTAAAACACCAAGAAAACACACCAATACTAGTACTGAAACATGTCTGCTGCGGCCATAATTGGCTGATTCAAATACGACAGATTCATTGGGTTAAAAAGGCTATCGATTGGCTCAGTGAAGGTGCTCGAGTCCCCAGCTGCAAAACCACCATTGCTCGTATTCAAGAAACTGATAATCTCATTCAGGGACTGCAATCTGTGGCTAAGCTCACCCACTTGAGCTCTGAGTATTGAATTTTCGGCCTCAATATTCAAGTAATGCTGGGTGGTGATGTTCACGCTGGTGATGATCTGGTGGTTCTCCTTCCTGAGCTGACCCACCTGGGACATCAGATCGTCCAAATGCTTCTGTTTCCTCATCCGAGACCGTCTTGCGGATTCTCGGTTCGATATCATTCTCTTCCTCTTCCTCTGATCCATCAAAACTAGCAAGTCCTCTTCAGAGCCCGAGTTCTGGATGACAGACGACCCCGAAGATGTCCCACTAGAGGAAGCCATGAACCACAGAAAATTGTGCAGACAAAACTTTTTTGACAGCAACAGTAAACTAAGAGAGATAAGCAGGATCTAGATATAATCAAAACCACTAATTATAGCAGATGGTAGTACTATAATTATACTATAATAGGCTAATACTCGGTGCTTGAGAGGAGAAATATCATGAAACGTAGTACAACCAGTACAGGAAGACAACTGAGAAGGATTGAACTAAGTGGGTCCTCCGCCTGAATGCAGAATTTATCATGCAACCAGAAAGGAGAATTTCACACAGAATTGGTGACATGAATCTCAAACATCAAGAACACAATGTTTAGCATTAAGATAAACCGTGTAGACTTCCGAGTTCGAGAATAGAGATGGCCTCAGAAACTCCAACCCACCATACAAAAGTAGGAATTTTTCTGAGATTTTCAAGGAGCAAGTATCTCCGAAAGAAATAAAAGAAATCGACAGGCTTGCAAGAGGGTTTTGGACTTTGAAAGAATCAGAACCCCGAGAAGTGGTAACTAGCTTCAGATTAAAGCCAGAGCTTCTCTACGAAGCAATATCACAAAACATCTGCAAGAGATGCGTAAAAGAAAAAGAAGGAACTGAAAGCGAAAGAGAAGGGGACTCTGAAGATTGTGGGTTGGGGAATTTATAGAACAAAACGGCCTGGCAAGGGGATTAATTAAATGATTTTACAATTTTTCTTAAAGGAAGTCCTAAACAAGAAATTGAGAAAATAAAGGCGAAAAAGAACTTTGGAATCTCCTCGTAGAAAAAGTAGTTGAAAAAAGTTGATGGGACATGTGAGGCGGGGGAAGAGAAGTCTCCACAAGACCACAACTGTCCAGATCCAGCTGGAACCAACCATGCGAGATTATGTGAATTTTTTTAAAATTTTAAGAATTTTTTTTTGATATTGAAATTTATTGATATTAGTGAAAATTTTTAATTTTGGATATGTTTATTTGTCCAAAATTTTAAGGTTCAAAATTTTCAACAAAATATAATAAATTTCGATGTTCCAAGACTCTTAAACCTAGAGAAGAGCATCTATTCCTAGAAAAATTATAAAATTCTGCGAGATTAAAATATTATAATGGGGACAATGAAAAAGGTTCACACTTTCCCAAATGTTTGCCTATCTTTCACCGTCTTCTGTACCCGACCCCCTGTTGATGCACTGATACGACTCTCTTTGGGAAAAAGGGTTAGTCTAGGATGTATCCCACTATCCAGCACGTGAGCGTTGCAAAGACGGTAGGATTCTAGAATGGTAAATATTTATGTAAAATATTATTTTATAGATATTATATATTGGATAAGGAGAGATAATTTAATGTAATTATTTAATAAAAATATTAAAATTAGTTACAAAAGTATTGAGAAAAAATTTGTTATAATTTTTTTTTGAAAATGTATTGAAGTTTGTGTGAAAAGTTATTGGAGATTGTGTTAAATATATTGATGTTTGTGTTTGAATTCTTAAGATGTTCTGTGATAGTTCTGTGAATGGATTTGAATCCAATAAAAAATTTGAAAACAAACATTACAAGGACTTGATCATTGGGGCTGGGGATTGTCCACAATAGCCATCTGTTTTGTATTTTCCCTTCATGATAGAACGAGGTCGTTTTGTCTTTTGATTTGTAGACAATGAGATACCCTTTTTAGAGCAACGTTGCGTTCCAAAACCTCCGGAGTCCTAAACCGACCCCCAACTTAGGACCCGGTTTCTTCTGAGTTGGTATTACGGAAATCAATAGAAATATAGAAATAGGGTCTAACTTGACTTTTCAAGTCGATTTGGGTCGGTTTGGGTTCGAGTGGAGTTACACCTCCGACTCAAACCTTTAGTTGAAGCACGTGCTCTCTCTCGTGACCTTGTCCACCAAGAGGTCGGTTATTATGTGAGTGGAGAGTGTGTGTGAGTATATGAGTACACGGCTGAGATTAGATTGTGTGAAATCTAATGGCGGAAACAATGTCACGTCAATTAATGAAACCGGGTCGGTTTTGCGGGTCGGGTTCTCGGGTTGGTTTCATTAATTGACGTGACATTGTTTCAGCCATTAGATTTCACACAATTTAATCTCAGCCGTGTACTCACACACTCACACACACTCTCCAATCACACAATAAGTTTTGCCTTTTCACCAACTCTTTGACGGTAGTTTTGAGTATATGAAGTAAAATTTAGGGCATATTTGTTTAGAGAAAATTTGTTGAATTTTAAAAATAGTGTGAATATTTAGATGATGTTTGAATTTTATTGGCATACGTGTAAAAGTTATAAAAATTGTATTAATGTGTGTAAAAAAATGTAATATTGAGTTGTATTGGTATGCCTGTAGGAGTAATATTATGAGAATAAATTTAAAAAGTTATATTCAAATTCTAGATTTTTTAGCCAAACAAACATACCCTTAAATTATGTTAACTGCATTTTAAGAAAAAAGGGTTTCCAAATATTCGATAGTTCTTTTTAATTATAAATCTCTGATTAATAGATCATTCATGAGAAAATAAAAACGATTATCGTCAGCCGATTTGACAGTAAAACAAGATAAAAAGTGACTGAAATAACCTTAAAAATAAAACATTAAAAACTATTTTCTGTTATGAAGAGACGTACGTTTTGTACTTAGATTGAAGGTGGTGTATTGTTTTGATGGATATATACTCATCGCCATGCCCCATGGGTTTTATATTTAAGAATTATTTTGGACATAAAATACGTCTCTCGTTGCTAATATGGTTACGGAACGTCTTTGTTGTTCATGAACCCAATAATTATAACACAGAGAAGTCAAGACGTATTTAGCATCTTTCAATAAAGGAAAAGTTTTGAGAGATTTTAAATAGGCCACAGAGGCTCAATCTGCTACGGAACTACTGGCATTTAGGATTTGTTCATCTTGACTCAGGCCCAACAACATGACGTCAAGAAACACTAAAGAAAAAAAAACAATAGACGTCTCTCTTATTTTATTTTCCCACCTACCAAACAGTTCCTTGTCTCTATAACCCAGTTTTGACTGATGGAAGCGAAGATCATTTTCACTCACTTTCTGACGTTTTGAATCTTTATCTGCAGTTTCTTAAAAGGGTTGGCAGCCAAACCAGTAACTTCCCACGTGAACCCACATTATCCTCGCTAATCAGTGAACGGAAAAAAAGTAATTTCCACTCAGTTTTATTAGGTACGTTAAAGGAGCTACTGTGCGTTATATGGTAACTAAAGAAAGGCCATTCGCAGAACTGTATTGCCCCACTACGGTCACTGTCAAGGATAGATTGGGACGTTTTGTGTGAGGGAGGCGGTACAGAGCATCGAGCTCCAATTGCAACTTTTCCTTCGTCGCGAAGAAAAGCATGTGCGACTGGGCGTGGGCGCAGATCTGGAAAGCGAAAGCTCATGAGAGTAGTGGGTCGTTTGTAAAGGGATCCAAATATCCCGACCCAGCTGACTTTGAGACAGAGTTGAAACGCCTCTTGGCTCGGGGCTCCGCACATAAATGGCCAAAGCCGTCCGGTGTCTTCGACGTCGCGGTTTATCCGTGAACTTGATGGAAGATATTGTCGTTTCAGGGTAATATCTGGATACGATTTCGTGTATACAGGCACTGATTCTTTTGCTTTCTTAGGAGTATAGCTTGTCGTTTTATGTTTATATGTCTATTTGCTAGAGGCCCCAGTTTGATGCGGATTTTGCTAAAATATCTGTTCTTTCTTTCTTTTTTCTCTGAACTTCTTCGTGGTTGGGCGCTTTGAGCATTTATGTTTCTCTTTGTTTTTTAACCAACCATTTATACTAAAATCCCCCACAACTCTGGCGGTTACTTAATAGTGTGTAGGAACTTGGCCAGCAGTGGCGGATGTGGGGGCCAAACGGGGCCTGTAAAAAGTTTGAATTTTTTTTTTAGAGAAATTTATTTTTTAGTCATCGAGTTTTACACCCTTTTCATTTTTGCATTTTTTAGGTTCAAAATTTCAGTCCCTTAATTTATCATCTTTTCAAATAATAGTCGTCTGTTACTCTTCCGTCTTCTTCACTAAGGGACTGACTTGCCACGTCAGCAGTAGCCTCCAGGTCATAACATTTTTCCACGTCAGCCCACTCTCTCTGCCTGTTTGAAACGAGGGAAATAGAAAGCCATCTTTAAACTCAGATAAGTCTTTATCTGCAGAATCCACATCAAACACTGTATGGCTCAAATCTTGATGGATTTTCTACTATCTTCGCGGCCATAAGTGTATCCACGGGTTTCCAAACACCGTTTTCAACCATCTCAAATGCTCTTAACATCAACTATTTCAGGGAAGACAAGTTCAAAACTCTCGTGCAGCTTCCCAATATCCTCGTTCCTGAGATGTCCTCCATTGAAGATGAGCAAGGAGCCAAGGATATTCTTCTAAAACCAAAGAAGAAAAACTGATGGACGCACACGGAAAGTAGACACTTTGAAGTAGGAGTCAATCTGATGGGACCGTGACGCCAAAGTTTGACAAGAACATTGGCCTAAATATTTTTAATATCCTTTACGTGTCCAGCTTTTTAGTACTATAGATTTAATTGCAATTAATCTATGTTGTATCGTTTCTTCCTGCTAGTGCTAGCATATCATTCAGAAATAGTCACATTTCCACGAGTTCCGCGTTCATTTCCACGAGTTCCGCGTTCAAGCTCACAGCCAAGCACATAGTTTTGCTGGCAAATCCTCGGCCCACTTGACCAGGGAATAAACAAGTGCGAGGTTCACTTTCCATGGGTCTGCCTGTGGTTTTCGGCTTCGCTTCACCCCAGGTTTACCGCTTTCAAATACCCTTCCTTTATAAGGAACACCCTCCTTCCCATCTTCTCCCAACACCATTAGAGTTCAATTTCTCAGACCTCTAGTTTTCATAACCATCAATATGAGTTCAGCTTGCAGAGCTTGGGTTGTGGCGGCAAGCATCGCAGGAACATGGAGAAGCGCGAAGGTGAGTGAACTGGGAGAGAAAACCAGAACTCTCTGGGCAGATTTAGTTGCTTTCTTTAGGTGCTTGGGTTTTGCGGTAGACATGTCGATTAGAGCAGTGGTTTTGAAGTGAATGGTGGCTTCTGTGTAGTGGAGAATGGTGGAGTCGTCGTTGTTGTGGCGGGAAAGGGAGTCCCTGATGAGTTTGAGGGCTTGGTGTGGTTCCTGCCGCAGTGAGAAGTGAGGGCCTGGCGCATTTGAACTTGAATGAAGGGTCCAACTCCAATCCAACCGCTGATGTGGGGAACAGGTGGTGGGAAGGGGCGCAGAGGATGTGGGATTGGGATGCGAAGCAGAAAAGCGATCTTCTGGAGATTAGAAACATTCTAGGTTTACAAAAGCTGATCTCGAGTTTGAAAAGGAACCTCGTGGGAAAAAATGCTGCTGACCTGACGTGGCACGTCAGTCCGTTAGTGAGGAAGACGGAAGAGTAACAGAGGACTATTATTTGAAAAGATGGTAAATTGAGGGACTTGAAATTTTGAACCTAAAAAATGCATGACTAAAAATGAAATGGTTGCAAAATCCAATGACTAAAGATCAAATTTCCCTTTTTTTTATTAACTAATTTATTTCCTTTAACCGGCCCCCTTAAAGCCCAGACCAAGCCCTGCTTACTGCCCAGCCCCCAAGCCCTGCTTACTGCCCAGCCCCCAAGCCCATTCGCCCATCTCCTTTTAAAAAAATAGTAAAAAAAAAGAAGACGGTGAAAACTGAAACAGTAATTCGTTTTTCTCTTCTCTCCCGACGCCTCCTCCACCCTCCTCCCTCTCTCACAGTCAGACTCACAGAGTCAGTTCTCCCTCTCCAGACCTCCACCGCCGGCGCCGACTATCTCTCCCTATCTGCCTCTCTCGAGATTTCTCTCTCAAGTCCACTGTATCAGCCGAGTCTCTCTCCCTCCGGCTCTCTCTGTCTCAGGCGCCAGGTACACTTCATCGTTCTGCCTATTTCGAATTCAGCAGATTAGAATTTAGGTCATAGACTCATACATCACTACTCATTGTTCAACCTATTTCGAAACATTTTCCTCAACGATTCCTTCAAATAAGCGATCTATGGAAATAAGTGAACAAAAGGGAATAGAAATGCTGCCAAAAAAACAAGGAATATCATTGGAAAATTTATTTTTTAGATTATTTTAGAACTAAATTATTTATTTGAAAGCACAGTATTAGTGGGAATTCAATTGACAGGAGTTTTTTTTAAGTAATTGACGGGAGTAGTTTTTCTAATTTGTTTTGTGAGAAATTTTTTTTTTTTTTTTTTGATGACGAGGAAATTTCCCAGAGTCGGACCCTTTTGGCCCAACCCTGAAGTACAAACCCCGGCCCACTGGACCGACCCCACAACCCAGGGAGCAGATAAGTCAAGGGCGATAATGGGGATGTTGGGGCTCGAACTTGGGACATGTTAGAACCCAAGCCGAAGCCTTACCACCACACCAAACCCTTGGGGGTTGTTTTGTGAGAAATTGACAGGAGATTATTGATATTGTCCATGTTATGACTTATTAATAACACAAAAGAGTAATATTTTTTCACTGTGTCATCTAGGACGTTTTCTGTCTTCCCTTTTGAAACTTAGTTGTAGAGTTACACACGGACTTATCTAAATCCTGTATTGAAGTTTGAAGAACAGCATATTTACATCCTTGTCTAAGCATATTCAACATGCTAGTTTACTAAAAGAAGCAATTTAGTTTGAGTGGTCAGTTTGAGTTGCCCCTTTATATTCATTCCTGTTCTGCAACTGAACTTGGGTAGGGACCATGTTCGAAGATTTTGTGTGTACTCCCCATATGTTTCAATATCTGTCACGGACGGAACACAAGATGACACTGTTCCTCCGTCACAAAAAAAAAAGAATTTCCTTTAAGGAAATTATAAATAAATGAAATTGCAAACGGTATATATTGTTTACCAAATACTCTGTGTCCATGTTTTCATCAATTTTTTATAAACTTCAACAACTTATTAAAAACTCCAACAACTTTTTCAACCCAAACTTCAATCTTTTCCTCTTTCAAATTAAGGTGCCATAAAATTAATTAAGTAGGGGGCCTCCATGTAATATGGCATTACTATTCTATCAAAATCTACGGTTAAGCACTTTTTTTTGGGGGGGGGGGGGTGGTGTTTTCTTCAAACTGTTCTGGTCACGTGGCCCAAGACGGACCTCAGCCCAATTTGAAGTTATTTACGGTCAGAAGCAGAATTTCCACCTTGAACCCCACAGTTGGCCCATATATGTTATGCAGTTTTCTGGGAGCCGCTAGTCCATGAAAATTTGAAATTAAGGTAAAGTAATGTCTCACATTACAGAATTGGACTTGTTTGAGAAGATCTTTCATCGTATTTAGGCTCTGGGCTTTGGCAAAGCCCAATCCTACTAGTGCTAGTACATCATTTCCGGTCTATTTTCCACGTTTGGAAATGGTGTATAGCCCAAGGAGCACAATATGAACTTTTGCTTTTGCTTTTGCTCCTTTAGGTGACGGTGAGCCGCTGAGCTAGATGGACCCCTTTGACGATGTTCTTGGTGAATCCACCATCAACCATGGTATGTTATGCCTTTGAAACCTCTTTAATTTTATTTTATTTCATCTGAGTGTTTATTTTAGTCAGTTGGTGGTTTAATATGAAATTCATGAGCAGCTCGGGCTGGTGGTAAGTTTCAACCCAAGGGGAAATTACGGTCTAGAAAGGAAGCATCTGGCTCAATTCACTCGACAATGACTACTGATACAAAGGAAAAGGTTGTTATGCTACCCATCACCAGCGTGGCTAAAGCCCAATCCGTTCAACCAGTTGATATTGCAGATAAAGAATTGAATAATTCAGCTGATTCATCTCTAGCTACCTCGGTGGAAGAAATCATAAAAACAACTGAGGATTCTTTTTCAGGAGTTCCAAGCTTTAGCGATACAACAAATACCATATCAGTGAACCCTTTCTCTCAAGTTCTTACTACTAGTGAGGATGTGGGCTCTTTAGGTGTTATACTTTCAGAAGTTGCAGTGTCAGAAATCAATAGTGACTGGCAATTAAGCTGTAGACAAGCGGAAATTGAGGTAACGATTTATATCCTCGCTTATATTCGCCATTGCTGCTAGTTGACTAGTAAGCTTCATGCCATAAAACTATTGGTTTTAGGCAGATTCTGGGGGGTTGGATGTGGGCCCTTCTGCTGCCTTTTTTCCGGAGCCTAAGCTTGTCTCCGCTGGCTCAGATGTAGCACCATCTGTTCATGCTAGTCATGCTATGGATCATAGACTGAAATATCCTTTTACTTCGTCCTTACTTGCCCCTGGGATATTGGGTTCTAAGAAGCGAAACAATGACCCCTCAATCTCTGATGACCAAAGAAGCTTCTCATTAGAGGGACTCTCGTCTGAAGTTTCTGCAATTAGAAAGGTCATGAACTCTATGGATGATCTGCATTCAGGGAATAGCATTGGTGATCCACATTCTAACTATGAGAAGTTGGCCAAAGAGGTAAGATTTTTATATTCCCATTCTTTGTATCAGTATACGGGATCTACGTGTTACTTAAATTCAAATAATCCTGTTGGTTTCAGTTGGATTCGGACCCGTTTTGTGATGATATTCTTGATCTTGTTACAAGTAAATGTAAGTTATGCTGGCACACCACTCTTAACTTGTCATGTATAAAAATTTCATCTCTAGAATTGGTTTAAGAGGTTTGCCTTACGTTCTGATGCAGCTAGAGTTGGTGGCAAGTTTCAACCCAATGCTAAATCCCACCGCAAAAACAATACTTCTACATCAGTGCCATCAGCTCCTTCAAATGCTACGGAGGGAAAGTCAGTTAGACTGACCTCCACAGGCTTAGATACAAAACAAGATGCACAACCAGTAGTTGCTGAAAATAGATTGCCCAATGTCGATGGTATGTATGCCACTACCTTAGAGACTCTGGGTTACAAACAGCCGTCAAAAGACAGTGAAGGTTCATTGTCTGAAAAGAGAAGCTTGGAATTATTTGAGGCCTCATCACAACTCACTGATAGAGAGGATGCTCTGCATGCAGAGTTTGCGAGATCTGATATCAATGGTGGTTGCCATTCTTGCATAGGAATATTGTCATCCGAGGTATAGATATGTTTTCCCAAAATCTGCTTTTGATATATTACTTATAGGATTTGAACTTCTACTAACTGAAAATTTTGTTGGCTATAGATAGACTCCATGGGCTTTGAATTGGAGCCCTTTGATGATATTCTTTCTGATGCTGTCACAAAAAATTATAATGAAGATGGGGAAGGTTCTCTTTGTCTTTCAGAAGTGCCATCTCTTCTTGCTGTCAATATTAAGGATGCCGAGGAGAATTTTGGTAGTCTATCTTGTGATTCTGTTGACTTTTCAGCATGTCGGACATGTGATGCTGCAGAGCCTTTTGCTCGCCCTGATCCCCATCTCGCCCAAGATACAGTAACCCGAAGGGAAGCTGCTGTCTCCAACAAGGATGGCGATATTCAGATTGATAATGGACAGTCCGAAATAGAGGTGAAAATTTGTAATCTCACAAGTTCTTTTTTATAAAGAAGGAAAAAATGTTTTTTTTTTCTATCTTGACACTAATTTAGTTGAGCTCACGACTAGTTCCAGGAAGCCAGTGTCTTTCCTGGCACGGAAGGCCTAGATTTTATGCCCGAGGACAATATTTCATCTGGTATGCTCCAAATAAGCTGCTGCTTTACACGTTCTTGCTCTATGTTGCGCTTTTAGGTTTTTATTTGTTTCTTCTATTTCTAGGATTATATGCTGGCAAATTTAGACCCAAGCCCAAGATGAAAACAAGAAGAGAGAGACCAAGCACTGATATCTCTCACCCAGAAGTTGTGTCTGCTCTGCACTTGCAAGCCCCTGAGTTGGTTCTTTCTGGAGCTGGATTCATTGATGAGGGCTCAGTTACTGCTTTGCCAGCTGACCTTGCACAAGATTACTCCTTGAGGTTTGATGGTTTTACTACATCGGAACCAACCTCTGAAATTCCAATGAATGAGGAATTGAGAAATGTTGCAGAAACTTCTCACCCAGATGGTCCTGTTTTGGGGGATATTCTGCATTCAGAAGATGTTCCTGAAATCCCTGTGGAAGTGGTAATTCAGTGATGACAGTTTGCTTTGAATTATTGTTTGACAGATAATGAAATATTTTGCTCAAATATGTTAATCTGGTCTTAGCATGTTTCTGGTCTAGGATGTGAAGGCTAGAAAAGAAGAAGATGAAAGTGGCAAATCATCAAGGCAGCTGAGGAAACGAGTGGCTTTTCAACTTATTGATGAGCCAGTTATTGAAGCTAATGAAAATGGTGGCTTCTCTGCTGAACCTCCTCCCAGCAATTCCAATATGGATGAGGGTGAGGATGAAGAGGAGGACGAGGAATATAGAGTAGAGAGTACGTCCCAGAATAAAAAAGGTCCAAGAAAGTCAAAGAATCCTGAGGCTGAACATGGCAAACCTGCACGAAAGCGTAAAAAGGCCAATGAAGCAGCAGACCAGTCGACCCAGAAACCTCCCAAAAAATTTGCTCATTCAACTCGTCGAAGCAGAAGACGTGGTAAATCTAGTTTCTTGCTCTCTAAGATTGTAAGACAATGACTTCGTATGCACATATTTGAATACAGAAGTAGTGTATATTATTAAAGTTTTAAATGGCTTCCTTTGTAGTGGACAAGGCTTTACTTGAAACCCCAGAGGATGATATTGACCCTCAAAAGTTGCCTATCAAGGATCTCATTCTGCTTGCAGAGTACAAGGAGCGATTAGCGGTATATATTCTGCATTGTCATTCTTGTGATGAGGCTGTTTCAAGAGAACGTCACTCTGTTTATGTTTTTCATTTGAAGCATTTCCCTTGCAATTTACTTTGTCTTTGCTGAAAAATTGTTAATTTTTGTTGGTTGTTTACCAATTGTCCACCCGTGCAGAGCAAAGAGGCAGCAACATCAAAAACATCCTCAACCAATTTAAGGTATCTGCATTCTTAAATAGGATTTTTTTCTGGCTTGACCTTAGGGTTGAGTAGCTACCTGAATTTTTTTTTGTCTCAGATGACATAGTATCTGCATTCATGGACATCTAATAACCTTGAGTTTCTAACGCATTTTCCTTTATTATGTGTCATTATGCTGATCCTTCATCTGATGTATATTCCGTCTTAAGCTTTCATAGATTGTATGCGATTAAGATTTGGATTGCCATTCAAGTAGTCCACTCGATGCTTCCGTTATCACATTATTAATTCTCTTGATTTTTAATTATAGGATGGTGTTTTATGGGAGGGAGAGTGGAGTCCTAGTGGGGTTAGGGCTCTTTCTGACTTAGTCATGTGGGTGTCAGATGCTGTTGTTTGGCATGAATTTTGACGTGGTGTTTAATAAAATCTAGAACTTCAAGAAAACTGTTATTATAAGATATTTCTTCTGGCAAAAGAACCAGAAAAAGCCAGTTGACTTACTTGTTAGTGAGTAAGTCTGTCTTATTAGAACTGGTAAGTCCATTGAATTATGTCTCATTGGAACTGGAGTTATGCAGTCCGTTGATGTACTTTTGTTGTTGCAATTCTTTTCTGCACAGGTCGCACAAGTCCTTCAACGAGGAATCATCTTATACCGGAGACGATACCTTTGCTTCAGAACAAGGCAGAGGTTCTGATGATGATCAACCAAGCTACCCTCTCATTAATTACCAGTCTTTCATGGACAAAACTCCCAGTACAAGATGGTCAAAACAAGACACGGAACTGTTCTATGAGGTATGCAGCTGCAGCATCTCATTCATTTGTTGTTTCCATTAAGAGCCATCGATCAATAAGGATCTCGAGATATAACAAAGTTTTAGGATTGCCATCGTTGTGAAAGAAAATAAGGAGTCTGTACCTTTTGTACTGTTAACACATCTTTTTATCAATAAATTTTAACTTATATTAAAAAAAAAAAGTTGAAGCAGTAGCCTGTGGGATTTTTCTGCATATTCTGCAGTATAAACACCTTCCATACTGAGATTTGTGTTGAAGATGAAATGGTCGTGGGAAGGAAAATAAATAAAGGAAACAGAAACAAATGTAGGTGGAAAATAAAACCTGAGATAGTGGTGGAGAGGGCCAAAGTGAGTGGTGTTTTCCTTGAGTTGGTTAGTATTGTGTACTTTATTATGGGCACATAGCTTTTCCTTGGAATGAAGATATAATTGCAGCAGTTTTCATCTTTTCTGAAAAAAGCCTGGCATATTGCAAATTGTTTGTTGGTAGTTGTTTTTATTTGATAAGTAGTTTGTTGCTACTTATATGGCAATTCAACTAATGTCTGTTTTAATAATATGTGCTAAAGGCTGTTCGGCAGTTTGGGACGGATTTTGCTATGATACAACAACTTTTTCAAGGTCGAACACGTCATCAAGTCAAGTTGAAATTTAAGAAGGAAGAGCGTCAATATCCCTTACGGCTTTCTGAAGCACTGACCAGTCGTGCCAAAGGTGAAATCCTCTATCTCTGTTGGAAGCTTTGTGAAGCTAATTGTCATGGGAGTTTTTTTTTATATAGGCTAGTTGTCATGGGAGTTAGTGGTTGAAAACTTGCTGTAACAAAGTAAATTTCCTTTGCAGACCATTCCCATTTTCACATGGTGATTGAGCAGCTGCAACAAGCTTCTCAGGCAGAACAAAACTCTAACATAGATGATACGGCTGGCGTGACTGGTGAGGAGGAGGTGGAGGAAGTGACAGCTCAAACTAAGGTGTGTTTTTTGGTGTTTTATTCTAAGTTCTGGTAAGATAATAACTTGCTTTGTAAGAGACCAGGTGCTACTGCATCATATAGAAACTTCTAAAGAAAGTATGGTTAAAGAATACATCTTCATGAAGCTTTGAGAGGCCTGGTCTCAAGGCCATGTAACCATGACATCATTAGGCTTACAAGGCATCTCATCATTTCACTTAGCTAGTTATTTTTATGTTTAAAGCCTTTGGGTCTTTGGTTATGCCATGAGACTCTTGATTCTAATTGCTAAACTGATTCATACCACTGGAATTTATAATGGGTACACAGGAGGAAGTGGCAAAACCTGAGCAGGATGAGGAGGTAGTTGTTAAGGATCAGGAGGAGGTAGATTTTGTCGAAGTTCATAGTCCAGTGAAATCTGATGCAAGTGAAGGTGATGTCTATGACTGGAGTCAGTACAAAAGTGATTATTAGTAAAATGATTGCATTCCTTATTGGCTCTTGAAGGGTCTATTATCTATTTGTATTTTGTGCTCAGTCCCCTTTTTCCACCTAATGTTTCGGAGTGACAGAAAGCAGCCAATTCGCATGCGTGTCGGCATTAGGATGAATCCCTGTTCATCCGTATCTGCCACAAGCAATTGATTATAATAATTAAAACTGTCACTGCCAAGTACATATAGTTATAAATTATGAATAAAGCGTCACTTGAGTTGACTCTCTGGCAATTTGTATTTTTTTTTTCAAATAATTGTCCGAGAATAATATAGAAGAGGTGGGGAATGTCTCATCAGCATAATAGCATATCGTCTTGACTCTTCTTGGGCAAGTTTTTTTTTTTTTTTTTCTCTAAGCAATTCTTGGGCAAGTTTGTTTGTAGACGAACTTTGGCATTCTTTTCCTAGTCATTTTCTTGGGTTTTATTGAATTAAGAATATAAAAATATATATTTTAAAGAAGCCCACAGATTAGAATTCTGACTTTTCAGGGTATGATGATATGATCCATGTCTAACCGGTTGATCCAAAAACTGTGGTCCGTTTTAGTAGTTGGCCTCTCTCCCGTCTTAGGCCTGAAGGAAGCGCACCGCGTTTCGGGTACAAAGAGTACGGCTCGCCGTTTCTTCTGACTGCATAACAACTGTGCAAATTATTCTACTAAGATTTTTTTTTAAAAAACTAAAAATCCAACAACTAGTAGTTAATCGGAAGTTTAAGAAGTTAACATAAAATTAATATGCCATAAAACTCCCCCTTTATAGGGGTAGGTACCGGTATTACCGGAGCCGGAATTTGAAATTCTGGCTCTGGTATCGGTAAGAACCCGATGCGGCATCCGGTTCCGGTCAGGCAGCTGCCGGAATTCCAGTAATCCCAGTACCAGAATCTCGATACCGGATGCCGGAATTTCGACAGCTGAAAATGAGTTTTATTCTGGGTTGATTCTGGGCTTATTATTTAACTTTTTGATCTTCTGATTGTAGGCCTATTTTGGCAGTGAAATATGAGCTTGATTCTTTAGACTGATTTTTAAATATGGATGTTGGATCCAAAATAGCAAAATTTAGTCAGATGTTAATGTTGTATTGGATCTTGGATCCAATAATTTTTTATTCATTTACATATTACAATTCTATAATGTCAATTGCATTATATTAATAAATCACATACATAGATTAATGAAAGAAAAATGATACAAAATTGTAAATAACAAATTACGAATAAACATACAAATAAAATCTACAAATAATAAAAATTTACATTTTGAAAAAAACTACAAATAATACAAATTTACATTCTAAAAAAAATCTACAAATATTAAAAATTGAATAGTTGAATTGAATGGAATAAAATGTTGGTCATTTAAGCAAAACATCACTATCATATGATTATGGTAGTGTTAGTTTTGTATGATCTTTTATTTATGCCCATAATATTTAATGACCAACTACAAAAGATTGGTGACTAATGACTAAACTAATTGAAATTTTAACTAATACATAACATAACACCTAATTGATTACTTTCCATTTTTCAAAACAATGAAACATCACCATATCAAAATGATCAACTTTACAAAATAATGAAAATTATGAAATATGTGCACAACACCATGTCCATCATTAAAAATCCAAATCCAAAAAATAATTGTTTATGTTTATTGCATACTCATAGTTAAATAAAGAACAAAATACAACACACCAACAAAATCCAAATTACTAATTATCAATCAATCCCATTATATAAGATTTTAAATCTAACAATTATTATTCTAATATTATGGGCATTTTCCTTGAAAGCAAAAAATAATACTCAATACTCTAATTTATAAGATTTTTATCCCTTAAAGTACTCAATACTCTAATAGTCATTTTAAATCTGCATAATAGTCATTTTAAAAAATAAAATAGAAACCAAACATTAAATTAAACATATTCATACTTGAATAATTTCAAATTAAACATATTCATACGTGAAGAATTTCAAATTCATACGTAACCATTTAATACGTGAATAAATGAATTTTCTTTTATTTAAACACATTCATACGTGAATAATTTCAAATTTAACATATTCTTTTCAAACAAATTTAAACATATTCTTTTCAAATAATTTCAAAATTAAACAAAATCAATCACGCCCACGGTCAATCCTCCAATTGCAAATAGATTCACAACTTCAAACAAAACCAAATCCTCCAATTAAGTCCATCCTCCACAGTTTCACAACCTAATCTAATCTATACTCTACAATAAATAATTAACTTATGAACTACAATAATTAATTAAATAAGTGAACAAATTTTTAATTTTACCTCAATGCAGTGCACTGACCACACACGACACAACACAAATTCACAAATCACAATCTGTCAATCTTGTAACCTGTACTAAAAAAATTAATTAGTTAAAAGATAATGAAATGAAGAACAAGAAATTGATACTAATGAAAATGAAATTGAAAAGAAACTAAAAAAATTAAACAGAGGTAGAGACTAAGAGAAGGCAGACGCAGAGTTGATCGAAAGGAGAGAGAGGCAGAGAGACTGTCAATGGCAGCGGGCAACGACCTTGGCTTGGCCTTTGACAGCGTCACGACAGAGGGAGTCGGACTGAGAGTGATGCAAATAGCGAACCAAGACCAGAGAGAGTGAGAGACTATAGAGAGACTAAGAGAGAGAGAGAGGGGCCTGAGAGAGAGAGCTGCAAAATTCGAATGAGGGGGAGAAGGAGAATAACGGGGGTCGGGGAGGGTTTTAAAAAAACACTAGGACCAAAAAGCACAGTTTTGCTCATGTCCAAAAATGTGCGTTTTGTTTTGTTTTGTTTTTTTAAAAGGTACCGGAATTCCCCCTTGTTTCGGCGGAATTATCGGTATCGGTTCCGGACGGTATAAGGTATGTGGAACCGATATCGAAATTGAAATTCCAGTACCGAGAGAGATTTTTCCCACCCCTACCCCTTTAGCCTTTAGCCCTTAGTGGGCTAGTGGGTGGTGGATTCCTAGGACCCCAGTCACCCAACATTGGTACGCTATGCTATTTGTTATTGTTTCATGCATGCCGGTGATGACTTATGAACCTTTATGTTTACCCATTAGTTTTTAACCAAAAAAAAAGGGTTTGCCCATTAGTTTTGCCAAAACAAATTAAGAAATTTTAATAGGAAAAAGAAAAAGATTAAGCACATTATACTGGGCTGAAATGCCCTTTAAAAAAAAAGTTGAGCCACATGTTTACTCCTAAAATCGTCCGATTAAGAGAGTCGAACGTTACCAAAAATAGACCCAATAGGGATACAGCGAGAAAAGCTCTTTAATTTACCAAATTATTTTCCCGTTTGTTTCGCCAGCAATCAATCTTGGATTTGAAGAATTTTTCTTCCCCGGTTGTTGCGGTAACATGTGGTTTCATTCCTTTACTTTACCCAAAAAAACTGAAGAAAAAAAAGGTTGTTGGTCTAAAAAGTACTAGCTCTCCAATTATACGGATTAGTGTCGGCATCTAAACCTTCTTACAAGGCTTCTAGACGCGAGTCTTTACATTTGAAACGACGTTTCAGTATTAACTAATTTGTTCCTTGAAAATTATCAAAATAAATTTGTTTACGGAAAAAAGAAAAAGAAAAGATCATCAAAAGAGTGACATTTAATACTGGTAGCAAACAGCAAACACAGAGACATAGCAGATCCTCTCACCGTCAGTGACCAAATCATTACTCAATCACGGTAGAAATCCCCCCTCCTACCAACCACCGGCGGATCCTCATTCAATGCACCTGCACCCCTCTCCGCTCGCCATCTGTCCGTCTAACCAATTTAAAACTTACCTGGCCGGCGGGCCCCGCTTATTAGAATTATACCTACCGGGTCCACCTTTCCTCTATCAGCCATCGCTCCGTAACGCTCTCTATATCTATAACCCCTTAACTTAACGCAGCGACCGCTCTGTGTCTCTAAACCTTCTCTCTCTCTCTCTCTCTCTCTCTCTCCACCCAGCTGCTCGCGTTGTTAATCGGCGATTATTAATTTATTAATTTAATTTTTATGTTAAGGACACAAATTCGTCTAAGTTCTGATTCCTCTCGAACTTAGCGACTCGTTACAGCGCTCAGATCGGTACGAATTTCGGAACGCATTTATCACCGTGGGATCTTCCTCGTGATCTGTGACGACAGCTCTCATTCCCTTCATCCCCTCGAAGAGGTAGTTCCACTTACAGAAGCTTGACATTCTCCTCACTGGACTCCGTGTCGGTGATAGACTTCGGGTGCGAAAGTTTTCGGCGCTCTCTTTTGTGGGGTTTCTGATCCGAATGCGAGTATTCTTCACTGATCCTGACCTTAGTGCGTGACTGATCGGAGACGGGTGAATAAGCTTCTTTCCGCGAGATGTCGGGCCCACTGGACCGGTTCGCCAGGCCTTGTGAGTGCCTGTTCAGTTTCCAAAAGTTCTTTTTTCATCTGTTCTTCTTTTAGTGGTCTTGTATATGGTCGTTGATCCTGTATCTAGGGTTTCACTTTCGCCTCCTGTTTTGTTGCTGACAAAACACATGAAGAATAAGAGAAAAGATAGAGAAACGATGATTCTAGTTCTATTTATCAAGAAATGGTTCGCAAATATTGGCTAGAATAAGGGAAAGAGTTATCTTTTCTTTTCAACGAGCATAAGAAAAAGAATACTTGGGGTTAGGTTAAGGTGAATGAATAATTCTTTTATTGGCTTCTTTAATGGTAAAATTTTCCAGTATTTATCATCGTTAAGAGTTTTTATTATTTCTACTACGTATTACTCAAGAACCAAAGACAGGTGTTCCAAAGAAATTCTGCAATTTGTGTAGCAGTCGTCAATGAACTCGTTTAATAATTTATTTATTGGAGTTCATGTTTATGACTATGGCCACGGATCCGTGAATTGTTTGATATCTCTTTTTTTTGGTTCACTTGTCTTTAAGTTTGACTGTTGGTGTTGTATGTGATCTTAAGACCAGTGGCTGTGTGATGATGCGTAGTTACAGGTAGTTCTAATGTATGCGTATTCGCGTTGTTTTGTGTACGACTCTATATAGCTTTAAAGTACAAACCTCTGGAAATTCAGCATTTAAATTACCAAATTGTGCTGACAGAAAATTAGCTTCTTCAGATACCCTTTTCTATATTATAGTTTAATTTTGGTTAGCTCTAGTCTGACGTTTTGTGATGTCCCTTTGTTTCAGGCTTTGAAGGGTTCTCTGGAAGTGATGAGCGGAAAGAGAGGAAATCTGATTTCGAAAACTCT
Source organism: Myrica gale (assembly GCA_963930655.1). Lineage (NCBI taxonomy): Eukaryota > Viridiplantae > Streptophyta > Magnoliopsida > Fagales > Myricaceae > Myrica > Myrica gale. The sequence goes on along the minus strand of OZ005612.1, from coordinate 18,580,614 downwards.
GAGGATGAGAGGAGGAGTAGAATTGGGTCTTTAAGAAAGAAAGCGATCAATGCATCTACCAAATTTAAACACTCTCTTAAGAAGAAGGGTAGAAGAAAAAGTGATGGCCGAGTCAGCTCTGTTTCCATTGAGGATGTTAGGGACGTTGAGGAGCTAGAGGCTGTTGACGCGTTTCGACAAGCTCTAGTTTTGGAGGAAATACTACCAGAAGGACACGATGATTATCATATGATGTTGAGGTGCTCTATCCCACATCTTTTTGTGGCATTTCTACATATGGATGCAAACTCTTCACCGGATGTGTTTTGCTCCTTTTGAAGTGTTCTCTCTTCTTTTTTTAAATGCATAGGGTCAATATGGGGTTGTTTTTCATCTCCAGGTTGAATATATGTATCATTAGGATGGAAGAATTGTAGATCCACTTCCTTTTGATGGTTTTTACTTGCTTCCTGAACATGCTTTTTCTTGATTTTTGGTCTTCTAGAAGTTTTAAGATGTTTGAATTAGTTGTCTTTAAATTTTTCTTGTCATATAAAATACTATGGATTGATTATATTCTAGGAGTATGCCTCCTTGCGTCCCCTGCGCTTCTTGTTTGGCATTGGTTGGAGGGACCTTCACTGTTGATAGCATTCTCATGGATTATGTTACTCGCAGGTTTTTGAAAGCAAGGAAGTTTGATATTGAGAAAGCAAAGCATATGTGGGCCGATATGCTTCAGTGGAGGAAGGAGTTCGGTGCTGACACTATTATGGAGGTAATTCAAGCTGAATTTTTGTCCAAATCTGCAGTGCCTAGTGATTATATTCCACCATATTTAATATTGATATTTTGTCAGGATTTTGAGTTTAAAGAGGTAGAAGAGGTGCTAAAGTATTATCCTCATGGTCATCATGGTGTGGACAAGGAGGGAAGACCTGTTTACATTGAAAGACTGGGAAAAGTTGATCCTAACAAACTTATGCAAGTCACAACTATGGACCGGTATATAAAATACCATGTGCGGGAGTTTGAGAAAAGCTTTGCCATAAAGTTTCCATCTTGTACCATTGCTGCAAAGAGACACATAGATTCGAGCACCACAATCTTGGATGTGCAAGGCGTGGTATGTGGCCTGCAAATAAATGTCTTAATGCAGAGTTCATATTAATTAGAAATTGGGTTGTGTAAATTTTCTTTGTTTATTCTTTCTAATAGCTAATCATTCAGGGCCTTAAAAACTTCACAAAATCTGCACGAGAACTTGTCATGCGGCTGCAGAAGATTGATGGTGACAATTATCCTGAGGTACGCAGTCTCCTTTCTTCTGAATATTGTGTTGTTTTTCTTTAGGGATTTCCTATTAGTCACGCTAGCAAAAGTTAAGTCTAATGTCTGGTTTCGATTCTGATATACTCATAACTTTGCAGACTCTTTGCCAGATGTTTATCATCAATGCTGGCCCTGGATTTAGGCTGCTATGGAACACCGTGAAGACTTTTCTAGATCCCAAGACAACTTCCAAGATTCATGTATGCCATTTTTTTTCCTCCTTTTTCCCCCTTCCCATACTTTAATGCATTACGATTGTTTATCAGTGTTTTCTCTTTGGAATTGTTTTAGGTTATTGGAAACAAATACCAGAACAAGTTGCTTGAGATAATTGATGCCAGGTATTTTTGTTCTGAGGTTTTGTGGTATATGAATATTCTATGTTAACTGCACGTTTGATATTGTGATGTTTACTAATCTTCCTTTCATATTGACTAGTATGTCTCAAAACTTGTGGAAATCTTTGCAATTTGTGCAGTGAGTTGCCAGAATTTCTGGGTGGTAGCTGTACCTGTGCAGATCAGGGTGGTTGCCTGAGGTCTGACAAGGGACCATGGAAAAGCCCCGAAATATTAAAGGTTACATTTTTGTCTTAGGGATTTCTGTTCAGATTTCAGTGCTGTCAGATATGCTTATTAGTTGACAATTTGTACCTGATATCTCCTTTGACAAACAATTGATTATCCGCCCACTGTTTTTTGCAGATGGTGCTTAATGGTGAAGCACGGCGCGCCAGGCAGGTTGTGAAAGTTTTGAACAGTGAAGGGAAGGTTATTGCATATGCTAAGCCGCAATACCCATTGGTGAGGCCTTTTTTATTAACCAAGTTTTTATAGATGGAACCACATTTTTCTTATTTCTTCTCTTCCTAGAATTCTCTCATTTTTGTCTTTGTTAACTGTCTTCCAACAGTTACGGGGTAGTGATACATCCACTGCTGAATCGGGATCTGAAGCTGAGGACATTACTTCCCCAAAAGCAATTAAATGTTATTCACACCTTCAATTGACTCCTGTTCGTGAAGAGGTAGATTTCTGACCTTTTAAATTGTGGCTGTGCCGACGGTATCAATGTTTGTCAGAAATGGCTTGATGATGTTTCTTTTTGTTGAGGTAAAATGAAATTGGACCTTGGGAGAGCTTCCTATTAAATTCTGGTTTCGAATTGAACGATTGGTCGGTTTGGTAATGGTTGTATAGCATATTGGTTCTCTCACTGTATTTTTTTTTGAACCTCGCCTCTTTCATTTGGAAAGCAACTGATGACAATGTATGGCTGTAATCTAGAAGGTGTTTTATGAAAGAGTTTATTGTAAGCTATCTTAAATAATGAAATCTCCTCATGTTTGGTGGTAACTGCCTACCTTCTAACATACTTCTTCGATATGCAGGCGAAGATTGTTGGAAAGCCAAGCTATGCTGGTAGCTTCCCAGGGTATGATGAATACGTTCCAATGGTTGACAAGCCTGTTGATGTTAGCTGGAAGAAGCAAGTGTCCATCCAGAGGCCTTATGCTTCCAAAGGTTATAAAGTTTATCCTAGACCAACTGTTTGACAACCACGTTTATCCTAGACCATCTCGTACTTCTTGTGTTACTCCGGCATGGAGAAGCATGGCACCAACTCTGTCCAATAAAATACTGAAACAACCTTGTACTCTGGCCTAAATACATTGGGTCTATACCACCCTTTCGATACTTTGTCTTGTTTGTTTTCTTAGTGTGTGCTCTGTGTCCTAGGCATAAGAAGCTTAATTTCCATATGCAGGGACACTTCCCCTACCTGAGACCCAAAAGACGCCTGACGGGATACATGCTCGGGTTTTGGTGGCCATTGTGACATTCTTCATGACCCTTTTAACCCTCTTTCATTCAGTGGCTGGTCGTGTGATAAAGAAGCTTCCTGAAACTCAATCTGATCAAAATACTCCCGCACTCACTCTTGATGCAACAGAACAAGAGGAATTTCACCCCCCTTCACCAACTCCAGTTTATGCAGAGGCAGATCTCCATTCTTCTGTGCTGAAGAGGCTTGGTGACCTTGAAGAGAAGGTCGATACACTCCAATCAAAGCCATCTGAGATGCCTTATGAGAAAGCGGAATTGCTTAATGCTGCTGTTTGCCGCGTGGATGCACTGGAGGCAGAGCTAATTGCTACCAAAAAGGTACAATTGCTGAAGGCCTAATGTTGTTGTTTTTCTATGAAAGCAGATATTTTTAATTAGTAGTGGGGTAGATACTCTCTAGTCATTGGATCTTCCAGTGCACGTTGAGGCTATCATTTATATGCGGGCTCCGATTTCAAAGATGGCACAACATGCAGTAGATAATGACTATGTGCATTGGAAGCATCTAATGACTGGAGGTTATTTCACCCCTGACGTTTTCCTTCTGAACTTTCATTTGTTGAAGCTTAGTCGCAATGCTGCAATGCATTTTCATTTCTTTTTGTGCCATGCGCACCTACCGGATTTATCACCCACCTTGGCTTGTGTTCAGAGTGTCTCAAAATTACATGAAGTATAATTAATGAAAGCCTTGCCCCCCAACCCCCTTTCGCCTCGCTCTTATTGTGAGGTTCACTGACAGTTCTAATCTGTGTCCTGTCTCGTAATCATGTATGCCAGACCTCTGCATGGCTATTAGGCATTAAATAAATCATTTTCTACAATTTATAAAGGAAGAGAAAAAAGCAACATTTTTGCTGCCAGGTATATATTTATTTTTACCCATGTTAGACGAGCAATTGGCGATTTTAGAACTCTATTGCATTCTCCTTTCGTGATGTGGAGAATGCATGTGCACAATTTCTTGATTCTCGACGCCCAGTTGTGTTGTGCCCCACCATGCATGCATTACCCCCTTTTCTCTCTTCTTTGTCAATCCTTGCTTGTCAGTGCATTTGGGATTTGATTTAAAGAATAACCGCATACACTTCTGTTGCCTAGTTCTTACTTCACTGCATGTTTTGGAAGATGCATTATTGATCATCTGCTTTCTTCTGAGCAGGCTCTGTATGAAGCTTTGATGAGACAAGAAGAATTGCTTGCTTACATAGACAGGCAAGAGGAAGCCAAGTTGCGGGTAGGTGGATGGTTTGATTTTGCTGTTTATGCATATATATCTATGTATACTATATATGCTGTTTGATTACCGAGATTTGTGGATTGGTAGCTAATATTTTTCTATGTTTTGCATGCGTGTTAATCAGAAAAAGAAGTTATGCTGGTGAAATATGTGGCCAAGGGAAGATACTGCAGGAGAAGATTTGTTTTGATCGTGCAGCGGATACATCATACATCATCTAACCGAGCGTGGCTGTTGGGAAACAGACCTTGTTGTAAAAAGACGTGAAAGGCATTGGATTTTCTGAGGAATGCCGCTGTAGTTTGGTTTTCGTAACTCGTGCCTCCGCTGTAATGTTGTTTCGAAAGAGTAAAATTTCGTAACCTTGAGTCGTGTTTGATGCTACAGCGAGTTTGCATGGGAAGGGCGTTTATGTGTGCCGGTTTGGAACATTGAACAGGAAACTTCCAATGAAGCTCTTTGTGTATCGTCTCAGTTCCGAATTTAATATTATTTTGCTCATATGTTTTCTTCTATTCCGGTTTGAGATTATCTTTAGATACCTTCTATTAAATCAATTTACTTCTGCAACTCTTCTAACTTACCGTCTTGATTGAAATGTTGATATCTATTTTATTCGAGAAATGTGTTTGCTTTCGCCTAAAAATGTCTTTCTTGAAAATATTTTCAGCTTCTCAAGGGCAAAAAAATAGAGGTCAAAAGGATAATTTTAACTTTTCAATGGTAAATTTAACCCTGCAAGGCTGAAAACAACAAGTCATTTTCCACCCTCTTCCACTCTTGCCCCTCTCCACCCTCAATCCTGGCTGTTTCAAAGCACTCATTCACCTTCAGTCCTGGTAAGTCATTTCCATGATAATTTTCTAGGTCTCTACCAAACAATGAAATTTTGGTTATTTTCTATGAAAATATTTCAAGATGTAAATATTTTCTTCTTCTTAAATTTACGTAGAAACAAACACAGATTAAGACCATTCTTATATTTACTACAAATTGTGCGAAAAAGCAATGCGATTGTTGTAGTTACATGCCAAAGAAAGTCGACACCGTCGTGTTTGGGATCCCCATACTCCCAAGCTAACGTGACAGCATAGACATGGAGAGACAGAGATGTGGATGTTGAGAGTTGAATCAACGAAATGAAGAGTTTAATCCAAGAAGCACAACAAAATCAATCTTTTTTCGTACAGTCAAACTTTCCGCAGTGTATTTTTCTGTTTCTTTCATTTGATCGGGAAGAAAGGAAAGTGCAAAAACGCATGACGACGTCGATAAGGAGAGCCATGGCAGTATTTTTTTTTATTCAATATATGCACAACAATGAAAGAATAACACACTTTTTTCAATATACAAAACCCTTTTTGAGTTGCTTTGGACAAAACAAATATGAAACACCAACAAATTCCATTAAACAGTATCGAGGGGGCTCAAAATCAACATAGCCACCAACTTACAGCTACGTACTGATCAAATTTTTATTTGGAGTTGTAGCACCTAGCATGCACCTCACCAGCGGAATGGGTTCTGCAATCACAATCCAAAAACAGGTTAACAAATGAAAGCACTTCTACTCTGCAAAAAAGATTAGGACTAAGCAACATCCCAGATTAGTAACGTACCAGGCTCTTCTTATTCTTCTTCTTCTTCTTCTTCTTCTTCTCAACGTAGTCCATGAGCTCCTGCTGTCGGATAAGAGAATCCTCGAGAGCCTGCACGAAGAAAAAAAAGCAGTAATGCATTTGGTTATCCAAATGAGTGTTGTCTTTGTCAATCTACTGTCCATTTTCGTAAATAGATTCTGAACAATCAGGTAGTACCTTCTGAGTTGAGGATAGCTGTTGTTCAAGGGCTTCAACACGGCTTAGTGCAGTGTTCAGTAGCTCCTCCTTCTCGGGTGGCATCACTGCTGGCTTGTTGCTGAGAACATTCACCTTCTCCTCCAATTCAGCCATGCGTTTCATTATGGACATGTACTCATCTCTGGAGATTGCAGGTGCTGGTAACTGATGGCCTTTAGCCATCATGCCATCATAGTAATCAGAGTTGCTATAGATGGCCGCTTCGGTAACTCTCTTCGGCATGTTCCTCGCCAAGCGAACCATAGTGACAATCCCCATGACAAATGCCAGAAGTCCCCCAATAATTGGATTGCTTAGTCCTTCAGGAGTCTTGCAAGAATTATGGATCGAGAAAGTGTCTGTGGCAATGGAAATGAAGTCGTATCGTCAATATTGATCCTTGATCGACGTGGAAATTTTCCAATTACACAACTGTTTTGAAAAACTGAAAATCCTTCAAGCTGGATTAATCATTCTAAGTCCAGTCAAAACAGGTTGCAACATGAAATTACATGGAAACCGGGGAAGTTAGAACAATAGGCATATTTCCAGTTATAATCATGTACATGTATGACTGCAAATCATAAGTACCAGAAAGCGAAAGTTATGTACCTTTGGAAACGGAAAATTTCTCATTCTTCGGTGATTTTGGCCAAGAGGTATCCAGAGGCTTGTCGACCATCGGAACGTAGCTGTTATAGACACTATCCCACTTTTTGGTCTTGGCAGCCTGCAATGTGCAACAGAATATTCATTGACTGATATAAGGAGCATAGGTAACAATCTGTATGGAAATTGCCAGACTTGGACAGAGCTTCAATTTATGTGAAGAAGATGAAGTTACAACTACTTCAAGGGTACCAGAGAAATTCAATTCATGAAAACTATAAGATTTCCTTTGGTCTACCCGAAAATATAATACTAGAAGGTTTCTACTGCGATTCTTAACCTCGATAACATAATTGTTATGTATGGGTCTTAAAGTTGATCCAGTCGATAAGATTATAACTAGCTTCATCATGCTAAGTAGGAGATAACTTCGGATGACCTGAATGGGATAGTAAGTCCAGAAAACCTACTTCTTCAGGAACAGGGGAGAGTTTTGGATCCTCTGCATAATCCCTTGGAAATCTTGGAGAGGGACATTGCATATCACTTTCTTCGAAGTTGAAAGAATCGTATCTCTACACGTTATAGCATTAAAAAAGTGTCAGAAAATTAACAACTTATGTACATAGACCGGAAAATTCAAAGCAACGGCCAAGAGGGTATTATATGAGTTTAACACAATGAGATACTTGCAAACAAATTGGAAGACGAACTCCAACTGATTACCCTTGGGAATGCATTCTCATCTTCAGAGATTGTTTTCTCCTCTATGCCTGACAGTGTCTTACTGGTGCATTTGCCCTCGCCGTTTTGAACCATCTAGCGTATCAGAAAAAACATACTTCATTATGTATTTATGTTACACGTTGCACAGACAAAAAAAAAATTAAGAACTCATTACAATGATCAAATCATTAAGTAGCATACTACGTTTTTTTTCCTGAGCAAGTAGGATAGTAAGTTTTACCTTCAAAATGTCTGGATCATTCCATGGCCCCTTATCGGCACGCATGCAACCACCCTTGTCTGCACAGGTACAGGTACCACCGAGAAAGTCTGGAAGCTCACTGTCAAAGATCAAAGAAAACAAACTGTTTAAAACATCCAATAGAAATTTTAGAGCAAAATTATGCCATCAAGCTTATTATTAGTTTTTGTTACCAGGGTAGCTAGAAAATCTTGTGATTGAAGAAGAGTTGTAATCGCAAACCTTGATATGTGCAGGATAAGCTTTTCAAAGAATAAGAGACAAGGATAGGCAAACTATGAATTTCGTGGGGACTTGAAATGGAGAGAGATTTACCTAGCATCAATAATTTCAAGCAGCTTGCTCTGGTATTTGTTGCCAAGGACCTGGTGGATGAATTGTGGATTTGTTACCTCATTACTTGATCAAAACCAGTGGTAGTTTGGAACTAGAATATAGACAAATGCTTACATGAATCTTTGACGTGGTCTTAGGATCAATGAACGATTTAACAGTATTCCATAAGAGCCTAAACCCAGATCCAGCATTGATGATGAACATGCGGTTCAGGCTCTGCAATGAGCAGAAGCAATATCAGTTATATGATGGAGAGTACTATAATTCAGGCAAAGGTAGCAGCTAAGAGGCTTGAGACACGAGTTCCTAGAGTTAACAATGCGTACCTCGGGATAATTGTCCCCATCAATCTTCTGAAGGCGCGTCATAAGTTCCCTTGCATTTTTGCTGAATTGTTTAAGCCCCTGTAGCACGCGTTAGTGGTGAAGGAGTTTAGGATACACCTCTTCCAAGAGTAAAAGACATTCGCTCCAGAAGAAAGGGGGAGAAAACTCGCTAAAAGATGGTTTTCGATAATGTTGACAAACCTACAAACACAACCGACTGGAAATTCTGGGCGTTGAACTTCTGTAAGTTGGTTTCTAGCGTTCTATGCGTGATGATTAAACAACTGCTTGGGTTGACATAAGACAAAGTAAAAACAGCTTACGTACCACTCCTTGCACATCCAGAATCGTTGTGCTCTGGTCAATGTGCTTCTTAGCAGCAATGGAACAGGCTGGCATCTTTACAGCCAAGGTCCTCTCAAACTCTCGTACGTGATACTTCACATAGCGGTCCATTGTCGTGACTTGCATCAGCTTGTTAGAATCAACCATACCGAGCCTTTCTATGTAAATAGGTTGTCCTTCCTTATCAACTCCATGATGTCCATGGGGGTAGTACTTTAAGACCTCATCGGCTTCCTCGAATTCGAAGTCCTTAACCAAGAAAGCAAACAAAACGGATTCAGACACATGGGTGTTAGCCAAAACCAGAGATCTCCACCATTTGTTCTGTTTAAACATCTGGAATTACTGTAAGTTTTCAATGAATACCTCTGCGATTGTGTCTGTTCCAAACTCCTTCCTCCATCGGAGCATATCAGCCCACATTTGCTTTGTTTTCTCAATATCAAATTTCCTCGCCCTCAAAAATCTGTAACATCATACATTGGCGACCTGGTTGGTTTTCCGTATTCCGGGAGGTTTCCATAACTACGAAGTATGATCTTAAAAAAGTGAATAAAGAAAAAGAAGCTGACCGTAGCATCAGGTGATGATCATCATGTTTCGTGGGTAGTAGTTCTTCCAAGATAAGTGCTTGGCGGAATGCATCCACTGCCTGCAGCTCACCTGCATCAATGTTGTCCTCAATAGCAACGGACATAACCTTACTGTTTCTCCGGCCCCTCCTTTTCAAGGAATGCCTGAACTTTGTCGAGGCATTAATTGCCTTCTTCTTAAGAGATCCAAGTCTTGTCTTCTTCTCATCATCGTAGCCTTCAAGGTCAGATTTTTCTAGACGTATAAAATAAAAATTGCTTAAGCACTCTTAGCTTTAAGGTCATAAGTAAAGGACATGCTGAAAGATTTCTTTCCTCTATCTTCTCTGCTCTTTTCGTAATGCATTTCACAGCAAGTGAACTAGACACATTCAAGTCTTTATGCCCTCAAAAAGCAAGGAAGTTTTATGAATCGAGGCAAGCTTAACCAACAAGTTCCCATTCAAATAACCAAAGAATAACAAAATTACAAATCATGACTGCCAACAAAATATTTGTACAATTGCAACACCTTTTTTGTGATTTTCTTCGACTCGTACATGCATCCACTCCCCTATCTTATAAAGAAAACAACCGTACTGGAAATAAATTGGTCACAATTAGAGAATAAATCTGTGCTTTGGATTTGATCAAACAGAAATTATAACTTACCCTTTTGTAGATCGCAGGATCTGTGCATGTATAAAATGGACAACAGTTTCGTTTTGGCTCTCCTTAGTATTTTTGATACCTTAAACACTTCGGGCAAGAGAAGAACAAAAGCGAAAAGGACCCGCAAATTGGGTTTGGTTGAGAGGATTGAGGAAAATTCTCATCTTTCAATTCTCAATCTTTCCAAGTCCTTATAGTTGTTTTGCTTCTATTAGAAATTACCAATGGATAATCAAGAGTCTCGAAAACCATTCTTGTAGTTTCATACATGACACATTGGAAGTGAATTACGTAGAATCATCATAGCCATATGAAAGAGCGGCTTATAATGATCCTATTGAAACCCAGATAAAAAAACATCATAAGATGATCCAGTAAGAGAAACTACAAGACGGCAAAAGATTTACCAGCTTTAGACGTTCGTTCAAGAGGTCCAGACATAGTTTCACCAATGGTTGACATTTTGCAAGGAAAGCTCAATTCAGACGACAAAAAGGGCCGGAGAATCAAGCACTCATGAAGAACAGGACGCCCGAACTAATGTGTATATGCCTGCAGCATTACCCATAAACAAAAGAAGTCAGACATTTACAACCTTCAAAGCAAACCAAACCTTCCTTTCCATTACAAAACAGAATGAATAGGCAATAATGAAAGAGAGATAAATACATCTGAACATCAAAAGCTATGCTGGAAAATATCACAGCGGCCAAAGAAAATATACGCATCCATATGTTATCCTATATGGAACACGAAAGTTCAAGAATCGGGAGCGTACTTTAGAACAAAGAAAACTGGGATGGAGAAGAGAAAGCGAGGAAGAGAGATATTGGTTATGGAAGAGGAATACCTTGTGACAACAAATGTAGCAGAGGGAGGAGGAGAGAAATGTATATATTAACCGAAAAACTCTCTGAATTTGTGGCCTGAAAAGGACGTCCAAAACGGACAGCAAGGATGACACGAATGAATTAGAAAGTGAAAGATTTTGTTTGATGGAATTGAGAGGCTTTGTGGTACGCATAAGACTTTGCCTTCGTTTTCGTTGCCGAGAAAGAGAGAGTTGGCGAAATGCGAGCCACTCCGTCCAGATTCTTTCTCTTCGAACAAACTAATCTTACAGCTCCAACCCGCTTTCCCCGCAAAATTAACTACTAGCTAGTTCCATTTATATATATATATATATATTGAAACTTTATGCTATTTTTATCTCCTGTACATGTACACCATGGTTTTGTTGCTGTTCTTAATGGCTTTGTTTGGATTTGTAGTAGGTGGTGATTTACATTTATATAATATATACAGTACTGTTGCTGAAGTTATCAGGAGAAGTCAATTTGCCAAACGGTGTGGTTCTCCACAACAATTTGCTGCTTTTACCTCAATTTTACTTATTCTTAAACACATGCCAGCCTATGCAGAAGATTATAATTTATGTCATGGAGATTCATATTATATAAATAAAGTTTGGTTATTCTAATTACATGTCAGCCAAAGGAAAGATTACGTCAAACTGAATCACCTATTATTATCAAACTCTTTTAATTTTGATTATTATTGTTTTCATAAGTTGGCATACATTTGCAGGAAAAATATAATTCAATAGCGTATCTACTTTAAAAAGACAAAAAGTGCTACTAATTGGCCGCCGCTACTACTTCTACTACTAGACTGTTTACATATTAAAAGAGAGTAGGCATAATAAGTGGACCACATTATAGGCTTGTACATAGACAATATTAAATAGTTTCAGACCTACAATAAGATCATCTGTCTATCTCTCTCCAAATTGTACAATGCAATTCGAGCAATAAATTAGATTAGTATACTCTGCAATTTCTTACTCGAATTGTACCATGCAATTTGGAGTGTTTGGCAGGAGTAGATTTGTACAGATTAATATATTTTGCAATTTCCTACTAGATTTGTATGGATTAGGATACTCTATTATATCTGTCTTTCTTCAAATCATATGTTCGGAAAAAAATTATAGAAAATCTTAATCCGATTTATACCAATTAAATCCAGATTTCCTAGATGGGTTCAAACTTCTATAAATTGAATGCATTTCGAGTTCATTTTTGATTTGATTTTCTTTGACTAGCCGCCCACAAGCCCAAAATAAAGGCAAGGAAACAAAACGCATTTATATTTTTCTTTTTTCCGTTGATTCTTTTGAGTTCTTTGTATTTGATTTTGAAATCTCAAACATTTTAGTCTTGCGGTGATCATGAAGATAAAAATGCATGTCCTCGAGGTGTTATTTTGCTCTCCTCTACACGCCTTTAAATTCGAATGTTATATTAATTGCTAGGTATATATATAGTGGCACCTCAATCCAAAGAGTTGTGTAATACCCTCTCAACAAAACAAATCACGTATAATAACCATTTTTTTTAATATATCAATAATCTTTTGTTTTCACCACCAATCAAGTAATGGGATCCACGTTTAAACGCAACATGTAAGATATAAGAGAGGAAAATAGAAAAATATATTTTTTTTAATGTAATGGGATCCGATTTATGTGAAAATGTTGGAAGGCACACATATGGAGGGATATTGAACGTACAATCAGATATTAAAATAAAAACTAATACAAAAAGTCAGATTCATTTTGAAAAATTAGAAGAAGTTCTAACTACCACGCATTCTATATAATGTACCTTAAATTTAGACATATTTTAAGCTTTGCACCTATGGTAATCTCTTACTATTTAAATTGTAATATTGGGTGGATAGTGTAAAATTAAAACAATTGATAGTTTGAAGTGTAATGTGTTAAATTTGACCATAAATTACAGAATATATGATCGTTAGAGGTTTAAAATGTAGTTTCTTAAAAAAGGACAAATTACAATTTTCTCTTTTTACCTCTCAATTTTTGAATTCAAAAAATATTATATAGTTAGTTAATTTTTGTTTATTAAAAAAATATGACTCACACGAGAATTCAAGAAATATGTCAGTTGATGTGGCCCTTCCGTTAGGAAAATAAACGAATTCCTGACGGAAGGACTATTTTGTAAAAAATGTAAATCCAAGGACTTTAGATTTGAAATTTGAAATTGAAGAACTAAAATGTAAAAATGTGTAAAATCTAAGGATTCCCACTTTAGAGTGTAGTAGACCCATCAAGGCCTTCAACCGTGTACAGTCCACAAAGAGTCATGTTGGGCTAAACTCTCCTAACTCAGATTTTTGCTGTTAGACACCCACTAATGAATATTGACCGATAGTTCCGTATTTGGGGTTTTTTTTTTCTTATTTTTTTCATATCATACTTGAATTTACTCTCTCTCTCAACTTGGGCGTTTTAGAATAGGTTTTGCTTAATGACGTCGCCAACTATTTTGGAGATTCAATTTCTGTATGTAGGAATTAGGATTATTTCAGCTTGGTCGTCAAAACAACAAGACTGTTGTCAAAATTGAGTTAATTTAGAAAACTCGTAATTAAAAGCTTTTCTGAGAATCCCAATAACAAAAATTGAAAAAAAGTGTAGCTCCCTCTTTTTTTTTTTAATCAAGACCTCATCTTATTCCAAAATAACAACCAAAAACAAAAAAAACTAAGGAGGGTCAGTGCCTGCATACAACCAAGATAGATCTAAAGAAGAATGCTCAATACAACGGGGATTGCCATCTAAGCAATACTTAGCGGCGGCCCAACGAGTTAGGTGGTGCACCATCTCATTAGCACCTCTATAAATATGATTAGTGTAGCTCCCTCTTTTTTCTTTTTCTTTTTTAAAGTTTGGGATATCATAATAAGATATTGATGATATTCCAATGAAGATTGCACATATATTTGCAATGCCTGGGGACCAGAAGTTGACTAAATGGTGATTATTCCCACTAAGTTACGAGTATATGACATATTCGCTCCTAATGACGCATATTTTTCGCTCAATGCCATCCGGTTTGAAGTTTCCGCTTCATGACTCCACACGACTACGTACTCTGAAAACACATGTAAGATGATAGCAGTGCCTAGACACTCCCGTTTATTTTTCAGCTATTTGTGAAAGTGGTAGGTAGGATCCCTATAAAAGATGTTTAGATAGATTTTTTTTTAGATATATCTGATATCTCTCGAGTATGTTCGGAAAAAAAAGTTGTGAGAGAATTTTTTATTTTTTTGTTATGAAAAACAAGGCTAATGATGAGATAGAAAGTTTATTGGAGATTGAGAAGGATTTTAGACTGAAAAAAAAATCATATTTGGATGAAAAATTGATTTTGAAACCACAAAACAGTTCTCAAACACACAATCAAACACAGTTAAACTGAAATTGAGTACATGCCATGTTACGTACTATCATAATAGAATTAGGTAGAGACCATAAATTAATTACAAGACGACATACTATTCCAAATTTACTTCACCCTCTGTTTTAAATTAATTTCAAAGACCATAAATTAATCACTGAAATTAATTATCAAATTATATTATAAATGGATTGTGCAATCTGCTAACGGAAGTGGACGGAAGGACCATTTTGATAATATCATGAAACCCAAGGACTACCGGTGATAAATGAGAAAACTCAAGGACGAATTTTGTGAAGTGATCAAAACCTAAGGACGAAATTGGTCATTAACCCGAAAAAGAACAACAAAGCCATTTTCTTAAATAAATAAAAAGCCAATTTATGTAATCTTGAAGCGCATAAAAGGTTAAGGAGAAGAAAGTGATGATTTCGCAAGTGGGTGAAAAAAATATGTGAGGGCATTTGCGAGGCTTTTAAGGGAGATTGAGAGAAGAAATTTAGCAAATATATATTAAAAAGGTGGATATTTTAAATGGAACAAAAGATTAATGGTTATGTTCGATCTGGTTTTAAAACTTTGTTTTGTAATTATTAAAGACAAATTGAAATTTATTTGGAAAGAAAAAATTTAAAATTTAATTTTTTAGAAAATGTGAGAGATATAAAATATTTTGGAAATAAGATTTTTATAAAATAATTTTAATTTTTGTATTGTTTTTTTTATAAAAATTAAGTTAAAATTAAAGTATTTTTTTTGTAAAAAAATTATGTTTGAATCGAAAAATATTTTTAAAATTAAAAAATATTTCCAAGATTTTAACCAAACATAACCATCTATCTTAGAAATATGGCAGGTCGTGTTGTAGTGTACCACGTACACGTAAGATAAAAAAAAAAAAAAAAAAACATAACCATCTTTCTTAGGGTGAGTTTGTGTACCAAAATTTTACCCCCTCTAAAATTTTAACACAATTAAATATTACAATATAATCTCTTTCTCCCCATCAAATCATTACTATTTACTACAAAAAAATATAAAAAATTATCTCTCTTTTCACTTTTCCACTAAACCCAATACCTAAAATTTTAACAACACTAAAATTTTACAACACAAACACAACCTTAGAAATATGGCGGATCGTGTTGTAGTGTACCACGTATACGTAAGATAAAAAAAAAAAAAAAAAAAAGTCCAAAAGAGCGTGCTAAGGCGAGGAACACGCAAATGTAACAGAGGACTAGAGGAGTGGGTGACAGGTATTGGAACAGGTTTGTTTTTACTACAAATTTTAGAATTTAAATTTAAATTTTTAAATATATATTTTAAATATTATTTATACGTGTATATTAATATAACTTACTTTTTTATATAAATATAATTCAATAATTTTTATATATATGTCAAATAAAGTTTAAATATCATTTAAATATTCATATTATTATTAAAATTTTTATTTTTAAAAAAAATCAACAATAATTTAAGGTTGTGTTTTTTAAATTAATTTGCACTCTCAAAATAAGATTTTACTGTTTAAATTGTTGGAGTTGAATCCTGTGATTCATGGCAGCAATAATTTCTTATGCTAATAAACCGCACTAATGTGTTTGAGAGGTAAAATTTTGGGGAGTTAAAATTTTAGGTTATTAAATTTGATGAAAAAGTGAAGAAAAATAATTTTTTATAATAAAAATTAATAATTTAATGAAAAAGATAAATTATATTATAATTTTTTATTAATTAAAAATTTAAAAATTTAAAGAGATGTAAAATTTTAGAGTTGCACACGCTTTTGCTTCTGACAGCCCAATAGAAAAGTGCTTGTCTGTCCTCGGAGAGCAGTACAAATCAGATCAGTGTTTATTTTGCAGTCAGACACTAATGTGTTTGAGCTGGATCTAGCTGTAATACATCACTCTCAATAGGTTCTTGTTTGGAACCAGTTCATCATCCCCTCTAAAATACACTTTTCACTCATCACCTATCCTAAATTACCACGTTCAAGAGATTTTGCACACAAATTATGCATCATTAACACATTATACCCTTCTTTACTTTTTTCTTAAAATTCGGCGAAAATTGAATTTATGTAAAGTTTTAATTAACTTGTTATTTCAAAAAAGAAAGACCTTTAATATATTTTATAAGGAATAAACAGATAACATTGAAAGAGTTCATTTATGCATTAGGGTGAAACAAAAGAGAGTTGAAAAGAGGGGAAAAAAACAAGAGTGAATACTAGAGTTCATTTAAGCTTTTGGTGGACGTTGCAGGGCATTCATATGAATCATATCTACTGCTAGCATGCTCTTCACTTCACTTGGATTGGTAATTTGGTCAGGCAGTGCCGGTGCCGGAGTTATCCAGAGAGTCTTGGTCTACGCATGAGTCCCTAGGATTAGGTGGTGTTTGTTTCTACAAAATTTTGGGATTCAAAAATTTCTAACAAAATAAACACACTCTAAAAATTTTAACTTTTACACACATACACTCTACTTTTTTCACAAATTTTAATAAATCTCAAAAAAATAAATATTCCCAAAAATTCGAAGCCCATTGGCTCTCAAATGGGATTCAATCGAATCATATTCTATGCCTTATAATTTGTAAGGTAAGGAATACTTGTAAAATCTCAAGGGACGGAGCTTCCTCATGCCATGCTAAGTAAAATTCTATCTAATTCTATTACGATATCAGAGAAGTAAGAGAATACACATTAGTAAGAGAATAAGGTAGAGACCATTTTAACACAGCATCGCATTCTATATAATGTACCTTAAATTTAGACATATTTTAAGATTTGCACCTATGGTAATCTCTTACTATTTAAATTGTAATATTGGGTGGATAGTGTAAAATTAAAACAATTGATAGTTTGAAGTGTAATGTGTTAAATTTGGCCGGTTAAAGTAAATTACAGAATATATGATCGTTAGAGGTTTAAAATGTAGTTTCTTAGAAAAGGACAAATTACAATTTTCTCTTTTTACCTCTCAATTTTTGAATTCAAAAATATTATATAGTTAGTTAATTTTTGTTTATTAAAAAAATATGACTCACACGAGAATTGATGCAGGCAAATTTTTTTTTTCATGTTCAAAAAATTTAAGATAGAGTTGTAACTATTTAAATTTTGTGGATATATTTGATACAGTTTAAAAGTAAAAATGATTGTAATTTGCGAAAAAAAATTGAGAAAACAAATATGTTCGGTTTGAGTAAAAATGTAGGATTTTAGAGAAGTTGTGAATATATATGTTGAATAATGTTTTATTGGTGTTTGTGTAAAGTTGAGAGAGAAATGATTTGATGTAATTATTTAATAAAAAAATATTAGAGTTACGTGAAAAAGTATAGAGAGAGAAAATTTATATTGAATAAAAAAGTAAAAAATTGTTGAAGATTGTGTAAAATGTATTAGTGTTTATATTTGAATTCTGAATATGTTCTGTTGTAATTTTGTGAATGTATTTGAATCCTGAAAAAAATGTATAAAATAAAAATAACCCAAGACTGTCATCTTCATCTTCCAATTGGGAATGTCAAAATTAATTAGTAGATATTCTTGAACAGCAGATATTCTTTTCATTTCTTTGTTTTCCCTCGAAGATAAAAACAGAACAAGATTCTTTGATCGAGGAGAAAAGCAGAGAGTTCTTTTTTGAGAAATGATAGGCGTCCCGAAATTTTTTTCCGAAATCCGTCCCCAACGCTGACGTGGTCACTTTTTAACTTTACTGAATTATTTAAACTTCTGACTGTGCTTGAAGTTTGACAATCGGCATCCCTCTTCTGGCCACGTTTTTAATTTTGTTTTTCAATTCTTTCCGGAGATTACTAGGCGTCTGCCGGATCCACCTTCGAGCTTCAAAGGAAGCTCGTCCAGACTGCGTACTCCGCCGACTCCTCTGGCTTACTAGTTTCGTGCTTGATGGTGTAACATTAATTCTGCATATTCTTTTTGCCCTTTTGATTGCTCCCTGTTAGACTTTGTTTGTTCATATGGTGGGCGTAGCATCTGGGTGGTTGGAAATTGTGATTCAATGGGTTTTAGATGTAATTCTGAACTCTACAATTGGTTACAGAGTGGAATCAGATCTATAACTATGCTGCATGTGTATTTGTGTTGAAATGCAGTAGTAGGTGATAGCCGTTTGATAAAACCCAAGTCAGTGATATCATCTGCAATTAGTTGCCAGATTTGAAGCATGTATGCCTGAGGGATGCTACTCTTCATTTCGCTGCCTTCTTTGATGTTTTAACTACCCTGTAAATTTTTTAATGGACCTATTGTTGCGTTAGTCATATCTTATGAAAAATTTCATGGGGATAATCTAACATGCAGATATGCCCATTCAGATATGGTTTTCTCCAAGTAGCTCTCTTCTCAAGAGAAAAGCCATTAAGTTGCAACAGTTGCATATGCCAAATACGTACCTAACATATTCTATATATTTGACAGTGCAGAATGGATCCGCACTAATCCAAGCAGGACTGCTGTGGGATTGGATTTGGACCTCGAGGCACTAAATTGGATCCGCACTAATCCAAGCAGAGAAGAAGGAAGAGAAGAAGGAAGAGAAGAAAGAAGAGAAGGAAGAGAGTGATGATGACATGAGATTCTCATGTCATAGATGTGGTGGGCCCTGTCTGTGAGTCAGCAGATTTCCTGGGGAAGGATAGAGAACTTCCAACTCCAGCCAAGGTATTGCCTAGGTTTAGGCCTCCTACTGGGTTGTCAAATCTACAATTTTGTGCTTATTCTTTAACAAAATCATGATTCTTTTTCAAATTTCTGATCTATGGTTTCAACTTGCAGGGAGCTGGTCTGGTTGTTCATGATGCAGGTGCTTATTGCATGAGCATGGCTTCAACTTATAATCTTAAGATGCGCCCTCCAGAGTACTGGGTATGGATAAAGGACTTTACAATCGTCTATATCTTCGACCACACATCTCTCCTTTCAAAGGACTCTAATTCGAATGTTCCATTATTTGTGTTCAACTATTTGGCATTGTTAAAACCAGTGGTGGCTTCTATTGCTTTTACCCTCAAATTTAAGAACTTTTTCCTCAAGAGTCTGGGTACTATGGATTTATTTCCTGGAGAAAATTCTGCAATATTCTTTGTAATTCCTTGTCAATGTTTTACGAAATAAAATCAGAACACCCCATGAGCTATATAGACTCCTTTATTATCCCTCCGGGAGTATAGAATTCTACATTAATTTACCTGTTTCCACCCCCTCCCTCCCCCAAAAAACATTTCCTCTCTCTCTCTCTCTCTCCCCCCCCCCCCTCTCAAAAGCTAACTCTTGGGAATTGTGTTTTCTGTTTACAGATTGAAGAAGATGGGTCTGTGGCCAAAATCCGGCATGCAGAAACATTTGAAGACCATATAAGATTCTTCGAAGGGCTTTAATTTGGCTGTAGGCTGTAGCTGTAGCTGTAGCTGCAAGTTACCTGTCATTTGCTGTTAAGGCGCGGTTGACATCTTTCCAGACTGGATATTGTGAATTTAAACATTCAATTGGCAGCTGCAGATGATGTTCCCATTGGCGTTATTTGTCAACCTGTTATGCTTTAGCATTCTCGAGGGAAACACGAATACTAGTTTTAGTGATGTGCCTTGAATTAATTTAGTTGAACCAGTTGATAAATTTTCTTGTGACTGTACAGAATGCAATGACCTCGTTGGACGGTTGTAGCCTGGACCCGGAGTTCAAGTTTGAGCATTCATTTAAATCTCATTATCAGTAGATAAATTTCTGATTGGTTTTGTCCAGCGATTCAGATTCGCGTATAGTTCATATGCATAAAAGTTTGAAGGCTAAAGTATCCCGTCAAACCTTGGAGTTTGACCTATTCTCGTATTGGTCCTTAAAATAATTTTTTTCCTATAGATATTCCTGAAGTTAGTACGGTTCCTAAATTGGTCCTGTCGGCTGTCGGTAAAAGGTACTTGACACGTGTTAAAACATGTCATCTCAGTTAAAAAAAATAATTAAAAAAATTGTGGTCCTGCATTTAACCTGGGTTATGTTCGTTTTGAGTAAAAATGTAGGATTTTAGAGAAGTTATGAATTTTTATGTTGAATAGTGTTTTATTGGTATTTGTGAAAAGTGGAGAGATAAATGATTTGATGTAATTGTTTAATAAAAAAGTATTAGAGTTATGTGAAAAAGTATAGAGAGAGAAAATTTATGTTGAATAAAAAATTTAAAAATTGTTGGAGATTGTGTAAAATGTATTGGTGTTTGTGTTTGAATTCTGAATATGTTCGGTGGTAGATTTGTGAATATACTTAGAATCCTGAGAAAAGAGTGAAAACGAACATGACCCTGGCATTCCAACCTTGGATTAAATAATTCACGTCCAAAACGTAGTCGTCCTCAAAGACAAACTGTGACTCCCCTTTGTTCGCCACGTGAAAGATTTGTCAGGGCAAGGGTTTAAAAATCTCTCTTCGCCATGTGATATTTCTTTCTATCAATTCAGCTAGCTTAGCTTGCAATTTTAAGTGTTAAGAGGGTAGTTCTTTCTATAACCAAAACAGCAGGGGACAATGCCTCTGTTTTTTGGACTGATCGAAGGTTGGTTACAATTCGAATTATAACATGAATTTCTCCAGTTTGGTCATTCTTTGCCAGATTATGTGGGTGATGAAATTGAATTCAAAGAGTATTTTCACCCCGATTTGTCTTTTCTTGTGGTTCGGTCGAACATGAACTATAGTGGAAGGATTTTACCTCTTTTCTTTTTCCCTCCAGATTCTTTTCAGGAAACAGACGTGCTATAATAATATAATTGTCTACCTATAACGACCACAATTCAAACAACCATATAAAAAGAACAAAACTAACAAATGCAACCATTGAAACTTGAAAGGTAGAATCGATATAATTTTAGATAAAAAACAGAACTTCGATCAGAACAGAACAAGGGCAAGGGAGGCGAGGAAGAATGAGGCGAAGGGGGTGAAGGAAGAGACTGAGGATGATGACGTTTTGGACGTGGGTTATTTAATCCAATGTTGGAATGTCATGTTGGATGCAGGACCCACAATTTTTATTTTTATTGAGATGACATGTTTTAACACGTGTCAAATATTTATTGGATGTGATGTGGTTGCCGTTAACCACGTAGACAAATCTCATTAGCCTATCTGATTGCAAAACATTATTGAGAAACATTACTAACGAATAACAGTAGGAGAAAAATTATCTTATAGACCAATCTAGGAATAGGTAAAATCCCAAAGACTGGCGGAATAATTTAGCCAAATTTAAAATTGAAACAAGAATTGGGATGAGAAGCATGTTCTAGATGAACTTGGAATTCACATCCTCGAAAAGAACTTAAAATAGATATATAGCATTTCCGATCCAGCTTCATAGCTCATATCTGCCTGTGTGATAATACAGGAGTTCAAAAATATTAACGTTATTTACCCATAGATAAGTGCTTATGTCATGGTGACAAGCTCATTCGCAAGTTCCATATGTATAAGAACGACTCCTTACCAAAACCCTCTGAAAGATCTCTGCTCTTTCCAATCCCGGTGATGGCTATCGGGGGGACCCATCAGCCATGGATTGGAGGTCTGAGCCCAAGAACCCAATGACAAGTGAGGGAGAACATTACTATCAATACAAGATATGCAATCGCCACGCCACTTCCAAATAGACGAGCTATGATATGCAATCGCCACGACTCTGACGTGATTGTTAAGACTAAATAAAAGAGAATAAAAATTTAGACTAAGAGAGAGAGAGAGAGGAGTGTGACACAAGATTTAAGTGGTTCGGTCCATAGACCTACATCCACTGTGGGAAGGCCCAAATGGGCAGATGTGTGTACTCACTGGTGTAAGGATGAGATTACAGAGAGGCTTTATTTATAAGCCTTTGATTGCAATAGCCCACATTGCTTTAGCAATGTGAGACTAACTCTAATACTCCCCCGCAAACGCAAGGTGGATACACGTTGAGTTTGGACTAGAAAAAGAAATTCCCCATAAGAAAAAATGGCGTCGGAGGATGGCCGGAGAAGGGCAGACAGTCGCCGGAAGTTGGCCGGAATCTGACCGGAGAGGGGCCGACAATCGCCTGAAGATGGCCGGAGAGGGTCGCCGGAATGGGGAAGACGCCGGAAGGTCGTCGGAGGAATGCCGGACGGGGCGCCGGAAGGCCCGAGAGAAGATGCCGGAAGGTCGCCGGAGGAATGCCGGACGGGGTGCCGGAAGGCCCGAGAGAAGACGCCGAAAGATCGCCGGAGGAATGCCGGACGGGGCACCGGAAGGCCCGAGAAAAGACGCCGGAAGATCGCCAGAGGAATGCCGGACGGGGCGCCGGAAGGTCGCCGGAATGATGCCGGATAGGGCGCCAGAAGGCCCAAGAGAAGAACTAAAATAGGCCGGACTGAACTAGGCCGGACTGAACTAGGCCAACAAGAGTGCTGACCAGCCTGAGCCAAAATGGGCCACAGGATCGAAATGACTCTGATACCATGTTAAGACTTAAATAAAAGAGAATAAAAATTTAGACTAAGAGAGAGAGAGAGAGAGGAGTGTGACACAAGATTTAAGTGGTTCGGTCCATAGACCTGCATCCACTGTGGGAAGGCCCAAATGGGCAGATGTGTGTACTCACTGGTGTAAGGATGAGATTACAGAGAGGCTTTATTTATAAGCCTTTGATTGCAATAGCCCACATTGCTTTAGCAATGTGGGACTAACTCTAATAGTGATAGTGACCGGCCACTCAGTGACTTGTACGCGTTTTCATAAAATCCTTGGATGCATGGAAAGTGCTGATCGTTACCTATACCCTGTCGTTTAGGATCTAGCAATTACCAAACCTTACGAGGTTGTGTTTGTGTTGTAATATTTTTGATATGGGAATATGTGTTGGTATTGGGTTTAGTGAAAAGGTGAAGAAAGAGGTAATTTTTTATATTTTTTGTAATTTTTTATATTTTTTTATGGGAGAGAGAGAGATTATATTGGAGTATTTTATTAGGAGAGAGATAAAATGTTGGGGATAATTAGGTTTGCAAACGCAGCCTCAGAGTGATTTGGGACCATTTGAGTCACCGTCCTCGATGAACATCCAGTGTACTCCCCCTTACCTTGATCTTTATGTTCTTCAGAGAGAAAAAAAAAATAGCTGGGACAGCAATGTGGGACACTTGTGAGCTTGGAATCCATGTTTGTGTTTGTATGCTTGCTTTTCTATCGACAATGGCCCTCGATGTTCTGGTTCATTCGTCCATTCAAATCCTCACCCGCTTGAGAAAATCTGCATCAACTATTATTGCAGATTGGAAAGGGCATCAAAGGTCCCTGTTGTAAGCAACCGGGGAGCAAAGGAAGATAAAAAGAGTACTTTTGGGTCCTGATAGACCCAAAATATGTTCGTGATTTAGGGAGATTTTGAAGACATAAGAATCCCTACACCGCCACCCCAGCCTCGTCTTTCTTCCCCCTTCATGATATGCGTTTTTCTTTATTCCCATTGCAGAACTTATATCCTGTCAAGTCAATAAAAGCATGAGTGATCATCTAAATTCAACCAAGTCTTCTTTTCCCTTTTGCTTTTTCTCCGATTAAAAAGTCACTGTAGCAAAACCACCCTGTATAATTACCACAAATTTTGTACCTAACTCTGTTTTTTGTAATAAGGGTAATAAATAAAACATCCAAAAAAATTATACCACTTCTAATAAGGAAATATACTATGTAAGTTGAAGTGAATAGCCACAACAAATATAAAAATATAAATTAACTACAATTACACAAAAATAAATTTTAAAGAGACTAAAATACAAAAAGCGAGTCAATGGGTAAGCGACTAAGCAGCCCCTAGGGGTGAACACAACTGGACCGCGGACCGGACCGGAAAATCGGACCGGATTTGCGGTCCGGTACGGTTCTAATTCTTAAAATGCGATCCGGTCATCTTTTTTAATAAATGCGGTCCGGACCGGACCGGACCGCATTTATTAAAAAATAAAAAATATATATTTTTTATAATTTTTAATACAAATTATAAACTTAAAAAGTTTAATTTTAATCTAAACTAAAACTTAACATTTTTATATGCACTTCCGCCTTTGAAATTAACCTAAAAAATTAAAAAATTGAAAAATTGAAAAAAAAAATTAAAACCGGTCCGAACTGGACCGCATTTAGTAAACCGAACCGGACCGGACCACTTATAAGTGGTCCGGTCCGGTCCCTTAATATACTAAGACCAAAATGCAGTCCAGACCGTATTTCGGTTTTTCAGCCCTCCAACCCCCCAGTGCTCTGAAATTCAGATACTACGGGCTTGCTTGATCTCAAAGTATTCATAACGCACGAAACAAAAAAGGGGGGACGGGGCCGGACTCAATTTCTCCCATTAAAGATTAGAAAAGTTGGATGCTTTTGTAGTTTTATTGAATCGTTTGATTCTAAACCAAATCAATCATATTAAAAGATCAAAACCTTTATTTCGCAACAACTTTCGTGTAATCAATCATGTTTTTAGAATTTTCTTCAACCTTTTTTCAGGTGCTTTTCCTTTTTATCGTCAAACTTTTTTTTTCCCTTTTCCTTCTATTTTCCACACCGATAATTTTCTAGGAGGAAAAATTGACACTACCAACCTAACAAAAAGTAACATAAGCTAACATAAATAAAAATCAGTACATATTTTAAAAGATTAAATACATTTCGTTCCCTTTATTTTTTGGAATATTTACATATTGAATCCAATGTATTATTTTTGAGACATTGACCCATAAAGTTATATATTTTTTTCGATTTGGACTCTGTACGGTAATTGACCGTCAATTTAGACATATCTCGTCAAAATGTGTCTCTCATGTGACTGTTATCTAAGTGAGATGTGTAAATACTCCAAAAAATAAAGAGGATAATATGTAAATACCCCTAAAGATAAAAGGGCTATGTGTAACTAAATTGAAGAAATCCATTTGAATTTACCCTCAATTACGGTACAATGTCAAATCAAAAAAATGTGTAATTTTATGAGTCTAATATCTCAAAAATAATACATCGGAATGTAATGTGTAAATATCTTAAAAATAAGAGGGTGAAATATATTTAACTCTATTTCATAAAGCAACAGAGAATTTATAATTTTTTGAGTAATTAAAAAATATTTTATAAAAGATTTATCGGAAGCCGAGCTGATTGAAAACCAACTGAAATACTGGAAATTTTCCCAATATTTCTAATGCAAGGCTAGTGAGTAATGAGTATTACTTTTTTTTATTAAAAAATTGATTTATATATCATTAATTTAATAATCAGATTAACAGGCGAGGTGATCATATATGTTTTTCATTACACAATTAAAAAAACAAACAAAAATCAACAATTTCCGGTGACACGCACCAAAAAAAATGGAATTCATTTAATTCCTCAATGGCTACATTTGTGTAGTGATGTTTGATCGTAAAAATTATGGTAAAAAAAGTAAAAATAGAGATAATTTAAATAAATTTTTTGTATTTATTTAGAATAAATAAATAATAATTTAATAAAAAGAAAAAAATTTAAAAATTATTTTATTAAGATACAAATTTTGAAAATTTTAACTCTAAACATATCTGCGGAGCGAATACAGAGTCGAGGAGCGGTTCAATAAATTATATTTGGGACCTTAAATTATTAGGGATGTTTAACGGTGAAAATTTTTGGTATTGAGGTTTGAGAAATATTATAAAGTAAAAATATATCATGAGAGTAGGTAAAAAAGTGAAGAGATAAGAATTTTTATAAATATTATAATAATAAAAAAATTATAAGATAAATTTTTTATTATTAAATTTAAATTTTTAAGACCTAAATTATTGAGCTCACAGCAGACTATAGTACGACGACTAGGTCACTAGAGATCGATTCCCCTTCTTTTTTTGTTTTTTTGCAGACAGTGACTTGTACGAATGACATCGCGCGGCCGTGGATTGGCTTGACGGTGCCTGTTAAGGTAATAAAGACGTCTAAAGTAACGCCTAATGCGATTAACCACACAGAGCTAAAAAGGACACTGACACATGGCGATTGATGCCAGGTGGACAGCCGGATTCGTCACGCGTAATGTTTACATCCCCGGAGGCTGACAAGTTTTGGTGCTATTGGTGGGATCGGAATGGATTTCATTTCCCGCCTTAAAGGTGTAGCACACAGCTTTGGGTGCCTCTGAGAAAGGACTGCAAGCAGGGAAGTAATAATAATTAATCGGTTGAGCTATTTTATATAGAAATTACTACACCCGTGCTACTGAATTTTAATGTTTTTTTAGAAATATTCTTAGGATAATTTTTGTTGTCCCGACACTCATGTAGTATACTCATTTTTCCTGTTATATCATTTTGTCAATATTCCGTTTATTTTTTTACGAAAATTGATGATGTGGACCAAGTGACCAAGTCATATCCACTTAAAATGCAACACGTGTTCGTAGCTGCTGACGAACACGTGAAGATGGGTATAACACAGGAGTGACGGAACAACAAAAATTACCCTAAAAATATTTCTAGGAAAATATACGAGTGTATATTAAGCCTAGATATTAAGTTCCTTTTGAATGAGAAAGCAAAAAGTGCGTAATACCCTGAGTTCTCAAACGATAATTACCTGATTAACCATATCTAGGTTAAAAAAATTGATTATTATCGAAATCAAGATTTTCTTTAACTTGTTTTTCAAATTAGATCATAAAATCCAGAGAAAGATATATTTGTCAGTCATACAACATTTAGTTTTGTCTATATTAATTATTTGATAGTGTAAATTTTACATATTTAATTTATCTTTTAAAATAATTATGTTTTATATTTATTTTTGAATTGAATTATCTAAATTAGATAGTATTAAAGACGATCTCTATTTTTATTTTCCATTTACATTCCTTTAAAATGTCTAGGAAGCCAATTAATTTTTACACTTCTTTCTCACATTTTTAAATTAAATTCTAAATTTTTTATTAAAACGAACCTATCCTTGATCACGGTACAATATATATATATATATTGGTAAAACTTTTTATTAAAAATTGAAACATATAAATAATAATAAATTAGGCTTCGGGTATATAGCCACTGTCAGTCTGTCCCACAGACCTCGGCGGCACACCGCGTCAACCGTGCCTTTGGATTTTCTTTGCTCTCTCTCTCTCGCGCACTTTTTCCTTTTTTCATCGGAGAGAGGGACTGAAAGCGGTTTTGTATTTAGCTCCTGCTTCTCACGGTATCTTTCTTTTCATCCTTCTCCTCATTCTAATCGTCCGAGTCTTCCCCGAATGCCGCGTAGCTAACAGCCAACAAAAACTGAAGCACTTCTCCAATTCGGTTAATCCCTAATCGCAGTCCAACTGTCTCTTTCTCTCTGTCAGGCTGAAGATTTTGCGCTTCGGATCGGTCGGTCGGTTACCTTTGGACACTTTGCCCCCTTTTTCTACTTTTTTTTTTCCTTGAATAATTTATTTTTCATTTTGGATGAGATTGAAGGCTTGGTTGGTTTTATGGTTTTGCTCATTGTTTGGATGATTTCCAATAAACATTTGGTTGAATAGCAATTACCTATCAGATTCCTCTTATTCTTAGTGTTATTCGGATATGCATTATCAGTGCTATTGTTAGTATCTTTATGTGAGTGAAGCATCAGAATTCTTTTTGTTTGCAGACAAAGCATCTGAATTCTTCTGCTCTCTCGCTCTCCCCACTCTCTCTTTCTCTCCCTCTCTCTCTCTCACACACACACACACATCTTTTCTTCGTAAATATTAAATTACAAAAAGCGTTCGATGTCGTTCATTGTTTATAAATTATTGGAGTTATCTTTTATTTATGCTCAAAGGTATATTGGAAGTTTTGTTATCTTTTATTTATGCTCAAAGGTATATTGGAAGTTTTAAATCATGTTTCCCTTGAAAACTTTGTCCAACAGATGGATACCCTTAATTTCGGCTGGTTTAACCAGTAACAACTTGTTGCAACGACATTTATCCCAAAGGAAAAAGAAAAACATGTTGCATGACAAAGTTATCGGATTCCTTGGGCTTGGATTGGGGCTGAGTTGAGTGAAGCTGAGGTTGGCGATTGGAATTAGTTATTGGTTTCCTTTTGTATGTTCGGATGGTTCAAAGATGAATGTCATGCCCTGGAATTTCCTATTTTAAAGTGTTTGGAATGTTCTCTCTTCAACTTTCCATACCTTGTATGTTCCTTTGTTATGGATGATCCACTCAGTAGTATGGTTGCCTTTAATAAGGCTCTCTTGTCTAAGTGGCTTTGGCGCTTTGCTCTTGAGCGGGATAGGCTGTGGAGGATGGTTGTTGTAGCTAAGTATGGGTGTTCCTTGGGTGGTTGGAGGACTCCCCCTTGCAGGGGACCTTATGGTGGCGCTTCATTAGCAAAGGTTGGGAGGTATTTAGTAATCACATCAGATTTTTGGTGGGTCATGGTGATAGGGTCAGATTTTGGCATGATGTGTGGTGTGGCGATAGACCGTTATCTTGTGTCTTTCCAGTTGTCTACTCGTTGGCTCGTCACAAGGAGGCTTTGGTGGAGGAGTGCTTGGAGGGGAACAATGGGTCTGTGGTGTGGAGTGTTGCTTTTGTTAGATCTTCAAATGATTGGGAGTTGGAGGATTTTTCGGCCTTTTATTCTCTTTTGTATGCGGTGGTATTTAGGAGAGGAGAGGAGGACAAATTGTGTTGGAAGGAGTCTAAGGATGGGGTCTTTTCGGTGAGATCTATGTATGCTTGTATTGCTGGTTGCAATAATTTGTCTTTTCCTTGGAAAGGTGTGTGGAGGACGAAATGTCCTTTCCGGGTCTCCTTCTTTGCGTGGGAGGTTTCGCATGGGAGGATCCTTACTACTGATAATCTTCGGAGAAGGGGAGTGTATATTGCTGATTGGTGTTATCTTTGTCGGTGTGACGGAGAATCGGTTGACCATTTGCTTCTTCATTGTTCCTTGGCCCGTGGGCTTTGGAACTATATTCTCAATATTGTCAATTTCTGTTGGGTGATGCCTGAGAAGGTGGTGAATGTCTTGTGGAGTTGGGACAGAAAGTTCTCTAACCCATTCGCTAAGACTATTTGGAGGATGATTCCCGCATGTATTTGGTGGAACCTTTGGAGGGAGAGGAACAATAGATGCTTTGATAGTCGTTCTTGCTCCTTGGTCAAGTTGCAGGACTTTATGTTATTTTCTCTCTTTTGTTGGGATGATGCATTGTTGGATGGCCCTTTTGCTGATTTTGATGATTTTCTTAGTTTTCTTGTTTGTTTGAACTAGTGATTTCGGTATAGTCCCTTGTACTGTTGTCGCTATTCTAATAATATTGACTTGCTTATAAAAAAAAATGGATGATCCACTCAGTAGTTCTCTTGTGGGATTGCAGTTGAGGTTGGCTTTCCGTATGTTCAAGTTTTCGTTTTTGACAAATTTTTGTGATCAATTTTAGGTTCTACGGCACTTCTCCAAAAGTTGGCACTACAGTCCTTGTTTTGAGGCGTCATCCTTGAGTTTCTGTCGGTTTTTTAGTTCAATTATGGGTGGTGAGTCTTTGATAAGCGCTAATGGCAATGGCCATAGCCATGGCAATGGACAGCCCGACCCACAGAGGACTTACCAAGTTGTTGTGGCTGCAACCCGGGCGATGGGCATTGGTAAGAATGGAAAATTACCCTGGAAGTTACCTTCTGATCTCAAATTTTTAAAGGAGATCACTATGAATACGTCAGATCCTGGGAAGAAGAATGCAATTTTAATGGGTAGGAAAACATGGGAGAGCATTCCTGTTGAAAATCGGCCTCTAGCAGGTTGCCTTAATGTTGTTCTGACTCGCTCTGGAAGCTTTGATATTGCAACTGCAGAAAATGTTCTAATGTGTGGAAGCATGGCTTCTGCTTTGGAATTGTTAGCTGCTCCTCCATATTGTCTGTCAATTGAAAAAGTATTTGTTATAGGAGGTGGCCAGATTTTGAGGTGTGCTTTTGTTGGTCATTTTATTGCCGACCACTTGTTTTGTCCTTTCTTTTCAATTGACGATCTTTATGTACAGGGAAGCTCTCAATGCGCCTAGATGTGATGCTATCCACATCACAGAAATTGAGACAAGCATTGAATGCAACACATTTATTCCTGCTGTCGATTCCTCCGTATTTCAGCCATGGTACACCTCGTTTCCTGTGGTGGAGAATAACATTCGATTTTCTTTCACTACACATGTTCGTGTAAGGAGTTCTGCAGTTGAATCCCCCAGTCAAAACGGTGATCTGGTCTTGGATGGTTGTTCGGATACTATGAAGTTGGAGATAAAGAAGTTCTCTTTCTTGCCCAAGTTGATCTTTGAGAGACACGAGGAGTACATGTATCTTAGACTGGTTCAAGAAATCATCTCAGATGGCACTCTTAAGGATGATAGGACTGGTACTGGTACTTTGTCAAAGTTTGGTTGCCAGGTGAAATGTCGGATTACTGAGTTATACTTGTTTTGCTTCCATTTTAGCTATCTCTTGGATTAGAAAAAAAAGAACTTATGGATGGCTTTTAATTTGTGGCTCTTACTCTACTGGATTTCCATAGATGCGGTTCAATCTGCGCAAAACTTTTCCGCTTCTTACTACTAAGGCATGTGACTCTTTCTTATGTAGTTTAATATCTTGATTTTGACAGCTGCGCAACCATTTTCCCCTGTATATATTTCCTTTTTTCTTTCTTCTTTTTTATCAGCTATTAAGACTAGTGTTGTATCTTTAGGTGTTAGCTTGGTGATTTTATGGAGAAAGGAATATATGTTTTGCAACTTTATAGTAAGTTGACTCAGGTTGTTGTCATGTTGTTAATAGAAAGTATTTTGGAGAGGCGTCGTTGAAGAACTTCTATGGTTTATCAGTGGATCGACAAATGCAAAGGTGATAATATTTTTATTGAACATTCGAGCCATATGCTTCATCTTACTTGTTCTTTACTTTAACGGAAGACTGAGACCAGAGTGGAGCTTCTCAAGATCGGTAGCTGCTTTACAAGCATCATTCATTTGAATTTTTTTTTGTTGCTTGAATTTTGCTTGTTTTACTAAATTGATGAGTTGACTTTCTGTGATGCTTTTGTTGGAAACATAGACTACTGTGTGAAGTTTTGTGAATGAGGATTAGGAGCTATTGTAGGTTCCCTTGATGTTGCTTGCACGTAAGATCTATTCGCTTCTTCCAACTCTTCCAGGGTTTTGGACCATGTGTACAGAGTGCCAATTTATAAGAAGTAAGATTTATATCCTGAAAGTAGTCCTTGATGGTGGGCTACTGTGACCTTGTCCAAAAGTTGCATGAAAGGTAGATGTATGCAGCCAAAGAATACAATTTTAGAATATAAAATGAATCTGTTTGTTGCATCCTGAGAAAAGATGTTAAGATTCTAACTTTGCATTTAATTGCCATGGAAAACCTAGTGAAATGATTAGAGTTGTGCGTAACTCTACATTGGGAATCCTCATCTGTCTACTGAAAATGAGATCATGGTGAAATGGAGTGCATCCTAAGAAGTTGGTTTAATGACAGGTCCTTCAGGGAAAAGGCATTCATATATGGGATAGCAATGCTTCCAGAGACTACCTTGATAGGCAAGTATTGAACTTGGAATGCAATGAACGCATGTACTAATTTACATGCACCATTTGTGCTCTGCGGCAAGCATAATTAACTTATGCTGTTCATGCAGTTTTACATTATCTCTTATTTCCCTTTTTCCAGCATTGGTTTGACAGAGAGGGAGGAAGGTGACTTAGGACCTGTATATGGATTTCAGTGGAGACACTTTGGTGCTAGGTTGGGAGGATTCTACTCCTAAGTTGATCTTGTGGATTAACCTGAGATATTTAGATTTCATCATTTACCCATCTATCTTACTTCCTACAGGTATACTGACATGCACGCTGACTACTCTGGCCAAGGATTTGATCAATTGTTGGATGTTATTCACAAGATTAAAAATAATCCTGATGACCGACGGATAATACTCTCAGCATGGAATGCTTCTGACCTCAAATTAATGGCACTTCCACCTTGTCACATGTTTGTGCAGGTTTTTGTATTGCAATACTTTGTAAACTTCTTTCATTGTAACTTTTTTTTTTGAAGTACACTTTTTTTCTCTTTGCAGTTCTATGTGGCCAGTGGTGAATTATCATGTCAAATGTATCAACGCTCTGCTGACATGGGCCTCGGTGTGCCATTCAACATTGCTTCTTATTCTCTTCTGACATGCATGATTGCTCATGTTTGTGGTATGCATTTTCACACCAGCAATTTGTCTTTGTACATGAGGCTTTTTCTAGAATGATAAATTGGATGATGTGTATGCATCTGATTATCGACGGAAAGGGTTTCTGCTACTCAATCTGATGGAGAAGGTTGAAAAATGATGAGGTTGTAAAGATCAATTCACAGATTACCAACCTACTTGATGGTTCCCTGACCATTTGATTCTCTGTTTGTTGTCCACTGGCATAGTTAACCATAACCAAGGAGATGCTTAAGGATTAGCCAGGTGACGCTTGATAAAATTTGCCATAGACCGTAGGGGAGAGATCTATTTTTTTCACTGCTACTTCTACGTGATCAGCTTGAAGATTATTGCTTACCCTACTACCCGAGGCTTGTCTTATAATCTGTCCTAATTACTACCTACCCTTTACAGATCTCATTCCAGGTGATTTCATCCATGTTATTGGGGATGCTCATGTTTACCGCACTCATGTCCGACCTCTGCAGGAGCAGCTTCAGAAACTCCCAAAGCCTTTTCCAGTAAGTGTAATGTTAAAGCAAGACTTTGTTGACGCTTTTTCTTATATCATCTTGAAACATATTACTGGTGGGGGAAGGGTACAGTTTGGGTCTCTTTTTCCAAATTCCTATTGATTGCAGTGTTATTACATCATCTCCCCTCACTTTTAATGCAGATTTTGAAGATCAATCCTGAGAAGAAGAACATAGATTCTTTTGTGGCAGGTGATTTCAAACTCGTGGGTTATGATCCTCACCAGAAGATAGAAATGAAAATGGCGGTATAGCCATCTTGTACCTGTTCTACTTAAAATATTCAATGGTCCCTCCGTTCAGGCAATGCTTGCCCTAGTCTTTGAGGCAAGTATCTAATTCTCTACTTGCTAAATATTCATATTCTTGCCCCCTTATTGGTATGTCATTAACATGGAAATTCTGTAGCATGTTTATTGGAGGTCTTTGTTATTTGGCTTCTTGATGTTTCACCGCTTAACATGAAGAGTCCATGGCGTGGTTCACTTATCAAAGTCCATATATGTGTCCAGAAAATTTCTATGAAGATTTCCTCCTCATCTAGTTGGTGCATGATGGTTTACCCCTTAACATTTTGGGGTATGAGAGTTAATGAAAAAGTGAAGAGATAGAAGATTTGAATGGATATTATAATGAAAAAGAATAATTTGATGGGGAGAATGAAATTATTTTGTAGTTTTTTTTTTTAATTAGGGCCAAAATTTTGGCACTCAAACACCACTCTAGTTTTGATGTAGTGGCTTTTAGCAATAGGACGCTTTATGAAGCATCATGTTTGATGCTGATCAGTGCTAGCAAATGCATCATTTTTTTTCTAAATAGCAAATGCATCATTTTAGTTTTGCTTATATGTTATCTTTTGTGACTGATCTGTGTGGACTTGATCCGAGCATTTTTTTTCTCTCCTCTACCACCGCAAGTAGAAACTGACAGACTTCTTTTCTATGATGTTTCAGGCACAACTGTCGGAGGTTGATATTGATACTTGAGTTCTCTACAAATTAAAAAAAGCTAGTTGCAATATACATAAAATCTTTGGTCCTGCAGTAAGGGAGAATCCTTTAGTTCCACAGGTTTTGGTGGTTCTATGGTGATTTAGTTAATCTGTAGAATCTGACTTTTTAACTGCAATTTTCTCTTTTACATTGAACTATTACTTCCATAATAGCTGCAAATACTCTGGAACTGTTGTTGAGTGTAACCAGAGTTAAGAGATGCATAGTTATTTGGATATTGTTTTTTTTTTATAAGTAAGGAAATTTTATTAAAATAAGCAAGAACAGTACAAGGGACTATACCGAAAGCGCTTAAGACAAACAAGCGAAAAAACTAAGGAAATCATCAAAGTCGACAAAGAAGCCCCCTAAAACTGCATTAGCCCAACAAAACAAGGAAAACAACATAAACCCTTGCAAAGACACGAGGGACAACGAGACATCTTCAAAACATCTATTATTTCGCTCCCTCCAAAGGTACCACCAAACACACGAGGGAATCATTCTCCAAAAGTAACGTGAAATTGGATCCTGATGTCTTTTGGAGTAAATTATTGATGGAATCCTGACGTCCCTTACCATATTTTCGCAAATTCTTATGGGTTCAAATGCCAGAATGGACCTTACCCGATGGTTTACCAAACCAATGGAGTTGAGCTAGGCGTTGTCCGAGTGTTTTTTTTAAGCAAACTGGTAAACAATAAACTCGTTAAGAAATAAGCCACTAAGTTTAATTACTTGCCAATGGAGAAATCTCAAGATGCCCGTCATTACCTTCCAATGGCGAAATCTCAAACTTTCGCATCACTGCACAAAGGAAAAATGGTTGTGTGGAAGGGTGAAATCTCTTTCCTTTATTTGATTTCGAATGTATCCCTTCATATCATATGATTATTTGGTCATTCATTTCCTCTGTTTCTCCTTCCGTTTTGACCATTTGCTCAGGGTAGAAGAGACGAGTTGAAGTGTTAAAAGTGAGTCATAACGGATAAAGTTTGACCCAGAATTTTCTTTAATCCTCCATGCTAGCAATTTTAATGAACCATAGAGGGAATTTAGGGAGAAGGGTTGTCTGTATATTCGCTATTGCATATAGTTTATATCGTGGGAACAAAGATACCATCTTTGGATTTTGAGCTCAGGTGCTCACCACCACAACCAATCTGAGGACCTGTGCCCTAGACAAAAAAACGTCTTAAAGTTGAAGAGTTATTTTGAGCTCAGGAGCTCACCACCACCAAGTTCTCATGCTCCACCGTCTCATTTCCACCTTTGTCCTCCACCTCTCCCGGTGCTCCTACATCTGCTTTACTAGCTTTAGATTCCTCACTCTCTTCTCTCTTCTTCCTTTCAAGAAGCTCAATCAGGCCTCTTAGCGCAATTTCAGGATCTTCGTTTTTCAGCAACTGCTCGCCTATCTCTGCTGGAGTTACTTTCGTCGTCTCTAACAGCTGCTCAGCATCTGAGAAAAGTGAGTGCTCTGTAATCCCAAGGTAATTTGATGCAAGCGTTTTGAATCCGCATGGGGTGCAATAGGACAGGTGAATGTGCACATCCATACGACCAGGCCGCAACAAAGCCGGGTCCAGCCGCTCTTTGTGATTGGTCGTGAACACAATTATCCGCTCATCCCCACAGCTTGACCACAGTCCATCTATGAAGTTGAGGAATCCTGATAAAGTCACCTGTTTAGAAAAGAAATACATCGTCAGATTACTGCTAATGTATACTTAAACCAAAAATCATCCATGAGCCTTCAGAATAGTTCCGCTCTTCTTCGGTTTCTTATTATGCGACCCCAGTATTTCTCAAGCCACTAATCAGACTACCTGACAGCACCAAGCCTAAATTTGAAGCATGCAGCCTCATGGGGCAGAGGTAAATCCTATGTTTCCAGTTGAAACAAGTTTATAACAAAGATTTTCTGCTAGTGCAAGGTAATTCAAGAATTTGAAGGACTACAAATCTACCAGGCCCAATTTAGGAAGTTCTGCGACATGAGGAAAAGCTCCGGACAGTCTGTTTTATTCGGACACTAAACCGAATTTAAGAGGTTTGCAGACAGAAACAAACACCCATCTGACAACAACCTTAGGACAGGATTATCTACCAAGTACCAACATAATCTTGAACATGGAAGTGTTGATAGGTTTAGACAGAACTGCCAACGTATCATAACATCGAAGAAGATCATCGATGAAAGGTAGTAAAAAGAAGAACAACAATTGACTTTACCTGTTTTCGTTGACTAGATGAATGAGGATTCATTGCCCTGGCTTCTGCAAACCTGTTCTGTAATTTTATAGAGCGATCAATATCCTCCACCACTAGAATGGACCGGTTCGCCGTGGAGATCAACAACCTTCTGAGCTCTGAATTACGCCTAATATCGGTCAGCTCCAAGTCATAGATATTAAAATTAAGGAAATTCGCCATGGCTGCTACCAAGCTCGATTTCCCTGTACCTGGCGGCCCGAACAACAAGTAACCACGTTTCCAGGCCTTCCCAACCTTCCTATAAAACTCTTTCCTCCTCACAAACCTCTCAAGATCCTCCATTATGGTCGCCTTAACATCTATGTCCATCGCTAAGGTCTCAAATGTCGCCGGATGATCGAAGTTCACAGACTGCCATGCGTCCCCTTTCCTCCCTCGCATCCGATCGTGTTTCAAAGTGAATAGCTTTAATGTCTTTCTTTCTTCCTCGACCTCCTTAGACTTTTGCAAGACATACGGCAGGTAGTTTTCGAGAACCATGTTTTTGTGCTTCTTGTTGAAGCTCAACTCGAAGTAGTTAAGTTCGGACTTGGGCGTGGATTGGTATGCTTTAGAGCCCGGGCTCGATATCCACTTTGACGGGATTTGCTTGGAGACCAACCTCCATTTCAGTTGGATCCCGTTGTATATGTCAACGATCTCTTCGTTTCTTTCCATTGAGACTGAAATCTTAGTCTCGTTCGCGGGCATGGTGACTCTGAATCGTTTTGAGTTATTAGGAGAGATGGTGGGTCTGAGATAGACCTCCGCTGCTTTGAAGAGGTGGTTGTGTTTGAGGCCCTCGAACTCGTCGATGATGACAGTGAGTTGGGAGGAGAGCGAGATGAAGAGGGCGCGGAATTTAAGGAGAACGTAGTTCCGCAGCTCGGGGGGTAGGTAGTCGCGGGCGATGGACCGGAAGACGAAGGCGGTGGCGGCTGCGGACGCCGCGGCGGAGATCATTGTTTGGGTAGAGGGCCATTGGAGATTCTTGAGGATCATGAGTCTGTCTTTTTCTGGGTTTTTCTTTTTGTTTCGTAAGGAGTTTCTTGGAAGATCTTAAAGGCTAATGGAATTGGAAATGAGGTTTACCAGTTTTGGTGGGTCTGTCTCGGAAGATCGAGTGGTCGAAGCGGTATGGGGGTGGAGATGGCGAAGCTTCTGTCGGTCGTGGTGGTGGGTTTCGTAGCCGTTCTGATCCAGGACGATGGCCCGGTACACAGAAGGAGACAGTCTTGTTTTGGGGTTTGGTTTGGAGTCTTCTGGGCCCAGCTAAAAAGAGTAGTAGAAAACGACTTTCTTGACTTTGGATTTATAAAAAAAAAAAAAAAACTCTTGACTTTGGGGCCTTTCTACCAGAATGGCATTTCTGGTGGAAACTGCAAAGCTGCGACTTTTGCCACTTGTAGGGTCCGACTTGTAGGGTCCGTCAAAGTCGGATGTTGCTTTTTTTTTTTTTTTTTTTTTTTTTTTTCGTGATCCTATGCAATTAGGTGAATAGCAATTCTAGAGAGGGAGAGGAGTCCGGAATTGCTCTGTACTCGGGACCCACACCGTTCGGGCAAGAGAGTCCTGTTCGGACAGTTGTGAGTTCCGGGCGAGACTCACCTCTCTGTCTCACTCTATCTCATCAATTGCTCTGCAATTCGATCACCCAAATTGCAGATGATCCCCGTCCATTTTTTTTTAACTGTGATGTGAGATGTGATGAGTTTAATTTCAAAAAAAAAAAAAGGGTCCGTCAAAATCTAGCTCGAGAGCTTCACGTGAATAATCCCTCATGGATTTGGCATTATTTTCATCTTAATTTTCATAACAATTCGCAAACCTAGCTATTTACATGTAAGGTAGGAAGATTTCCTCAAAAATTAATTTAGGCAAAAAGTAAAAGACATACTCAAAAATTCAGAATATTGACTCTATCCTGGATTTTCTTTTGGGCGAGTCAGGCATTATCAATTGGCAAATTGAAATCTAATGCAGAAAACTCAATCCTCTTGTTTGAAATAAAAAGTTCATATTGGAAGTGCTCTGAAGCATTCATATTTTAGTCATGGAAATGACGGTGTTCGTGTATTTGCCTTTTTCAGCCTCCAAGTATGCTTCCATCTTCCTGGAAAACCTTTCAAACAAATCATCCATGATCTCTTCTCCAAAATGACTCGCCAGAACCGATTCCGCCACCACCCTTATGCTCATAGCCACATACTTGCCTCTAGCAGCTTTGTCAAGCCTAAATATTCCTTCATTTTCATCCATTTGAGTCCCAGTCCACTTCAAATGTTGCAAATCGTTTAATGTTAAAGGATCCTTCCGTTCGAATCACAGCCCCAACTTCTTCTGCAGTGGTTGTATAATATGGCGGAATGAGGCAGTCCAATTTCGACTCTTCAACTTTTCCCTGCATTAAAATACCATTTACCTCCAGAAACTCCAGAGTGAAAAATAACCCTTGTATTTGTAATTATTCTTATGCTTGGTATCAATTATCTCCCAAATTGAGGCTGCTAAGAAGTAATGAATTTACTTTTCTAATCGTTATTCTAAGGAGTCCAAGAAGCATAAGGTATTTTGTACCTCTAGAACCATGGGTGATTCCAAGCACCGCCGGAGCCAGAAATATAATCGAAGGGAGGAAAATTTCTAAGGAAAATGAAAAAAATACTACGTAATACAAAAAAAAGTCTTAAGAGTTAAAATATGAAAAAGAAGGAATAAAAACAATAAAAATATTGAAATACACGTATTTTAAAAAATTTTTACCAAAATAAAAAAAATTTATCTGTCAGACAAAAACAAATGTTTTACCTTGAAAAAAAATATTCGAGAATACACACAGGCACACTTAAGCTTTTATATGTCACATATAATTATTTAATTTCAAAAAATTACAAATAAACTTTCCTAGAAATACTTGGAAAGCGATTTTGATTTTGAATCCCACTTTTGTAGTGCCGCTTTGGATCAATGACAGCTCTCAACTATAATAAAAATACAACTATAATTCAGATTCCAAAGTAGAACTTTCTACCAAGAAGAAATTAGAACTCTTTTATCAGCTTGAGTTACAGCATCTAGTAACTCCTAGCAAGTGGACAACCACCAAGCCAATTAGAGTGTCCCTATGATACCTATAAGCATATAAACCACTACACAAATATGCCTGCCACACAATACATTTATCTCTAAATCATTATTTATGATGATTTGGATATGTGATTGACTTAAACTCTGAACAAGTTCAACACATGTAAAGAGAAAATAGGAGATTAATGAATCAGATTTATTCAACTGCAAAGAAATCCTAACATGAAACTAGTTTAGTCTTAAATCTGGAACATGAGATATGATGACAAGATACACCCATATGAATAAAGGTACTTAGCAGAAGATGTAAGAAAACAATGCGAAGAACGTAAAATAAAGACACTTTTGCCAGATTCTTCACCTAGATATCACGCTGAAAAGTAAAACAACATCAATCAAAGGGGGCGGGCTTGGTAAAAAAAAATTAAGTGTGAAAATTTTGTTTTGGGAGAGCTAACCGGAGCAGTGGCCCCTGTTCGCCCCCCTTCGCTCAGCCTGTGATTCCAAGTAGCTCCCAGATGGTGCAGCTCTTGCTAGAAGACCTGGTTTGCTCGTCACTTCCAATCATGGTAAGGACCATGTAACCACCGATGGCCATCTCTTGCGAATGTGATCTCAGAAATAACGTGAAATCCTTCTCGAAAATATCCAAGTAAGCATTGAGCACGCTATAGGGGCTTGTCTTTGCAATGTGAATATTTCCTCTGTTCAATGGAATCCCCGATTCGTCCACAAGCCCTTCGGGACCTGTAAAAATTGATACTCGATCCTCTTGTTTAAGGAAATATTTTAACTTTAATTATAATATAGGAAGTAATGCCATGTTCATGTATGGATCAAAGATTCATTACCAATTGAGTTATGCAAAATCTATACTTATTACGAAATCATCAGTACTAAATCCTTTCGTTTGGGAAACAAAAGGAAGGAGTTGGATTCCATCTCGGAAGGGACTTTCCAGACGTCCGGATGGAGCTCTAGATGAGCTGTAGAAAATTGGGCACCCCTGAATGCATCACATCAATTAATGAAGGCCTGGGCATATAACTTGGCTCGGCTCCTCACAGTTCTGGTCTAGAGTGCCCCAGCTCCTTTTTTGTTTCTATACCCCAGCTGTATCAGTCGGACATATAGAATTAAGTTAGCCAAGAGATCCGACCCATACGACCAAAATTTCCCTTTATGTCTCCCCCCAAATCAACCCTAATCTCTCAAATTCTCACGAATCCCTCTCCCCAAATCATCCAAACCCCAGAAATTACTCTCCCTAATTTTCGGTTAGATCTCTTCGTAATGGGTCCGGCATGCAATAAAGAGTTCTAATTTATTTCCATCGTTCCCACCTCCACCCCAAAATTCATCTTTCATCAACTAAATTAGGTTTTAAAGCAATTAAACACTTCGGTAGAACGTGGGAATGAGATTCACCAAACGATTTCATCGTTGAAAAATCCGGTGTTCAAATTGAAAACTTCATTCGGCCGTTGAATTGAGAGTAATTTGGTGGGTTTGGGCAAATCGAGAGGATCAAGTGATTTGAACCTGGGGATAGGGGTGTACATTTTGTCTGTCGGTACCAGAATTTCAGTTCCGGTACCAGTTTCGGCCATCGTCCACTACTTACCGCCCGAAACCGGAGCCAGAGCCGGTAGGATATATGGCCAAATATCGGAACCGATACCGGTAATTCCGAGCGAAATTCCTGTACCGAATTTTTAAAAAATATATATATTATAACCAAAACTGTGCGTTTTGGTCTAGGGTTAGATCTTAGCCCTCCCCTTGACAGTTTTATTTCTCTCATCTCCTCTCTAATCTCTCACCTCCCCCTCTGCTCTCCTCTTGGTCTCCGACGAGCCTTTCTCTCACTGTGACTGAGTCATATTGCAGCATTGCTCTCTCGCCTCTCTCTTCTCTCTTAGCTCTCTCAGTTCTCACTCTCTCCTCTCTCAGCTCTCTTTGATCTCCACGGCTGACGGCCCACAACGTGCCAGCAACACAATATTACACCTCTCTGTTTCTCTGCCTATGCCGCCTCCTCTCTCTTAGCACATTTCACTAATTATTTCATTTTTATTTGTTGTGAATCTGATTATTGTAATCTGTGTAACTATATTTGGATTTTGTCATTTTGGAAATTGGATAGGGGTGGGCATTTTGTGAATATGTTTATTGTGAATCTCCTCTCTCACCTCTCTGATCTCTCTGTTTATTTTTTTAAATAGACCAGATAATCCATACTGAAATTCCGACATCAATTACTGGGATTACGGTACGTGGATTGTCGGAATTCCGGCAATTGCTGGACCAGATTTGGATGCCAAAATAGGTATCCGGTT
This sequence comes from Myrica gale, assembly GCA_963930655.1. NCBI lineage: Eukaryota > Viridiplantae > Streptophyta > Magnoliopsida > Fagales > Myricaceae > Myrica > Myrica gale. The sequence goes on along the minus strand of OZ005612.1, from coordinate 18,538,743 downwards.
CTTACTGGGACCCGAGCCGAAATTTTCAAATTCCGGCTCTGGTACTACCTTTACCCATCCCTACCTGAGGATTTGGGAGATTAGGCTTGATTTGGGGGGAGAGATAAGTAAAAGTTAATTTGAGGATGATTTGAGGGGAGTCGTAGATGACAGTTTTTGGTTGTACTTATCAGACCTCTTGACTCAATTTTATAGGACCAACCGTAGAGTGGAGAAAAAAAAAAGGAGTTGGGCACACGCCAGGCAACACCCATAAGAAGCCGACCATAGACACACGCCTAAGCCTTTATTAATTGACGTAATACTCTCAGGAGCGCCCGATTTGCTACAGCGCCTCATGCCCGATTTGTTACAGCTCATTTAGAGCGTTCATCCGGACTTACGTAGAAATAGCCTGTCGGGATGGAATCCGTTCCCAAAAAAGGAGGCTCTCTTTTTCCATCAACAAATTATGAAGTAGATGTGGTGTCTGTATAATCGTAAAATAGCTAGGCATCTCAATTATGCCACGTAACACCAACTTTGTCCGGTAACGATATCTAGGGAACGCGGTTGTGAACTTTAAGAAAAAGGCAAGAAGATGGAGGTAAAAATTGCTAACCTGGGAACGCCATTGAAGACTGTAACAAGAATGAACAAAGTCAAGAAAGTGGTTAGGAAAGAGCCTCCCGTAGAAAGTTCCAGGCACAGGCACTCCTGCGATGAAACAAGGCCCAAACTCGCTTCCCTTCTCGTTCTTTAGTTTCAGTTTCTCATAGAAACTTGGCAAAGACCTGAAAACAGTATTGAAATAATTTCCTGGAAGATCATTAAGGAACACCTGGAACATGGGTTCCTTGCGATTATACCGCTGGCATGTTGTATGGATGGCGTCCACGATCTCCCGAACCAAAAACAGCACATTGGGTCCTGATGAACACCCAAAATCTGCCAATCTTAGACACTCAGGAAAACGGCTGAGATAGAGCTCTGTAATGCTCTCATCTAATATTGGCTTGGCCTTGAGCATAACCTCTTTCTGGGAGAAGATGAAACAATCCAATAGTTAACCAAAGCGAGGAAATGAATGAAACATAATCACACAACCCATTGAGAATCAGGTGTCCCGTGTCTGAGCGGGAGAGAGACTTGAATTAACGAGTGATTGGCGTAGCTAGTTTCTCCGTCTCCTCCTTTCATGCAAAGAATTTTATCTACTTCCATCTCCACCGGTGGCGGATGCAGGGGCGGCCATGGGCCATTTATTTTTTAATATGCAGAGGGAGTCGTTTTACCTTCTACCTTAAAAAAAATCAAAACGTAAAACGTGAAACGAAAAAAAAATAAAACAGGGTGAAACGGTGCGTTTTACCCTGTTTTGAAAAAAACCCTTTCTTTCGACCCTCTCTCTCTCTCCGAATTTTCTCTCCCTCTCTCTCTCTCTCTTCTCAAACGGTCGGGCTTCAAGCCTTCGACCTTCAGCCCACCACCGCACCATCGTGGCCGGTGCCCTGTTGCCTACCGCCACCGCACCACTACACTAGGCACCAGTTGTTGCCCGTGCCCCATTTGGCGTTCACAATCACTCGAATCCTCACCTCTCTCTCTCTCTCTACCACAGTAAGGCTCTCTTTCCCTTCGGGCTTTGTCTCTCAGTCTCTTTTTGGCTCTCAGCCTCTCTCTCTTGACTCTCAGCTCTCTCTCAATTTCATTATTTTGATTTTATTTTTTGACAGTTTCAATTTTTGCAGGAATCAGGCTCCTCGAGATTTAGTGCAAAGAAATTACAAATTGTTGGATCCCTAATATGTCTCTCTATCCAAGATTCTCTCTCTATAATTAAGTTAGAAAAGTTCATTTATTTAGTATGCTAAAATGCTTTGGTTTGGAATTTTGTGATTTGTGAAATTGTTGGACAGTTGGAGGATGAAATTTGGGATTGAATTGGTTTGGATATTTGTGGTTTGTGAAATTGTTGGAGGATGAGATTGAATTGGTTTAGAATTTGGATATATGTGATTTGTGAAACTATTTATTTGAATTAATTTTGTGAAATTGTTTTTATTTCTGAATAATTTGATTGTAATATCAATTGAATGCAATGTAATTAGATTGTAATTTCCCTCCTCCACCCCGGCTCTGGGGCAATTGAGGGACCTCCCCCATCCTGCAACCACTGTTGTGGGATGGAGGAGGTCCCCCCTACTGCCCCAGACCCCATCCCACCGCCCGGGGTGGAGGGATTGCTCCTTCCTTCGCTGCAACCCAATTTTGGGCGGCCGGTGGAGGGGGCCTCCATCGTGAAAGGATCAGAGGTCTACGATCCTTCACTTTTTCCTTTCAATAAAATAAAATATATTTTTTTATTAATTATATATATATTTTTTAAAAAATATATATTTTTTATTTACTGACACATGTCAATTTTCACGTGTAAGCCGTTTGTCATGTGTGCATTTCCGTCGACTAGGTTGACGGAATGATCTATTTGGGAATGAGTCCAAACTCCATAGATAGTTTTAGGAAAAATCGAACTCTGAGGATCAATCTGGGAAAATGTCAAACTCCATGGACATGCGGAGTAATTTAGCCTATTAATTAGCATGGAAAGTGTCTTGATAAATCTTTATGGGCTGATTTCATGCGCCATAAATATGTGGAGAATTCGATATGGCTTCCTTCAAAGGGATTATCTCACCTATTTTGAAGGGTTTTTCTATACTAGTACGAAGCAGTTAGCAGATTATAAGAAAATTAGCTACCCTAGTACGTGCTACCAGATATACTTATTATGAGTTTCGAGAAACATATATTTTTTTAATCGATGATTGATCGAAAACTCCTGGAATATGAGACGCAAACTTCTCTTGATCGCCCAAGGTCTCCCCCGATTTTCAAGAAAAGTCGGCCAATTGTTTTCTTAAAGATGGAATACGCCTACTAGATATGCACTGGTTTAAGTCGTTACAATACTAATCCAGCCGCGTCTAGAGCCCCTCTCTCTCTCTAGCCTTTTTCCCTCTCCCTTCGTCTGACCTCCCTCCTTTTTTGTGACCGGCGATGAGAGGAGCAGAAGCGTCCCCCTTCTTTTCCTCTTTCTCCTCTCCCTCTGTCGGATACTATCCAAACCCCCCATTTTTGACTTCCCTATGTGTTTGTCTTCTAGTCCAGATCCCGTCGTTCCTGGTGGACTTCGGTGGCCATGCTCAGCAGGGAAGGCATCAACAGCTCTCGGCGGTCGTCTCCAGCGTTTTTCGGTCGCTGTTTGCCGTCGCGTGTTCCCTCAGCGCGGCCAGGTCTTTGGAAAAAAAGTTCGGCGAAGTTTCTTTCAGGTCTTTGGACCTCTTCAACTTCACGATCCTTTGGGTCCGTCATATTAAAGCCTTTATGACCATTTGGAATTATGCCTATATGGCCTCTCGATGTACAACTCGTAGGTCTTTTTCTGATGCTGTAATGAGCTTTATGTCCCGATTCTTTGTATCCGGCTTAGAAGGTTGTCTGTTTCAACAGCATGTATGTTTGTTTTCCAGTAAAATGGATTTCATGTTTGCTTAGAAAAAGAAGAAGAAGAAGATATGCACTGGTTTAAATGTAAAGTGGAAGTTCGTGAATGGCACCAAAAGTTTTTTTTTTCCTACGCAATGTCACCAAAAGTTGATTATAATTCTTCTTTAGAATACCAATAAAAAAAAAGGGGGAAGAAGATATATTGCCAGTGAGTGCAGCAGAGCAAAAAAAAAAACAGTGGAGCAGAGCTAAAGATGGTGTTACTAAAATAGTGAACTTTAGCCCATCAATTAGGTCTTTCTTACTCCTGTTGGTTTCGGGCTGCAGATAAAGATTCTCTGTCTAGAGACTGTCCAGATGAAGATGTTACGTGAGTCTGAGCTTGTTGGCTGGTCTCTTCTTTGCTGTGTTGGAAATTTTGGAATACCTCACGACCAATGTTTTGGCCTCAAAGAATAAGAATTAGTATATAACGCAGATTTCGAATACATTCCTCCAATAATGCCATATTTTCCCCTCATCTAGAAAATGGCATCAGCTCCAGCTTTCATGAGAAACTTTCTTATCCGCATATCCATTCTCCAAGGACTTCGCTGACAACAAAAAAATTATCTGCTAGGAATCCATTCCCTGAGATTTTCCACCAACCCATTTCTGTTGGAAACTGGCATCTTTTTCACAAAAGGGATGTAATTTATTGGTGAATTTCGAACAAAAATTTGGGGGTTTTAAAACAAAAGCAACTGCTGGCCGTAAAATTTCCATTGCAGATATGATATACTTATGATGTACACATGCACAGTGATCCTATCAGAACGGAAGTAGAAAAATGCATCCTATTCCAGGGATGCTAAATTACGTAGTACTACTCTTCTTCCTTTCGAATCCTTTGCTGCCGCGCAATGAAAGCTTCCACCTTGCGCTGGAACTCCTCGTTGCTCAATTCGTCCTCAGGATATGAGCTGTTCTCCGCTGATCTCTCGTGCAAGAGACTACTCTTTAAGCATTTCTCCGTCTCCAAACGTCGCAGAACTCGGCGTGGTTTCTCACACGCCACGCTGTTTGGATTCTGCGAGTAACTCTGACTCCTCCGGTAATCCTGAACTACACTCCCATCAGAACTGCTAGGCTTGAAAGGGTTCCAGGTGATCTCATCATGATCAGAGTGAACTTTCTGGTTCTTTTCACTGTTCTTGACGAGCTCCTCGTAAAGGTCATACCCTGAAGTACACTTCGCTGTAGGGTCTCGACCTCTAAATTGCCCGGACTTGGCGAAAAGAGTGATAATTATAGCGTTTCCGATTACAAACACGAAGCGAGGACTAACGAAGACGACTGTCAAGTCACGGAAATACCCACCGGAGTTCTTGACAGCAAGCGGGAGTTGCATGGAAAGCCTAGAAACCAAGACAATGAAAAGGCATACCTCGATCACCCGGCACAGATTTGCGATCTTTTGAAGCTGGCGATACCTTAGCATCGCGTTCGCCTTCTCAGCCTTTATGTTGTAGAAACGAAACGAATCCATTTGCATATAGGATTTGAGAGAGAAAACAGAAGAAAAAAAAACGAAGGGTTTCTTCCCTTCTTTTATCTTCGTTCTGCAGCTTTCACTCGAAAGGAAATTGAATTTTCATTACAGCTTCATTGGCAACCATTTGTCTGAACAGAGAAAACAGAAAAACTGCTTCCATCATCGAAGATAACAAGAAAGAGTTGAGGTTTCGGAGCATAGAGACAGAGTTAAAAGGCCGCCAAGGCCTCGGAGAGAAAAAAGAGTTAAACAGAGTGACCTATATGCTGTGTGTGCAGTGGTGTACTGAATGCTTTGATTTGCTCAACAGGGATAATCATCTTCCTTGGAATTCTCAGTGCTACCTGGGCTTGCTATTTATAGCCCGTAGAATAAATACCTTTTACTTTTCCTTATATTCTCTGTTTTTGCTCTATTTCTTCTTTTCTTTTCCGGTCCACTTTATTTCAAATATGCAAATGGTAGATATTTGTCCCTGCAACACATTTGAAGACTACTTTTACAGGCATTTAGGCTTAGGTGCTGTTTGTTCGAAATTGCATATGCCCTGTATGATAAATAGTTAATAAATGTCCCATTTTACTTTTTTTAGGATAAGAATAAGAGTTTAATCCTTTTTGTGCGAATCATATGCAAGCATATTAGGTCATCTATCCTACTCATCCTTTCTTGATATATAACATCATCTTCTAATTATCCGAATTACTAACAACAACAACAAAAATTCGATCAATGCCTTACAAACACCATTAATTTATTTTCTTGCTTTTTTCATGATTTGTTCATGGCACAATAATACAGCTAAAACGGGCCCTTATGTTCTTTCTTTCTTCAAATTAACTAAACAACTTCATCTTTGAAAAAGAAAAGATCTGGGCTAGTCCAAAAGAAGTGATTGGCAGAACAAGGAGCACCCAGTAGAATCCAGAAATTACGGGTTCTTTTTTGTTGGTTCTAAGGATCTTGACTTGACAGCCTTTTAATTCTAAGGCTGACCAAGTGGCAAACATACAGGACAACCATCATCATCACTAGTTCACTATGGAGTCTCATTTCTTTCTCACTAAGAAAACGCCTAGAAGTATCCCTGCTTTTCTTTCTTTCTTTCAACTTTCGCCTTTGTTTGGTATTTCGGTTACTCTCCTTTTTTGCCTTTTTTTTTTTACTCTGTTTTGTCCGTTGCCTTGTCCTGTTTCATCTTAGTGGAGATCGTGAATTATTGAAGAGACGTACTTTGTTTATGTTCCAAAACGAAGGTGCACTAGGAAGTGATCTAGTGGTATATATAAATGCCATGAGAGATGGAGTTGTGTGAATTATCGAAGCGAATTGACTTTTCTTAAAGTTTATATTTCAAATACTAATATTTATTAAAATGTATCAAAATCCCCTCACCAAATAATGGGTTACAAAACTGCTTTACAAGAGTTTCAAGAGACAGGTGATTAATACGTCAATAGTAATTATAAGTCGCTTAACAGGGACACGTTTCGTTAACATAATATATAATATGCCTGATTGGTTTACTTTGTTTATTATTGCATGATACAGATCTTTTACGAGAGTTTCAAGAGACATGGGTGATTAATATAAAATTGATCTCCAGTATCTGGCACATAACTTTGTCATGTTCTAAATCTCGATCTAACAATCGAAGAGATTGAACTTCGAGGAGTCTCTAATGGCTGCTTGCCACTTCGTGTACAACTCGATTATATGCAGACCAATTCATTAAAAACAGATCATGTGCGGCCCGATTCAAATATATATTTTATATATACCTACCGTTTAAGCAACACTTTCTTCGTTTCTGTCCCAACAATAAGAGAACAAAAAGTTTTGTAAAGAATTTAATATAATTAAGTAAACTTTTGTTTTGGGCAACTAAGATAAGGAGTTCAGGAGTCCGGTTAGAATACGGTGTTGTTAAAATGCAGGGTTACGGAGGCATGGCTCCGATTAAATCACGGAAATCCACTGGTCCTCAGCGCGTCAGCACATTAATGAGCTCGACCCGCGTGTTTTACCCAGTTTTTCTCGACCCGCGTGTTTTACCCGCAAAACAAATGAGCGTTCTTTTTTCTTCCTCTGTTTTTTGTTTACTTTCTTGTAGGAAACAGAGCAAGTGATATCTGCAGATGAGAGGCCTCATGGTAGCTGATCTGTTCAGAATGCCACCATTTATTATGTTGTCAAGATGTTAAAGCACATTCTGTGCATATATTCTTGTATATGGTCGGCTGTGGATCAACACTTGCTCTTTTTCCCCGCTTGTTTTACCAGATCATTTTTTTAGTCTCTTCCCCGCTAGATTCTTTCCTGCGTACTCTCGCCATTGATCTCGCCACTTGCTCTTTTTCTCTCTTAGATATACTACCTATATATACATAAACAGAGTAATAACAAGAAACTGGCCCTAGTTCATCCCTCCACTTTCGTAAAGGTAGAGAACAAGTTTTCTTCTCTACGGTGATGGAGGTTCAAACAGCCCCACAACAACCACCAAAGCGAAAGCCACCACCACTATATACATGAAGCAGAAAAATAAACAATAGAAAGTACCACCACTAGCCGCCCCTTACGCTAAACGCAACAGTCGCTAACTACAGGGAAACTCAGTTTTCTTACGAATGAATGCAGAACACACAAGTAAAATTTTTTTATCAAGATGAGCTTTGGTTGTATTTAAATCAAAGCAAGGATGAATACATTATTTAAATCAAAGCAAGGATGAATACACCTTGAACCAAATACAGAGACCTATTGCTGGTGGCCAGTGATGCACTTAAAACCAACATCACAACTTTAGGGCCTTTGGTCCTCCCCATGTCCGAAAAAATTATATTTCTAGCAAATTTAGTTGCTAGGATGGCATTTAAAATGAAGGCTGCACCATATATCCCGGACTTGAAGTTAGCTATTGAGCATTTCTTGACACATGCTGGTGGGAGGGGAGTGCTGGATGAGCTCGAGAAGAACCTTGAGCTCAGTAAGTGGCATATGGAGCCCTCAAGGATGACACTTTATAGGTTTGGGAACACCTTTAGTAGTTCTCTGTGGTATGAACTGGCTTACTGTGAGGCCAAGGGGAGGATCAAGAAAGGTGATCGGTTATGGCAGATTGCATTTGGGTCAGGATTTAAGTGTAACAGTGTTGTGTGGCGTGCGTTGAGCACCATTGATCCAGCAAGGAGAAGAATAATATCAAGCTGATGCGTGTGCGGGCCGCGCGCGATATAGGAGAAAAGCAAATATCAAGTTGATGCGCGCGTGGGCCGCGCGCGATATGGGAGAAAAGCAAATATCAAGCTTGATGCAACTCGGAGGGAATCCGAGTCCCTCTGCATGGTGTCTCGGAGACAATATATGCCGCCCGAGACGGTACCTTCTGGGAGCAAACTAATGGTTCCGTTGGCCTCGGTTATAAAAGGATGGAGGTATCGTGAGGCAGGTCGCGTAGCCTGGGTTCACAGGATCAAACTTGCAGGATTTGTCTGGCTGGATGACTCGGAGGTTGGTACAGGAGCAGTTGGAGACAAAGATGGAGGTATCGGAGCAGAGAGGAATACAGTCGGAGACAGAGCACGGGCCACCGGAGTCTGTGAGGATGGAGGCGTTGACGGCGAGGATGTAGGCCATTCTGAGGAATGTGGCGGTGCCTGCTCAAGTTCCGTGGTGAAGGTGGAGTTGCGCTCGGCCAGCTTGAAACGCTTGCCCACCCAACTGTTGCCCACATAGTTGTTTAGCCTGGTCAGTGGCTTTCGCTTTTGGTGGTTGTTGTGGAAGCCGTTGAATCTCGATAAAAAAAACTCGCGTTATTGTGACGAAAGCTCACGTGGTGACAAATGACATTCGCTGCTGCTTTTAACCAGGTCGGATTCGCAGACATTCGGTAAAACACGCGGGTCTTAGGGCTGAGGGCTCATTAATGTGCTGGCGCGCTGAGGACCAGTGGATTTTAGGGATTTAATCGGAGCCGTTCCCCCGTAACCCCTGCATTTTAACGGCACCGTATTCTAACCGGACTCCCTAAGATAATTGAAGTAGCTAGCTTAAGGAGCTTCCAAAATGCTCAAATCCTATTAAAGATTTATCAATGGATGCTTAGAGAACAAAAGAAACTAAAACGGTTCTTTCTAGTGATGTTGACTTTGGTTCAGCTTGTCCCGTCAGTTGCGTCTGCAATCTTGATTTTGGTTCGTTCTGGTGCTGCATGCAGACAAATAAGCTTTTTGTCAATGGAAAATGCAAAGAAGGGGCTGCACTTGCTGTCTGGTCTTGTCATCTGGTGCGTTTGAAATGCACAACTTGGCATCATAATTATTGATAAAGCTTGTGAATTAACATATAACACAACTCTGAATATATTCCTCTCGAAATGCCATATATACATCTTACCCGGAAAACTAGAATGTAGAAATTCTCTTATCCGCATATCATATATCTCGAAAAAATGCATTTCTTGAAATTTATAATATACCATATATCATATATCTTGCAGATAATTGTTTGTCGTGGTATGGGAGAAAATTTCTATTTGGATACACGACATGGTAATGTGTACACAGTCAAACCAAAATGGAAATAGAAAAAAGCACGAGTCTAGGAATTCTCATGTACAGAGTACTGTTCTTCCCATCTAAACCTTTGCTCCCTGACAATGAAAACCTCCACCGCTCGCTGGAACTCCTCGTTGCTCATTTCTTTCTCGGGATACGAACTGTTACCCAATCTCCGAACGTAGTAGTATACTAGCTCAGATCGCCAAAAAGAAATAGATTGCCAAAAATCTGGCCCACACCGGATCCAAAATACCTCCTAATCGATAAATGAAAAATTACCATAAAAGTACATGAAAGGTAAAATTAAGGGTTCAAAAAGGAAAACAGTGGAATTTGAGGTTGAAAACGATGACATCAATGTGTTTCTTTCCATCTTTGCGCTGATCTGTCATCTCAAGTATCTCTAATGTGTTATCTAACAACTCATCATCCTCTGGCTCGGATCCTCCTGCATCAATCACCCTGGGTTGGAAAGAACTCGTCTTCAAGTTCACAACAGTGTCATCGGGCTCCCCAAACAAGGACTCAGTTGCTTCACATTAAAGACACCAAAAGTCTTCAAATGACTAAGGAGGCGTAACCTGTAGGGGTCATCATTGATCTTCTGCAGTATCTCTCCGGGTAAAATCTTCTGGTCCATCTCAACTAAAAACCTGGATATAGAAAGCAGGTTACTATTGCTGGCCACCGGGGTAGGAGTGATTCCTTCCCATCGAGGTGCCAACACTATCTTCTTCCCTTTGATGCTGAAGGAACAATTATTCTTTCGTCCATCATGGATAAAACTGCAATCATACTGCCAAGGCTTGCCTAAAAATATACGACAAACATCCATATATACTACATTACACCAAACATTATCAAAATATTTTTTTTGACTGAAAATGATACTAAACATCGTCTATCTACTTTTAGCTCACTGCCCTTATGCAGCCATGAAAACTTGCACGGTTTGGGAGGGCAATTTGTCTTCAATTTCAATTTCTGGAAAATCTTTGCAGACACTACGTTCTCACAACTGTCACTGTCAATGATCATCTTGCAGACTTTATTTGCAACTGCGCATGTTGTGTGAAAGATATTAGTTCTCAACCAATGATCTCATGGGTCATCCTCAGGAGTCAGTAGACTTTTACGAACGATTAGAGTCTTTTGTCCATCTTCATACAGCACATCACCCTCATCGCCATCTTCATCAAACAGAGGCTCTCAAATCTCCTCAGTTTCATCCACCATATCATCCCTAATCAGGAGATTTTTGCTTTTTTGATTGGTAGGCTTCCTGAAAGTAGTTGCTATATGTCCATATTCACTACATCTAAAGCATTTAATACTAGGGTTAGAATTACCCGGCGGTGACTGCTGTGTATGACGAGCTTCTTGAGGACGAACTAGTTGACTACTCTGATCGCCTTTGATCACTGGTCTTCTATTCTGTTACTTCTCTACAGCAAGTGCACGTTGGTATACTTCAGACACAGTCCAACGCGAGTGAAGGCTAAGGGCATCCTGCAGGGGCTGAAGTAAACTGGCTAAATACCGTGTCACCATCTGCTTTTCCGTCTTGGATAAATCGTTTCGGGCTATCAATTGATAGAAATCCTCCATGTAATCATCAATTGATCTAGGGCCTTGCCTCAATGAATGAAGCCGCTGGAACAAGGATTCGGTGTATCCGAAAGGAAGGAAGTGACCATTCATCATTTTCTTCATCTTTTCCCAATTAGTAATCTTGGCCTTGCCCTGCCTTTCCCGCGAAGGTTTCAGCTGCTCCCACCACACAGAGGTTGTGCATTTGAGTTTGATGGCGACCAGTTTTACCTTCACATGATCTAGGACCTCCTTATAATCAAAGATTCGCTCAAGTTCGTTCAACCAATTAATAAAACTATCAGCCTGTAATGTACTAGAAAACTCGGGCAAATCCACCCTGAAATCGAGGTCTCCATGAAGATCCTCCCGACCACGGTTCTCCTAGAATCGAACACGATTATGATACGGGTTGACGAAAGTGGAATCAGAATCTGCATCATGATCTTCCATCTCACGATCACTGAAAATCCTGTGCCACTAGATGCTGGTTAACTCTGCAACTTGTCTCTGCAGGTTATCAATCATCACATCCTGAATGCTACGATAACGACATGAGACTTTATTATTCAGAATCCGTCCACAGCGATCACGACCACCAACCATTGAAACTGATAAAATTGCACCACAGGAAGATGTTGAAGCTCTAATACCAACTGACGCCGGGTAGAATAGAGAATTACTCTGCATGCTAGTTCTACTAGAAATCTATAGGAAAGATACAAAAGAAATGCCCAAAAACAAAAACAGAGAGAAAACGTCTTTGATATTAGGAGAATTATGACTAATCCAGAATGAAGAAACCTTAGCCCACAAGTCAAGCTATATAGATGAAATTCCATTAATCACGCCAAAAGAAATAGATTGTAAAAATCTGGCTCAAATTGGATCCAAAATCACCTCATAATTGATAAATGAAAAATTACAATAAAAGGAAAAGGAAAGCTAAAATTAAGAATTCGAAAAGAAAATAGTGAAATTTGAAGTAAAAAATGAAGCCATCATCAATGTGTTTCTTTCCATCTTTGCACTGATTTGCCATCTCAAGGTATCTCAGCGCTATCAATGTGTTATCTGAAAATTCATCATTTTCTGACTCAGACCCTTCTACATCAGATATGCCCTGCTTGTCAAAGAACAAAGCCTCATCCGCATTTGAATTTTCTGATTCTTTTTGCCATTCTTGAGTAGCTCATTGTAAAGATCATAAGCTGAAGTCTTCGCCATGGGGTCTTGAGCTGAAAACGACAAACAATAAGCAAGGACTAACCAAGATGACGAAAATGCATACAAAGTACAAGTTAAAGGTCTCTATTTATAGAGACAATACAAAGAAAAATATTTTAAATTTGAATCTTTACATTTACACTTGTATCTCTAAGATTTGAAACGATATAATACTTAAACTCGATATCGTGATAATGATAATATCATATCAAATTTGGCCATATTTTTGGGAAAAATTGTTTCTATGATGCAATTAAAACAACACAAAACATAAACTAAGAATATAACATGCATTAAAAGTAAATGAAGAAAAAGTAAATAACGGCAAATAAGTGACGGAAAGTAAACGACGTAAATTAAATGACAATTTTTAAATTACAGAAATTAAATGAAAGAATTTAACATTAGTGATGGAGGTTCGCATTTTTTGCAATAAACCTTTTAAAAAACTCATGCAAAAGTATGGAGTGACTCACAAAGTCTCTACTCTATACCACCCCCAAACTAATGGTCAAGTTGAGTTGGCTAATAGTTAGATCAAGCTCATACTTGAGAAAACGGTCCGTCCTACTCGAAAGGTTTGGCCATATTTTTTTTTTGGATTTTGAAGAGTTTGTAATGAAATTAAAACAACACAAAACATAAACTAAGAATATAACATGCATTAAAAGTAAATGAAGAAAAAGTAAATAACGGCAAATAAGTGACGGAAAGTAAACGACGTAAATTAAATGACAATTTTTAAATTACAGAAATTAAATGAAAGAATTTAACATTAGTGATGGAGGTTCGCATTTTTTGCAATAAACCTTTTAAAAAACTCATGCAAAAGTATGGAGTGACTCACAAAGTCTCTACTCTATACCACCCCCAAACTAATGGTCAAGTTGAGTTGGCTAATAGTTAGATCAAGCTCATACTTGAGAAAACGGTCCGTCCTACTCGAAAGGATTGGTCCGAAAAATTGATTGATGCTCTCTGGGCTTATAGGACTGTATTCAAAACTAATTTAGGGATGTCTCCTTACAGATTATTTTATGGTAGGCTTGTCATTCACCTGTTGAAATTTAGCATCATGATTTATGGGCTATAAAATAGATTAACTTTTCACTTGATGCTGCCAAAGATTTATCACCCTACACAAAATAATTAATTAGTTCATGACATCATATGACGAAATTAAATTCATAAAATAATTATTATGCCAATAATATATGCAAATGATAAAAATAATGATTTTAAAATGTGTCTAGACATGATATGACTAAAGTATCGGCAAGCATAAAGATGGGAAAAATTGCATGTGCAATAAATTAAATCTAAAATCATATAAATTCAACAATTAAATGCATAACTTAAATTTATGCCTCTTAACCATTTGTCAATCTAAAACCAATATTTAAAACATTTAACAATTAATATTATAATAGTTTTAGATGTAGCATGCAATATTCTAACTCAATCATTGGTGGTTTTGGAGCCTGATCCTGTTTTTGAAACTTGGAAGTGGGATTGAAGGTTCTTGGCTGTTAATGTTATTGACGGCTTTTGTTTCAAAATTTGAATTGTAATCTAAATTTGTATGTTCATAAAAAAAAAAAGTATCAATACCTATTCACCCACCTCCAGGTGTTAATAGGGTCTAAAACAGATTTTTCATTGGCCTATTTCCTTTTTCTTGCACCTTTAACTCATAAGGGAATTGAGCTTTCATCGAAGCTTCATCGGCAACCATTTTTCTGAACAGAGAAAATAAAGAATTTCCTTCTATCATGGACGATATCAGGTATTGTTTGAGAAGGTATCAGGGACTTGGCTGAAAACAGAGATAGACGGAGGAAACAGTGATTTATGCTCTGTTATGTTGACAGGGGCTGCTCTTGATCTTGCACTCTGTTTTGCGTGCTTTGATATTTTTAATTATATGCTGGAGAATATATACTTTTTCTTTACTCCATCTTGTTCATTTTTATTCCTTTACTCCGTTTTGTTGCTTTATTCCTTTTTGTCTCAGCAATATGTATTTAACTTTTAGTTATTTTCTTTCCTCCCCCCCCCCCCCCGCGACATATCTAGCTTATTTCTTTCCTTTTTTTTCTAGGCCAACTATGCAAATTGTGGGTTCTTCTGTCGCACCGTGCTGATCTTGAAGACTATGTTTACGTGCTTTAAGATTTAGATATGGACGCTGCTTTGGGGGGATGACCTCTCGAATTTCTCCAAAAATATTTAAACAACATAGCGAAGTATTTCCTTCGTGAATTCGTCTGTCAGCTTTTGAGTGTACAGTCAGATTAGTAGCATCAAGACAAGGCGTAAGTTCAACGACTTACATGTCCATGTGGTGGTTTTTCAAGCTTCTTACCATTTTTATTGGGCCTTTTTTAATTAATTTTGTTAGGAATGGTCACACGGAATTTCAGGTTTTTGAACATAAATGGGGCCAGGGCACAGTATTTTTAGGCCCGCTTTATGTTTTTAGTCCCAATTTGACTCGAGTTCAAGTGGGCTTATTGGGGTTTTAACACAGTCCTAGGTAATTTCAACTCTGCTTAATACATTTCTCATACTAACTCTTATAAAATGTTTCTATGATGCAACATGTACAACTTATACATACTTTCCTAAATTTACCTACTAATTTTTAATTAAATTCTTATATTACTTATTTAACCGATCACTGTAAATTACAACTTAAATTATAATTAGATACGTATTTTAATTTTGCCAACCAAAGGGTATTTTTGTCAATTTACGTATCTAAGTGACGAGAAAAAATACAAATAAAAAATACATAAATTGTAATCAAAGTCGCTACATATCCACAAATAAACAGATATGTCCCAAATACGTAAATAAAAATCCAAATTCAAATAAAACATAGTCTTAAACAGATAAATAAAAACAGAAATCTAAATGTATGTCCAAAATAGATAGTAAAAACATAGTAAAACATCATGGAAAGTCACCACGCCATCAGGAATATCTCCGAAAATCTTCTGTGGATATGCCTCTGTCTTGAACTCATCCAGGGTCTTCTTGATTTCATCCAATGCGTCGTTGACGTGCCTCATATGAGCCACGACCGTCTTGGTGAGCAACATCGCAACAATGGACTCTCCTTTAAAGGCGGCCCGTAGAGCGAACCTCACAGTAGCGCTGAAACGGTTGTCGAGGTCCTCAAATAGCTGGGCCAACCAAGGAGGAGGCACTGCAGGCACTCCCATCTCGAGAGGTGCCCCTGATCTGCTATGTCCGGCGTCGGTCGATGGTTGTGTTGCCCCATCTGCTGTCGCTACTGCTCTACGAGCGAACCGACATGTCAATGCCCCCTGCTCCTGGGCAAGGTGAACTTGTTCAGTGTGCTCATAACCCTCTTTCTAGTCTCCCTGTCAGCCATCATGACACCCCAAAAATCTGTTAAAACTCAGTGAACTCACTCTGCTTGATTATGCTGCCAACAACTGCAGAGGTCTTCCCTGTCATCAGAGTCCACAGATCATGCTCTGATGTCCTCTGCTCATTCATTAGCAGTACCGCCGGGAAATAAGGAGTCTCGGACAGAGGGCAATGTACGAAATCAACAATGACGTAAGCCGAGAATGTGAACTGCATCACATGCACTTTCAACTCCAACTCAGGTACTCTATCTACCGAGACAAGTGCACATAACAAATTGTGCACCAGGGTGTCGACACATAAACCATCTACCCAGGAGAGCTGATGCAGGAATCCCTGGTCGAAGAGCTGGTATAGGGAATGCTCCTCGTACAACAACTCATCAAAATCTGAGAGCGTCACTGGATGCTCTTTGGCCACTAGCTGCCCCATCAACTACTCAATCCGCCTCTCCAGGGTCATCTCCAGATAAGTGGCCTCCTGCTCTTGGGACGACGATCCCCCTTCTAGGTTCGACTACTGTATATTGAGTCTTGAACCGCCTTGTTCAAATAGAATGTTTTCTCTTAATACCATGATTTGTTCTGAATTGATTAGTTACCTTGATATTCTCTTCTGAGATCAAGACCAAACCTTCATGGACCAAAATTATCACAACAAAATATGCAAACTGAAAATGAGGTGATACGGTGAGGGACCAGTGTACGTGTCTAAAGTTTATCATGGCGTTAAGCTCTCCAATGCAACCAAGCTGGACTAAGTTTGTTAGAGCTCAGTATACAGGGGGTGTCGCAGATTATCCCTCATTACAAAAAAATGGGAGGTGATAGTATAATATATTAAACCAATATCTTGTTATTGAATTTATATTTATTAGTTTGTGATCCATTGATCTCTAACATTTGGGACATCACCCTCTTTTATCACCCGGTTTTGCTTTGAACTTCGAACAAATATAAATAATGGAAGGCTTCAGAAGTCTTAGGGCATCCGCGCGTCAGACTCGTTTTTCCAACTTGGCAAACCGAAATAATTACAAGTATAGAGCAAACCATCAAAAAGAGGGTGAAACATGGAAGCTGTCACGTAGATGTAACTTGTACAAATATACAAAGATGGAAGAGCGTTCTGATAATTGATATTCTCCTATAGACTTAAGCATCTTATGACTATATAGGACAGCCTCCTTGCCGAATTATTTTTGAAAGCGACTGCAGTATGTTGGTGCAGGACGTTCACTGCTTGGAGCCACGGTTTGGCTAGCAAATGGAGGACTGGATGGTTTCTCTTCGTGGGTTATTTTCTGCTCCGGATTTGCACTCTCTTGCTTGGATTCCTCGTAGCCGCAATCGTCTTGCTCATCGTTTAGCTCAGTGTGTGATACCCTAAATCTCACATGGAGTGGGAGAAGAGAATGAATAAGAGATTGGTTCTATAAGGGCTAAGTCATATATTGGAACCTTACTAGATTGAATTGAGCTTTATAATAATCCAATGAGCTTCAAGAACAACCTTTACTAGTCATTTTAAAGTCAAACACAAATATGTCTAGTGTTTGTCCTTGGGCCATTACAAATGGTATCAGAGCAGTCCTAGTAACCACCAATGTGGGCTTGGTGAACGGTTTAAGAGGAGGAGATTGTGATACCCCGAATTCCACATGGAGTGAGAGAAGAGAATGAATCACATTAGAATCTTACTAGGTTGAACTGAACTTTATAATAATCCAAGGAGCTTCAAGAGTAACTTTATAAACTAGTCATTTTGAAGTCAAAGCACAAATGTGGCTAATGTTTATCCTTGAGTCGTTACAAAGTGGGCTGCGGGCATAACTGCTTCGATTTTATTTATATATGTTCATTCCATTCCGGCTGTTATTGTTAATTCTGAATCTTCTGTTGTTTAGCTGGTTTTATCCTTATATATATATATAGATATAGGACAGCAATACTTTTCTTCCAAGTTGCAATCTTCGAAACTATGTGAAGGTGATAAGAGAAGCTATTACTCTCGTCAAGGATGAATTTGCATTCCTTTTGCCCTTAATGCAGGGCTTCAACTTAACCCGAGTAAAATTAAGTAACGTCTTCCTGAGAGCGGAGTGAGTGAGAAGATGAAGAGGAGCATTATGAAAGACCTGAGATTCTCTGAAGGAACCCTCCCGATTATGTACCTTGGAATTCCCTTGATCTCCCCTAGACTTGGGAAATCTGATTATCATTGTTGTCACTTATTAATTACAAGAAGACCAAGTTGTCACTTAATAATTCATTGCCAAGTTGTCACTTAATAATTCATTGTTGTTTATCATTCTCCACCACCTCTTGTTTGAACTGCCAATCACAAGAAGACCAAGTTGCTCGATACTCTTGGGCACAGATTTCTGCCCCACTTTTTGAATTCACATCTATATAATGATCCCACTCGTGTTCTGGGCTCCAGCTTTTTTAACATATTAAGAGACTATCAAGTGGGAATTACGATTGTTTAGAAAAAAAAGTGGGAATTAGGATTCGTTTTCACGCTTTTTTCAGGATTCTAAGTATTTTCACAAATTTACCATCGAACATATTCAGAATTTAAACACAAACACCAATACATTTTACACAATCTCTAACAATTTTTTAATTTTTTATTCAATATAAATTTTCTCTCTCTATATTTTTTCACATATCTCAAATACTTTTTTATTAAACAATTACATCAAATCATTTCTCTCTTCACTTTACACAAACACCAATAAAATACTATTCAACATAAAAATTCACAATTTTTCTAAATTAGTACATTTTTACTCATAACCTTGAGCCTTTGTATTTAATTGTCATGTTGGAGCGCTGCCACCCCGTAGAGCACAGGCTGATCCAGCTAGGGGCAATGGGGGGCAGCCGCCCCCCATTGCCTGAAAAATCTCTTAAAAAAAAATTTTTTTTTTGATTTTTTTATATGGGCTGCCCCCCTTAGACCCAAGCCCTGAAGCCAGCCCCCCTTCAAACCCAGGCGCCCAGGCCAGCCTAGTCGGTCTAATTTTTTTTTTAAAAATCAACAGAGGGTAAAATACGCATTTCACCTTGGCCTTTTTTTTTTAGTTAATTCGGCAGCCGCCCCCCATTGCCTGAAAAATCTCTTAAAAAAAATTTTTTTTTTTTGATTTTTTTATATGGGCTGCCCCCCTTAGACCCAAGCCCTGAAGCCAGCCCCCCTTCAAACCCAGGCGCCCAGGCCAGCCTAGTCGGTCTAATATTTTTTTAAAAAATCAACAGAGGGTAAAATACGCATTTCACCTTGGCCTTTTTTTTTTAGTTAATTCGGCGCCATCCTCCCCTCCCTCTCTAACAACTTCAATTTCCCCCCCTTTTCTCCCTGACGCCCACAGCCCAGCCTCTCTCACTTTGCTCCCCACCTCCTGATGCTAGCCTCCGACTCTCTCTCTCCTCTCACTCTGCCTCCACAGAACGCCAGCCTCTAGTCCTCTATCACTCTACCGACTGCCTCTCCTCCTCCGGACCTCCACAGTCGACAGAATGCCGGCTGAGCTCTCTTTCTCCCTCTCCGTCCCTCTCTCCTCCTCCACAGGACCACAACTCTTTCTCTCTCTCCATCTCCAGCTCTCTCTCTCCAGCCTCCAAGTACTCTCTCAACTCAAGTCTCTTTGTAACTCTGTTTATTTTTCAATTAGTGATGAAATTTATTTTAAATTTAATGAATTATGTGATGAAATTTAATTAGCAGATTAGGATTATTGAATTTATTGTGAACCGGATAGAGAATTCATGAATTTGTGATGAAATTTAATTAGTAGATTAGGATTATTGAATATATTGTGAACCGGATAGAAAATTCATGAATTTGTGATGAAATTTTAATTGAATTCATGTGATGAAATTTTGATGAATTAAGTACTGATAGAGAATTCTTGAATTTGCAATCTTTCTAAGCAGAAGATATTTGTTGTAAAAACCTAGATACAGTCAATACAATCACTCACATACAAACTCGAATCAAATTTCTGAATTCTGATTCGTGTAAGCAAAAAGGGAAACACGATTTGATCTTTTAGGGCTTATAGAAGGCAAGAGGAGAATTGGGCTATCTTACTCATCAAGATTAGAAGGAGACCATCGTTTTTTGATCTTTTTATTTCCTATAAGTACTTGATCTGTGCTTTTGAATATTTAAGCTATGTTTCATTTTCCTAGTAGAATTGTCTTAATAAGCTTATAATGTACTTAGTTCCTTTTAATTTGCTATTAGGTCTTAGTATCTTTGAATTGTCATGTAGGCCTTCAATTCAAAAATGTTATGTGCTTAGTTCCTTTCAATTGGTAATTTTTTCTTAGCTTTTATTCATTATTCTACTATGTAGTGCAGTATGAAATTTATAGAAATTTTGTTAGTTTTAATTTTAGTTTCTTCTTGTTTGAAAAATAAATCTGTTGCGAGATCATGTTATTTTTATTCACACAAAGTGGTAAATATTTCAGTCCTCGTGTTAGTCTTTTTAGGATTTTTTTTTTAAACTTTTAAGACATTTTTTTGCATTACATAGTAAAATTTTTTTTTTGTCATTTTTCATTAAGAGTTTACCCCCCTTCCATTACATTCCTGGATCCGCCACTGCCGTAGAGGACACATGTGCGGTGAAGAAAGACCCACCAATTAAAATAATCAATTCGGGCCACCTGTCAAACATTGGAAGTCAAATAAATCATGCTTGGATTTTTCCCCAGATCGTTAAGCCAATGCCACGACAGATATTCACCAAATCACACATCAACGATCCCTTTCAGTGTCTGCATCTTATTTTGTGCTTTCTGGAGTGTGGACAGTGGATTCCACCCTACCCTTGCTTCAAATATCTGCTTCTCCGGGTTCATATGTATTTCTAATGCATCAGTTTATGTAGTTGATCGCCATGCTGGGTTATTGTTTCTTATTCAAGAGTTAAACTGTATAAGCTCAGCTTTGATCTAGCTTTGAAGAATCCAAACCGTAAGCTCTATGTTATTTTACTTTGGTTCTTGGGGCTCTGCTGCTTTTTCACAAGATCTGCATGTGTACGTTTGGGCAATAGCTTTGCAAGTTTAGATCCAGCTGAAATCTTATTCCGAGAGTCAGCAGAGTGAATTGGAATATCCTGTTGTTTGAGCTACAAGTGATTTTTGTCTTGGGTAAATACACCAAAAAATTTAGTGATTATTCTATTACCTAAAAGACCCGGCCAATCAGTCAAGTTGGTTCATTTCATAAACCTCTAATCCTTGGAGGGCTGTACTGGACCAGATTGACGGGCATTGGGAAATGGGATCCACCACGAGGGACGAAGTGGGGACACGTCATGGGCTTCTTCTGCATGTAATGGGAACCGTCCATGGAGTTTGGTGTGGTACATGTCCAAGATGCAGAGGAGGGTGGTACAGAATAGAAACATGATTGCGAATCTACCTTCTTCGGACGTGGGTTTTATGGGCCCCGCGTCACCTATGCATGCCCCTGCAATAAACTTCGAATCTTCGATACAGAACTTCGGAGAACAATACAATAACGGCGATTGTTTTTCTCCAAGCAATATTACAATGCTGTAATTGTTTTTTATGTTACCTAGAAAAAAAATATTACAAGGTGTGAAAAATCTGTTTAGACCCTTAGGAACACTAAAAGGGGAGGTGAATAGATGTTGGTACTTTTTTTTTCTATAAATAAACAAATTTAGAACAAGTCCTAAAAGAGTAGAATCTAGATCTAAAAAGTAATTAATAATCAACAAATATGCAGCAGAATATTAAAACAATATCAAAAAAAGATATCAATCAGAAATAATAAATCAATCACACGCCAAAACACGGAATTTAATGACGAAGTGAAAAACCTCATCAAAGGAAAAAATCACTCCGCTAGCAGCCACCAAAAATTCACTAGAAGATAAACCTTACAACGGTGACTCAGACACATGCAATATCCAGTTGCTTGACTCTAACAACCCTGAAGTAATAATCTAGATAATCCAACTTAAACCCTCTCCCTTGCGGTTAACCCTCAACCTTCTGAGGTTCTTCTTGTAAATCTCTTCAACACCGGTAACTCTGGCTGTCAATCTCCTTAAGCTCTCTCAAGGCTTCTCACATGAGGTTGGTTTCAATGGTGATTCAGGTGATTGATGTAGGAGAGAGAAAATATAAACACTTTAGGTGCAAAGGTCTTAAAGAATATTTCTCTCAAGCATAAGACGCCAAAGAATGAAGGAAATAACGTGTGTAAGCATCTTGGACGAATGTCTTACGGTTTAAATAGAAAAAGATAAGAAAATTTGAAAACAGAGATTTTCGCTCGAGCCAAGCTAGGGCGAAATAAGGCGAAACACACTATGAAGAAAAATACTAATTTCGCTCGAGCAAAGATCAGACGAAGCTTGGGCGAAAATCCTATTCCGAAGATACACTTGAGAGATTTTAGGATCGGATCACACTTCGCAAATTTGAACTCCTCTTTCAAAATTTGAACGCCCTTCATCCTTATCTTCATGATTCAAAAGCTTTCCAATTCTAATCTTCGTAATTCAAACACTTTTCAATCATAATCTTCTTAGGAGACATCTTAAACACTTAAACAAACTCTTATCTAAATAATTCAAATATTACAACTCAAATTTGAAACAGAATTTGTCAATAACATTAACAAGGTGAATGCTCATCCTACGCAGGGCTCTTTTTCAAGTGACTCAATGATTGAAGTGTTTCCTCTAAACAAGTGATGAAATCTAGTGACGAATTTGGATTTTTCATCGCGAATGAGTATTTAGACGGGAAAAATTCCATACTCTCTTGCACATTTGACTTACTTTGGCATTTAACAACCTGATAAGAGTTCTAGAGAGAGAGGTTCTCCCTTCTCTCTAGAACTCTCCCAACCCTAGCCTCCTCTTTTTCTCTTTCTTTCCGGTGGAAGGAGGAGCTCCTCAGCTCCTCCTGCCCCCCACCCCTCCCCAGCTCTCTTCTCTGGCCGGTTCTCACTGTTCTTTCCCCCCTCTCTTGGTTATTTTTCTTGCAGTTTTTGATCGGAATCTTGGCGGTTAGATCTAGGTGTTTCTGTTAGCCTTTGGTGGACGACGCGTCTAGCGTGGATCTCACACGCCCGACCTTTGTTCTTCATTTTGGGCTGCTTTTGGCCATCTCTGTAGGTCACGCGCCACTTGGGTGGTTCCTTTGCATCTAGCGAACCCAATGCTCCCAAGTTGCTGCTTTTTCGGGCGCTAGTGGCTCCCACGTGCCGCTTTCTGCCGCCACTCTCGGTGTTTTTATTTTGTTTTGACCTTAGTTTGTTTCTTGTTTGGTGTTCCCGGATCCTCGGAGGGCTTTTTCGGTCTCTTGGGATCTTTTCCGGCCCTCCGTTGGGGCTTTGTAGTGCCCAGGTTATCTGTGTTTTCATTGCTAGCCTTCTAGATTTCTGTGGCTAAGTCTACTGTTATTGGACACCCGCACCCTCTGCCTCGCACGAAGCATATAGTGGTTTTCCTGATCTCTTTTGAGGTCCTGCTAGTTTTTTTTACAGTCTGGTTATTGTTATGTCTTATTTAAGATTTTCCTTGTATGATTTAACTTTAAATGCAAGCCTAACGACATTATTCATAAAAAAAAAAGAATATTGAGACGGGCTATATAGATGAAAATTGTTACCAATATTGAAAATAGTATTTTAGTGAAGAACTTTTTTGTCACTAGATACCGAAAATGTTGTACTGTACAAAGCGCTCTCTTTGGTGTATATAGACTCTAACAGCCAAGCAGAGGCATATATATCAACATGTTAGAGATATTTGATTCGAGTATCCACACTATCACAATGATATTATAGTAAATGAGAAATGCGATCGTTTAAAGAAAATTTTCTGTAAATTTGATTGGTAAGCAACGGATGCATAATTGCATGTCTTGATGGATACCTCCAAACCCAAGATCAACTGGAAATGAGTCACGAGCTGGATGCAATTCCTAACTAAACAAGCCCAAGGTATGCAAAATGAGTCATGAGAATACCATTGACAGAGGGAACAAACATACAGAAATGCAAAGAGTCATGACGTTGAAACTGGCATGTCTCTCTCTCTCTCTTATTACTATGCTTAAATTTACTCTTGGACTAGTAAGCAAATCTATGTTCATTCTTTTGGAAATCAAGTCATTATTGTCCAATTAGGAACCTGTAAGAAAATATCTATTCCCGCTGTCCAATAAGCTTAAATTACTACTGCTGCAAAATAATTGGTCACAAGGAAATTTCAACGACACCAGTTTTTTTATTGGTTGAGGTTTATTTTATTCTCTCTCGAGTTTCGCTTGACAGGGAGAGGTGCCTGCTCCTGATGAATCATAGACGCTGCACATTAAATTTATGTCACGGTTATTTTCTTATAGTATAAATACCAAAATTACAAGTTTTATCGTGAGATCTCACAAGCCAATAAAGCTAACAACCTTCTTCAGCATCGTTCACGTGTTTCACTCCCTCTGAATTTGACTTCCACTCTCAACCAGACCCTTATAGCTCGGCGATCATTCTTGACTATCACAAGTTTTGTGGTTTGGAACTTCAGGTCTCGTACTTGATTTTGTTCTTTTTCCATTTATTTTCAAAACTCGGTTTGTCTTTACCGATCACTTCTGGGTACTCGAAATTCTTGTTTCTTACGAACTTACTTGGTCGTGGTGCTAAGAATTTCCTAGCATTCTCACGTGCTTCCCTTATTTAAAAGAGCTAGCTTTGCTTCTGAAACTTCATTTTGAAGTTGCTTGGTTCAAAGTTTTTTTCTTCATAGAAGTACTGTTCTTTAGTGTAACTTTGAATGCCTGACATTTCTGGTAGCTTTATGTTATCTATACTTTACTTAGATTTAAGAGTTCTACTTTGCTTGGCCCAATTTTTCTTTTCCCGGAAAGACCTATACTTCAGTGGGAATTGAGTTAAGCATTTTTCGAGAGCGTCGTTCATCGTTGATCCATTACCACCTGGCTTACTGATTGTCTGTTTAGTCTCAGCAGTGAGTCAACTGTAATGGATTCTTGCTGTTTGACCGTGAAACCCAATTCCCATCTGGGCAAAACAAGCAAAGGTGGTCTTAGTCATGTAAATGGGTTTTGGGGCCAGAAGATCACGGGGAGCCTGAGGAGTAACAATGAATGGGTTAATCAGTTGGCCGAAGGTTTGAGAACTGGGAAGAAGGTCCCGAAGTCCAAACCTGGGGTTGCCTTTGCCGTGATTACTTCCAATGATTCCAAAGGGGCTGTGGTAAGTCAACTCCATTCTGCGATCCGTCTGAAATCCATAAAACCGAACATTATTTCTGTTTGTACTACCTCCTCCAAATAATTTATGACCGTAGCCATGGTGCATGTCAATTGAAATTGTAAATCGCGCTTGTATTGTCTCCTTATTAACCTTGGGTTTGATCTCAGACCATACAAGCACCGACCTTTTATAGACGAAGAGCAGACCCAAAAAATGTGGCTTCAATCATACTGGGAGGAGGCGCAGGAACTCAACTCTTTCCGCTAACCAGAAGAGCAGCAACACCTGCAGTAAGAAAATAGATATACTTGTATATATGATAGATTTGATGACAACTAAAATAATTGAGTTATTGTTGAAGAAGAGGTCCCTCGCCTTCGTTGAATTGTCCAATTTGTTTGGTTTTTTTTTTTCTAGGTAATGGGGGAGGGAGGCCTGCATCTAGCGGGGGTCGACCCCGGGACCGATCCCTCCCTAAGGGGAGGGGTGCCAATCGAGCTATCAGCTCGGTGGCTTCCAATTTGTTTGGCTTCATTCGTTGATGATATGGTATGATCTGCAGGTTCCAGTCGGAGGATGCTATAGGCTTATAGATATCCCGATGAGCAATTGTATCAACAGTGGCATAAACAAGATTTGTGTACTCACCCAGTTTAACTCTGCCTCCCTCAATCGACACATTTCACGCACATATTTCGGGAATGGTATTAACTTTGGGGATGGATTTGTGGAGGTACGAACTCCTGGCAGATGAATCTCTAAAGTGAATTCTTTAATACATTTATTGTTACTTTAAGCAACGTGTACGAGATGCCACTTATACAAGAGGGAAAACAACTTCAAATCTGATTGATTTCTCTCCTATAAGTATTTACTTTGCATCTTCATCTTTGGCAGATGGGGAAGGTCATGATCTATTTAGTGGGGAATAATATATTTGGTTATCTATAGAGAGGGATCGAATTGTCTTTTTATTTCTAAGCAAGGGATCAAATTGTCTTATATTATGGAGGATTGGATCAATTAATATTTGGATTCTTTGAAATTGATGTTGCAAGTTTCTTGACAACTATAAATGAACCAACTTGGCAAATAGGTTCTGGCTGCCACTCAGACTCCTGGGGAAGCAGGAATGAAGTGGTTCCAGGGAACAGCAGATGCCGTGAGGCATTTCTTATGGCTATTTGAGGTGGGTGTGGAAATTTGTATTTGCTCTGTGATCCATACATACACAGATACAAATAGACAAACTTTGTGCCAAGAAAAAAATAGACAAACTTTGCACCTGATGTTTTCCATTCCTCTGAACTTGGATGGAGTCTGACATACTACTCCAATTATTTATTGTAGGATGCCAAGAACAGAAACATTGAGAATATACTGATCTTGTCAGGGGATCATCTCTACAGAATGGATTATATGGACTTCGTGCAGGTATACAAATAAACCCCTAAGTCAATCGGATTCATTTCATGTTGTGCATTTATGGAAAATTTTGGCTTGTCTATTTCTAATACATTAACAGAACCATGTTGATCGAAATGCGAACATTACCATATCATGTGCAGCAGTGGGGCACAGGTCTGTTCTTTTCTTTTGTCATGATCATTTCAATTATTATCCTTATTGCTTCTTTTACTTTGACCATCCACTGATTTTAATGATTTCACCGTGTAATAACGCAACTTTTTCAGCTACGTGATGAAATGAAAAAGCTTTTCCTGCTGTTTTCTGCCCTTAAATTTCGTCTAAAATTAAATGGTTACTTTCCAGCCGTGCATCTGATTATGGATTGGTGAAGATAGACAGCAGAGGCTCTATTGTCCAATTTGCAGAGAAACCCAAGGGCGTTGATCTGAAAGCAATGGTAAGCAGTTATCAAACTCGTTGCATAGAAGTGACTTGCATTTCCCTATCATCTGAATTTTTGAATTATAAAGTTCCTCTGGTTAATTACTAGAGTGATCACACCTAGTCGAAGGATCCAAAACTCAGCTTTTCTAATGATTTTGTTCCAAGGAAGCTCAAAAGTTGCCAACTTGCTTTTGCTTTGAACAGTTTGTAAGCTAACTGTACACATCAGAGCGATCTATCTTGAGTTTGACCTCCTAGTTATTTTTAAGCATGCTCTATGTTCTCCAGATTCTTGTTATCCGCTTTTAACTATGAAGGTGCTTTTTAGCCATGTAATTGACCTGTCATCATTCTATGCAGCAAGTAGATACAAGTCTTCTGGGTTTGTCCCCGCAAGATGCTGTAAAATCCCCATATATTGCATCTATGGGAGTCTATATCTTTAAGACAGATGTTTTACTGAAGCTTTTGAGGTGGAGATATCCTACAGCAAATGACTTCGGATCTGAAATCATTCCGGCAGCTGTGAAGGATCACAATGTCCAAGTAAGAGAAATCCTTAAAGTTGGAAAATTAATGATTCAAATTTTGAAAAGTGACTCTATTCTTGCTGAAGAGTGGGTTTCTTACTCATTGAGGCGCGACTCCCCGAACTCCCCCTTTCTATTCTTTCTTACCACTGTATATATAGGACATTGTATTACAGAGTATGCACAATCTGCTCCAGCCATTACTTTCTTAATATCCCATCCTTCCTACTCTCTCCATAATCTATGCGCCATCTCACTAATTGCATGATAAAGGAAATGTGATTTTTTATGACCAATGTCTCTTATTTTGACAGGCATACATATTCAGGGACTACTGGGATGATATTGGAACAATTAAATCATTTTTCGACGCTAATTTGGCTCTTACTGAAGAGGTTTTTTCAAGACTGACCTCTTTGAATTTCATATTCCCGTAGCCTGTGCTCATAATTACATGAAATGTAAATTAATGTCATGGAAACACCTAGTGAACTTTAACTGGAATGGATTTTCTTTGCTCCATAATAAACGGAGGTCTCCGTTCCCCAGTAAGAGCAAACTCAAAAAGAAAAAAAATGGAGAATAAGAAGAAGAAAGAAAGAGAAATCTATGTCTTATGGCTTTTTTTAATAATAAAAAAAAAAAGCCTCCCCTTTCACACCCTGTTTTGTTCATCCTGCAATGCAAATCATAACAGGGAAGTCTGGATATTCCGATCTTGCACATTGAAGGCTTTGGAGTCTCTATAATAAGCATCTTGTTCATATCTGCATACAACCGTAGATCAGACCTTTCTTCCATTATATGAAACTTGTACAATTTTCTTCATTTCCTTGTAATGAGATTAATATGTATAGTGTCAACTCTTTTCTGCAGTTTCCAAAGTTTGAGTTTTATGACCCTAAGACACCTGTCTACACCTCTCCCCGATTCTTACCACCAACAAAGATTGACAAATGCCGGGTATGCTAACAGACATAGGCTCTTGTTTCTGGCTCCATTGAGGTACTTGCCTTCATGCTTCATTTGGGTTTTGCAGATTGTGGATGCAATAATATCACATGGATGTTTCTTGCGAGAATGTGATGTGGAACATTCAGTGGTCGGTGAACGCTCGCGATTAGATTATGGTGTTGAACTCAAAGTAAACTACTATGGTCTCTCAAGTTTTGTTCTTAAAAACAGAGGCTACTTGACTAGAGAACTTTCTTTTGGTTTTTTCTAAAGACTGGCCATTTCCTTTTATAGGATACGGTGATGATGGGTGCAGACTATTACCAAACTGAACCAGAAATTGCATCTCTGTTGGCAGAGGGAAAGGTCCCAATTGGGGTTGGAACGAACACAAAAATTAGGTAACTGATCTTGGAAATGGAGAATTCTGAAATTTTGAAGGAATATTAGAATGTCTATATTTTACTATGTTTGTTATTTCACACTGAAGGAATTGCATAATCGACAAGAACGCAAAGATTGGGAAAGACGTTATCATTATGAATAGAGATGTAAGCATTCTACCCATGCTCAGCTAGCCTTTTACCTTTCAATTAACCCTTTTAGAAGCCAGTGAGCTTTAGCTCACCTGGCCCCTCCTCCCTTTGGGGAGGGTTCGTACCGAGGGTCGAATCCCTCCACACCCGCAGGCTCTGTCCTGCTCCACCAATTGTCTATAAAAAATATTAACCTTTTTAGAAGCTAGGCTTTCTTTTTTTCCCTGTGTAGAATAAATTTTTTATCTATCTGCATGGTCTGCCATTGTAGGGAGTTCAAGAAGCAGATAGGCCAGAAGAAGGATTTTACATTCGGTCAGGAATTACCATTATCCTTGAGAAGGCAACTATTGAGGATGGCACAGTTATATAAATGATCTCAAGTACTTCCATACTAGGGTGGTGTTCTTGTTGGAAAAAAATGTAGGATTTTATAATAGTTGTGAATATTTATTTTGAATAATGTTTTATAGGTGTTTGTGTAAAGTGGAGAGAGAAATGATTTGATGTAATTGTTTAATAAAAAAATATTGGAGTGATGTGAAAAAATATAGAGAGAAAATTTGTGTTAAATAAAAAATTAAAAAGTTGTTGGAAATTATGTTAAATGTATTGGTGTTTGTGTTTGAATTCTTAAAATGTTCTGTTATAATTTTTTGAATTATTTTGAATCCTAAAAAAAACCTTGAAAACGAACATCCAGTTATTTGGAAAGGATTTTGTAGAGCAAATGCAAGTGCTACTTGGGCAAAATGAGAGGACATGTGCGTCATTGTCTCAGATAAAAGAAGAAAGCAGCGGCTTTGTTACTGCATTTAAACTAGAAAGCTCGTTGCCTACAAAGAGGAGAGTTTATAAGGCTGTAAGAGTTCACAGATGCGAGAAGTACATAAATAAATCAGAGAGCTGTCTGGCTGGCTGACTAGCTCCTTTCTTGTTATTGCCTTTGCTTCGGGTTCCAAATTAGTGAGAATATTGAGTAGGAATAATGTTGTCAAGTCGGACATTTTAACTTTTTATGTCAGTATATGAATATAGACCTATCAGAAGATTCATCAACCTTTTCTGCACGATCACAAACATTTTTTTTTTCCTGCCATCTCTCTTTATATGCAGTCTTAACACACCACATTCATCCTTAAACTTGGAAAGTTAAAGCCTTTCTAGGCCTATCAACAGCTCTCCTTTCTAAACGAAGGCATTGCAGGTTCAAGAATCAAGCTTGTTTAAAATTTCAACAGCTCTCCTTTTTAAACAAAGGCAATGCAGGTTCAAGAATCAATGGCTTGTTTAAGATTCCAAATTAATCACCAATGGGAGGTTAGATAATAAAATAAAGTGAAATCTGCATCCTTTGCCCAATGACCTGCGACCCTTCAATCGGGAAGAGGGAGTCAGCCCTGTTGAGCATCCCAAGGAAATCTTTTTAGGCCAGAACCTTGAGAATTCAGAAGTTTCTTGTCGTGTAACATTTACAGGTTGCAAACACCGAACACGTCATGCTGGGCACCAACACGTGGAAGTGTCACGGTTCTAACGCGTGTCTAATACAATAAACTCAAGAGTGTGTGCAAGGCGAGCAGAACTCAACGTGATACGAGGCACAACGAATATGGACTTCAGGCAAATAGAGGACTTAATGAAGGACACTCGGATGGCGGGCTGGTGGAGAAGAAAGCGTCCCTCATTTCCAACCTTCAGACCTACAACAAAGACCAGGAAGTTGATTCTGGCACTGCTCTCCAACTATTACGAATTTTACTTCGTTTTCAGTTTGATTTTTATGGGATAGACCCACTTTGAATATGCTAATTATTTTGCAAACTTTCCTTGTTTTTTTCATTTTTTTCTACGTCTTGTTTTTTTCATTTTGTTATAAGTGTTTGAACTGAAAATTGGGGATACTGTGAGGGATGCGATACGAATGTTGTACGAGATGGATGTCTACGGTGCTCCCATTGCTGATATCTTAGACTCTGATGCTGCCCCCAGACAATTTTCAGATTGTAATATTGGTTCCATTGATCTTGCAAGCATGTTTCTCTGGTGTCTTGAGGTGATTTGCTCCTCCACACTTCGACCCAAACCGAATGGATGCCGGATTCAAGCTCGTTTCACACAGAAATGTCTTTTGCAGGAACTGGAAAATGGGGAAAGGCGAACCAAGTGCGACGGAGGTGAGGAGGTCCGAATAAATGGTATTTTCACCAAGCTAGCACAGAATCCTGACATTGCCCAAACCGAGGTGTTGTATCTTTTACCTCTGTTACATGTTTAAAATCAATGATCAACCCATCCCTTCCGTTTTAGGGTGAACAAATTAGATATTGACGCAGGCAGTTTTTTTCTTTCTTCTCCAAGTCAATCATATGGATGCACCTGTTTTTCGTTCTTTTTTTCTTTTTCCTTATCATCAACTTCAGCTTCTAATATTAGGGTACTGCTATTTTGTTTTTGGTAACTGGTAATTAGTATCAAGAGAACTTAGAGAAATACGAAATGTACAACATCAAAAAGGGACACAACAAAACTAGTCCCTGCTTACAGGTACTCTGCTACCGCGCCATAACAAAACAACCAAAGATTAAAAAAAAAAAAACACAAGCTCAAATGCGCTACCACCCCATAACCAATTAACAAGAGTTAAAAACACAAGCTCAGATGTTGATCCTAATCACAGAAAGAAACAGATCCCAATTGGAAACAAATTGCAGGTTTTCTTCAGTTCTCTGAAAACCCTGTAGTAAGTTGAGTTTGGATCTCACGAAGGTAAGAAATTTAAGCAACACCAAAATTAGTGTACGACATCCCTTACCATGTAGCCTTGAATGTCTCCCCTTTCAGATGATGTACACTATAGCTACCAGCAAGACCAAGCGCGTTTGAAAAAGACCGCATTAAATCCATCCGGCCCGGGGGCTTTGTTGTCCCCTATTTTCAAGACCATTGTTTCAGCATTATCTTCTCTGTCATATAATTGATGAAGGACTCCTAATGCTTTGGATCCTAGACCACTTCCTCTAAAGGAATAAGCGTAGCTCATGCCACTGGTGAACTCGAATAGGTTATGCTTTAGTTGAATTTTTCAAGACCATAATTGATGAAAAATGGATACGGATTTAGTTTCTGTTTCATTGGATAGTGACAGAATTCCGTCCTGTATGCGACAGGTTGGAGAGCTAGCTAAATCATTCCTGTGGGATCCATTTTTCCCTGTGCACTTGGACGAAACACTCTTTCATGTCCTGTTGCTTCTTTCGAAACATCAATTACAAGTTGTGCCTGTCATCGAGTATTCCAACTCCCAAGGTCATTGGTTTTATTACGCAGGTATGGAACATGGACACACATGACACATTTGCTAGGCAAAATTGCAACGAAAATCGGAGCAGCCAATGGCGTTTTTAGATACAGTACAAAGTGGAACCTTGTGCTTTATCAAATTAGATGAGTTGGGCCCTGTCCTAATCTCTTGCTAGTTTAGCTTGAAATATACTGTGTACATAATGACCCAGTAGATAATTGATGGTCTTTGTGGCAGATTGCAGTAATCCAATTTCTTCTACAATCAAGTGGACTAGAGTGGTTTAATAACATTGAAAACAAGACTCTATCAGACTTCCGGTACCTCAAACTTAAGTAGTTGGATATTTCCCTTTTTTTAGGACGATTTGTCTACTAGTTTCCGTTGACTTGTTTTGCATATTATCCCATCTCGGTTTTCTATTTAGGTTTGAGAATGAAGAGCAGTGTGTTCATGTTTACGGATACCAAAGCATTAGCGGAAGCTCTTCACATTCTTTGGGAAAACCGAATTGGTTGCATTGCTGTGGTAAATGAACTAAGAGGCTCATTGGTAGCGTAAGGAGCAGCGACACCTATCTTCTTATAGAGAACGACAATTTCTTTAGGGACAGAAAGTTAGTCTCTGAAAGTGTTTGTAATGTTGGCATAATTTTCCATGGTCAAAACAATCCTTTGTTAAATGTAATTTTCCATTTGTAGATGTGTAAATGCAACTTGATTAAGTCTGGAATGATGTGGAGCTAAGGAGAAAGTTTCTGGAAGGTGCTGGGTGCATCTAGAATGGTTGGAAGTTGGTTACGGAGCTGTTAGACAGATTTTCAGTCGGCTGGGTTAGCCTTGGGTCAGCTTAGCGAGAAAATTGCAGATAACGTAATAACCTTCTAGAAAATTGTCCAGTCATCATAACTTTTTCGTTTTGACTTATCTACCCTCACTAAAGTCATATACCACTTTCCCAAATGCTTTGGACGTACTTACTCATCGTCTATTCTCTCGAAACTTCAAGAACTCTCTCTGAACTCGATTTCCCCCATTTCTCTCTTGTGCAAAAATCTGTTCTAACCAGATCTGATTGTGAGAGTGAGTAAATCTTCCCTCTGGTGGAAGATCAGTGAGCCTTGTCGTCGACTGAAGGCTGGAAGTTCTTAGTTCGTTGCTATTGAAGATTCACATCACCAAGAGTTGAGGTTCTTGAGTGGGTTCTCAAGAAAAGTTGTTGCTGAAAGTTTTCAGAGGAGCTTCAAGCCCACGAGTTCGTGGGATCTGCTGTAGAACGAGCACCAGAGTTGCTGGTCTTCGAGTGGGTGCTGGGCACCAACCCAATTCGGTGGATTTGGGTGATTTTACATAGGAAAAGGGGTCTTGAGGCCAAAAGGTTTTTGGTTAAGATCACCATTGTAAAATTCGGACGTTCTAGTGGAAAGACTTGGTGGAAACACCCGGAGTGTTTTTTATTTCTCAGAAGACGTTCTTCTTGAGAAATTTTTCACTTCGTTACCAAAAATTTCTGTGTTGATTCTTTTCTCTTCTTTCTTGATATTTTTGCAACTAACTATTTCTTGTTGATTATTTTGCAGATCTGAAAGATATTGGTAACTTGAAATTGTCAACTTAGTGACTATTGAATTCTGTCCGAATCTTTGTTGGTTATTAGTCTTAGAAGTGTTGAATATTGTTGCTTAAGAGTTTGAATTTGTATTGTTGGGTCTGAGAATATTTCTTGTGTGAAATAGGTTCAAGAAATCCTTTATACGTTAAGTGTTGCTTGCTGAAATTTGGATAGGCTGTTGTTGTGATATTATTTCTTGAAGTGCAGATTTTACATTGCTGAAAAATCATAATTAAGTTGATCATATTGTTGCTGACTATATCTCATTATTGTTAATTGATAGTTGTCAAAGTTATATGTCAATCTTGATTTTTCTGTTTTGAGTCTTTGATATATTGAGTAGTGATTGCTGCTGTAATTGTTTCTCTAAAAGCTATTTGGTCAAGATTGAATCATTCTTAATTTGATTGTTTGAGGTTGCTGTTAAGTGCTTATATCATATTGTTTGAATAGGTTTTAATAGTGCAAGTGTATTAGTTTTTGAACTTGGTTTTCTGTGGTCTTGTAAAGAGAGGTGTTTTAGTTTTTAAATACCTATTCACCCCCTCTAGGTATATTCTAGGGTCTAAACGCAGTTTCAGTCTCCACTTCCCTACCTTATATTTTCCAGCCTGGGGTTCCAAACTTTGACTGACCAACAGAGTTTGTCGCAAAGTTTCAGCCTCGCTATCTTTATCGGCTATTGTTGGTGATAAAGGCTATTTATATGACAATATCTACTAGACCTTCACATGGCATAACTTTCTGGTCATTTGGAACTAACGCATTATGCACTTTTGGCATAACCGTAGGGAAATAACGGCAGAGGAGTTCATTCACGTAGAGACCGGTGGAGGCTCTGATCCCACAATTGAACACGACCTTGGCGGGGATCCTCCGACTGAGAAACAAATTCCTCCCAAGAATGGACTCGCCAGTCACCAACAAGAGAACTGACTCGCTCAAGCAAGCGATGGAAAATATGGTAGGGACGAAAAGCAATTACAGCTTTCTGGTCAACGAATTGCACCAACCCATAGGTGTGCTCACATTAAGAGACATAATCACTCAGTTTGCTCCTCCATGTATTGACTCAAGTATCCATGGCGGTGGATTTTTTGAATCTGCTCTAGAACAAACTGGGTGTGATGTTAAAGATCGAACTTTAGTTTGTAATCGTTAACCTTTTCTTTGGACCAAAAAAAAACATTTACCCTTTAGTGAATATGTTGGTTTAGTCATGTAACGCTTTTTATTGGACTGAAAAAGGAGGAAGAAAATGCATCAAAACTCCACAGAAGAAGGAAAGGAAATGACTTTCTGCTCTTTTCAGCCGCCTGTCTTCACTTCTTGTGCTTCCCTCCTCCTTTTTCAGCCCAATGAAAAGGGGTGGCTCAAGGCCATTTCACTATTTCAGTTATAAGAGGCTAACAGGACAGATTTCGCACGGCATGCATGAGTATAACTCCTGTCTACTTCATCCTTTACCCTAAAAACTACACTCTTTTCTCAAACACCGCAATCATCCGAAAGCAATAACATAGTAGAAACACCAAAAATGCAGAAGCAGGTACAGCTTGAAAGTGTCGCAAGATAAACAGAATTTTGTTATCATCTCCTCGCTGACATGTCTCACACACAATACAACACATGTTAATCTCTCTCACTCTGTGTTTGCGCATGGCAGGAGTGGGAGGAAGAGGACACCACATCAGCACATACCATATGGTTTCAGATTGTCATGATATAGCTGCACCTCTTGTCCCTCCCCCAAGAATTTGCCATGTTCTAGAAACAAATCCACTTTGGAGTTATTCCCACTGCGCACGAAGAACTCTTTAAGGATAGAGGATTCAGAATATAAACGGTTAAAAAGAAAAAATCTGCATCTCTTCTCGGTGATCTGGTTGATATGAATGGACAAAGCATTTATTGTCCTTTTCAACAACTAGAACAATCACCGTTCCACGGATCTCTTTGTTTAGCCTCCCTTCAAAGAATCTCCTTGCTTCTTCTTTCATGAACCCATAGTACATGGGGCACAGTTACGGCGGGACCCCTTTGGTATTCCAAACAACAAAAGACCCACTTTTCCTAAATTCACACGGCTGGAAACCACAAATAGCCTTCACCATCAGTCCCATAGCAGCGATGCTTGGAAATTGCCTCTACTCAAACTCATCTAATGTTGCCTTTGACCATTGTGGCTCACATACCACCGCTGCAGGCTTCTTGTTGGGAGATGCAGCCCGATTCTGGCACCACCTCTGAATCCAAGGATGTGAAAGTGTTACATATTGACTTTTATTCTCTGGGTCAACAGAAAAGGACTCACCCTTCTTGAACAAAACTGCATTTTGATCTACTGTGATCTTATCTTTACCATCACTTCTACCCGTCGTGGGTTCTGCACTGGTTATGCCACCTTTCAAAAAATTTCTGGAGGATTTATTGACTTTTTCATGGGAAGAGGCTTCAAGCATTTCTGAGCTCTTGGTACCATAAGAAGAACCTGAAGCTCTCAACTTGAGGCGTTTGACCCATCTGCCGCTTGGCTCTGGTCTCAGAAGGCCACCAGGACAACCACTGGATTTGGAAGTCATGGGCTCAGCTTGAGAAAGGAGGCGTTCCGCTTCCAAACTATGGGTTCTTGATGAGCTTGTCTCCCCGCAACCCACAGGGCTTGCCAAAAGAGGAAGATCAGGAAGTGCTTGATTTATATCAAATAACTCACTGTGCGGCGGCCCGCCTACTATTTCCTCTCCAGCTGAAGCATCTACAGCTTGAGATATCGGTGACTTCTCCTTGAGGTACTAAAAATACCAATATTTTGGTAATAAAATACCACATCAGATTTCAGTATTAACAGATTCATTCTTGCATAGGATGACTACTACAAGCTCAATTTAATTGGAACACAATAGGCGCCTGGTCTAGTCCTTTTTAATGACAGAAGAAAGGAAACATCATCCAAAAGATCAAAGTATAGCAAGAGTTACCTTATTTGGTAGGGATGGAGCAACACCTGCAACAAACAGGCAGCATCATAAGCCCAAAAAGAGCACGGAAAAGCTTACTATATAAGTGCAAAGTACACATGATACATACAAAGCTATTCAATAAACTTCAATAAGATCATAAATATTCGTGTTGCCCATTCAACAATGAGCATCTTGTTCTAAGTGTGATGCTGTAACCCTAGAATCCTAGTCATCAACTTTTTACAATCCATCCAATAGAATCCAGAATATCCAAGATTGGGAGTATACACACCAGGATGATGGTTCTCCTGAAAAGCATCCATGTCCATAGTATCAGTTTCAGCTGATGACTCGTTTTTCAATCCAACTGAAATGTTTAAATCTGTAACATTTTCTTTTCCACGACTGTCTGTGGAGCTCTTTAGAGGTTGCAGTTTCAATCCGCACTGAAGAGGGAAATGAAATCCTGGAGATAAACTGTGAGGCTCACGGAAAGTATTCCCTTTGAATTTAGTGAATACTGTTGAATCCCCACCTATTTGATGTTGATGTTCATCACATACGTCAACATCGGTCTTTCTTGTGATCAATAAATGGCGAGTTGTTTGGGAGAACTTGGAAGGAGTTCTAGGTGATCCTTCCATGGAGTTGACAGTGGTGTATATTCTCATAGTCTCCACATCATGAACGGAGTATGGCAGTCTTCGTAAAGAATAACATCCACCATATAGTTTTTCTGACCGGGTCCCCTCTGTGGGGCTACTCTGGCTCGGAAAAAATCCTATACCAGAATGATTCTGCATGGTCTGGCCCTGTATACCAACAAGATGCGCTTGCTGATTACTGCTTGTAGAGGGATCATTCAGTAACAGAGTCACCTCTTTCTGCCTCAGCAATGACTTCCCAGATTGATTTATTTCTTCTTGTGTCATTAAGGACTGCAGTGAAGTCCTTCCCCCGTTAGATCCATGTGGCACAATTTTTAAACTCGACCTCATAAAATCATCCTGAAGAGATGTTGAAATAGCTAAGCTGCTCGTTTCAAGATCTTTATGAGATATCACCTGTTGCTTTGAGTGGGGTGAAATGCCTCCAGGCTGAAAACAACATTCCAGAGTGTCTGTATCAGGAGAAGCCCGTGCAAACTTCGAAGGTACGCAACTCTTGCTTCTGGGGGGAGGAACATTAGTATGTCCAGAGTTGAGATCATCTCGAGAACTTAGCACTTCCCCGTGATCCATGGCTTCCTTGCTCTTCGAAGCTGAACCGCGCTCTTTCTTTTGAGACAGATTGAACATAGGAAAGGGCTGGCAAACTAATCTCTCTCCCCTTAATGTTTTTGAACTTGCTGTTGGACTCTCACTGATAACATTAACTGTCTTGGCTTTCGTAACTTCTGTATACTGTTCAGGATAAATTTCTGTTGCTATCCCTGGTCCACCAAGTACAGAGTGCTTTTTATTACCGTGAACTTCTTCCTTGGACTTGAAAGGAATTGATGAATTACTACAAGCCTGAGTAGGTGACTTACAGCTTGCGCTCGTCCAATGAGCCATCCAAACAGATTGGCAACGCTGCAATGAGTTGCCAGTCATTGTGTCTCCAGTGTAACCAGATTGTGTAACCCTACTAGACATGGTACTTGATTATCTTCCCAATCATTAACTATAACTCAGCAATGCGTCAAAGTCACCTGACATACAACTCAAAAACACACAAAAGAAGGGTTAGAGATTCCCGCTTCTTATCAGGTATAGATATACTAGTAAACAGATCGAATCTCAAAAGATCACATCTGCCTAGTACATAAGATCCACGGGACATGAAGAATATGGAAATTTTGCACAATGGCTGGTTTGATTGGCCAAAGTACTTTTATTCCATTGAATTTAGCTCGGGGATGACAGTCTCCAAATTATTTCCAACAACTTAAAAGAATAATCAAGCAAAAGCGCCAAAATTACTTCAGTCAATTGCAGTATTCAGGCAGACATTCTTGCCTTTTCAGAAAGTTTAGGCGAAAAGCAGGCTCCTCCGTTTTCTTTGAGACTTTCCCTCCGCACAAAAAGTGTTTTTCTTGAAGACCGGAAACGCCATGAATAAAAAAACGAAGTGTATAACAGAATTGGCAACACAAGAAAAATAGTTGGATAAACTGATGCATTCATGAACTTATAGATTCTTCATAAGAACGAAATAGGACAGAATATGCTTAAGCTTAACCAATATGCTCCCTTTTTTATCTCCCCTTCATTTCACAAACCCAGTTAACTGGCATAGAAATACTATAACAGCCGCTTGCGGGCCTTGTAAAATGCTACTACTTTTTCGTCTGCAAAAAATAATATCAAATACTACTTGTTATGCTCTCGAGTGTTGATTAACATGATGAAGTTTACCATTATCTATCAGTTTTTGCCTTTGTGACAAACGAGTCATAATTGGATCAAATCAGAGAAGATCATAGGCGTTTCAAACATGAATCCCCTCCATCGCCTATTTAAACTTAAACTTAAACTTGTTGAGCACAGAGTATGGAAGCACTATACTACGTTTAAAGTCATACACCAATACTACTAGTGTTAGACTCGGATGCTTTTGCAGCAAGCGGCAAGTTGGCAACTTCTAGGGTGAAGCAGCCTGGAAGCAGATTTTGAAACGAACTATGACGCTAATAAAATTTCTTAAACGCTCACTCTCCATTTCCACAGTCATTTTGATAAGAGGTACAATTCTTCAAAAGTTTGATTAGAAGATACAAAATAAACATCCAAATATATAACTTACTCACCGCCGGTGACAAATACTTATGTTATGACAGTGGCATCAAACTCCAGCGAGAGGCCGTAGATCCAGAGGGAGAGATCGAAACAGAAACCGGAGGCACAGATACAGAGAAAAAGAGTGCCTTGAATGTAGAGAAAAATGGAAAATTCAACTACTTGGGTGTTTGCAAAAGTATAAATAGGAATAGGACTGACGGAAGAGGAACAAGAGCTGGATTTAAGAGAGAAGGAAAAGAAAGTAGAGAATTTGGAGCCGAGCTTCGCTCTGCTGCTGCTCAGCCACATTCGTTGTACGCTCTAAGCCGGGGGAGTGAAAGTGAGATGGTGGATGATGGAACCGAAATTATCGTAATAACAAGGTTAATATATGTATGTAAAAATTGATTTAATTTTTTTGATATGAAAAATATAAATTTAGTCTATTTGATTTCAGAAAGTGATAAAATGAAGTATCAATGATAAGCGAAAATAGAATTATAGAGACTAAATTTATGTTTTTCATATCACTAGGACTAAAAATTTCAAATAAGCTGTAAGAAAAATGATAAATAATTCAGTCGAAATTAGTTAAAATCAGTCGGTTACCACTAAGCATATTTAGCATCAAACAAATTATAAGGCTATTTTTTTTCTTTTCAACACGTAAGACTAATTTCCGCAAATTTCAGATAGTATCTCCAATTTTAAACAGACTGTTAAATTATAAGAAAATTTGTTGTACAAAAATTGTAAAAAAAAACAAAGAAATAGAAAAATGCATATAATTAAGTAAATAAATAAATGTTTGGTGTTACTTAGTTTCCAATTCTTAGGTAATAAAAGGTAGTTAAAGTCAATGATTTTAAATCAATAGGTTATCTTATTCAACTTCATATGAAATCTCCTCCTTTCTATAGGAGAGATCGGACCACTCCCAAGAAGAAGCGAAGCCCCGTCATAGGAACTGTATTTAAACGTTAGAAAGTGTCAATTGGTCGGACAAGATTCTCCCGACGAACCCGAATCTCCGGCCAGCTGTGCGTGTGGGTTCTGACTTTGAGTTTGTCACGGAAAAATGAGGGTGAGAGAAAATAACCAATGCTCCCCAATAGCAAAAGAGAATAACTTGGGGACCCGTGCCTGACGCTAGGATTTTTGAGTTTGAGATATTTATAATTTTTTAAATTAAATATTATTTAATAATATTTATATAAAAAAATTTCAAAATATGAGTTTTATAATAAATTTGATTTGGTGTATCTATCTTTTTTTAAAACTATATTATATAATTTAAATAATTAATCCTCGTCCACCGACAGGTCTACGCTACCGTGCCTTTGGTCACATGTATGCCAAGGACTTTAGTCATCCCAATCATGGGCCCCTCTGTGATCAAAAGCTTCGGTGCAATTGAGGTTAAAGGAACTGCTTCATTATCAGCGCGAGCGACGTGCCCAGCAAAAATTTTGGGTTAATTACAAAAATTCTAACTAACTTATACCCCAATTTTAAATGTCCTCCTCCTAAATTCGAGCTCGTTTGTCTCTGCAAACTATATTTTTCGTTGCGATTTCATTCTTCAACCTACTAAAATTGTTATATCGAACAGTTTTTGTCTCACTTTAACGATACGTAGTCTTCTCCTTACTTGAAAAAACGAAGTTACCCTCGTTTGAGTTCTTATTAGTCTTCTACAATGATTTTATCAATTTGTAGAGTCAAAAAATAATATGTAGTTTTGCTGATTTTTTTTATTAAAACAAAAAAGATGACTCACTTACAATCAAACTGGTCAAATTTGTCTTTTCAAGCAAGGAGAAGATTACGTATCGATAAAGTTGGACAAAAATCGTTTGATATAAATTCATTAAATTGAGTGATGAAATCTCAATGAAAAACATGATTTGTGAGAGAAAGTTACAATACATTCGAGTTTATAGGATATTTGAGATTAATATATAAGTTGACGAAGGATTTTTATAATTAACCTAAAAATTTCGGTTCTGGCGGGGCTAAGGATGGACCGAGTCGAGCCGATCGAAGAGGCAGAGGCTAGGGACGAGCTGGATGGAAAATGGACGGTCGGTATGGCCACGTAACCGTAGGATATGTTCGATGATAATATCGCCACGCACCGGGCTTGGCAACCAGACATATTTAGCTCTGGCCGTCTTTTGTCCACGTCATTTCCGTACTGAACGAACAGAGGCCGTCTTTTGTCCACGAACTTCGTTTTTCTTTCTATTCCTTGCGCTGCGTCAATTGAAAAAGGAATTTGCAGACAGGAGGGTTAATTCCAAATGTTAGGCGAGAGATCAACGGCATTATGTTGCGTTTGTTCAAAATTTTTTATAAAATATTTCACTGATTCACAATAAAATACACAAATCTTCTATCAAATTATAATTATTCATTACAAAAAATATAAAAAATTACATCTCTCTTTACTTTTTCACTAAATTCAGTACTAACACTAAACCTAATACCAAAAATTTTACAACACAAATATAATATTTATTTGTTTTTAATAAAAATATGGCTAATTATTATGGATATCTGTTGGATTTAAGGTGGTATTTGAACATTAATACGTTGGAATTGTTAAAATTTTAGAGTATAAAATTGATAAAAAAGTGAAAAGGTTTAAAAAAATTAAATAAATATTATAATAATAATAATTTGAAAAAGAATAAAAAAATTATTTTATAATCATTTTAATTATGCCTAAAATTTTAGTTGACATTCAAATTGTAAAATAGCTTAAACCATTTTCTTACAACACAACTCATTAAAAAAAAAATTTACAGACCAAGATTGTT
The DNA here is from genome assembly GCA_963930655.1 of Myrica gale. NCBI lineage: Eukaryota > Viridiplantae > Streptophyta > Magnoliopsida > Fagales > Myricaceae > Myrica > Myrica gale. The sequence goes on along the minus strand of OZ005612.1, from coordinate 18,496,327 downwards.
TCTAGGCAGTGGAGTTCACCATGTTATCGTTGTTTGACTCGATGCATTTTTCTTTGTTTGGATGTTTCTTTAAATTAAGCCTTAATTAGTCTATTAATTTTTAGAGTGTTGTCCAATATCAAACTGGTTCTTAGAGTAAGTTTCGTCTTACATTAATCCTTATAAAATTATTATTGTCTGATGTAGTCATTTCGTCAACTCAAGTGACCTGTAAATAGAAAAATCTCACGTGGCTCACAGAAATATATGTTAACCAATTACTAATAACCATATGTCTTCCATAATTTTTCAAATCACTCAAAATTCCAAGTATGATTAATCCCTATTAATTTTAATTTTACTTCAAATTCTCTATGTCTAACAGGAAAAAAAATCTCTTGATAACTCTCCGTTATTTTAACTACGATAGAGAATTTGAGATGTAATTAAAATTAATAAAAACATACGGATTGATTTGATAATTAATGAGGACACATTATTTATTGACAAATGATAATTTATGAAATTATTTTTCTTTGTTGTTTAAGTTGGTAGACAAGTTCACGTAGGAAAGAATAAATGCACACCTCTTCATTTTTCCCACGTGCTTCTTTTGATAATTTATATAATGCAGAACAGTGAATCAATAACAATATTGCTTCCACTACAAGCTCGCCTAAAACTTCTTTGGAAACTAGCAGCGGGTGCTATGGCTGTTCGTGGTAAACTGCATTTCATGCCTTCAAACTACAAGCTTGCCTAAAACTTCTTTGGAAACTTGCAGCGGGTGCTATGACTGTTCGTGGTAAACTGCATTTCATGCATGATAGACTCTCTGCGAAGTTTTTTCTTTGCCCTCTCTGCAAAGAAGAGCCTAAAACTATTGAGCATCTGTTCCTTAGATGCCTCTGATCCAATTTTTGCGGCTCAATGCTAGCTGGCCCCTCAACTTGGCGAATCTACAACATTTAATTGGATATCCATTCGTGGAGCACCTGTCGTATGAATCCCTCTTCCTCCTTGGGTATTCATCATGTCTATGATAAAGACTTCCTCCTTCAAGCTGCTGTGATTTGTGACATCATTTGGTTCTCTCGAAATCTCTCGGTGCATCAAGATTAGAGTCAGTCCTCCTGAGATGGTAATTAATATGAATAGAAGACCTGAAGATCACCTTGCTACTTGGTCTGTTTCGGATGTTGCTACCCTTTCTCGTTGGTGCCCACCTCTTCCCGGTTTACACAAGGTCAACATTGATGCTGCCACTCGAGGAAGCACAACTTTTTTGAGGGTGGTTTGTCGGCCCCCCTAATGGCTCTCTTATTCATGCCTGGGGTGATTCTGTCTTCACTTCGAATCCTTTTCTTGCTGAGATTCGTGCTGCTCTCTCTACCTGCCAATGGGTGTCTCGCATTGGTCTTGAGTATGTAATTTTTGAAGGAGATTCTCTCATTTGTTGTCGTGCTATCTGCGAGCCTGTCGAAAGCCCTCTGAGTGGGCCTATTGGTGTTATTAGAACCTTTCTTGCTGACCATCCGGATTGGATATTTTCTTGGGCGCCTCGTCGTCAGAATCAAATCAATTGCTCGCCACTCGTTTTGGTCCAAAGGACAGGTTTATTTAGCCGCCAATTTTGGGTCTCAAACAGTTTTGACACGTCAATCATACTCCAAAATTTTTAGACTATGTCTGTTCTAGTTCTCAAAACAGTTTTTGTTTTTATATTTGTTTGGAAGTAGTGTAAATTCTCTTGAGATTGGCGAAAAGTTAGTTAAAAATTGTTGAAATTTGTAAAAAGTTATTAGGATTGGTGAAAATGTATTGAAATTGATGAAAAAATTATTGAGATTGTTGAAAATGTATTAGAATTGATGAAAAAGTCAGTGAGAAATTTTTGAAAATTTTTTGAGAACTTAAACAAATATAGTCTTAACTTTTACACCTACACATTCTATTTTTCATGACAAACCCCAATAAAGTAAACATTCATAAAATTTCGGGAATATTCTTTAAAATTTTGGCAAACAAACAACACATTTATTTCTCCTGTGGACTTTGTTGACCCACCTTGAGGTGGTCTTATTTTATAATAACGTTTGTTTGCTTAGAAAAAAAAATATTGCTTCCACTAGCTAGATTACTTAAGAGTATTTTCTACAATTTCAAAATACAAATACTAACACAATTATCTACCATTAGTATATTTGTCAACATTGTTCATGACCGATCTCTTTCTACCCGTCAAACAAAAAAGCTTTCTAACAAAACGAGATGATGAAAGCAAAAATCATCTGTCTTTCTTTAAGAGGTCTTCATTTCTTTACAAAACGCATATTTGTAACTTTGTTTGCTAAAAGAAGACAACATCATTATTCTAAACCAACACTTCTCTTTATTTTCAGATCCTTTTGCCTAAGAAAAGTATTCAATCGTTTTCCATGTGAATTAGAAGATATGTGTTACCTTTCACCTCGAGAGCATGGAAAATAGCCAGCGGGACTGTAGTTTAATTGGTACCATCACTAATTCCTTAACTTTAAGATCAGGAATTGGAGTAGATATAAGTTAAAATTGATTGCAAAAATAAAATATGACCTTAGGTCTAGTGTATGAGCTGTGTCTAGTTGGTGGTCTTACAGGTGCTGTGGTGATAGCTCGCCAAATAGATAATAATTGTGGTTCAAACTGAATATTCTATAACGAAAATATTCTTATAATCACGTTAAAAAAAGATTACTACGCTAGTTAAATTTTTATTTAGGGAAAAAAACATAGAGATGGAAAGTGGCCACAGCGGCATGCTTACCTTCTGGTGGCACAGGTAATGTTTGTTTCCCCCAACAATTTGGGGCATGAAAATTTCCACTAAAACAAATACAGTCCAATATTTTTAACTTTTATACATATATACTCTACTTTTCACAAACCCCAATAAATCTAGATAAAATAAAAATTCTCAAAATTTCGAGAATATTTCTTAAAATTTTGACAAACAAACATACCCACAATCTCGGGCTGTTCTCCCCCTTTCCCGCAAGAATAATCTGTATACGTTCGATCCTAAGAAAACATTAGTAAATGCTCTTTCGCACGACATCTTAAATCTTTTTTATTTCCGACTGAAGAAGAGTAATTACAAAAGATTATTTTAGGAAAGCATATTTTGCTTTTTAATAATTGATTTTTGAGCATCAAACTAGTTATTTGCAGTTACCCGGAAGAAAATACGAACTGCCTATTTGGGAGACCCAAATAAAACCAAAACGAGAATATTCCACCGAATATAAGCACATCCTCGTCAAAAAAAAAACGACAGGACGTTTGTAGAGAACTAGCGACTCAACTCACGGCGTGACGTTTCCCGATAATTCGTAATGAATGACAATTATGACATGGCGTTGAGGAGAGTCAAGAGGAAACGACACGACGTCTACGGAAAATATACGAGGCACACCAAAATCATTTACCCGCCGGTCTAGGCGCTGGCAATAAGAATGTGTGTAACAACAGCCCGGTGACTCCGCCTTCAACGGTTCAACCGCGTCACTGTCCGTAATAGTACGAATTGCATCTTCCTAAGTTTTTTAAAAACAGCAGAAAAATTATACCAAATAAAAGAAAATGAAAAATTGATAGCCTTCCCCCTTGCAGATCTGCTAACTTCTCGCTTCCTTACATCAATTTCTGTCTTCGCTCCCTAAGCTCGGAATTACAGTCATCCAAGGTCAGCTTCCCAACTTCCCCAACCAACATTTTCATTCCCGATTAACCTCCATTTATTTTGGGATTTCGATCTTCGGCCTCCTTTATGGTTGGTAATTGTCGATTTTATTTGTTCTCCTTTTTCAACCTTGCATTTTATCTTTGCGCTGAGTTTGCTGTGGTATCTACCTTATACATCTTAAAGAAACTTGTCTGTTTCGTGTATGGAACCCTAACCCTAACTCTCTGTTTGGTTTCCGAGAAAGAGGTAGAGAAAAGGAAATAAACGATCGGATCTTACTTAATTTTTTGGAATAATTACTGCTGATGTGTTCCATTTTGATAAGTTTTGGTTTAGGTATTCTTGTCTCTTTAACTTCCTCTCTCTCTTCCCCACCCCCCTTCCTTGGGGCGGCATAGTTGGGGGCTGTGTGTCTCTAGATTCAAATTGGACATTCTATTCCTACATTTGTTCACTAATTTAATCAAATTATGGTTTTTGTTGTTGTCCATTTTCATGCAGATAAATTGTAATGTGGTTTAAGTATTCCTTCATTTAGGGCCTGTTATATAGTACAAATAAATGGAAATGCATGTAGTGCATCTTTGTTTGTATGTATACCCACAGAGGCATAAGCTTTGTGATTTATAAATCCAATGTATTTCATGGGGTACGGTCAGTTTTGATTGGAGCTTACTTTTTTTTGTTTTTATGAGCTATTGGAACTTACTGTTGTATTGTGAAGGTTGAAGCGGATGGAGGGAGTTGGAGGAGACAGTGTGGGGGCGGCGGCAGCACCTGTGAACCAGTTTTGGCAAGATATTTGGAGGCGGTACCAGTATTTTCTGGATAAGTCGACTCCTCATACAGTCTACAGATGGATTGGGACCGTTTTCATAGTTTTGACTTACATTTTGCGGGTTTATTATGTTCAAGGGTTTTACATAATCTCGTATGGCCTGGGGATTTACCTGCTGAATTTGTTGATTGGGTTCTTGTCGCCTTTGGTTGATCCAGAGATGGAAGTTTCAGATGGGGCTTTCCTGCCAACAAAAGGTTCCGATGAATTTAAGCCATTCATTCGCCGGCTTCCGGAGTTCAAGTTCTGGTAACTGAAGATTTTTCTTATCGTCTGCTTTTTGGTTGGTTTGGTGTGAGATATTTTCTTAATTTCTCTGTGATTTCCACTTTAAGTGATGTGGTTCTGACATTCTAAAGTAGACTGCTTGTCTATCATCCTCGTATTTGTTTATAGCTTGCTTTACTTAGTTGGGGTTCTATGCCTTTTGAATTGCTACTTTTATGTCTTATTCTTCTTCATCAGAGAGTGCGGATGGCATGTTTTTATTCTCATTATTCAAGGTAAAGAAATGTGAAAGTGAGCAAAGTAACAATAGGCCATTGATTCTGAAATGAAAGTTTTGAAAAAATATGGAATTGTATAACCATATGGCTGTTTCTAAAAGCTCTAATTTTGCTCAGCCATTTTTCCCCTTGGAAAATAATCAAGATCCACTATAGAAACCAGCTTTTGAAGATGTGATAGTATCAGGGAATTGCCAACAAGCTCCAGTTCAAAGTGCATTACATCTCCCCAATAAAAAAAAGGGTTTTTTTTTTTGGGGGGGGGGGTGTCATGGGTTATAGGCCTGTTGGGTACAGATCTAAAACTAACAAGACACAAAAAAGCAGAATATCGGTGAATTGCCTTTTAGGTTTCTTAGTACCCAGATTAATTCCCTGAGGGTGGCTCTTGTGCTTCACTCATGTATACATCTCCTTGCCTTCTGTAAGTATGTTTGTCTTGCTACTGCAAAGCTGCCCTACCTCACAGTCTCTGATTTTATGAGGAAGATGCATAGGAAATGCATAAAGTTCTACAACATGTACACTGAATGGTTGTTTATTTTGAAACATTAATAATTGTTTCTGTATGACGGTTAGTCCTATACTAGGGGTTGTACATCCTTTTTACCTTCAGATCTCCCAAATTTCCTAGAATGCAAGGAGTGTGGTGGAATTTGATCTTCTAGAGTGCCTTAGTCAAGCCCTTTTTGGCTTATGTCAGGTCTGTCAACTGTCAATCATGGGCTGTCTTTTGTTTTGGGAAACCTTACATTTAATTGTTTGGTATGTTATTTACAAGCTGATCATGATTCTTTTCTATTTACATCCAGATACCCTGCTTGTTCTTCTCTAGGCACATGGTCTCTGATCACCTGAATGGCTTTGTTTAGTGCGGTAGTTAAATTATTCATTTCTTTTTTATTTTTCGGTTACCATTGTTAAGATCGCTTAGAAGCTTAGTAAGTCATGAATGTGTTTACAATTTTGTCCAGTACACCTCCTCTCATCTCACCAACTGGCAGTTTGATTTCAAGTACAAAAAGTCAATCTTGTGAGTGAGCATAATACAAGGGTATACTGGCTGGGAATTATGCATTAGTAATTCCTGTAATTTTGCAGTTACAAAAGCCTTCCCCAGTATCATGGGATAGCTTCCGGTCTTTTCTCTTAATGCATTCAAGGATAGTATTTTCCTTTGGAACCCTTTTGTGATGTATCTTGTGGTGGTTAAATATTTTGTCTTTCTTCGTTGATGACTATTTGATCTGAGACTGAATTTTTATTTTTATTTTCCAGTTATTTCACAAGAATAAAAACCACGAGATTGTGTAAATGTTAAGGTTTTTACTGTTTGCTGTCATGTTTCCAGGTACTCCTTCACCAAAGCTTTCTGCATCGCTTTTGTCATGACCTTCTTTTCTATGTTTGATGTTCCTGTCTTCTGGCCTATTTTACTTTGTTACTGGATCGTCCTGTTTGTCCTTACAATGAGGCGCCAAATCGCACACATGATCAAATACAAATACATTCCTTTCAACATTGGGAAGCAGGTTAGATTCTTATGGTTCCAAATGTTTTTGTCTATTGGGCCAGAATATATGTAGAAGCAACTCTAATTGGTGTTTCTGCTAAAAGAATTCAAATGCAGTTAGCTTCCATTGCCAAATGAGCAACCTTTCCAGTAATTGATTCTGGTGATTGAAAAATTTACTTTTCTTTTTGACAGAGATATGGTGGCAAGAAGCCTTCTTCAAGTAGTAGCGGCTCCCGTGGGGACTGAAGCTCCTCGAAATTTATGATTAGAGCAAATATGAATTTACCAGATGGCCCAGAAAAAAAATGCTAAAAAGAATGCGAAGATTTAGGATAGCAGAAGTTTTTACTTTGGACATGTACCATGTTATGGATTGTAATATGCAGTCACAAATTTAAAGTTCAATCCTGTTGTCTTTTTATGATGCCAGAAGAAATGTTGATGTTTCAAGGGAACATTATTGTTTACACACACTAGGATTCAATTGTGCTTTTGAATACTTTCAATGTATCTGCCTCATGCAGAACATTCCAGTGGCATAGTCTCCTTTATTATTGATAGTAGATTTCTGTGCAGCTGTGCTAATGAATGTTTGGCGAGTGGACTCCTGCGCTCACTGTCGTGCTCGCTGGGCCGCTCCTCCCCCTCCACGGGAAGTATCCCTCTTTCCAGCAATCATGAACTTCCTGCAGCATTTCCACGGGGGACCCACACTAATTCGTTCTTTTGTCCGCTCCTTTTTGTTTTATTCTGCTTCTTTATGCTTATCTGTAGAAAAGGAAGGGGGGGGGGGGGGGGTGTGGGGGTGTTTACAAAATGTTGCTGTGGTCGGTAACAGGAATATTGCAGCAGCAACTATGCATCACTTGTACTAGCCGCTAGGTCGGTCGGTCCCGTGTTTAGCTTTGTACTCCGATCGGATTCAGGTATGAAATGTGATCTGTTTCATAAATTATAATCAAATGACCCCCAAAGGGTTTGGTGTGGTGGTAAGGCTTCGGCTTGGGTTCTAACATGCTCAAAGTTCGAGCCCCAACACCCTCATTATCGCCCTTGACTTACCCGTTCCCTGGGTTGTGGGGTCGGTCCAGAAGGCCAGGGTTTGTACTTCAGGGTTGGGCCAAAAGGGTCCGACTTTGGAGAATTTTCTCGTCATAAAAAAAAATTATAATCAATGATTTAATGCAATTACAGCTACCAAACGACAGTTGCAATGAATCGATTTTTTTTTCTGAAGACCCTAGAAAAAATGTTATTGCTGAAAATATGTAAGCTCCATTTCAGACCACAATGGTGAGAATGAATATTTTAATCTGACCCCTCAGAATGTAGTATTAATCATGAAGGCAAGACGGCAAGACCTTGGTTTTTGTTTCTTTTTTCAGGAAAATTCGGACACTTATTCAATGGACCCTATTTAAGTGGCAAATTCTGTGCGCATTTGAACCTGCGAAACCCATACCCCCTCAACACCCTCCATTGCCACATAAGCTACCACTAGTTAGTAGGGTTGTACAATCTCGGAGTACGGCACCTACACTAGGTAGGCCGATTTTTAAATAATTGTCACCTACACCTACACTGTTAAGGGCAAAAATCAGCTCTTAGCAGTGTCAGTTTCCAGTTATCCTACATTCATAGTAAGCCATTTTTTTAGCATTTTACGCACTTGACCCAATGTATTCTTTTTTCTTTTGGTCCATTAATCACATATCAATAAAATCTAAACTAATGAAATCCAAAATCAATACAATTAAATATCATCTTAAAAGATAATATGAGAATTTAAAGTCCAAAGTAATAGAGACGTAACTGTAATAATATCATAAAGATGGGTAACTCCTTCAAAACCCCTACTCATCGATCTCCGTCGCCAAGATGGGTAACTCTACACAATATATTTAAATTCACCAAGTTATATTTAATACACCAAGCTATTGCAAGTAGAAACTATTACCTTTGTTACATTAGGATGGTCAAGCTTGTGCCAAACGACAACCTCTTATGTAAAAGCTGCTCTAAGAGAAGCAATTTCAGCCTCTGACATGTGGCCCTCTTCCCCCCAATCAAGAAGTTTAATTGAGAATGATGAAATCAATGTTGAATTTGACTCAAAATAAGATCTAGAAAACTTCTTAAGCTAATACCTAAAACAACAACAATCATGAAAGAAATATAACCAACCCTATCAAACATTATTTGATTTGTGATCAGATGATAACTACAAACCATATCGATTCTTCTATTTCTTCATTTCCTCCTATGTGACATAATTAGTGATCAACTAAAGATTGAAGGGCTTGATTTGTCTAGCAACTCAAAATGGTAAATTATAAGGCACTTTTGAGTTGTAAAGATGAACATCCATTTGACGGCCTCACATATTGGTGGAAAACACAAGTCACCATCATCAAGTTAATCACACTTTTACTTCTCAACTATCTACCCCACAAGATGGAGGTTTGAAATGATTGCATATCATAAATAAATTAAGACACACAAAAGTTTACCGAGAAGAAGAAGAACAACAACAACATAAACAACAACAAAAACTTTGAAGTTAATGAGGTCGCTGTCAACCTAACTCAGCCCCGTGAATCAAGAACTTTGTAGATCTAGATCTACCAAGGACTAACCACTCTTGATTTTCAAATTAAAATGAAAAAAAAAACGCAGGGGGTTATTTACAGAAAGAAGCACAAAACTACACTCTTGGTTGCTAATAAAACTTAGGGATATGAAAGAATGGAAGTGCAGTCATATTTCATTCTGCTTGCCTTTTTTAGAATCCAATCACTTCACCTAACTCCTAAGCATAATACCCATATTTAGCTTAGTTAAGTGAAAATTGTTGTTGCCTAAGGCCCAAACTGCAAAGTTTAGTATACATCCTCCATTTCTTCATATATAAAAGCAGTAACAGATGAAAAAAATACAACGTGCAAATTTGAGGAACTAGCAAATTATCAAGTAGAAACTAAACTAAAAAACTAAAAAAAAACTTAGTTTCCCGGTACTCGAGAACCCGTTGGCAGGTAAATCGGGAACTGGGAAAAACTCCGATTTAAAAAAAACGAAACCTACACCGACACTGATTAGGCCGAGTACTGAAAATCTAGTGCTAGCCCTACTAGTTAGAGCCCGAGCTTTTGCCTATCAAAGAAAAAACATCTGAAATTTTTATTATATTTTGTTGGAATATATTTTTTGTTTCATTTCTCTTTGGGCCTTTTTTTCATTTCTCTTTGGGCCTTTTTTTTGGCCCCCTTCTCTCTCATTTTCATGCATCCACCGGAGATTTATGAATTATATTACTTATCCAAAAAAAATTTAAGCTTAATTGCATCATAGGCCCTGTTGTATTCAATGCAAAGAGGCCTCGAGGTAAAGATTTCGACAATTAGGCCCTGAACCTCTAATTTATACTCTGAACCTCTAAACCCTCCCAGAACCCTAAAACACCAAATTCAGGAAAACGGAACCCTATGGGAAAGGTCAAGGGAAAACATCGCTTGGACAAGTACTACCGCTTAGCCAAAGAGCATGGCTACCGGTCCCGAGCCTCATGGAAGCTGGTCCAGCTGGACTCCAAGTTCGGCCTCCTCCGTTCCGCCCACTCGGTCCTCGACCTCTGTGCTGCCCCTGGCGGCTGGATGCAGGTGGCGGTGCAGCGTGTCCCCGTCAGCAGCCTCGTCCTCGGCGTCGACCTCGTCCCCATCGCGCCCATCCGCGGCGCCCTCGCCATCGAGCAGGACATTACCAAGCCGGAGTGCAGGTCCCGCATCAAGAGCCTCATGGCGCAACACGGATGCGTCACCTTCGATTTGGTCTTGCACGACGGCTCACCTAATGTCGGTGGCGCCTGGGCCCAGGAGGCCATGAGCCAGAACGCCCTAGTTATCGATGCCGTCAAGTTGGCCACGCAGTTCTTGTCTCCCAAGGGAACTTTTGTCACCAAAGTAAGGAGTTTGATTTGGTTTTGAACTTTTGAGCTTTTGATTGTTTGCTTATTTTCTCTCTTGTATTAGGTTTTCAGGTCACAAGACTACAGTTCTGTCCTCTACTGCCTCAAGCAGGTGATCTTCTGCTTCTTTATTGAGGGATCTTGCTGGAATGTAAACAATGCTGAATTTCTTTTTCCTCATGTTGGAATTTGCTTTGCAGTTATTTGAAAAGGTTGAGGTGGATAAGCCAGCAGCTAGTCGTTCAGCATCTGCAGAGATATATGTTTTGGGTCTCAAGTACAAAGCCCCTGCAAAGATTGATCCACGTCTTCTTGATGTGAAGCATTTATTTCAGGGATCCACTGAACCACAGCGGAAGGTAAACGATATGTAACTCACAGTAAAATGACTTCTCTTAGTTACATTTTCATTTGTTAGTATTGAGTACTGTCGTGTCATTGTTTTCATTGGATGAATCATGATGTAGGTAGTGGATGTGCTTAGAGGAACGAAGCAAAAGAGACACCGCGATGGGTAAACCTTCTTTAACTTTTGGTTTGATTAAATTTGTCATCTTCCTGAGACAATCACATTAACAATGTTACGTGTTTCTTCTTGGAAATCAGTGTAATACCTCATATTGTTAAGAATTGATAATGCGCATGAACTCTTCTGTATAGAAAAAAAGCCGCATGTATTACAATTTAACATGGTTGAAGTATTTTTCTGTGTTTGTTAAGGTATGTGTGTTGTTATTGTCTAAAAGGAAATACAATTGCAGTGTGTGTTGGTGTTTTTACTAATTAGACTCTAATACAGGTATGAGGATGGAGATACGATTTTAAGAAAAGTGTCCTCAGCTGCTGATTTCATTTGGTCTGATGCTCCTCTTGAGATCCTTGGTTCAGTTACTTCTATAGCCTTTGATGATCCAGCTAGTTTTCCCATTAAGGATCACATGTTGACAACGGAAGAGGTAATATTTATCTTGTCTCATCATTCTAGAAAAGCTTTATGGTCAAGTAATGCTGTAAGTAGTTTCGATGACAGTATAGAATGCTTTTAGGAGTTTCAACTAATTCAAGTGCAACTGTCTGTCAGGTCAGAACTCTTTGTGATGATCTGCGTGTTCTGGGCAAGCAAGACTTCAAACATTTGTTGAAGTAAGCTGCGTTCTTTAATTTTTCTTCTAATAAATTTGTACGTCCTTATATCTGTTTGTTTAGCATAATGTCGTTTCTTGCTTTTATTTTAAATTTGCAGCATTTGTTGCTTTTGCTTCTTTCTTTCAAAGAGAATGGTTACTCGATTTTGAGTAATATGTTGCCATGTTTTTGTCCGGATGTAGGTGGCGGCTGCACATAAGAAAGGCCCTATCTCCTACACAAAAGGCCAAGTCAACTACTAGCACAGATGTTGTAAGTGAGAATAAGGAGGATGAAGATGATAGAATACTCAATGAAATGGAGGAGCTGACGTATGCTATGGAGCGCAAGAAGAAAAGAGCAAAAAAGCTTCTCGTAAAAAGACGAGCTAAGGTGTGGTTTTAGGATATGATAACTGCTTTGGCAGTTGAGCTTTTACTTAACTTGTTGTAACATGGTATTTACAATAATCTCTGCTAAACAAATTAAATAGATGAAATGCCAATCAGAGTTGATTTTACAGATACAAATACGTTCTTGGAAAAGCTACAATGATTTGAAAATAAGCTTTATTTGGACTTTTGTTTGATTTGGGAACTTGTATGGTACAACATTTTATCTTGTCGAGAACAAAAGATCTTAACCATGGTGGTTTTGCAACGGCTTTTATCTGCTTCAGAATAAAATTAATTGTCTTTTTCCTTCTACCTTCTGGAGTTTTAATTTTTCTTTTTGGGTAGCATCTTCTGGACTGCATGTACCAGAAATCCCTAACACTTTTTGTTGTTCCTAACTCATAAACTGCTCTAAATATGCAATACCAAGGCATTTTAATCTGGTTTTAAAGGTGACTAAAATTTGTTTATTGTTTAGTACATTTTAATCAAGAGTCATTGAATGCTCATTGCCTCGCAACTAGGCAATCACCTAGCTGAGCTCTTGCTTTACTTTGTTCAAATTGTACAGGACAAGGCGCGGAAGGCAACTGGTATGCAGATTGATGCAATGGAAGATGGTTATGTTGATCACGAGTTATTTTCTCTTTCGTCCATCAAGGTATGTGATCACATGACTACGTTCCTCCTGTCCCCGTCCTTTTTCTTCTTTCCTTGCACTTTTCCTTCTTTCCTTGCATAGGTATTAGAAGCAGGGAATTGAATTTCTGGTCTCCGAGATGATGTCTCAAGCCACCCTTAGGACCTTGTTTCTCCTCTTTTGAGTTTAATGAATGGTTATGACAGTTTTAGTATCTTCCTAATGTCTTGACATTAAATTGGTGGGATAAAAAACTAAAGAACATGTCCCCGACTACAGTCCTCTTCTTGTTCTTTGTTTTTCTTCTCTTTAATAAGATTGGCTTACTTATAAAAAAAACTAAAGAACACGAGATAAATAAAACTGAATGCAAAAATCTCCAACTCTCTGAAAGCTACATCATGGTGGCCGTTTGATGGTTCTCAGGGTAAGAAAGACTTGGCAGCAGTGGACTCCTCTGAATTTGATGATGAAAATGGAGGTGAGAGATATCCTGTAAATGAGAAAACCCGTTATGTAACCCAAGAGCATTCATCCAGTGATATCGACTCTGATGAAGAACGCAGAAGGTTATTTGTCCTATAACTGATTCTAAGTTGATGACAGTCTGTGGTGTTGTAATATCTTTAACTAAATGACATATTGTGATATAGGTATGATGAACAAATGGAAGAGTTTCTTGAGCAGGCCTATGAACGATTTGTGGCAAGAAAGGAGGGAAGTACAAAGCAGCGGAAGCGTGCAAAACAAGCCTATTCCGATGATGCAAAACTTTTAGAGGTATAGAGCTCTTGTATTGTGTGGAGATCCGTGGAAATCATCATTTTTCACCTTGTTTCAGTTTCTGATTCCCGTAAAGATCTTGGACCCTTCAAATGCGTGCTAACCTGTTTTGTCATGGAAGTGCAAATATGTGGGATCAAGAGAGAACTTCTGTTGCACGATTGTTTGCGCTGACAGGTTTGGTTCTCATTTTTGCTGTGCAGGAAGGTGATGGTGATGGGGATGATAATGTGCAGTCCGATTACGATTCGGACAGAGATCAGGGTCATCAAGAGAAGAATCCTCTCATGGTACCAATTGATGAAGAGGTGCCAACTCAAGAGGAAATTACAAACAAGTGGTTCAGCCAGGATATCTTTGCTGAAGCTGTAGAAGAGGGAGATCTGGAGAAGGATGATAGTGAAATGCAGGTCGAGAGGCAGGAGGAGAAACTTTCCATCCAAAACAAGGCTAAGGCAACTTTGGCAAACCGCACTGCTGGGTCTGATCACCCTCAAGTTTCTAAGGCAGATGACTATTTTGAAGTTGTCCCTACCCCAGCAACAGATTCAAGTGATGACTCATCCTCTGATGAGTCAGAGGATGAAGATGTCAATACAAAGGCTGAGATATTGGCCTGTGCGAAGAAGATGCTGCGGAAGAAGCAAAGGGAGCAGTTACTGGATGATGCTTACAATAAGTACATGTTTCACGATGATGGCTTGCCCAAATGGTTTTTGGAAGAGGAAAGGAGGCACCGCCAACCAATTAAGCCGGTGACCAAGGAGGAGATTGCTGCAATGAGAGCTCAATTCAAAGAAATTGATGCCCGGCCTGCAAAGAAAGTGGCTGAGGCCAAAGCCCGGAAGAAGCGCGTTGCCCAGAGGAAGCTTGAGAAGGTTCGTAAGAAGGCGAACATTATATCAGACCAAGCAGACATCAATGATCGCTCGAAGAGGAAGCAAATTGAACAACTATATAAGAAAGCTATTCCCCAAAGGCCTAAGAAGGAAGTTGTGGTTGCAAAGAAAGGAGTTCAAGTGAGGGCCGGCAAGGGGAAAGTCCTGGTTGATAGACGGATGAAAAAAGATGCAAGATCCCGTGGCATGGGTAAGCAAGGGAAAGGCGGGAAGGGAAAGAACGTAAAGGCTCAGAAGGGTAAAGGATCTCAGAAACCTTCGACAAAGAAAGCCAAAAAGGGGAACAAAGGAAAAAAGATGGGCATGCATGATTGAGCCTCGGCTACTTACATGAAGAAGTCGGTCGTTGCTCCTAACTTAGCCTCAATGCGGTTCAGAGCTTTCATGTCGTTGCCTTGCGGTTTTGGTTCCATTTTTTGTTTTCATTTAATTTTCTTTTTTCAATGTGATTGAGTGGGACATAAAATAACTTATGATATAAAATTGTTTTGAATCTCGAGTTTCTTGTTACAGCCAAGTATCAATGTTTTCTTTGAGATGTCGAAGTCCATGTTTTGTTTGCTGCGATTGGGGGAATATGATCAAATAATTGTTGCTTTTATGCTCGGTGGTTTCTCTTCCTCCATTGATCAGCAACTACGTAAGATCTTTGGCTTATAGAGAATTACCGAGCAGGGAACGCCGCTAGCCAATGTCTAAACAGCCGAAATGCTTTGTATTCTCACTCCGATCTCACTTCGATTTGTGTATTGAGTTGGGAAACAGTGCTGGTATCTAATTCAGGCTTCTGAATTATATGATTTTCCCATTTGACTGATCACTTGACAGAAGAACAATGACAAATTGATTGTGGTACTCATCCAGTGGTATGCTTGACGTCAGGGTCAAGCCCTGAAGCCGTACTCCACATGCTGGATTAATCTCAAAGTAGGTCTGAATGTCTGATCACCCTTAAGAAACACCGAGCCTGATAGATGAAAATTTGTCGGTGGTGAGGCTTCCTCGGGCAACACAGAGCACCTATTTATTTATCAAGAGAGTGGAAGTCATTTTAGAAGACCACAAGTTACACAAATTGATTGAGAAACTCATCAACTGGATGATATTTGACATCAGGATAAAGCTGATAAGCTTCCACTCCAAAAGAGGGGTCGATCTCAAAGTTGGTATGACCTCCCTTCACAAAAACACAGTGATGAATTGCTAAGACCAAATTGAGTGGAGCTGGGGACTCTGCACGAACAATGAAAGAAGCAACCTGTGTTAAAACCCTTGCATCCATGCCAGCATTCAGAGCCTACTAAAATTCAATTGTTTCAAAGTTCAAGCAACTGAAATGGGAACTAGTGGTAGTGGACATTAATTAAACTCATAGGTAATTTTTACACTCTGGAAACCCAAATTATACTTGCATCAGATATTTTTAATCCACTTCCATCTAACATAGATTCTTTCCCCTAAATTCGCACAGTTTATGATGAGATATTTGTCACTAACCTTTAATGTTCTTCAGAACTTGCTCCTCTGGAACATAGATCCTTTCAAGGGTTTTACCAATCTTTTTCTCCCACAAAGACACAAGATCATTATACGAATAGATGTTGCCAGGGGGTCTGATGTAGAGAATTTTGTTCAAGGTTCTACTATCATCCACAGCTCGGATTGTATAGGAGCCAATGTCCTCCTCGCTGTTGAAAATTGCTGCAGAGTGAAAAAATAGTTCTGAGCTTGTCATTCACATTTCTTTTGTTCAATATGCAAGACACTTGCACCTTATCCATATATGAACTCGTGTCTGCATTCAAAAGTGTGGGTGGCTCAATTTGTCGGCGTGGAGTTTCAAATAATATCCAGCAGGTTGTACTAGGATTAGATATACTCAACTTCTTCTTTAGCAAGTTCATCTACAATTCTTGTGATATAACGAGCCTGAATATCTAGAGTCGCGCGTGTAGAATGTTATATGTGCTTATACCATACAGAAGTAGAAAATTTTCCTCAACATTTTGAATCATATATGTGCTTTTACCTTTTGGATTTCCATCCCCTAGGATGACAACTTTATCTCTTGGGGGACCTGTGGCTCCAGCCTGTGCCAAAGAGGGAAGGAAGTAGCCAGCAAAAAGGTTGGAAGACACAATGGTGTAGGGAATTTTCTCAGCCTCAATGGTTCGGCGAAGGTTAGCCTTAATGGCATATGCGCTTTTCAAAGGCTCAACCACATGCACACGATCCACATCATTTCCAAATTCTGAAGGGAAGAATCTCTGAACAATGAGAATGTAAATAAGCCATGCAGTTCTAAGATTTTCATCTTAATTCATTCAGTCAGGTTATACAAAAATATATCATATAAGATGAGAAAACAATAAGTTCACCAAAATTTTGCTCCATAAATGAATTATATTTTCCCCTTTTTCTTTGATATCTAATAAAAAAGAGCACCACAGACTTTCAAAATAGCCTCGGACTATGTTGAAACAGGTTGAGAAAATGAACCTTGGTGTCTACTGAATGGTACAAACAGTTTCACTGCCTTTAAGATCCATCACTGAGAGAAGAAATTTTTTAAAACAATACCAATTGTGTAATATCTATGAATTAGTCCATAGTTTTCATTTACCTTTTATGTCGAGAAGGATGATACAGGACTTCTTAAGCAGTTGATATATCTCTCTGCACATATTGCATAAAATTCCCTCACTCCAACTCATCCCAATCCAACTCTGACATAACTTTTTACTTTTAGCTGAAAATTAGTATTGTGAATTTCCTTTCCCAAGTGGGGTATCACTGTTGCAGATTTATGCATGATCATATCATCTTCTTCAGTCATGACACATAATTACCTTAACATTACCAGCTTCTTTGATGGCAGCAATGATCTTGACTTGATCGCCTAGCTGAAAGTGACCAACAGTGGAGATCACCACATCCACCTGCTTTATTGCCTTCACCAAACTCTCATGATCGTTCAGATCTCCCTGCACATTTAACATTCCAACGCAATTCACAACCTCAGCTAGACTACTCATAGAACAGATTCTTTTGCTATAAACAGCTTAGCACAGACTCTATTTCACTTTTACTGATTAGGTCACTAAATGACCTCGACCAAATTGAATCTCACGCAATTTAGTGAGGTTAAATAAACGCCTCCTCATTTTTTCATTACCTACCTAAACATCTAATCATTCAAGACTTTCAATTGTGAATATCAGTTTTCTCAACTTAGAATACAAGGACTGTATCTCGATTGTGATATTCAAGCTATTCTTCCTTAACATTAAAAATGAGCAAAAGCTTATATTACTAAATTAAAAAGTGGCGTGATTTTTATCCGAATCACAAACTATATTATGTTTCACCGCACCAAAGGCATAAGATCGGGCGGATTCACTTGAAAGCCACGACTTGATTATTTAACAACCATGCCTATTGGATTTGAAGAAATGAACTCTTGTGTATTGAAAATACGTAAGTTGATATTGAATACAGAGGAGACCTTATATACAAGTAAAGAAACTAGCAACTCTGTTAACTAAATAACTAACTGAGTTAACTATCGTAACAATAAGCTAACTATCATAACAATATGTCTAATAGCCCCCTCTCAAGCTGGACTGTGAATGTTTAACAGTCCAAGCTTGGCAACTAAACGATGAAACAGAGCAGAGGATAAAAGTTTAGTCAGCAAATCAGCTAGTTGATGGTCTGAATTAACATGAAAAGTCTTGATCAATTTGCGCTGGACCATGTCATGAACCAGGTGGCAATCAATATCTATGTGCTTGGTTCGTTCATGGAACACGGGATTGGCTGCAATGTGTAAGGCAGTCTTGCTGTCACAGAAGAGAAGAGCCGGCTTGTCATGAGAAATCTGGAAATCACGAAGAAGAGTTACCAACCATTGCAATTCACAGCATGTCACTGCCATAGACCGTTATTCTGCCTCAGCAAATGATCTACTAACAATATGTTGCTTCTTTGATTTCCATGAGATCAAAGAATCACCCAAAAAAATAGCAAAACCTGTGACTGATCTGCGGGTGTTTAGACAAGCTCCCCAATCAGCATCACAAAAAGCCTTTAATTGAAGGGAGGAGGAACTAGATAAGAAAATCCCTTGACCCGGAGAACCTTTAAGATACTTCAAGATTTTGAGAGCAGCAGTATGATGAGGTACCCGTGGTTGAGACAAGAATTGACTCAAAGTATTTATGGTAAAACAAATCTCAGGCCGAGTGATTGTTAAATATAACAATCTGCCTATTAACCTGCGGTAAGAGCTGAGATCCTCAAGGAGATCTCCATTTGACTTGTTAAGCCTTAAAGAAGAATCCATTGGAATTTGAACCGGCTTGGCTGCCAGCAGACATGCATCTTCAATCACTTCTAGACAGTATTTACGGTGACATAAAGAGATTCCAGTTTTGGAACTTGCCACCTCAAGACCAAGAAAAAATTTCAAAGGACCTAAATCCTTTAACTTAAACCGGGAATCCAACCAAGACTTTAATGCAGCAACCGAAGTAGAAGAGTTGCTTGCAATTACAATATCATCAACGTAAACTAAAAGTGCCATAAAAGAATCATCAGATTTCATAAAGAGAGAATGATTAGAAGTAGATTGTTTGAATCCATAAGTTAGCAAAGTGTTGGAGAACTTTTGAAACCACTGTCAACTGGCTTGTTTCAAACCATAAAGGGACTTAGTCAATCGACATACTCGATGATCATTAGGATGGGAAAAACCAGGTGGTAACTTCATGAATACTTCCTCATCAAGCTCTCCATGAAGGAAAGCATTGTTTACATCCAACTGATGTAATTCCCAATGATGTACATCAGCTAAAGCTAGCAAGCAACACACGGTGGTCAGTTTTGCAACAGGAGAAAAGGTATCAAAATAGTCAATACCCTCCTGCTGTGTATACCCTTTAGCAACCAACCTTGCTTTATATCGTTCAAGGGTGCCATCAGCTCTAAACTTACACTTGTAAACTCATTTACATCCAATTGCTGTTTTGTTAGGAGGAAGATCAGTTAAAACCCAAGTTTTATTAAGTTCAAGTGCAGTGATTTCAGCTTTCATCGCATCTCTCCATTCAGGGACCTTAACAGCTTCATGAAAGAAACGTGGCTCAGGATGACTAGAGACAGCTAAAGTGAAAGTTTTATGAGATGAAGACAAGTGAGAATAAGAGAGATATGAAGACAATGGATAAAGAGGATGAGAAATAGAACCTGGAACCGAGGAGAGATTGGAGTTGCTATCAGAAGTTTGGAGCATTTGACAATGGTAATCCTGCAAATAAGTAGGTTGCTTTCTGATTCTAGAGGATTTTCAAATAGATGGTATAAGGTGTGGGGAATCAGTTGAAGAAACATCAGATAGAACTGGGGAGGTAGGGAGGACAGTATCTGGGGGTGAGGATGAGGTGGGAGCAGGAGAGATATCTGGTGATGGAGATGTGGGAATATCTGGTGAAGGATCTGAGTGTGTATTTGTGGGGTCATTAACAGAGCAAACTGGTGGTGTACATGAGTGATTATCAAGGATAGGATTATCAGAAGTAGGAAGGACAAAATTCTGCAGAAAAATTAGGGGTGCTAGGAGTAGGAATTTGCTTAGAAAAATGGAAGATAGACTCATAGAAAACAACATGACGAGGTATGAGAATCTGATGAGTAGTAATATCAAGAAGTTTGTAACCTTTTGTACAACTAGGATATCCTAAGAACACACATGGAACAGCCCGAGGTTCAAATTTATTTTGACAATGAGAATTAGTTGAGACAAAAGCTAAGCAACCAAAGGTTCTTAAGAGATTGTAATTGGGAAGCTTCTGAAAAATGAGTTCAAAAGGAGAATGATTATTGAGAAGGGGTGTAGGAATCCGATTAATTAAGTGCACTGCTGTGAGTATGCAGTCCTCCAAAAAGAAATGGGAAGGTGAGCTTGAAACCGGAGAGACCTAGGAACATTTAATATATTTTGATGCTTCCTTTCGACTATAGAATTCTGTTGTGGTGTATAAGGGCAACTGGTTTGATGTAGAATCCCTTTTTGATTAAAGAAATCTGTCATACGGAACTCTAGACCATTATCAGACCTTATAGTCTTAACAGAGGTTTGGAATTGAGTCTTAACTAATTGACAAAAAGCTGTAATATACTTGCGGGTATCAGATTTAGCTTTCATAAGGTAAATCCATGTGCAGCGAGAGTAATCATCTACTATGGATAAGAAATATCGAAAACCATCATATGAAGTATGAGGAAATGGACCCCATATGTCACAATGTTTAAGCTGAAAAAGAGAAGATGCCCGAGAGGTACTAACAGGAAAAGAAAGATGTTTTTGTTTACTAATATGGCAAACAGAACAAGGTGAAGGGGTACACATAGAAGAGCTAGAAGTAGCTGGTAAAATGGACTTGATAAGCCGTAATCTTGAATCAGAAATGTGGCTTAATCGACAATGCCACAAAAAAGGAAGAGTTTTTGAACTAAGATTACATGAAGAAAGATTACTAGAAGCAGAAACAGTCGCATAATGGGGCAGTAAATGATATAAGCCCTTTGTGATCTTAGCAACTCCAATCGTCTTCCAAGGAGTAAGGCCCTGTATAAAGCAATGAGTTTGAAGAAAAATTAAACAGCAAGAAGAATCAGATGTTAGCTTGCTGGTAGATATGAGATTAACAGAGAAATTGGGAATGTAAAGAACATTGGTCAATGTGAAACCAGAAGTGAAAATGACAGTACCAATGTGAGTGGCAGTGACGTGTGCACCATTAGGTAGATTAATTTTGAGTTGAATTTTGGAAGGAACAGTAGTGAAAAACTCCAGGAAACAGATCATATGATCTGTTGCGCCTGTGTCTAAAATCCAAGATGTTGAAGGAAATGAAACAAACTGATTGGATAATTGAGACAAAAAATGATCAGATGAGGAACTAATAGTACCTGAAAAATTCGAAGTAAGTGAAGATTGGAGGGGCTGAGTAATGGAAACATGATTCATAGATGATGGAATTGAAGACATAAATGACTGACTTTGGAGAGATGAAATTAAACTTTGACACTGCTCTTGAAGATTAGAAAACTTGGATAGTGACTGATCCTCTGAATCCTGAGTGGCATTGTGAGCAGCAATAGATCGACCCTTAGTGAACTTGAAGCCGGGAGGAAAACCATGAAGTCGATAACACTTCTCTATTGTATGTTCAGGTTTACCACAATGTGTGCAGATAGGTTTGACTGGTTTATGACCTCCAATGCTATGAACAGGTTCACGTTTGAGAGCCATGACAGCAGAGTCAATCAGAATTGACTTGGTACCACGCTGCTCTTCTTCTTGAACTATCAAGGAAAAAACCTTGTTAATAGGAGGAAAGGGGTCAGTCAGCAGAATTTGACCATGAACATGGGAGAATTTCTCATCCAAACCCATGAGAAATTGAAGGATAAACTTTCTTTCTTGAGCAGCAAGTACAGACTTCGTAGCCTTGCATTCAGATCCACATACACAGGGATCAATAGGACAAAAAGTTTGAAGTTCATCCCAAAAGATTTTGAGTTTGGTGAAGTATATAGTAACAGAAGTGCTGTCTTAGACTAAAGTGGCAAAATTCTTACGAGTATGGAAGATTCTTGGACCATTGGACTGAGTGAATCGTTCTCGCAAAGCATTCCAAATATGTTGTGCAGAATCAACATACATAGCAGAAGAAGCAATGTCTTTGGATACGGAATTGAGAAGCCAAGAGGTGACCATCATATTACATCAATCCCAAGCATAAAAGGAAGAACTGTCTGGATCAGTTTTAGGAATGGTACCATTGACAAATCCGAATTTGTTCTTGATTGTGTGAGCCATGCTAATCGATCGATGCCATGTGGAAAAATTCTGAGCACCAAGGAGGAGCTGGGAGACAAGGATGGCACCAGGATTTTCAGCATGGTGAAGGAAAAGAGGATTGGATGGATTATCATCCATAGAAGAATTGAAAGAGGATCGATGTGGAGGACCGAGATCAGGAGATTGAATTTGTACAGGAGATGGGGGTGGAGCGGAAGAGAGAGGATGGTCTGAAACAGAAGTAGGCATGATCTATTGGAGGAAAGAAACGAAATCGAGTGCAGGGAGAAAAAATTTAGAAGTGCGGAAGCAAAAAAAAATTCCTCTAATACCATATTGGATTTGAAGAAATGAACTCGTGTATTGTAAATACGTAAGTTGATATTGAATACAGAGGAGACCTTATATACAAGTAAAGAAACTAGCAACTCTGTTAACTAAATAACTAACTGAGTTAACTATCGTAACAAGAAGGAAAACTTTGTCAGTTCATCATGGAGCATGGTGTCCCTCAACTGGAGTGTGCTTGGTAAAGAGGGCGAGGGCAGAGCTCGCAGAAAGTGCTCTAGAGAGCGCCAGACAATCCCGCCAAACAAACTGAACTCCCTCCACCCTCTGGTCGATGCTTAGTGTGAACCATAATGGGAGGACATTGTGTCGCGGGCCCGAGCAGAAGAGCCCAGACGAACTACGTGCGGGAAGCTCAACATCATCAAGTGTTTCTCGCTGAGCAGCCCTAGAAGAAGTCCCGGACTGAGGAAACTCCTCACCTTCACCGAGGCTGACGCTGCAGGGGTACTCCAGTCACACAATGATGCCATCGTTATCGAAGTCATGATCTCTTATTTTGATGTGTTTCGTTCGATAATGGTAGCTCGACTGACATTCTGTTTGTTAGTGCCTATTCGAAGATGAGGTTGGCCAACACCCTACTCTTACCTTTTCCCTCAGACTTGTTCGGGTTTGGCGATCACAAAGTCAACCCTATGGGATTAGTGAGCTCTCCCTCACCATGGGGAACCATCCCACATTTACCACGACATTTGGTGAACTTCCTGGTGGTAAATGCACCTTCATCTTACAATGCCATCATCGGTCACTCCACCTTAGCCGCTCTTCGAGCCGTCTCCTCTATGTATCACCTCACAGTAAACTTCTCGACCTCTTCGGGGATGGGGGTAGTAAGAGGGATCAATTAATTGCTCGGGGTTTCTACTACTCGGCATGAAAGACCAGGACAGACCGACCTACTGCCAAATGGTTGGAGGCACTCGAAACATAGAAGAATTGTTCGTGTCATCCCTTGTTGTTGGAAGGGAGCCCACAAAACCAACCCTTCTTTTCCCGGGATTGGAAATGGTACAGGCCTTCTCTCGTCTTGGCGATCCGATAACAGTGCATGAATTCTCTCCAAGGTTGAGGGTTCTCCTCAGCGAATAGTTTCATCCACAGGGAAAAAAACCTAGGGCTAGATGCCACCCATTAGGCGCTAGTTGGGGGCCAATGAGTATAAGAACATCAGTTCCTGCATTTCTCGGGAAAGGGAAAACGACAACCGTCGACCAGGGCATCGTTGAAAAACCCTATCTCATCCTCGTCGGGCTCTGCTACCTTTTCTCCTACTTCAGGGACTCTTATTATGACAGAAGAGGGAACATTGCACTTCACACGAAGCTCGGCCAGTTGATTCTCGCATTTCAGGTGTTTGGTCGCAGCTGTGTTTCCCTCCATCTCAGGCATATCCGGCGACTAAGGAGTAACAATGCGAGACATGGTGGAATCAGATGGTTGAGTGAAGGAGACAAAGGGACATAGAGGTGCGGTGGAGAAGGTGGGGGAAGTAATAGTGGCGTGGAGACGAAGAGTCTCTGACGAAGGCCTGTGCAAAGAATGGCGGTAGCGTGCGCAGGAAGGCATTTTTAAACGACTTTTATCTAGGCTGGGTTGAGTGGCATAGGGCTCAAATAGTACTTAAATGGGAAGGCCCAATTCAGTACGACCTTGAAGACACATGTTCGTTGCTCCACGTGTTTTACTAATTGAGACCAGAGGATTGCCCGGGAATTCATTCCTAACAGAATCTGATGACCTGTGTTCGACCTGTCGGGTACGAGGTCATTCGGCCTGGCTTGGCTGGTTCATGCCCTATCGGGGGGCTCAATCTTCGGTCCGACCTATATTGTTTTTTAGGTTGAAAAGGGAGAGACTACTGATGGGTCATGAAATACTCGACCCTTCTCAAACCAGACCACTTGGGCTCTGGCCCATTAGTCAGTTGGTCAATCTTGATTATCCGACCTTGAATAGAAGTCTGACATCTGATCTCACATGGAAGTCTAGCCATCTGATGACTCCTCATGGCAACTCGAATGGTCGGCGACACTCTTTTAATATAACTCTACAACCTGACGCCTCCAAAAGGCAATCTTACGATAGGTTTGCAACTCTCACATTGGTATAAAAGTCAAGGTATGTTTTTCAATAAACCCAAGCTGAATTCTATTCTCAGAATACTCATCACCTTCTTAAAGATCGAACATGGTCGTCGGAGACTTGATCCGAGGCCACCCCCTCGGTGATTTTTGCAGAAATACTTGGCTTCCAAGTATTGTGGTGATTCTTGACATCATCAGAAATATGAGCACTACTGGCTATCAAAATATATGATTCTATGAGATTATAATTGCCATACTTTCCGGATCTGGAGCCAAATTTTATGACGTAAAAATTTCAGCCAACACTTGAACCAGTGACATTTTATTCAAATTCAAGCTACTACTTATTCAACAACAATTCGTGAAGGTTCTTACAATTGGGTGTCTAGAAATTCATTGATCGTGGTGTATTTCACTTGTGGATACAGTTTTATCCCGTCCACACCACCGGAGGACTCGATGTCAAAGTATGTATGATCTCCCTTTACGAAAGCAGAATATATGAAAATCATCTTCATGTTGACGGGATATGGAGTCTCTGCAAAAGTAAATCATAAAGTCATGGCCAAAACTCCAGACAAGAAATTGAAGGAGAATCAGTGTGAACCCAAAAAAAACATTTCAAGTAAATGAGTGACAACTATTCTTGAACCATATCGCACCCTAGAAATAGCTCCATAATTTTGTCCCTTGGAAACCAAGCAAACCAAAGAAGTGTAAGGCCTAAATGCGGCATCTCCAGACATGCCACTGAGATTGGACCCAGTGAACGAAAAAACAGCTCAACTCCAGAGAAGAACAGAATATTGTCTGCAGATGTATAATTTGCAAGGGTATGCCACACAGAAATGGTTTATACATATGAAATCAGTTTCTGCAAGGCATTTCTATTCTCAACTTAGTATGGTGTTTAGTAGTTTTCATGATTGTCTTCAATCTGTAGGTTTTTCTTATACTCTAAATTACCTTTAATTTTCCGTAGAAGCTCTTCTTCTGTTACATATGTTCTCTCCAGCTTTCTCCCAATCTTACTTTCCCAAATCTCAACCAGCTCACTCATGGAGTGTACATTTCCTGGGGGCCGCAAATGCACCACCTTATTCAATGTGCGTGGATCATCCACTGCACTGATTGTGAAGGCAGCAACATCACTTTCTTTCAGAAAGACACCTGCAGAAAAGCCAAATAACCAAGCAGTAGATTACTGGCCGGATGTCATTGGCTCTAATAGAACTATGATGATTCACTATCTGGCCAGATCAATATGACGAAGCTGAGCAGATCACAATCAACATACCTTTTGTATTTCCATCCCCCGAAATGGTAACCTTCGCCCTTGGAGGAGTATCTAGGTCTGGTTGAGCAAGAAAAGGAAGCAGAAGGCTCATAAAGAGGTTGCAAGAGATGCAAGTGTAGGGAATGCCTTCAGCTTCCAGAAAACGTCGAATTTCAGCTTTTCTTGAATATAAGTCGTAGCCCAGGCCTGTTGTTTGAACCTTATCCGGGTCTACTCCAAATTCCGCTGGAATGAACCTCTGGATAAGCAGGCTTATCAGTATATTTACATGTTCCGAATGATTGTAAGATACGACCATGAATAGAATGCATGAGAATCAAGATCAAAACACAAAAATGTTGATTCAATTCCTTCAAATAAACACAAAACGCTTAGTTCTAAAATTTTTGATTTCATTAGCTGTAATTGGAGATAGATGTATAAAAACGAAACTAACTCAGAAAAGAAAATAGAACAAAAAAAGGAAAAAGAAAAAAAGAAAGGTGAAGACCTTGATGTTGCCAGCTTGTTTAATAAGTGTGATAAGAAGCTTCTGGTCGGCGACCAGTTTACCAGAAACAGCAGAAATAACCACCTCCACTTGCTTTATCGCCTCCACGAGGCTCCCTTCATCTTGCAGCGAACCCTACATTCAAGAAAATGAGCGAATAACTCTTCAAAATCCAGTTAACATTAGAAAAGAAAGCCTGTAAGAGCGGGCGCCAGAGAGAGAGAGAGAGTGAGAGAGGAATGACCTTGAGGAGTGTGGCTCCAGCATTGGAGAGGGACTGAAGCTTTTGAGATTTGAGGGGGTCAGAGAAGGCGGAGTCTCTGACGAGAGCGAAGGTTGGGTGGGAGAATTCGAGGCTGGCTTTGGCCAAATGGTACCCCAGATTTCCTGTCACTCCGATAATCAGTATTCTGCTCGTCCCCATCTCTCTCCGACTAAACTCACAAAGAACGAAATCCCGAAATGGCATCTGAACCATAAATGTTTCATTTCTGTCGCCCAGAGATCGAACTGGCTGGTCGGTTGGTTTGACCAGAAAGTAAGATAGGCGAATCAGGGACAGGGAGGTTTGGTACGCAGCAAGGGTATAGTCTTAACTGAGCTAACAAAAGAGAATGATATACCCATCGGGGGCTTGCCCAGTGATTCGTGCGTATCTATATTTATTTGTACGAGTTAGATGCATAAGTCACGCCTTCTATCTTCTTTTGTATGTGAATATAGTAACCAATTTAAATAAAAATTATAAAAATATAATTGAGTCTTCTCTTATTTTTTGAGATTTATTTATATTTAGATAAGTTCATTTAAATAATTTGACACACAGAATTTCTCCTGCTTATCTAAAAAAACCAATGATATAACTTTGTTAGTAATTACTCCTTTTTTTTCACTACTCTCATTTCATTTCACAACGTGCTATATAATATAGTTAATTGGAAAATAATTTTTTGTTATTTTTGTTCTTTGGCCTTAAAAGCGCGTGTCACTCTCAATTTATCATAAAATCTCTCGAAAAATTACGGCTTAATTGCATTATAGGTTCTTATGGTATAACGTTTTTACAAATTCGTCCATGTGGTATCACTTTGTACAAACAGGTCCATGTGGTATCACTTTGTATAAAAGTTAGTCCCTCTGTCCATCAGGCGTTAACACACTAACGGAATGAAAACCGGTCGACCGCATCATCTCATTCATTTTTGACGTGGTTAATGTAGCGGTCGACCGACTCTTCGTTAGTGTGTTAACACCTGATGGAAGGAGGGACTAACTTTTACCTAGAAGTGATACCACAAGAACCTTTTTGTACAAAGCGATAACACATGGACGAATTTGTAAAAACGTTATACCACAGGAACCTGTAATTCAATTAAGCCAAAAATTACTATGCTTAATATATAATTTCCTTGTTGGTATATTGATATATTATTTCCAATGGGGGAGGGGTGGGGTGAATCGGGAGATTGCCTGGGTGGTCTGCGAACAAAAATGATAGGGGAGGGGGAATCGGGATATTTCCCGGGGGAGGGAGTTTCTTTTGTTTTAATTTTTTTGGGTTATGGTCATCAACCGGACTTGTTTTTGGAGGGTCTGAAAAATTAGGATCGCTTGTCCTACATCTCTTCAGTGCTTCAACCTGAGTTAATTAATGCATTATGTTAGCCCAATGTTGTTTACAAATAATCTATAAATGATTTTGATGATAACAAAAGTTTCTAAGTTTTGAAGACTTCAGATTTTATATTGTCAATCCACATTTTCCAAGTTGTATCTTCAAAAGGATTAAGTTTATCTCGCCAAGAGTCTTCTCAATGCACTTGAAAAAACTTTTACAAGTTGATAAGATAAATTTTTCAAGTTATAGGCTCTTAAAAAGGTTTTGAAATTGAATGAAAACATCAAAGATACTAATTTTTGTCTCCGGGTCTTTTAGGTGTCGACACATACAGGACATGTGTCGACACATACAAAGATTAGTGTCGACACATTGCACTTACACCCGAGACATGACACATTGACCTTATGGTGTCGACACATTGCACTGACTCCCGAGCACCCTTTTTCAGTTCAAATTTCATGTGTCAGCACATACCATTTCATGTGTCAGCACATGCCACGTTTTTTAAGATTTTCCGAAAAGTCATCAGAGGCATCAAATCGCTCCTTATTCACTTGTTCTTTGCTCTTGTGGTTTATTGTGTTTGTGTTTTAAATCTCTTTTGAAAAAGGTTAATTTTATTAAAACCCAATTCACCCCCCTCTTGGGTTGCTACATAGACTTTCAATCGTTACTTGCTGCAAATCTATGAACCATCCTTGGTGACTTTCACTGTTGTTATCTTAAATTGATGCAACCTTACTATTTTCTTGTCTGTGAGTAATTAAATTATCTCCCATCCAAAACAGATATGAACATCGTGATTAGAAAAAACACAAAATTTAACTCTCTTGTCTCTCTCCCTCCAAATGTCTTTGCACTATATTATATACACACATAAAAATAAACAAAATATTTTTGGGAGTAGGTATGCAGAGTTTACAGATTGCATTTAACATGTGGAATAGGTAAAAGTCAACTGGTTGAACCAGAAGACCAAGGGCAAGGTGGCTCCCAATTCCAAAAACAAACATAGCTCCTTCATGGTCCATATTCTGAAACAACTTGTTTCCTTCCTCCTTTAATTCTCAGGACATAGAAATGAAAACCGTTGTATGGTTATCATAGCCTTTTGGACTACTCTCCCCAATTTTGCTTTGCTTTGGACTAGAATCAGATGACATTTTCCTTGCCTGTTTTTTTTTTCTTCCCATTTTGCTTGCCCATTGCAAAACCCAACAGTCAAACACAAAATCCAACTGCAGAAATCAAAGGTTGTCTACTATTTAAATCATGTTCTTAGAAAAATAATCAATCCAAATCCAAATCAAAGGTTGTCTACTATTTCTCCCTGCATATGCATGTGAGAGGAGTCCGCTGAAGAATATATATGTAAACCGATAGCCCGTAGCATATTTTTGTTCCCAAAAAGAACCAAGAGCTTGAACTACCCGAAAACAGAACAAATACACGCGCACATACCTGTAAGTCCCTGGCTTAACCAAAATGAAAAATAATTCATGAGAGTTATTTGAAGGAACTGAATCAATGACATTTTGTATCTTCTTAAAATCTCCATTGCCCGACTGATTTACCATAATGAGAATGGAAGTTGACATGTCCGTAAGGCCTGTTGAAGCGGCAGCCATGAGAGACCCAAAAACAATCATTCCAACAAACAAAATTGCACAACCATTATAAACCTTCATTCTTGCAGCACCCATGTGGGCAAGTGATCACTTTTCCTGTCTCGATCGATGGGGCTGCGGAGAATTAAAAATTTCAGTCAACTATGGTTTTGCGAGGAAATGAAGGAATACTCATTGGAAAAGTAGCTCCTGGCCCCTGGGGTCCTTTTTATACGGCCATCCCAAAATCGAAGGTCAACACATAGGCGGCCAGCCAGCGGCCGACCGATTCCTTACAGTTCAAAGATCTCTATCTTCACGTAAGCATGTAATGTATCTAACCTACAGCCTGCAGACTGCGGTTCCGACGCACAAATATTAATCTGTGTTTGAGAAAGCACTGTACCTAGGTGGTGGCCTAATAAACCAAATTCTATCCGGCCCCCAACTAATTGCATTTCATTACATATTAAATCTGGTGTTCCTTTCTTTGAATTTTCGTGACGCTTTTCCCAACACCTTCATCTTGCAGCGAACCCAACATTCAAGAAAATGAGCGAATAACTCTTCAAAATCCAGTTAACATTAGAAAAGAAAGCCTGTAAGAGCGGGCGCCAGAGAGAGAGAGAGAGAGTGTGAGAGAGGAATGACCTTGAAGAGTGTGGCTCCAGCATTGGAGAGGGAGTGAAGCTTTTGAGATTTGAGGGGGTCAGAGAAGGCGGAGTCTCTGACGAGAGCGAAGGTTGGGTGGGAGAATTCGAGGCTGGCTTTGGCAAAATGGTACCCCAGATTTCCTGTCACTCCGATAATCAGTATTCTGCTCGTCCCCATCTCTCTCTCCGACTAAACTCACAAAGAACGAAATCCCGAAAAGGCATCTGACACATAAATGTTTCATTTCTGTCGCCCAGAGATCGAACTGACTGGTCGGTTGGTTTGACCAGAAAGTAAGATAGGCGAATGAGGGACAGGGAGGTTTGGTACGCAGCAAGGGTATAGTCTTAACTGAGCTAACAAAAGATAATGATATACCCATCGGGGGCTTGCCCAGTGATTCGTGCGTATCTATATTTATTTGTACGAGTTAGATGCATAAGTCACGCCTTCTATCTTCTTTTGTATGTGAATATCGTAACCAATTTAAATAAAAATTATAAAAATATAATTGAGTCTTCTCTTATTTTTTTAGATTTATTTATAGGGATAAATGCAAAATTGGTCCCTGTGCTATACGCAAAAATCGTTTAGTCCATGTGATATGAAAAACATCAATTTAGTCTCTGTTATATCAAAAAGTGATAAATCAGTCCCTAATGGAAGACCAATAACAAACGAAAATAGAATCACAGGGAATAAATCGATGTTTTTCATATCACAGGGACTAAAACGATTTTTTCGTATAGCACAGGGACTGATTTTATATTTATCCCTTATTTATATTTAGATAAGTTCATTTAAATAATTTGACACACAAAATTTCTCCTGCTTATCTATAAAAACGAATGATATAACTTTGTTAGTAATTACTCCTTTTTTTCTCTACTCTCGTTTCATTTCACAACGTGCTATATAATATAAAATTGGAAAATAATTTTTTGTTCTTTGGCCTTAAAAGCATGTGTCACTCTCAATTTATCATAAAATCTCTCGAAAAATTACGGCTTAATTGCATTATAGGTCCCTATAGTATAACGTTTTTACAAATCCGTCCATGTGGTATCACTTTGTACAAACAGGTCCATGTGATATCACTTTGTATAAAAGTTAATCATTTCGTTCATCAGACGTTAACACACTAACGGAATGAAAGTCGGTCGACCGCTGCAAAGAGACAACTTGCAACGGTCGACCGCATCATCTCATTCGTTTCTGACGTGGTTATTATAGCGGTCGACCGACTCTTCGTTATTGTGTTAACGCCTGATGGACGGAGGGACTAACTTTTACCTAGAAGTAATACCACAAGAACCTGTTTGTACAAAGTGATAATACATGGACGAATTTGTAAAAACGTTATACCACATGGACCTGTAATTCAATTAAGCCAAAAATTACTATGCTTAATATATAATTTCCTTGTTGGTATATTGATATATTATTTCCAATAGGGGAGGGGTGGGGGGAATTGGGAGATTGCCCGGGTGGTCTGCGAACAAAAATGATAGGGGAGGGGGAATCGGGATATTTCCCGGGGGAGGGAGTTTCTTTTGTTTTAATTTTTTTGGGTTATGGTCATCAACCGGACTTGTTGTTTTTGGAGGGTCTGAAAAATTAGGATCACTTGTCCTACATCTCTTCAGTGCTTCAACCTGAGTTAATACATTTAGTAATGCATTATGTTAGCCCAAGGTTGTTTACAAACAATCTATAAATGATTTTGATGATAACAAAAGTTTCTAAGTTTTGAAGACTTCAGATTTTATATTGTCAATCCACATTTTCCAAGTTGTATCTTCAAAAGGATTAAGTTTATCTCGCCAAGAGTCTTCTCAATGCACTTGAAAAAACTTTTACAAGTTGATAAGATAATTTTTTTCAAGTTATAGGCTCTTAAAAAGGTTTTGAAATGGAATGAAAACTTCAAAGATACTAGTTTTTGTCTCCAGGTCTTTTAGGTGTCGACACATACAGGACATGTGTCGACACATTGCACTTACTCCCGAGAGATGAAAACATGGTGTCGACACATTGCACTTACACCCGAGACATGACACATTGACCTTATGGTGTCGACACATTGCGCTGACACCAGAGCGCCCTTTTTCACATACCATTTCATGTGTTAGCACATGCCACGTTTTTAAAGATTTTCTGAAAAGTCATCAGAGGCATCAAATCGCTCCTTATTCACTTGTTCTTTGCTCTTGTGGTTTATTGTGTTTGTGTTTTAAATCTCTTTTGAAAAATGTTAATTTTATTAAAACCCAATTCACCCCCCTCTTGGGTTGCTACATAGACTTTCAATCGTTATTTGTTATAAATCTATGAACCATCCTTGGTGACTTTCACTGTTGTTATCTTAAAGTGATGCAACCTTACTAATTTCTTGTCTGTGAGTAATTAAATCATCTCCCATCCAAAACAGATATGAACATCGTGATTAGAAAAAACACAAAATTTAACCCTCTTGTCTCTCTCCCTCTAAATTTCTCTGCACTATATTATACACACACACAACAATAAACAAAACATTTTTGGGAGTAGGTATGCAGAGTTTACAGATTGCATTTAACATGTGGAATAGGTAAAAGTCAACTGGTTGAACCAGAAGACCAAGGGCAAGGTGGCCCCCAATTCCAAAAACAAACATAGCTCCTTCATGGTCCATATTCTGAAACAACTTGTTTCCTTCCTCATTTAATTCTCGGGACATAGAAATGAAAATCGTTGTATGGTTATCATAGCCTTTTGGACTACTCTCCCCAATTTTGCTTTGCTTTGGACTAGTATCAAATGACATTTCCCCTGCCTGTTTCTTTTTCTTCCCATTTTGCTTGCCCATTGCAAAACCCAACAGTCAAACACAAAATCCAACTGCAGAAATCAAAGGTTGTCTACTATTTAAACCATGTTCTTAGAAAAATAATCAATCCAAATCCAACCACCAATTCTACATATAACCTCCAACAAGTCAAAGCCAACTCCTCATAGAACAGAACCCGTCAAACCTCATTGAACAAATCTGAAAGTAGAGAGAGAAAACCCTAGGTCCAAAATTTCACCGGAAATCTGAAGATGCACCGACCAAATCGCTCTGTTGCTTCACTTGAAGTCTGCTTCAACCAGGATTAGCTTTGTTGCTTCACCGAAAATCTGCTTGAACCAGAATCATAGAGAGAGAGAGGATGAAAAATCTTTTGAACAAATCGTACGCATAGAGAAAGAGAGATGAGAGATGATGCTCAAGTTCTCTGTTTGAAGAAATAAAAGAGTGGTAGAGAGAGAGAGAGAGAGTTCGGTTGCAGGAGATAGAGGGAGGTGAGAGACGATCGATTAGGGGTCGAAGAGTTGAAGAGAAGGGTTCAAACTTTAAAGTCAGGCGTAAAAGAACTAGAGGGAGGGAGTGTGAGAAATAGAAACTTGGAGAGGAAGGAATTGAAGAGAGCTCAAATTTAGGCGTAAAAGGAAACTGGAGTGACTGAGCTAGGCTATGGAGCCAAGCCGAAAGCCAAAAAAACTCATTAAATGACCTGGAGTATTTTACACCGTTGGATCTGTAAAATGAAATTTCTGCCGTCCAGTCGAACATTCAGAGGAAATTGGGTTCGGATGGAATCCGTTCCCTATACCTGAATTGTGACGTATCGTCCAACAAAGTCAGAAGCAAATACAGAGTGTTGCAGAATCAACTATCTCCCTGGTGTCACCCCATGTTATAATGGTGAGGCCTGTGTGCCACTCAATGTAATGAAGGGCTTATCGGCAGGAACCACAATTTTCTCCCAGCATATGCATGTGAGAGGAGTCCGCTGAAGAATATATATGTAAACCAATAGCCCGTAGCATATTTTTGTTCCCGAAAAGAACCAAGAGCTTGAACTACCCGAAAACAGCACAAATACACGCGCACATACCTGTAAGTCCCTGGCTTAACCAAAATGAAAAACAATTCAGAGTTATTTGAAGGAACTGAATCAATGGCATTTTGTATCTTCTTAAAATCTCCATTGCCCGACTGATTTACCCTTATGAGAATGGAAGTTGACATGTCCGTAGTGCCTGTTGAAGCGGCAGCCATGAGAGACCCAAAAACAATCATTCCAACAAACAAAATTGCACAACCATTATAAACCTTCATTCTTGCAGCACCCATGTGGGCAAGTGATCACTTTTCCTGTCTCGATGGGGCTGCGGAGAATTAAAAATTTCAGTCAACTATGGTTTTGCGAGGAAATGAAGGAATACTCATTGGAAAAGTAGCTCCTGGCCCCTGGGGTCCTTTTTATACGGCCATCCAAAATCGAAGGTCAACACATAGGTGGCCAGCCAGCGGCCGGCCGATTCCTTACAGTTCAAAGATCTCCATTTTCATGTAAGCATGTAATGTATCTAACCTGCAGCCTGCAGACTGCGGTTCCGACGCACGAATATTAATCTGTGTTTGAGAAAGCACTGTACCTAGGTGGTGGCCTAATTAACCAAATTCTATCCGGCCCCCAACTAATTGCATTTCATTACATATTACGTTAACGTTAATTCGATCTACCTGAAGTACGTTCATGGATCATGATCGTTCACTTTGGTCAAGGATCCCAGAGATACTCAAACTTTACGTTACGGAGTGTGGTTTAAACTTTAAACTGAGTCGGCCTGTGGCTCTTATGTTTTGTTTTATTAATGCTGCATGTGATTTTCTTTGATCAGTTACGGCCCGCAGCACAGATGTAGACTAATTTCTCATACATTGCACGCCAATACACAACGAAGTACGTACTGTGTAAAGTTTCTATACAAAAAGAGAAAACTGGACCATAAGAAAAGGCAACACTAATCCACCCAATTTGCTAATTGTGCAATTAGGATCTGATTTGAGATTGATTTTACTGCTGTTCTTTTAAGAAACCTGCAGTAGACTATGAGCAAAATGGTCTTTTGGAATTCAAGGAATATAAGGGCCATTAAACAAGAATTAAGGAACCTTGAAAAAGTCTACATTTTTTAAGTAGGTTTTGGTGGCATGATGCGGCGACGTTCTAGATGAGAAATGATTGAAGTTCTTCTGGGGTTCTTCCCATGTTCTTCTGGGGATTAATCTGACGGTTCAGGATCTCTGAGTGTATAGGACTCACTTCTAAAATGAATCATGAGCCGTCAGATTAATTTCCAGAAGAACATGAGAAGAACCCAAAAAGAACCTCAATCATTTCTCGTTTTAGATGTAGTTGGTCTAATATTCCTTAATTTTCTGTTCAAACTACACGCAGCAGTGACGGTAGGTGGAGAGATTAGTAGAATTAGACGAAGAAAGCACATCTTCCATCACTTTGACCGTTTCCGAACTAGAATATTTTTTAGTCTATTTTGTGTGTGTGTTTCTTTTGCTGTTCTTTTTCTGAGGGATGGAGGCATTTAGGTTGTGCACGATGTGTAGGTTGGGCCGCAAAATTGATTTTGGGCTTTTCAGGATGGAAATACTAGTGGCCCAAAACATGGGCTTTCACTGAGCAGACTCGTGGACTCAGACAGATGTTGACACTTCTCAGGATATTTCATTCACGAAAGCCTTATTAACTTTTCACAAGGACATTTCCGTAATTACGAAGGGCTTCCTGGCTATAAATTACACACCGCAAACCCTAATCTCAAGCTTCGTCGGGTCGATCGCAGATCTCTTTCTTTCTTTTATCGCTGTGGCTCTCTAGCTATGAATCATGCTCAGAGAGGTTTTTTTGAAATTACTTATACGGATGAAGTATGGAGGAGAAGGTGCGATGATGATTTGACTGATTAAAATCTCGTTAATCCGATATTAACGTGAGGACATCTCTCATCCATTCATAGAAGATTCTGAGCATCTCCCCTTAATTTCTTTGACGCATAAAGTAATCGATCTGAATTTCTTTCTACGTTTCGTCCCTTTGTTTTAATTCACTATTTTTAATTTAACATTGGACCTATTTTAGCTACTAAATTGTGAGGGCTTTTAATTTGGGGGTGCTTTCGATCTGTTTCGGATCTCTCGTAGTGGCTACCTACAAAGAAGTTATAAGCTTACGAATCACAAAATTGGGCAAAAATTGGTATGGTGTTTGTGTGTTAAGAAAACGGGAGAGAAATATGATTTAAACTAATTTTGTATATTTATTTATATTAAAAATGAATGATTTGATAAATATAATTTGATATAATTATTTTATTATGATTAAAATTTTGACAATATTTCAGTTGCATTTTTCGGTGGGAATGACTAAACAGCTTGGCCTTCCCTTATAATATTTTATGTATAATATTCTTAAAAGCTTTGGATTTTTTTTTACAAGATATTCTATTTTTTCTGAACTGAAAAGGGACGGGAGATACTCCAGTCTCCAGAGACTAATTGAAAACGTGGCTGCATGGGGAGCGGGTCACTTGCAGTTGAATAGGCTTAAAAAAAATCCACTGCATTGGTAGAATGGTTGGCAAAATTGGAGCCCTTGGATGATTTCTTTTACATCTCCCTTTCATCCGTAGAAGTTAAACCACGGGAGGAAACTGGAGCGCTCTGAGATACCATTGGACCTTGCCACCCGGTGAAATGAAAATCAAAACCCAACACTGGCGTAACGGATTCGGAAGTCACCTCCCATGTACCGAAACTCATGGAGATGGGCCCTTTTTCTGTTTTTGGAAAGGTTTATTTTCGGCTCGTTGGGTCCTTGGGAAGACTGGCTCAAAGATGTCAATGGACCAATGTCTTGGAAAGTAGTAGCAGTTCTAGGCCCAAACCAAACGGGGATTGCGCCCGGAGGAAAAAAAATGCACCGTTTTTATTCTTTGGAGGAATTGAAAAGGCACCGTTTTCCCTTTGCCAAGAGCCGAATGAGAACGAAACAGCTTAGAGAGAGAGTGAGACTAACGGGAGCGTTACACGTTTATTGGACGAAGCAGCGTTTACAATTTCAACACGGAAGTTCATTGGCGGCTGGCCCAGAGAACAGCCACGAGCCACCTCGATCATTCGATATTCCTAAAGGCCTCATAAACATTAATCGAGCAAGAATTGAAAAGGTTCCAGAAATAAATAAATAAATAAAGAGCAATAATTAAAAAGGGGAAAAAAGAAAAAAGTAATCCGAATTCGTAAATCCGGTACGATATCCTTGCTCTCGTTGTTGAGCAGAACGCTCTCAGCACCTCAAATGATGGAGACGTTGAAGGAGGGTGAGGAAGAGTACAGCTGGAGAGAAGTGAAGCTGGCTAATCTGATTCCGGTAGTGGCAGAGCCAGAGCTGGAGAGAGAGACAGGGGAGAGGAGGCGAGGCCGGGACATACTGATAGCTGTGGATCACGGGCCTAACAGCAAGCATGCCTTCGATTGGGCCCTCATCCACCTCTGCAGGCTCGCTGACACTGTCCATCTCATCCATGCCGTTTCAAGTTAATTCATTTTACATCTTTTGAATTTTTGTTTATTTTCGTTTTACGGTGTTGTACATTTTTTATTCATAACGTTTATGGATTCTTGTTTCGTCTGGGGGATCATCTAGGCGTTAAAAACGAGGTCCTTTACGAGACGAGCCAGAAGCTTATGGAGGAGCTTGCGGTTGAGGCTTTTCAAGTTGCCATGGTGAGTAAGCTCCTTAATTTTGTTTTTCTCCTGCAATTACTCTGAACAAAAAGAGAAACGAAAAATACCCATCTGAAGCTACTCTTTTTATTATTATTTCACAACAAACGAGCGAAAAATATCAATTTGACATTTGCGAGAGTTTCACTTCTGAATGTAAAATCTTATGTACAAAATTCAGTAGTTTATAACAACTAGCTCCCAATGCGTCATATGTATATTTAGCGGTTTGGCCTCTATCATTTCTCCAAAAAGGTGAAAAAGAAAAGGAAAGAAGTCGCTGGCTATCTTGGGTTCTCAAAAAAGTTCATATTTTGGTATGATTAAGATCATGCACCATCAAACCTGTTCTACTGGTTCATCTATGATGCCTTCACGGCATGCCTTCCCATAGCTTGCGATTTGGGAGTCATATGCAAAGCTATTCAAAACTGAAGCTGGATGTAATTCTAGTATCCATCTAGAGGTTTAAGTGGGACAGATGTGTTAAATGTGCTTACATAGCCCATTTAGATTAACAATTATCTCACATTCCTGTTGATGATCCTAATTCCTACCTTTGCATAGAGATTCTACCTGAAATGATACTATCTTTGATAATTTAATTGTAGTTAATGCCTTAATGAACTACACCCCCTGTCTTGGTTAATTTATTATGGAGCTGTTGTTACTCTAGTCTACTAATGCTATATGT
This sequence comes from Myrica gale, assembly GCA_963930655.1. Lineage (NCBI taxonomy): Eukaryota > Viridiplantae > Streptophyta > Magnoliopsida > Fagales > Myricaceae > Myrica > Myrica gale. The sequence continues at coordinate 18,457,678 of OZ005612.1, read as the reverse complement.
TACGACACTCAGCATAAGAGGTAATTTATGTAGTGAAGCTAAACTGTCACATTTTCATTCATTTTTTGGCTTCTCATCTTCGAACAAGAAGTGCACATGGCTGAATTATCTTGCAATTAGAAACCTCAGTTCATGACTCAAACTCCTTTGGCGACTGCCATAAGTAAATCGGTAGTGCTCGTCCACTTTTCATCCCTTGCGCTTTATCTGTAGCTCAGGCACTCCTTCCAGTCATTGCTCCCCTTATGCTACAGTCGTCACTAAGCTTGATTAACATAGAAGAGCATCCTGTAGCTAAGTCAATATAAGATAACCTACCCTTAAAGAAGCTGGTTTTATATATGGAGTTTTGGCAATATGAAAAATCTGTGCATAGAACGGTCCTGGTTACTTCAGTATCACCAAATTTAAAGGGTCTGTATGGTTTAGGTGAGGACTGTGGCCCGGATTGCAGAAGGAGATCCAGGTAAAGTAATTTGCAAGGAAGCGGAAAGGTTGAAGCCTGCAGCTTTGGTCATGGGTACTAGAGGCAGAGGCATACTTCAAAGGTTCATCTTCACTTCATTCTCCCCCCCTCTTCTCCCAACAGCCCCCACGGTTTTTTACTTTGTGTCTCTCTGTCCGATTATATTGTTGTTGGGCCTTCAGTGTACTGCAGGGAAGTGTGAGCGAGCATTGCTTCCACAACTGTAAAGCGCCTGTTATAATTGTTCCTGGGAAAGGTATTATTTCTTACAAATGAGTTCCTCTAAATTTAGTATTAGTGATTGCTAATTCTTAAGGGTTTATTGTTGGATTGGCAGAACGCGGAGATGAGTCAATGACCTAGGGACACTCGCATATAATAAAGGAAGTTGTGATGTTCAATATTAGCTGGCTTGGTTGTAGATGGTTGAAGATTTTATGTGGGAGACAGTTTAGGATTTTTGTGTGATTAGAAATAGTATTATATGGTAGTGTGCATAATTTATGGAGTGTATTAATTTATTTATTGAAATTAGCTGTTGTTATGTGGATGCAATGGGCGGTAATGGATTTGTTTTTTTTTGTTGGGTAAGTTAATAATGGCTTTGATTTTCACTAGGAAATTTGGAAAATTACACTTTGCATCTTCTAACTACTGCTTGTTCTGTAAGTTAATAATGACTTTGATTTTCACTATAGGAAATTTGAGAAATTACACCTTGCACCCTCTAACTGCTGCTTGTTTTGTAATTTACACCCCAAACTAAAACTTGACACGTTACAACCCCAAAATACTAGTAGCTTTGCATCCATGTTCCAATTTGACTATTATAAGATTGTGCCAATAGGTTTATACTTTGCACCCCATGTACTGTTAAGATTGTGCTAAATGTCTCATTTGTATTTGACTTTAATAGTGAGATCTTATCTACAGTGCAAAGTGCAAAACCATTAGTAGTTTGGTTTGGGGTTGCAATGTGTCAAGTTTGATAATTTGAAGGGTAAATTGTAAAATGAAGGTAGTCAGAAGGTGAAAACAAGGAAATGCCCTGCAAATATTTGGAGGGCATGTCTCAAATCTCTCAAACATGGAGATGTATGATCTTTAGTTTTTCAATTTTGTTGACTACCATTGCTTAGTGGGCTTAATACCAACAGGTGAACAGCACTCTTTGAGAACCAAGGGGAATTGCATCTTTTGAAAAAGCTCTGCCCTCTCAGTGGATCAGACCAAGCTCGAACGTATTTAGTGCTCATTTATCTAGCTTATCATATCTATAACTCTATAAGTATACAATATAGTCTATTTCAGTGATTCTGTGAAACTCGAGAATCTACAATATTGCATGAATTTCAGATGTCTAAGATTACATATGCCAATACGAGTGTGCTCCCTTTTATAATTGATGAGGAAACATTAGAGATTTCGCCAGATAAATAATTTGGCAAAACTGAAAAGCTTTAATTGTAATTAAGTCCTTGTTTTGGAACGCTCATGCTCTCTGAGCTCATCTTTCCTATTCTTCTCAGTAATTTCAGTATTATCTCATCTCTTCATATCGATTGGTGGATCAAAGTGAACCAATACCAACTTGATCATCACCCCTCCCATTAGCCTTCATATTATCCTTCGACTGGGATCTCTGGGTCGAAAAGAGATGTAATTTGTATAATTTTTGTGGGAAATAAATAAAAAAAACGTGGGCTCAAAGGACGAGGATTTAAAGTTCAGGGGTCATGCAAGCAGTCAAATGGATGGTATTGTTATTTTCCGAAGACCAATACGTTGTTGTTAATCTACAAAGAAAACACTGTCCGCTGCTTGAAATAGATGGAGTACTAATCTTATGATTGAATCAAAACGATTTCTGGGCCTACTCTTGACATAAACTCCGTATTAGCCTCCAAAGATCTTTATTTGAGACTTTCTGGGCCTACTCTTGACAATTATCTTTCGGTCCAAGAGCGAGTCCTTATACCCAGGATTAGTATGGCCTGGCCCTTTTTGCTGCCCCCATAACTCATAAAGTTTGAAAAATCAGTATGAGGTAAGAAATATCAAATGCATCCTGTTCTGTTATTCCAAATATCCTTATCTTCCTCCTCTGCTATTCAGAACCATAGAAAGAATCGAGTCGTCGAGTTCCATATCTTTAGTTTTTTGAGAAAGAGACACAGCTTGAGAGCTCACTTGTGCCCAGCAGATCTTGGGAAGATGCATTAATATTTGCTCACTGCCAAGAGAATCTTTCTGGGTTTTAGTTTTCGTATCCCTTGGAATGGAAGCGCATCATGGGAGAGCAAGGTGGAGAGTAAAAAAAAAAGATTTCAAAGTGAAAAACGAAATGGACCCAAGAAAGGGAAAGGACGATACCAAAAGGAACAAAGGGAATCAAAGAGATCTTGCCTGTGGATGAGGCCAGCCCCACCCCTCTGGCGATTACGTATGGCTTAATAATGAAGGAAAGCTCAGGCTCTTGTTTACCCCAAAAGCAACTAGATACGGTGAAGGTGTAGGCGACCTTTTTTGTGGTCCCTCAAAACATTGCTGCAACAAAACACTGAAAACTTCCTTCCCGATATGGCCATATGGTAAAACTACGACCCACATGCCAATAGAAGTTACTGAAAATATTGGGTTTTTCTTGTAGCCTACGCTAGTGAAGCCAGGGGAATAGAGGGCTATCATTGATTCATTCAGACTTTATGGATTAAGGTCTTCCTGTTAAATAAAAAGATTACCTGAATGGCTTCTATCTTCTGAAGGTTTCCTAATTGACAATTGCAGACTGGTGTATGTGTAGACACAAACAGATCAGACTTTTACCATAAAAAAGTACTTAAAAACTTGGCAAGTTTCCTACCAACTCTTCATTTCCATACTTATCTTTGCTTCCTGGAAAGGGCAATACAACTTTAAACCAGCTGATGAGCTGAATTCTTGCCCACATCCCTAGTATGATTGGAAGTACACGAGGACTTGCTGCATGAATGAGGGCCACTACTATATCAATAGCTAAAGCGGCGGAATACACCAATGGCAGTCCATATGACGCCTATTTTTGCAGAACCAAATTACTCGAATTTAATGTTTAAAGAACTGGGATTGCAACGAGACCACTCAAACGAATTTAATACGGAATGATTGGATGTGTTCGTCCTCTCTCTCTCTTTTTCTCTCCCTCTCTGTGCTTATGAGTATGACTAAAGGTGCCGTACTCCACATTCTACTGCACAAATTTCAGCGTCTCAATCAAAGTACTACTCTTTCGAGTTTCGAAAAGGGAACTCGAGCGGTCCACCAGTAGGCTCATGTCCTCAGTCCTTCACGAGAGTGCTTAACATTGTCGCGCGGTTTCATCCATTGGCGGGACAATTTGTGCCACTGGATTAAAGCGACGTATTCCATTTGCATATACTCGATATTTTCTGACAGTTGAGTCAGGTTTATTTTAATTTGTACTCTTTCCTATCTAGGCATCTTCAGTGCCGATTGGAATAGCAAACAGTTGGGTAATTGGGGAGGATGTTAACTAGTTTGGATTAGTCCTTTTCTGTACTCGTCTGTGCCCACTGCCCACTCTTGGTCCGGCGATCCGTCCCCATCTACTTTTATGTAGTATCTCTATCGTTGCCCATCACAGTATGTTGTGAAGACTATAGAGAGCAAACAAATGAAGATCTTTGAGATTAATAGGTAATGATTTTATTCATACTATGACTCAAGTATACATACAGACAATATATATACTTTCTGTACTTCAACTGGGCAAAAAATAGTGGAATTTATAGTGAACTCGTCAAAGGAATTGTTATGGATATTTTCCTTCAAATCTCCATCTTTAGGTTGCTAGCTTCAATAGAACCTGCAAAAACAATTGAGTTCTTTTAGGGTCAACCATCCTCCAAGAGAAGCAAATGTGTTATTTGACATGCATGTAGGGTGTTTCATGGAGTTTGAGTGTAAAAGTATTTATCAAGCCCAATTGGTGCTGTGACTAATTGAGCAAGCGCATCATAAAAAAAATAAGTCCATGTATGAAGCACATTCACCATTGAATGGTGATTATAGCGCAATTATTTGGGATACAGCCAAGCGCACAACACCTCTGTTTACTACTTTCTATTAGAACAGTTGGTGTATTTGGTCGCTGAAAAAATATATGGATTTGATCATATTGGAAGAAAAAGATAGATACTCAGAAGCAGCCTTCTCCTTTTCAGTAGAAAAGGAAACCAAAGTTTCCGAGCGAAATCAGTGACAGGGCAGTACATGGTCATTACACCAGGTAAAAATATCCAGTTTACCGCATTCCGCCTTAAACTGATGGAAAGATGAACGCAAATGAGAAACTTTGAGATGCTGGCTCTATCTACCTGTGAGTTGTTGGGATGCATAGGATGTTGATCTTCCTTGATGGAACTCCAGATTTAAAAGGTTTTGTAAATCAGCATCCCAAGTTGAAGAAGGCTGGAGTTGCTGCAGAGAAATTCTAATTTATATTAGAAAACAGAGAAGTTTAAAGGGGGATGGATAGTAGAGCGCAGAAATACAAAAAGTATAGGAACAATTACAGTGATGTAGGATGTGTCAAGATACGTCTCGGGGAGTGATAAAGGTGCACTCATGGTTCGTCGAAATGCTATATCAGGTGTATTCATCCCCATTTCCAACCCACAACATGAAACCAATTGTTGTACAGGATTAAACTGAAGATAGGCAGGATTAGTCATTTCGGACGACATTCCAGAAGTAGGAAAACCGGCTGAGCAAGCAGGAAACAGCTGTTTATATTGAAGTAAACGAGAATTAGCAACATGGGAAGATAGTGGACACCTAAAGCCGCGCGCCCAATCAATTTCTGTCATTTTATTCATTCTTCATTGGACCCAAATGGATGGTTAACGTATGCTTGGTTTATTGTAAATAAACAACTCTTTTAAGCTTACCTCTTTTGCGAAGAAATCTTCAATATTAAAGTCAAGCCTTGGATTAACAGCAGCTAGTTTCATGGAGAGAAACTGCGGATTGTAATGATTAGATGACACGATTCAGCACACGTGAATACGATATAATTGACGAATTATAGAAAAATCATAAAGATTATGAAGACTTGTAGGCGAAGGTACCTCTATTTGTCGTTGAAGGGATTGGACATAATTGATGATTTCATCAAGCATTCCAGCTTTCCCTGTGATCTTGTTGCACCCTGGCACTAGATCTTGAAGATACTTCATTCTCTCGCTGATCTTTTCCCTTCTCACCTGCAAAACTCGTTATACATGAGTACCACACAAATTGCTCAAGAGAAATTCGAGAAAGCAAAAAATGCTGATCAGACGGCAAGTAGATGCCTGAAGAAAGAAGATAACATGATTCCTACTCACTCGCTCAGCTAAGCTGTGGCTATCTGTAGCCTGGCCGCGACGTGCCCGGACATGTATATAATCGGGCTTTTGAACTTCAGAAGCTTTTGAATTCTCTTTCGAAGTATCAGCAGAAGTCTCTCTATTGTTGGTAGCGCTGCTGTTGTTTTTGGTGCTGGTTTGCTCTGTGGTGATCTTTGATTCCCCCTCCTCAGCGCTCACTTTGCTCTTCTTGTCTTTGGTGTCTTCTTCCGCACCGACCTAGGCATAAGCACGAGAGATCATCATTAGCAATTTCACCAAAACCAGCCAAAGAGTGATTCTTTAAAGATCTTACGTTTCTTAAGTCGTTAAAAAGTCTACAATTTGTAAGCCACCCATGAGTCGTAACTTCTATTTCAGAAGAGTAGTGGAGCTTGTGCTTTGAAGAAAAGTTCTAGTAGGAACAGGGGATTCATTTAACACAGCAATCAAGTGCCAGGTATTTTTAATTACACTTTATTCCAAATTGAACAATTACGAGAAGATTAATTATACTACCGGAAATAATGGAGGTATTGAATACTTAAAGGGGGTTTTCTTTTTGGCATCGTTCACGGTAAACGTAAGGAAACTCTCGTACAAAAACAAACAAGCACAAACCTTGGTGTTCTGCACCCTATCAGCCTTCCTCTTCTTGAAGCTTTCTCGGCCAGCCACACAACTCATCTTCTCCGCCGGCACTGACACTTTTCCTTTCTCTTCGGGCGCCACTGCCGCCGCCATTGGTGGGCAGCCAGAAGTCATTGAAGTGGGGGAGTTTATATGGAACCCTGTAATACTTCCATTTATCAACGCATCAGAGCCAAACCCCATATTGGGCAAATCAAACCTGCCCAACTCAGGCAATCCACTTTCCAAACTCGGGTCTGGCTTCACTAACCGGGCGGCCACCTCACCGAGCACCGAACCAACGCCACCCACCAGACCCTGAAAATTCCCAACTTGAACAGCCTGACTTAGCTCCAAAAACAGACCACCAAACTCACTGCCTCCATAGTAGCTCTGTTGCTCTTGCTGCTGCCACTTCGCGCGAGCCCTTTGCCTCTCCAGCACAGTCATGTCCGTAGCGTTCCCTCGCCCGTTTATACAGTGCAACAGTTCTGGTAACGTTGCCCTGTTCATCACCTCACCAAAGCAAAAAACCAAAAGACCCTTTCAAGAAACAAAGGAAAAAGGGAAAAGGCACCAGCTTTTGCTCTGGTAAAGTACGCAGTGCGCTTGGCGAGTAAAAAGGTGGTGTATTGGAAGTGCTACTGAGGATTAGGCAAGCTTGCGCTATCCGATGCGGTGCCAAAAGCGGCACACGAGAGCTTTATGACCAATGGTACTGTGTTGATGACTACTGCCTATTATGTGGGCGTAATATGTGTATGTATGATTTTGTTGTACTCTCGTGTATAAGGTAAAGGGGAAGGGAGGGTTTATATAAAGGAAAAAATGCGTGGTCGGGGGAGTCTGACACCAACTGGCCGGAATTATTAAGAGAGAGAGGGGTAGAGTGGTGAAGCAACTGGGGCAGAGAGCCATCGAATGTATCCAACCGGGGGCCGTGGGCGCTGGACCCCACTGACATGACCGCCACGTGGGACTGTCCGAGGAGAAACGGAGAGACAAATATAGTTCAAACGGAGTCAGCGGGATTTCGCAACAGCAGCAGAAGCCTATTATCACCAATTATGAATACGACGTTGTGGCGCACACAGTTTCACATAAATTTACTGTATCATCTGAGCTTATAAGAAGCCATCAAACTGGATATGGATATAATAGAGCAATATTACACAAATGAACAATTTCTAACATTTTACTCATTATTATTTAGAGACAGGATTTAGTTACAGTAGAAATAAATCTGGCATAGGAAGAGGTCCATTTGACCAAATTGTGCATTAAATTTTTGTTTTGTTTTTCGGCATCTTTCCAACAGCTAAAACGTAAAGCAATCCTAAACTCTTGGTCATTGTCTAGTTAAAAAAATCCTAAGGCTTGAAATGATCACCTCATTTACTATCAACAAATATATATCATATCTGGAAGACTTACATACTATCTGGGTGAGGTTTTTATTTCAGGGGGGTTATGTAAGGACCGTCTGGGACGGTTATAGCACTGGGTTTTTTTAATGGCAATTCGGTTTGGGTTTTTGGGCCCCGTGAAGGATGGCGGGAAGATCGGCCATAGTTATGTCTTCACCCACGTTGATTTATACACGGGGCAGATTCCAGTGTTTTCTATCTGACATGTCAGACCGGTGATGTGGAAGGTGACGTGGGAGGAGGGAATCGGTATTTGGTCCCCGCGTTGGCTACTTTGGTACCTGGGAATTTGCGAGAAGGTTAAAGACCGAACGGCCACCAGCCACAGAACTTACTGAATAGTGAATATCGCTTCGTCCACTCGCAGGTACGTGGCGTGAACCGCACCCGCTTATCCCATTGGTTTCGTGCGTATTGCGGTAATTGAGGGACGTATTTACGCCACAAAGATTACATGGGTTAGTTGGAGATTCTTCGGATATTAAGGACTTGTGAAACGTTTCTAAATATAGTAGTGGCCCTCTTACGTGACTTCCCCCTTTTGTATCTTTTTATCTTAAATGGTATGCCTATGTAGCTAACTTTCTAATTAAGGCCTCGAATTATGGTTTAGTAGACCTTATTTTATGTGAAAAAAGGTAGGAGAGAAATTAGCCATCAGTCAATTCGGCTTCTGTTTTGATTTGCTTTAATCTGAAGAACTAAGTCAGATGAACAAACCATAGACTAATCATTTGTTTGTTGATGGCCCTTGTTGGTGTTTGATTTCAACATGACCAAAGTTTCTGCCTCCCTCTTGTCGTGGTGGACGGTAAAGAGTCTATTCTATCAGCTTATAATGCTTGTTTAAGGCTACACAAGGTATTAAATTAAGTTTACACTTAGAAAGTGATTGATGGATGTATAAATTTGTATTGCACATCAATGCTCACTTCGAGATTTTAAGTTCAAAACTTCATAATAATTGTCTGGTTTGTATAGGATTAGGGGACTGCATAAACCCTTAACTAAATCGAGATATGCATATGTTGATCTAGACACCCGGTTAGAAAAAAAATTATAGCTGCTAGTTTAAGAAAGGAACCCCAATTTAAGATAATATCCTATTCATGTGCATAGCCACTTGACATTACAATGTATTGTGAAAATCATCCTTTGCTTGTAAAGATATGCAGCCATTTGAAGCTTGAATCAATGGAAGATATGGGTGACAGATATAATTTGGATAGGTGGGAACAGGTCCAGGGAGGATGAAGGCTACTTCCATTATCGATTAATATCCTACTGGGCCCTTCTCAACCTCTTCTCCCCCTCCTTTTCATCTGCCTCTATGGTGTTTAAGCCTCTTTCTGTTTCTCTCTCCTCCCTACTAGTTGTACACACCTACACATGACCTTATAGCATTAGAAAAAGGCAAATGGGGCCTATCTACCTCTATCTCCTTTTCTTCCATCACTTTTTCTCTGGTCTCTATCGACATTAAACTAACCTGTAGCCCCAAACTACAGTGTATTTATCTTTAGTGCTTTTTGGGGAGGTACAGAATAGAGTGTATGTATTCGGATAGTCCCTCTACGCCAATTAGAGGACATCTTGGTAACTGGAAAATGGGTAAACAAGCGGATATTTGACCCCTTTTGAGTTCCTCCCTTTTCTGGGACTATGATTTCAAAAACAACTGCACCGATTATTTAATGAGATGATGCTATCTGAATTAATTTCCCATCAGCACCTTCTAATTACAACATGGAATGAGACTTAACAAGAAATTAAACTCGTTAATTTGTTGGTCATATGCGGTACGTTCTTGAAAACAAAAGGCCCACCACATTTTATATTAAAAAATTGAGTCGAGGATCCTCTTATCTTATCTTTAATGGATAAATGAACGAATATAATAATAGAAGGAAGAGATATGGGTGAGGGGGCAATGAGATATATCAACAGATCCGATGAAAAGGGAATCCTAGTTCTCGGAGGCACTCCCTAATATTATATTGCATAGAGAGAAAAAAAAAATATCACTGAAGTTGGGGTCTTTGGGCGACTCTGTTCTGTCTGGCTCCATTCCAGTTACAGCTATTATTTCTAATTATATTCAGATGAATGCTATGGGCTTCCTTCTCTCTTTAATGCATTTATGAGCGGCCGACTGCTTCCCGTATTCATTGACAGTCTCTCTTTTCTCTTTTTTCCTTTCTTTCCTCCTATTTTGCAGGACCAGATTCATCCCAGTAATAGGGCACTAGTTCTTCCATCACGGTGACTAATTAACCTTGAAATTTAGAAACAACCGTGAGACAAATTATATAGACGGAGAAATGAAGAAAGAACTCGAAAAAAGGAAGTCAATTCTTGCAACAAATGATGGTGTGGAAAAGATAAACTTATCGCGAAAGAAAAAGCAATAGAATCGATCGAAGATGGAAAAAGCCCTATACTCGATCGGTGCCAAAGCCTCATTCATTGGACGCCATAGAAATCACTCCCAAGTCCCAAGTTTCTGTTTTTATCACAATATATATATATATATATATATATATATATATATATACACACACACTTGATTTTATTATTAGCACTGTTAGCATGCAGTACATGTACCCCAAAGATTAATCTTAAGGTCAAGGTATCAAAACTGCACTGTTCATATTCTTGGTTCAAGTATTATCAAAACTGCACTGTTCAGGTAGGACTCACATCTGATGAAACGTAGGTTATTAGGCCAGATTTCTCCTTCGTTTTTTGTGCATTCGTCAAAACTTAATTAGTCTATCTATTTATAGGCGTGCACTTACTGTAAACACGCCGAGCCACAAGCAAGTGGGTTCACTGTCGTGACAAGGTCCAATTTGCTCTATTAGGCAGAAAAAGAGGCGCTTCCAATTGGCCATGAGATATGAGCAGGAAAGGTCTCGAACCTAGTCAACTTTAAGATAGGGAGCTATAAAAGGAATCTGGAAAAAATTGAGGCTATGGAGGTATATATGTCATTTATGTATGAGTTTTGATGTATCAAGGTCGAACCACCTGACTTTTGATGCCACTCTGTACAGAAACCTCCCTTCTGTGGTTGTCATACCAGGAGTATATCAATATATCTATGCTCTCCATTTAGGCGGCTTTCCGGATAACCTGGGTTTTGGTTTGCTTCCCAGAATATTGAAGTACTTGTAGTTCCGTGTAATATATTAATCAATATTGCAAACAAGCATAAAAAAATCTGACTTTATAGTAGAGCAGCAGCTAAATGATTGTCTTTGATTATCTAGTAGCTATTTTAACATTCCTGGATATATCGCTCCAATTAACGCAAACATTTTCCTTCTGTTACCAAAGCAGCTGGGAAAGCATGAACAATATTATCCTTCCTCTTTGTCTTTGGAGCTCCCATGCATAAGGAAGAGTACGCAACTTCTCAGTAAGAGAGGAGCGGGATCGTTAATCAGCTCTAATTTTGTATTTATCTCTCAGTACAGGATCCTCTGATCTGCCCTTTCTATACAGCTGGGTCTTAGTAGCCATGAGTGGGTCTCACTACCCTATCGGCCCTTTGCGAAGAGAAAGAATGTCCGAACTATAAACGACAGTCCCATTTGTTTGTGCCAGCGATGCGAAAAGAAGATGTGGTATCTTTTATAGTGGCAAAATATTAAGCAAACCAAAGGGAAAGCAACGTATCAAATGCTTGCTTGTATTGAGATTCTTTAAGTCGGCCCCCTTTTCTACTGTAGAATGTCAAAAAGTACTGTGGATCAAAAACTTGATGTAACCCAGGCATATTTATGTCCGAAAGCACTGATAGCTGTTGTCCAACTTTAAAATTTGTGTTAATCTTGTCCCCTTCAGAAATTTGTGCTGAAATAGAAATAGTATTCTCACGTCCCAGCTTGTCGGAAACAACAGCTTCTACTCTGAATTGATTAATCAAACAACGGCTAGAAAAAATTACTTTCATTAGTCTCGAGTTCTGGAATGCTAACCATTAATTATACACTTTTTTTCTTCTCTTTCTGTTTAATTTAGTTTTTGAGTGTTATTATTTCTCTAAAATGAGTTGCCCAATTAGATGTCATTGCTGCTACAAGCTGATCCCCTACCATGGATCCTCACTCTCTTTCTATGGCCTCAGGGCACAAACAATTCTTACCATGTTTCCAAATTGTGTGATTGTGATCCAATCACATCAATCAAATCCACTGAATCGTTCATTAAACTTCTTGGTAAAATCTATCTAAATGGCTACAAGATATATACTGGTAAGAAAGGAAAAAAAAAAAAAGAGAAGGGACAAATTTTCTATAATTTGCCGTTTTCAGTTAATTTCTATTTTAGTCAGTACTTATTATACCCAGCATGCAGCAGAATAAGGGTTTAGATCGATCGGTGGAGTGATAAAACTAATATACACAGGCTATCGCATTTTTCAGAAAATACGAAGCTAGTTTGGTGATATTCCCTTTGGGTTCCCGTTTATCTGCCTTCGATTCCTGAACATGCAAACTGCGTAATCTCGTCGTCATTCCACTACGAAGGAGCCAAGAGGGATTAAGAGTCATGTGGCTTAACTTTAGATCTAGAACTTTCGCCAGTCTTGTACAGTTCTCGGAAAGTTGAAGGGAAACAAACTTAGCAGTCACATCTCACATGCAGTAATATCAAAGCTGTCGTTATGAAAAAGAAGTAAATTCATGAAGAGTCTGAGGATAAGAAGAGACATACATAACGCTAAGCGGTCCGCTTTTCTTAAAGGCCATTTGAATGGATGCGTGCGTTATGCATTATATGGGTCAACAAATTGAAGATCATATTGGTCAAAACAACAGATGGCAGCTGCAGCAGTGTCAAAGACAGCAGTAAGGACAACTTCCATACTGGCCCTACCCAGCATCTCACTCGTACAAATGGTATCAATAGCACTGTTCTGTAGCATAGGCTACAGTTCTCTTAATTCTTCATGAGATGAAACTTGAAAGATTCCTCGAGAAAAAGATGGCACTCTATAGATATCTTTCAAATCGAAACCAGAAGACGGTATAAGTTGACAAACACACCTCGGGTCTAAACAGAGGTTGGGACGAGGAAGACAAACTTTTTGAAAGAAACTTAATGTTCAAAGAAGCTGGAACTTAATTGATCGGAGGTTCTAAATTATTTTAGTTAACAGAAGTCTATGTACTTAATGAGTTAAGTTCTTGGTAAAAAAAAATGGTATTCTTCTATGTTTCGATCGATCAGTATTGAAAAATAATCAAATTTATTGGTGATCTAAAACTGCATGAGTATTAATTATTTTTTTCTAACTGTAAAATTAATAGATATAGTTTGATCAATTATTATGAGAAGGCCGCCGAAGGCTAAGAAAAAGAATTATGAGAAGGCAAAGAGGATATTTATGCTAGTCATAATAATAGTGTAACCCAGTACTTCATTTTTTAAGGCATCTTCTAGGTTTCAGCTGGGTTCTGTTGCAAACTGTAGATTCGTATCTGTAAAATATAATTTCACCCATTAGAAATTTTTTTAAGAAAAAGGCCCTGCGAGAGAAATCGCTTACCAACTTAATGGATGCTCCCGCTTTCCTAAAATTTAATCAGAGTTGGGTGAGGTACTAAAATAATCAAGGAATGTAAGAGACATCATCACATGAAGGATTTGGGCTAAACATTAAGAACAAAGAGGCGAAAAGGCTAAGTGATATCATGTGGTTGAAAAAGAAGATTTTTTTGTAGGGCGGAAATGGAGCCTCTTCAGGAATACATGCGGGTGAGGCGGAAAAGTGATTGGGGGGAGGGAAACCATGGATCTGCAGAAATACTGTTCGGGGGATATATATCTTTGCCGCCCTCACAAGGCCATATGGGTGTGTTCCCATTTCTTCTAGACACAGATCACCACGTCATTTCATATTTTAGTCTACTTTCCGGCACAATCTCATGCATTCTTTGCTTTTGTTCCTCTCCAAACCCCCTTCTGTAGCTACAAGTCATGACCAATAGGCTGCAACTTGGATTCCCTCTCCCTCTCCCTCTCCCACTCACAATAGAATATCAAGATAGATCGATGTATCAGTGATTCAGTAGTACTGGGTCTTGGTATATTAGCTACCATTTTATGCATGAAGGCGATCGAGGTGATTGTCTATAAATTGTCCTTCAATTTTTCCTTGGTACAATGAAATGAACAACGGAAGTAGCCATTGAAAACATATTTATGTGGACAACAAATGATATCTGAGACGCCATACTAGTACGTACTAAGTACCATGTCCTTAGAGAAAACCAACACCAGTTCAAAATGCCTCTGAGACATAAACAATAGATAAGATCAATACATCATCGTCATTGGGCAGTAGTACCGATCAGTCATAGAACTTGGTTAATTGAAGCCTGAAGGCCACGCAACCTGATGTTACATGTATCAGCAACATATCGAATATCGCCGAATTTTCTAGTTGCAAATTAATTGGTAGATATCTTTAGGCATAAGCACAACTTGATGGTGGATAGTACTATTGCATGCCTGTATAAATGATTGATTAGTTGAACATTGAACCTTTTTTTTAAGCGACCATTGAACCTATTTACTTATCCCCTATGGTAGCTTTTCAAAGCTTTAATGACAGGAATAGTCACAAGAGATAGCTCCACCTCTCCTTTTAATTAGGGGACTGCATTGAATGGATCCTAGGCCCTTCGGCTGTACAGAACATAACCGAATTTGAAAAATTAGTTATATTTGCTTCGGTCTGGTCCAAGCATTTTGAAATCCGGTCCGGATCGGACTAGATTTATTAATTTAAATAATATATTTTTTTAAAAAAATTAATACAAACTTTAAACTTAAAAAATAAAATCTCTAAGTCAAAACTGTACATTTTGACGCACTCCCTAATCCCTTGAGTCCCTTCCTGCATTCTCCCTTTGAAATCAAGTATTTCTTTTTTCTTGATTTACAAGAAAAAAATAAAAAAAAAAGTTAGGAAAAAAAATCGGTCTCGACCACTTAAGTGATATAGACCAAACCGTTTTGGTCCAGTCCGGTCCTTTATTTTAGGCACAATCGAAAATCCGGTCCAACCGAATTTCGGTCCAAAAATTGGAGCGAATTTCTAGTTGTGCAAGCCTAGTAGGCCCCTTATCCCTTTTTCCTCTTCTGAAAATCATTTAATCAAAAATGGAAAAGGAAAATACGTGATTGTCCCCAACAAAATCGTTATTTACTATTGTGCTTCGATGTCGCGAATTTTTTTCTCGAGGTGTCATAGTCCAGATCCACACTCACACAAATATATATAAATACACCAACTTAAATTAGGTCAATAGAGCTTAGAAAGATTAGTTTGATAGCCAATGAAATCAACGTATATATTTAATTTTGGAGATAAATACGAAGTCGGTTTATGTGGTTTGCGCGAAAATTAAGTTCTTAAATTTTAAAAAATATCAAATTAGTACTTGAGGTTTAAAATTTATCAAGACTTAAGTTTCTCCACGACCCTTAGAATGGGAGAGATTTTCAAGTTCATAGACTTATTTGATGAGTTTTAATTGAAGTTTAAAAGGGTATTTGATTTTGTATTTATCTCTTAACTTTGCTCTTCTCATGTAAATGGTCATCTGTTTTTTTGACGAATCATCTGCTCTAATAATTGCCTCCGGACTTCAGTCACTCTAGTTGATGCGATTGTGACTAAGGAAAAAGAGTGTTGAGTGCTTTGTATGATGTCGTAGAAAGTCGATCTATGCATTTCATTGGATGACATCTATATACACATTTCAATGTGGGCACCTCCAAGTGTAAAGATGGTGGGGGGATTTAGTCCTTGAAGATTATGATGAGGCTTGGTTGGATGCAAGGAAAGTCAATATGGTTTTGAGAGAGACAGCTGTGGTGAGTCATTCTAGTAATTCACGGAGCCATTCGTGTAGCGGAAGTACATGACTTCATGGCACGCAATGATTTCAAAGGATAGCTGAAAATCAATAAGGACCAAAGGAGGAGCATCACACTCGCAAAATTTCCCAAGGCAGAATGAGAAAATTTGGTGACTTTTGATACAAGAATTGTGTTACTTTGATGCTCTTCGATCTCTGGTTGTACCATAGCAATGTCAACCGGTCGAGTTCGCGAGAACGGAGAACCAAGGTCCCAAATCACAGTCAATAGCTTTAATGATAATATTCCATCGTTTCATACTAGATTTGGGCCTTCAGCAACTTCGGGGCGATGAACTGGTGAGATTAAAAGAATAAAAAAGAACAAGTGCTTTAATTATTTCAAGTTTTCGCCACATCCAGAACTGGACCGTATAGCCCTGATGTTCATTGGGACGGTCCTGTGCGAAACCAAGGAGCCCATAAAGCCCAGCCCGAGTTTGATTTGAGGATGGATCTTTTGAGGGCTAGACTAAACGCTATTCAAAGTTTCGCTGTTTGTTTTGAAGGTCTGATTGGGCATTACTGTGTTGGAGTAAATTGGGCCATTTTCTCATTGGGCTGACTTAGCCCTGTTTCTGGTTTAGCATACTACCTGCTCAAACCATCATATCCACTGTTCTGTTCTTATTTTTCTTCCCCATCACGAAGCACATCAAACAAATTTCTTGTTGGCCTTGCGAAGAAAGAACGTTTGCCGGGCAATTCTGATGTCTAATATTTAGTCAGGGCAATCTCCCGGAAAACATGAAAAGATGAAATTAGAGCAAATAACACTTTCCTGTAGTATCTTTTGAGAGAGATAAGACAAACAAACAGCGGAATAATTATTCTCTCTAGATGCAAGCAAATAGAACGCAATCTCAACAATTATATGTACTGAAAATAATCTCAAGATAATCAATCACATCAAGCTAAAACAACACAAGTAATTTTCACGTATAAAACTTTCCCGATTTGAAGAAGAAAAACCACGGGATCTAGTCTAGTCAAAATCTCCACTATAAACTGAATAATGAGTACACAAAGTCTTCTCTAGTCACAACCAAAGGCAACAACTCATATCTCTTCAAGATGATATCAATCTTGGCAAATACAACGGAAAAACATAGAGAAAATATCAAAACTCGAGGTTACTGTTTACGAGCACGAATAATCTGATCTTCACCGTTCAGATTATAGCCCTTGTGTCATAAACGTCTACTCCAAATTTCAACTCGATCGGACCACAGACGAACTGGGATCTAGGCTTTGATAAAACATGGGTGTGTAAGAGAAAAATTGCTTCTTTCTCTTCTATTTCTCTCTTCAATCAGTACAACTTAAAACTCTTCCTTAGGGTTATAATTTAAAACCCTAATGGACTTCGGGCCTTAGTAGAAGAACCCCAATTAGGCTTTCCTTCACATAGAAGGAATTAACCCAACAGTATCATCCCCATGAGCGGGCATTTGGGAGCTTATGTTTCGAGTGTATCTTTCAAAATACATCTTTTGAAATTGAAACTTAAGATTTAGACCTAATACCGTAGAGGGGGACGAATAGATATTTAAAAATTATCAACCTTTTTTCTTTTCACAGAAAAATAGTTTTTCAATTTTCAGTCAATTGACAAAAGGAAATCTGTAAAATATTCAACCTATAATAATTTTACAACTATATTTCAAGGCTATAGGAATTTTACAGCAATTATAATATCAAGGCTATAGCAATTTTACAGCAATTATAATATCCCCATATTTCCAGCAACCTAAATGCTAATAATGAAATCTTTTTCTTCACAATTGATTAACTAAGATCCTAGATATTCAAAATACTAATCAAGATAAAGATCAACACATGCAAAATCACAAGAACAACAAACTATCAAGATAAAGAAGACACCGAGATTATGGTTACGAAGTGAAAATCTAATGAGGTAAACTTCTTCAAAAGACAAAAATACTCCGAGTGTAGATTACATCAATCACTCCATTAAGAACGTTTAGACTTTACAAGACGGAGATCTAAGCAAAAATCCATTCAATTCAAGATCCCTTCTTCGAAAAGTCACCAAATATTCCTTCTTGGGTTGGTGCCCAACACACATGCTACAACCAGCAACTTTGGGATTGTTCTTCCATGGACATTGGCGAACTCTTCAATACTTACTTCTCTGAAACCTTCAACAGAAATCATTCTTGATAAACCCTCAAGAACTGTCAACCTTGATGATTTAATCTTTGTAGAAATCAAGTAGGAAATGAAAGCACTTCTCCAGCAATCTCTTACTTTCACAACCTTCGACTAGAGGGAAGAAACAAGTCTCTCACACTCAGATATATGAACAATCATCTTTTGCACACAGAGAGAGAAAACAGAGGACATAGTATCTAGAGAGGATTTTAGGGGGCAAGTATATTTCATAATACGGTCTATTGAGACAAAGGCTTAGGAATAGATTGATGTATTGTTTTAGTAGGAGTAGGAAGGTAAAACGAAATATATAGGAGGTTTGGTCGAGATTCTAAGTCTTTAAAACGAATTCTGGTAAAAGTCTGTTAGGCTCATCGTAGGCTGACTATACCAACAAAAATCCTCCAAAACATTCTGCAATATAACCCAGACTTTCCAGATACAACAAACAACCTTCCAGAAATCTCTTCCGAATTCTTTTAATCTCCACAACCTTAGTAGACAAGCTAAATTACTTCTTACATTCTAAAATAAAAAATACATTTATTAAAATTCTGTTTCGATGCTAAATTACGTAAGCATTCTAAAAAATGAACTGCAACCACAGGTCCATTATCGGCTCGGTGCGCCTTTTATACTTTCTGCGCAACAAAAAAAAAATGCATCTATTTTTGTTGTCAAACTTGTAAGATCCCTAACCAGATTCCACGCAGACAAGTAGCTATCGCCTGTGAAGTGAGTGCATGCTAGTGTGATTCCTTGCTGAATAATTTTACGTCTATCTCCTTATCCTCAAATATGCATCGCCGAAAGAACACTTTCTCCTGTTTGCAAACCGTTCTCTCCCTCTCCTTCTCAAACCAGAGATTCCCTTTATTAAATTATTATACAGTACCACATGCAAAGCGATTGCATGGACCAGGTGCGTTGAATGGACTCCTGAGGCTCTTGATAAGTCGTGGTTCCCTTACTCAACCATGGTGATCCCCAACTTTGATCTTTTTGCCGACTTTTCCAACTTGTTAGGAAGGACCACTGGCAGTAGGAAAACGGCCTCTTGAAAGGGAATATTAAGGAAGTGCGGGGAACTTTTCAAAGGGTGGTCTAAGGCGTCGCAGGACCATTTTTCAGCAAGTGAGCAACCACCTAGATCAGAAGATCACTATCTTTCCCTATTGATGTGTAAATAATTAGGTAAACCAATTAGCTACTAGCGCATGCAACTTGTTATGTAAAGGCCATATTGCTTGATTGTCCCTCCTGGGTAGATTGATAAAGATATCGGTCGAATGACAATCGCTGAGTAGAGTTGTGCTTTGATGTTTTTCACTCTCAGAACACCAATATGTCGTCCATTCCACTGTCCTGCATGCACTTTACTGGCCGGGACATTTATCATATCGCAAACTTTACTGGGACCACTGCAACTTTTAGCTACGGTTCTGAAGAAGATGACCTAACTGTCGCACATGAACTTGTGTAAAAGTACCAATCACAACAGAGTAATGTCGAAAGTAAGCTACCATCAGCACCGCAATTACCTCACTAATCGATGCAGGTAAAACTTTTACTCTGTTTTTTCCCTGTTTTTTATTCTTCTGTTCCTTGTCCCTCTGAATCCAGCTGAATCCAAAGGAAGTCAATGAAGCCTTATGGCATAGTGAAATATGGATTGCTTTTGTCGATTGGCGTGGAAGCCATCTAGATTTTTTGAAGTACCGGTTAAGATAACGCTTTGGCGATCTCATCTTGTTCAACTGAATCTGAAGGGAAAAGCCTATTCTTGCATCCACAATTGACCTTATCAAACCCAGCTTTTTCAAACTAGTCTACTTAGCTTCTTGCTAGACATGCAGCGTCAGTGATTGGATGATATTCATCCAACCACCAATCACCCGACACAAACCACAAACCACCCTCACAAGTCATATCCAAGTAGAGAACCACAGCACCTGTTGACTCTGCAAATACATGCAGAAGCAGACCCTAGATGATAGTTATCATGGTACGGTAGAACCCTTTGGAATGTTGCTCAGAACAAAGACCCGAAAACTCAGTTCCAAGATCTGCAGCTGAATAAAAACAACTATGCATCAACTCTTGGCAGTTTATTCCCAGTCGAAAAGATCATGTCAGTGATCACCACCAGCTCGAGAGACTTGATTAATTAAGACCAAAGCTTTGCGTCTGACATGTAAAAGGTACAAGACAATAGTGTCATTATTATTGTCGTTATCGAAGAGATTTCAAGCCTGCAAATTATTTGGCCAAAACACACATCTCATATGAATGAAAGCATCCAAAACCAAATTTTGAAAGAACTATCCGGAAAAGGAAAAAGTTTAAAGGAATGCATCTCGAGTGCGGACCTCTCCTGTATACACGCGTCAGGTGGCAGGCATCTGGACGTTCGGGCGCCGACTCTTCGGAGTGTCTGGTTCGCCCTTTAGAGCCTGTTCCTGAGGTTTTTCAACCTCCTTAATTTAATTAATGAAAAGTGCTGCTATTATGATTAAAAAAACCGATAGAACTTTAATTCAAATTAATACTTATCCTAAAGGAACTAATTAACAGTAAAAATAATTAATAATAACTAAGAGATAACTTCTGGAACCCACAGATACTATCCTAACTGAATTTCACCTAATTATCCAACAATCTAATATTTATAAGTGTACTTTTAGCTATTCAACGAAACCTGTGCTCTGCAGCCATGGACTTGTACGTCTTTAATTCCATATGTATTATAAATAAAGGAAATAGGGTAAACAAATCTTCAAAACAAAAAACAAGAAGCCTTTCCTTACAAACCGATTTCCCTCCTCCCCTGGCTATACCTTGTCCTTCTTCATTTTGTGGTTCCGAAGGAACCGGGTCACTCCTCAATCCACCTTTTCGTAAAACAGATTCGCCAACTGGCTTCACCCCACCACCCTGTTTACCATTTATAAGCAGAGCACCCATGGCAGTCTCTTGCATGAACCATCTCTTGAACTAAGCCATCTCTTTTCTTTTCTTCTCTCTACTTTACTAGTACTCCTCGCGAATCTAGTTGCGAACTGAGTCTCAATCCCTGTAGTTATTGACCGCTTTTTAGTACACTTCATAAGCACCATCAGTCTCCTTTGAATTCAAAGTAGGTTCATGGCTTCAAACTCTCTCACTAAACAAAACTCCAGCTCCTCTTGGACACCGGAGCAGAACAAACGATTTGAAAAGGCACTAGCTTTGTATGATAAGGACACCCCGGACCGGTGGCAGAATGTAGCAAAGGCCGTGGGGGAAAAAACTGCGGAGGAAGTGAAAAGACACTATGAAATCCTTTTAGAGGATCTCAGGCACATAGAGTCTGGTCGCGTCCCCATTCCTAAGTACCGGTCCAATGGAAGCAGGAGCAATCTTGAAGAAGAAGAAGAAGAAGAAGAAGAAGAGAGGTACTCCTTACCAATTTTTGAATATATCTTTTTGTACGAAAATCATAAAATTGCCTAGCTCTAGCTGAAGTAAAAGCGAAATATCTTCTTTAATAAAGCAACTGAAATCGTCTCCTGATATGTCTTATAATGGAAGATATCAGAACTATAACTCTTTCCACAGTACGCAAACTATGCATTTGCTCCAATACAAGAATCTTTATAGGCTATATTCCCACTCAGTTTCTTTATACCAGCACTGATTTGAAGCCGACATAGATATATTCCCATGTGATGAGTGTGACAAGAAATAGTTCCCCCACAGATAGGTATTTATACGTTGATCTTCTTTTCACTCTGCTCACTGTTGAATAGGGCATGTACTATGTAGGCTCTCAAATACATAGCTAATTCAAAGTGCATATCTCTGCCTTCTGCATGCCAGATGACTGTTGTTTTGTTCCTCGAATCAGTGAAATAATGTTAGCATTTAATGGACAGAGATTATCCCATATTAGCTTGCAGACTCGTAGAAGAGTCGTTGAAAAGAAAAATGAAAAAGATGAATTTTGGCAGCTTAACTTTTAAGCTGTGCGTTCGAATGTTGTATTTATATATATATATATATATCCTCTCCCTTTTCATGTTTGTCTTTATCTTCATTGCCTTTCTGTCGCTCTTGTTGGAACCGTGCCCTTGTATAACTCTTGGCATGATCTGAATTATCTTCATCGTCATCTGAATGCTTGTCGCTAACATTCACGACCACCAACACTTTGAAGAAAGATAAACGACAGTGAAGCGTATAAAGTGAAATATTAGAGTAAAGAAAAAAGCAGGAAACGAAGTAGTCAAATTAGTGA
Source organism: Myrica gale (assembly GCA_963930655.1). NCBI lineage: Eukaryota > Viridiplantae > Streptophyta > Magnoliopsida > Fagales > Myricaceae > Myrica > Myrica gale. The sequence continues at coordinate 18,435,380 of OZ005612.1, read as the reverse complement.
CGGAAGCATTATTTTTGGACGTCGTCATTCTCTCCTTTGATACCAAAATTATCCAATGAGAATTGGAAAAATGCAGTAATCCACGCATGCATGATAATCTGAACATTTTGAAAGAATTTTGACGTTTTTCCCTTCTCTTATTATCCTTCGTAAGCTAAAATTTCTTTCTTTATGTTTTTTCCTTGACTTCTTGCTTTCCGAACAGGCTCCTGAAGTATCTTAAGCTGCGTTGAAGTCCGAGCGCCACGGCCAAACTTTAGTCAAGTCTTGAAAGCAGATTTGTGAGAAGTAAATCTGTGTATCTACGAACGAACATCTCTATCTCTTTCTCTATCTCTCTATGTCTGCAACTGCAACTCATCAGTAGATCCTCTTGAAACTAATAAAATGTCGATCTTAGACGCATTTGACAATGTCCAAAGCCCAAAGCTCCTACTATATGGTTGTTCTCACTAAAATGCCTCACTGAAAAAGAAAAAAAGGAAAGAATCTTGGAAGTGCCTGTGCCCTCCCCAAATGGGCTGGTCCGCTGGTGGATAGTTGAGAGTATAAAAGAAACTTATCAACATGCGAAGAAATACTTGTATCCTCGACTAGAAGTTTAATTCGATGAGAATTTTTCGGAATCATTGATTTTTTTTCCGAAGGAACTTTTTTTTTCTAGACAAATTGAAAGTAACTGGATTAAACCCGTAGGTAGGGAGATTCGACCCCTGGATCTATCCCTCCCCAAAGGGAGGAGGTGTTAACTGAACTAAAGTTCATTGGCTTTGCCTAAGCAACTTACAACACAACCAACAAAACTCTTAATTTTGTTCAATTAAAAAAAATCAACCTCTTGAGATTGGGGCACGCACATCAGGTGTAATGAACCCAATTGTAATGAATTTTGTATTTGATTTTCTAGAGAAAGGGAATGGAAATTGTAGTCATGTATTTTATAGAAATGAATAAGTGAAGCCAATTTCGAGGATAGCAACCTATAGTTCATCAATGCCTCACTTGAGAGCATTTTTCCCACTTATCCCCTCAAATCGTTCTAAGAATTCGGCAAAGCAATCTAACATAACTCCGTGATTCAAGGAATTCCAATGTATGGGCTGGGCTCGCCCTAGACCCACTTGACCAACTTATAGAAATGAACACAGAGCAAAAGAAAGAGCGCCCAAGCTAAGCTTAAAGCCAGTCCCTGGCCAAGCCTTCAGTCCACTTGTATGACTACACCTCCCTTGCACCTGCACTCTGCCGCACTCCTCTCTACCTCTACTGACCAAAATAGTCCCCAATAACTTTGCAGGCCAGGCATAGGCCGAGTAAATACTGGCTCCAAACTTTCCAATAATAAAGGGTGTCTAAGAGCCTCCTCTATCAACGCATCTATTAATCTACTGAATTAAGAATACACATATATATCACATTAAAATCTGTAGGGGTCTTAAGGATAGTCCCAATCCAATGGTGGATAGGTCGGTCTGCCATTCTTAAGGAGTCCAAAGGCCATGGACTTCCTAATACCGTACAAGAGCCTCTTATACAAAATGCATCTATCAAAGGGAAGTCAATTAAGCAATACAATTCTGATTTTAAAGAGAGGGAAAAAAAAATAAAAACCGGCCTTAGTCAATACAAAAGGCATAGACTGCGTTGCGTTCCACTCATCAAATCACCTCTTTTTATTACAATAAACATAAAAAAAAAATCGTTCTTCATGCTGATTTTACCCACAGTCCAATTCACTATTTTCTTAGTTTTGCAGGTTCTCTACCGTTCTTCATGCTGATTCTTCGGCCTAATAAATTTCTGTGATAAAGCCGGTTAAAAATGGCTTCATCATTAATAATACAATTTCGACATCATATTTTGTTTTATAAGTTTTCCTTTTATAATTGCAAATTAAACAGCTGAAAAAAAAATCCATCTTAACAAAAAAAACATGAGCAGGAATATAAATATTGAGCAACCATATGAAACGGACAAAATAAAGAACAAGTTGAAACGGGTTGATCGGTAAAAAGTACCAAGTTTTGAGCTCTAAATAAAATTGGAAAGAATCTCTACATGAACTCATGAAGTTACTGCTTGTGTTTGGTGGGCTTCGGAGCTCAAAATCCTGAAGCTCGTAAATCAGAAAGCGATAGTGGGAGGCTAAAAGGCTGGTACTCAAAAGGTCAAACCAAAATAAAGGTTAAAAGGAGCTCACTTGGGCTTAAGCCTAAATGCAGAACTGACGGCATCGCACCCAAATTTTCCTGAAAGAGACTCACCTCCAGTTGAAGAGCCTACCGTTCCTCGCGTTTTTAAGCTATATTGTGCCACCTGTACAAGATGGAATCTAAGGGCTAGAAAACAGCCAAGTCACCTCTCTCTCTCGCTCGAAGGGACCGGAAGGTTATACTTTGCTTCCCTTCGGGTTCTCTCTCTCTCCTTGAGCTGTCTTTTACGCCTACGGAATAGCAACAAAATCAGGGAAGGGGAACCGACCTTGGGAACCTAAGTTTAGATTCCTCCGAACCCCCCGTCACCACCACCACAAGAGAAACTGCCGTAAGACCCCTGTAAGTTCGTCAAGTGCCGAAAAGATTTCATCCAAAGAACAATTACTATTGTCTCTGCCAAGCCACACAGGTTCACCCTTTCATGTTATCTATTTGATCTCAATGGACGAGGACCAACAATCATCATACTATTCTTTATTCTATTGTTTTAGTTGATACTTTATATTATCTTTGTTTGTTGATTCGGTGATTGGGGAAGAAGTTTAGGGAATTGAAAATGTTTTATTTCCTTTTTTAGAATTTTCTGAGTGGAAAACAGAGAGGGGGAGAGAGAGAGAGAGTTGTGATGTAAATTGTAAGTATTGTCTGGTTTGTGCTAGAGTTTCGTTCGGCTTTTGGAAAGCTATTTGACACGGGTTTCTTTAATTCTACATTGGGTTTTTGTGCTTTTGGATTCGTAACTTCTGGGTCTCGTATTTTTGGGTAAGCAATTATAGGTCTTGTTGATGTTCATTACTTCCTCTTCATCCACTTCCAGCATAGCAATCTTCATCTCTTCCTCTCTATGTCTAGTGATCTCTTTCTCTTGTAACTCGGAGGATTCTAGAGGGGTCTCCCACTTCACTGGTTTGCCTCCGTCGCTTTAAATGGTTTCGGAGTCGGAATTATGGAGCAACATGTTGCCGATTGGGTTTTCTTAGTTTTTCACGCTGTTTTTTTATTGAAACGTCTAAAAAGAAGTTAGTAGCTGTGGATATGAATGTAGTTGAAAGTGACAAATGGTTATCGGAAGAAGAAAAAAAAAACTACTAGTTTCATCCAATCAAACGCTTGTAATGAGGCCAAGAAAAAAAAACGCTTGTAATGAGATTCTTGTTTAAGTGGAGTAATTTCTGTATCAGGTAACTGAGGATGGAAGCACAGAAGAGTCAACCTGAAAAGCAGTATCCACCTGTTGCTAAAATCCCACCCATCCCTTCATGTCGAAAGAAGAAGAATGAGGAAGCCACTTTCTTGGAGGATGTGAAGGATCACATTGATGAGTTCATCCACGCATCTATGGATGAACACAAAAGTTGCTTCAAGAAGACCATTCAGAAGGTTGTTCTCTCTTTCAATTGTGTGCTCTTCTTCTCTTCCATTTTTTTTTTCATTCTGTCACCTATTTGTACTTGTTGCTAATGTGTAGTTCAAATTCAATGCCAGATGTTCGGAATGTCAAAGATTGTTGCGGAAAGGAATTCTGAAACTCACGGAGTGGAAAGCTCTCTGCCCCTCCGAACAATAGTGTCAGACTAGAATGTCTCTCCCTGTGATAAAGCCTTGTTTCCAATTTTCGGACCCTTGTTTTCTCAATAACAATAAGACCAGTAACTGAGTACAGTTTTTGCACCGGTGTTCTTAAATGATACAAGTAAATTTGCACGACTCTCAAATTGAATTTCAGATGAAGGCATTGACTATGTCATGTGTTTTGCAGCTTCGTTACGATGGTCCGATTCGGTAAATAACCTAAGGGCTCGCATTCTAAAATAGATATTTTTGTGGTTGGATCTATCTGCTATACACTTTGTGTTCTGCAATTGGAAATCAGATTACTTATTGGGCTCTGAGTCATGTTTGAGTTGCCTTGCCTTCAGCATATGTAGATGACGACGAATTAGTTCATTGTTAGAGTAAGCTCTGTTGTCTGAAAGCTGAGAAACCTCTTTGTTGTAACAGTGAAAACTGTTAAGGCTAGTCGTTATTGCGAGTAGGACGAGCGGAACCAACAGAGATTCTGTTATTTCGAAAAGGTAATTCACTGAAAACTGTACTACGGGTGAGAAATTATAATGTGAATGTTGCTGAATCAAGGATTAAGGACTTAGGAATCCCGACTCAGTTGTAATCCTTCAGTTTATAATAGTTAGGGGTGGTTAACGGTAGGGCTGTCCAAAATACCGGCCAAACTGGATCGGACCGGACCGGTAAATCGGTGTATTCAAACCGGAAATTGGCCCAAAATGGCATGGTCCAACCTCAAAATCAGCACAAAATGACATAACCCAACCCAAAACCGGCCCAAAATAGCATGGCCCAAACCGGCCCAGACCGGACCGGCGAAACCGGGGATTGGTCCGGTCTATATACTCTACAAAATGTCCGGTTTGGCCGGTCGGATCGGACCGAAACCGGACATGGACAGCCCTAGTTAACGGTAGTGCAAGTGACAGTTTGGCGAAAATTGTCACCGTAATTGACGGAATTACATATTTGAAACCACCACCGCACCGCTAAGGCACAATAACAGCCCTTATCGGTGACGGTATTAACGGTAACGGTTAGACAGTAACCGCGTAAACCGTGTAACCGTTGGGCAAAAAAAAAGTTTTTTTTTAGTTTTCATTTTTTCACTGTTTTGGGATGCTTTTCTTGGGCTTTTTTGGACCATTAAGACCATTTTACGCTCATATATAAGCAACAAATATAATCATTCAAATATTATAATTTGTTTAAATTTCCAACATAATTTCATAATCAATATTCATATCAAATGGACAAAATATCATAACATAGTCAAACATAATATCATAATCATTAATACTCATAACAAATATAATAAGCTGTCTAAAAGTCCAACATAATATCATATTCAAACATAAAGACTAAAGTCTACTAAAATTGTCTAACAATATGACATTAATCAACTAACATATTCCAATAGAAGTCCAATAAAATTATGTCACAATCAATAATAACTAGGGGTGGTTAACGATAGTATAAGTGAACCGTTACCATTACCGCAATTGACGGAATCACATATTTGACACCGTCACCGCACTGCTAAGCCACAATAATCGTTCTTACCAGTTACGGGTTACGCTAGCGGTAGTGGTGACGGTTAAACCGCTACAGTCGGTGAAAATAAACACCCCTAATAATAGCTGTGGAAGGGCTTGGGGTCAAGTCTGTGTCTATTCATGGGGACTTCGCTCAGCCCAATCCGTTCTACTGAATGAGACTGCCAGGAATGAAGCTCACTTGGAAAGTCCCTCCCAAGAAAAATACAGACAGTGCAAAGAGGGCACGAACGGGAAAGCCCCAACGCTGGTAAACTTGGTGTGAGTTATCTGCCCTGTCAACATTCGGGGGAGATATTTTTGGGGTTGTTTCTTACCATGCTGAGTGCCAATTGGGTCTCAGGAAGATAAAAAAAAGTGTGAGATCAGTGCCCGAGGCACATGCGTCTCGTATACTGTGGGAGTTCGTTGAACAACCAACCTAACATGATCAAGCAAGTATGATTCGCTCACTTTCTTCTAAAGCTGCTAGAATCATCCCGCCCTTTAACTTTAAATGTGTTTGACTAAAAGTTGAATTTATGGAAACTTATACCAAGAGGCAAGTTGCCCTTTCTTTTTCCGCTAAACCAGTTAGGATCCAACGCTTTTACGAATTGCAAGGTTTTTGTTTTCTTGGTCCAAATGATTGCCTATACTACATGAATGAATCTAGGATATGGAGGACAAGGGCTTTTATTTAATTTTATTTTTAATTAAATACCAAGCCATCTTGCACGAGCTATCATGAGCGATATATATGGAGATAGGACTGTTCAGTGCTACCGGGAAATCCCGATGGCACCGGAATCGGAACCGGCACAGGGTTGCCGGGGCACCGGCACCCCGGTGCCGGTGCCGGTTTAACGTTTTTGGGAAAACCCGGGGGTATTCCCGGTTCCCGGGTTCTCCGGCACCGGGATCCGGGAACCGGGTTTTCCCAATTTTTAACCCCCCATTTTCTTTTCCCTTTCGACGGAATCCCTCCCCCCTCCCCGAATCCCTAAAGGCTTCAGCCCCCTCATGCTCTCCAACCCCAACCACAGCAAAACCCTAACAACCACCGGCGAAACGGCCGAGGAAGGAGGCGACGTCGAGGTGTGGGATGCCTTGAACCAGAGGTTCCGGCAAGTGCAGATAATTCTGGACCGGAACCGAGCCCTGATCCAGCAAGTGAACGAGAACCATCAGTCGAGAATCGCGGACAACATGGTCAAGAACGTGGCCCTCATCCAAGAGATTAACGGCAACATCTCCAAGGTCGTCTCCCTCTACTTCGACCTCTCCTCGAACTTCTCCACTATGTTCCATCAACGCGAACCAAAGAGTGGTACCGACGACAGAACGCAGAGTCCCCAAGCTTGAGATTTTGTTCTATTGCTAGAGTAATTCTCATCTCTTTTATTTATTTTTATATGAAGTACTAAATCGGTCCGTCCCTAATAAGTTAGTGTTTTCTCAGTTCTATGTGTTGGTTCGTAAGAGTCTATGTGGTGTCTGTGTGATGCTTTTCTCAAGTAGCAAAGTAATGGGTTTCGTCTGTATTGTTAAGCTAATTTGTGGTGTGTTTATATTTGTATGATGATGTTGGGCTTTTAGTGTTGAACCTGTGGTACATTGAATACTCAGACCGAACCCCACCTCAAAGGATCGTAAATTTTTGGTATTTGGAAGCTTTTCATGGTGGTTTTCTTCAGCCGATGATAAGTGTGAACCTACTAAGATATATTATAATTCCGAAAGATCTTGTATGGCTTCTCTGCGAGGTGTTTGAGGCATCAACCTTCAATTTGTGTTCTGCAACTTTTGGTACATAACATTGTTAGTTTTTGTACATTTAGCAGAAATTTAATATTCTTTACCTTTGAACCTTTTCAAATTTTCTGGTCTCGTGCTTAATTATGTCATTGTGAGTTTCAGCAGCATCTGGGCGTCTTTTAACTCCATGTAAAGGCTTAAGAATTTGCAGATTTTACTTGAATGTTTAGGGTGCACATGGTCTGTTTTTCATGTCATTCTGATGGTTGGTACTTTCTGCTCAGGGAAAGGGTGTTGAAGAGGACATAATGGACACGATTGATAGAGAGGCAGATGGTAGTGATAGCCTCGAAGGTTTTGTTTTATGCCACTCTATCGCTGGAGGAACAAGATCAGGTTCTTTACTTCTCTGCAATTACTGTTCCTATTCAAATCACAGTTCTAAAATGCTTTATGCATTTGGTATCAACACTTTATTTTTATAGGATTGGTGAGTAATTAAAGAATTCTGACATTTACTGTGGCATTGGTTTCATCGAAGATCAAAACTGAATCATAATTTAGAAAATGAAAAAGATAGCCCATTGTTTGTGCTGGTATCAACACTGTATGGCATACTTTCTGCATTTGGTTCTCTGTTCTTGTAGCTCCTACTCCACTTGCACTAGGAAAAAGAAGCAGCAATCGCTTTTGAAATCTCGAGTATAAGTTACTTTATTTCATTCAAACACAAACTTTCCCTGGTCATTATTCCCACAAGATTTGTGGATGGCTGCTAGCCTGGCATGTCTCTGCAAAGACTTCTGATACAGACATCCCATGGTCGATATGATGCAATATGCCATGAACAGTATAAAATGAATTTTGCATGATAGCTCCATACACTGCAAGTTCTTAGTAAAAATCTAAGTCCACATCAAGGGCTGTTTGTTTCTGACATATATTCCTTTGAAACGTTTCACACTGTGCACCCACATTATCAGTAGTAATTACTCTTGCATTAAAGTAAGCTGAGTGCCTCCACTTTTTACCCATGATCAACATTTTCTGGTAGGAAATTCTGTTAAACTAATATCAATGCAATATATAATGCACGGTTGTCATAAGGAATTGGTTTTGCACATGTCAAGTCATACAAAAATATAGCAGGATCTGAAAATTGTATGTTTCTGGTTTACACTCGGTTGAACAGACTTTCTCATATGTTTCTGAGTCCTTTGCATTTGAGCATAAGATCTCTTTATCTCTCCACAGAAGTCAAGAAGGATTTCACAATTTTCAGGTTGAGCTCGATTTTGAGCATTATAACCTTTTGCATTGCTTCCTGATTCTGGCTATGTTGACTATTTTGGCACCAACTATTCTTTCATGTCCACTGACCACTATTTTATAATAATGATGGTGGTGAATAGGAAGCCTTAAATCACTGCTGATTGGAGTTGCACATTGAGCTGGGGGTATTAGGTTTTCATTTCAATGCCCAGATGGGACATAGTTCAAGCAGTCAGAATGTGGTTCTGGGTTTTTATTTTCAGTGATAAATGCAATAATTACGTAATATAGTTTAGATTTTATTGATACGTGTGTAAAATGCTAAAAAAATAGTTTAATATAAATGTAGGATAACCGGAACCGCCACCTCTAAAACCGCCACCGCTAAGAGCCGATTTTTGCCCTTAAAGGTGTAGGTGTAGGTGGCATTTTTTTAAAAACCGGCACCTACACCGGGGTTGAACAACCCTATATGGAGAGACAACTAGAGGGAGTAGCTCCTGTTTTGTTATATTCTTTAGCTAACTCCCGACGAAGATAATTGGTTATTTTGGTATATCTCGGATTTGCACAGTGCTCAAGTTGGGCTTGTGACATATAGGTAATACCAGTAGTGTTAGTGTTAGTGTTAGTGTTAGTGTCAGTATACTTAAAACTCTACTTCTCATTTGTCTTATATATAACCAAATGATGCATAGATCATCTCTGGAACCGTATAATTCTTTATAGTCTTTTTTCTCTCCCTATCATGTACGCTCTCTTTTATTATTAAGACATACCACTTTGCTTATCTCTGGATGATTCAAGCTTTAAATTACTATATAAAATGAGCGGGGAAATTTTTGTAATTTTCTAAGCAAGTGTCACCATTTATTCTAATATAACAAGTGAGTTATAATAAGGTCCACTTGGCATCTCTAATATTGTGTTCAAATCTTAACTTAGGGTTAATTATACTTTGAGCCCCATATCTTTAGGGTCATTTTCAAATAGCACCACAATCTCCTAATTTTAAGACAATGGGCCCGTTAACTTTTAACTTCAGACAAATTGCACCCCAAAGGCAAAATCGACAAATGAAACGGTTCTCGTCAAAACGTGAGTTACACGTGATTTCCTTCGGTGCGAAATTACATTTTTGAACTTAATTTGTAAAGCACTCTTCTTTTGAAAACTCAAACACCTTGATTGACCAAAATGTCCTTAAATTTACTTTTACTCCACATGTGGTCCCCGATATCCAAAATGCCCTTAAAGTTAACGGGCTCAATGTCTTAAAATTGGGAGATTGTGGTGTTATTTAAAAATGACCCCAAAGATAAGGGATCAAAATGTAATTAACCCCATAACTTAATAAGAAACTAGAAGAATCTTTGAATAATAATACAGGGAACCCAATTGAAACTCATTTATATATGAAAATGAACTTTCTTAAAACGCTTTCATGGTCTCCATTGAGTATTATTCACATTGAGATTTTGAATAGCAAGAAAATAGAGAAGTAATCACCCCCAAGCTTTTTCCCTTGATGTTTCAAAGATTCAAAGTTTTCTTTCTCGGCTATCAAAGATTTTAAGTTATATCCTAAGGGGTTCAGAGTTCTCGTCAGAAATCGGACCTACAGTCTTATTGATCAAGAGAACCGAAGAAGGCAAAACGACTTGGTAGTAGTCGGTCGTTATTCTTTTGCCATGTGGCAGAGTTTGATTGCATGAAAACGTCCCCAAGTCATTTAAATGCTATCAGCAACAGAGCAGGAGGATTTCAAAGCCAAAGCCACATTTTTCCCGCCTCTTCATTTTCCCGGTCGGAGGCTGTTCCTAATTCTCTCTCGTTCTCTTCGATCCGTTTAGTTCTGAATCAATTCCGTTTTGGAGAATTTGGATCCAAAAGAATGATGGATCCAATCACCGATTTCCAAAGGCCGAGGTCAGATTCTTAAGATCCCAAACTATGGCATGTTTCTTATATTTTCAATTGATGCAACTTTCGGATTCTGATTTTATGCTTCAGCGAACTGATAATGAAGAGGAAGAAATACGCTGTGATAAACAGAACATAAACTACTTCATATACTCTATTACATCAATTCAGGGACAAAATAGATCACAGACTAGAACTAGGGGGGCACGAAATTGAAGATGGAATCGCTGGTGTGTGATTCTTAAGCTAGTTACTAATGCTATTACAACAGGGTCGAATATTAGCATCAACAGAGTAATTGAATCTTTATTGTCACCGACACGGTGATTGTGCTTCAATGGAGCCTCAGGTTTCTCATCCTGCAAACACGAGGAAGATTCATGAGATTAGGCTTAGTGACAAGGAATCTTTTCCTTATTTGTTTGATTAGTTTACGTGTCTCCCTGTTGATGGCACGACATGTAATAAAATTTCAGAAAGGAGGCGTTTAGTCATTAGATTAGCTAAAGAAAAAAGGAATTAAGTAGTAATTGCATACTTAATTATTAGCCAGACCTTTGTTTGAAGTATGGGACATCTCATAGAATATAGAAAACTACATGTTTAATATAAATTTTTATATAGATTCAGTCTGCGTTTGAATATATGCAGATTTGGCGTAACGGGGACATCATACTGCCACTAGAGGCCCTGCTTGGTTCAGGTCGTGGAAATACATGCTTTGGGGGGGGGGGGGGGCATAATCTAAACAACTTTGGCTTTTCACAAACAAGAAAAGTACTGCCGACATAGGGACGAAATAATACTTTTATGTTTCTTAGCAATTAGCGTAGGGAGTCTAGGAGAATCCAAACAGGAGTCAGGAGTGAAAGAGGTAGGCGTGAAAAGCTCAAGAGCTTCAGTGCTTCACTTATTTATTTATTGCTTTCGGCTCAAGGGAAGTGAGTCTTGCGTAGTCACAGGGTCTTCTGTTTATGTTGGTTTAAAACCAATCTAGAATAAGGTAGAAGTACGTCTATATACCCGGTAACTTCGCTAAGATGAAAAGCTTTAACTTAAATTACTACCTATTTTCCTCATCGGTCATGGTTCCCTGGCTACTCCCTCCAGTTGTCTTGTACTTAGGGAAGGGCACTCGCCCAGACTCAATACGCTTGACATCCTCCACGAGTTCTTCATAGCGCCTTTTCACCTCTTCTTCAGTTTTCCCACCAACAGCCTTTGCGACATTGTACCAACGGTCGGGAGTGTCCTTATCATAAACAGCCAGAGCCCTCTCAAAGGCCTTGTTGTCCTTGGCAGACCACGAGTCAGAGCTTTTGGAGGACATGGAACTGGATGCCATTTGTTTACCTAGGATGAGTTTGCTGGCAATGGAAAAGAAGGAACACTATGGCGATTGCAAGAATGAGTGTTAAGGAAATAAGTAGGCAAAGTAGCAAGGCCGGAGATAGCGAGAAAGGTTTGAAGAGAGTCGAGAGAGAAGGCTTAGTCAAGGGTGATTTGTGCAGAGAGATGGCAACATCTTCTCTTTATAAGCAGGGGTGGAGGGGGTTACCGGGTGAGGTGGGGCAGTGCCAGTTGGCATAGAAATCTTGCAAAATTCCGGTCGAATTTTGATGATTAGTCTATTTAGGAACCACAAAATGAAGCAGGACAAAGAAGAACAACAACAATATGGGAGAATCAGTATCTCCAAGAAGCTATGATAAAGAACATAAAGCAAAACAAAGTTTATACGGTGAATTCTTATTAAATTATAAGCATGTGGATCATCTAGGGCAAAAGACACAAGAAGTTCTGAAAATAGTAGAACCTATGAACCCCAAAGAGCCCTTCATTGTTTTGCAGAAAAACTAGGCTATCAAAATTCACGTGCGTTGGTTTGTGGGACGGTGGAAGTCGCCCCACCTCCGGGACAAGGGGGTAAGTTTATTGGGTGAGAGTCTCATCAGATAAGAATGCGAAGGGAGACACAAGCAAAGTAGGAATCCCACGGCAAAGCTTCTCCGTCTGTTTAGATTTTATTTAGATTACCCCACTTTTTTTATCGTACTACTCTCAGTTTAGGGTCATAGGTAGGCCCAACCTCAAACCAAAACCAGTTGTACCAAGACTTTCACGTGTGCACCACAATCCGTATTTTCCAGCTCGAAGGAGATCTGCTGCACTAAAAGCTTTTTAATTTTATTCATTGCAGTTAATCTTACAAGTGTACTATGTGCTGAACAACATCCCAATCGCTCTACTGGCCAGCTGAGTCCGTACAACGATTCTCTCCCTCTCTTTCTTTTGTTTTGAGCCGATGAGAGGTTAACATATGTTACCACCTCTTTTAGTAGTTGAGGACTTTCCTGAATGTTGGTTTACTCAGTGCGGGGTGTCTAATTAGCAGGCATAATTGGTCTCAATTGGTTTTTGGCTACTCGGTTCCACAAAGATATTGTTCCATCCACTGTTCAAGAATGAAAAGACTCCCTGCTCTCACCAAACGTACTTGATCTTTGGATATTTCTTTGTCTGACAGACAAAGAAAGTTCCCTAATTTTATATCACCGGAGTAAAATGAAAGATTGAGGGTCCGGTTTCCTCTCTTCACTGTCCATCAAATTAGTGGAAAACAAGGTTTAATGGTTGATTGACTTGGTCTTAAACTCTAAGCATAAAATGTAATTATGGATCCGTAGTTGACATTGATTAGTTGGATGTCAATTCCGTCACAAAACTACCAATATCTAACGAAAAGAAAACATGTTTCTCATGATTTTTATATGCATTATCTTAACTTAATGTGAGAATCTTTCAAGGGCTTCCAAGTAATCAAGCAAATAAATTTGAAACATACCTGATAAACTATGTGTTGGACACGTAGACCTGATATAACATAATTCAGAAGATTACCTTATAACTCAAAGGCTTAAGCTCGTCAGTTTGGTCCACTTATGTGTTATTATTAGGATTTTATCCTCGTGACTGTCACCTGTTGTAGGATTTAAGCACTTTTTTTCTAAGCAAACCTTAAAACATTTAAGCACTTAGTCTGGCGTATATACGTACTCCAGCAGAATGGATGTAAAAGTAGATAAATTATTTTTGGATTTTGAAGTTTGTTCAGTCCTTTCTTGTGACCGACATTTGAAAAATAGCGAGTAATACAACGTACTTTACGGAAATCTCAAGGATACCCGCATATGATCTGTTTGCTTTGTGTTTGTGGGTACATCTCAATGTTTTGCTGGAATCCCGTAGAGTTCACCCACTTGGTCTTGGATTTTAACTCATTATAATCTCGAAATAATATTTCTGCTTTATTTTTGTCCATTCCTCAAGTAAAAGGGAAAGTGATTTGAAGTTTTACCTCTCTTGGATGAACCCGTGCTTTGAGCTCGGCTGGCCATGTCCGAGTTTCACCTGTAAAGATCCCCAATCATATCCTAGCTGATATCAGGTTAGACGAGGGCACCTGAAATGCAATAATGTGGGAAGTCCTTTTGGTGCCCTGGATGCAAAGAGCCCTTAGTGGCCCAGTACGAATTTGAACGCTTCTCACTTTTCCTCGATTTCACAATAAAAACATCCATGAATATTTAAGTTTTCAGGTTTTCCACCATCCCCAATCTCTCTTATTTCCACTTTGTTCTGAATTTCCCTTATTTCCACTTCTGCCTAACAGTGACCCAACTAGGAAAGATTTCCTTTCTACTCGGCATCTTGTTTTGGCAGCATAATGATACCCTATTTTTAACCAGTACTTTTTTGTCATGAGATGAATAGCTACATGCTTAGATTTCCTAGATTTTGTAAACAACCCTTCTCTACTAATAGATGCAGATTGCATACAAGCCCTTATCATTTCTATTTTTTGTTAGAGCGATTTTTCATGCGTAGCTAATACTATATCTTATAAATGCAGTCATCCATATGTTTTTTACTAAACAACGCTTGCTTATCTAGTTCAGGATTGTGAGCTTAACTGCATGCAGGAAGGCATATTAATATTCCGTAATATGCTCAGTTGCGGAGTATCTCAATCGCGAGTGACAATTTATTGAGTGAAACTAAATATCTGTTTGGAATAAAAAGTTAAATCCTAAGAGAGCATCCTCTGCAGGAGCCTGGCGGTGTGATACCATGGCTTTAGGCTGCAAGTTGGTATATTGCCCAACCTATGGTCCTATGACGGTGAAGATCTTGCAAGTAGACTTTAGTTGAGTCTATTCGCTAGTAGAATCTATCATACCCTTTCCTGATATTGGGAGATAAGTAGGAGTACAATGGCTGAAACAGTGAACTTTCAGTAAGAGAAATGCGTGGTATATGATTCCTTAAGATGATGATTCTGTGCTGGTAGAATCTGGTTTAGAAAAAAAGATCAAGGCACTTCTAGACATATATCTAGGAACCATAGTAATATATATCCTAGTATCTCAAAAAGCATATTGTTTGCCATAGTAATTGTACATATACCTGCTTGTACTTCTCCATTTGTTCTGTTTACACGTTAGAGGATGAAACAGTACTGTGCTGTGTCCACAGATTTTCAGGTCATATTGGTTCCCTATTGCCAACTTGCTTGGAACTTCGGAACTTCTTTAGCATATCATATTCCTAAATACGCCAGTTATTCTTGATTAATTTCTCTACAGCAAGTCTGCTAAACATTGGAAGCCAACGTGGCCCCTTGTTGTCAAGTTGCACGGGTCATGGTCAGGGGATTCTGGCCACATGCTAATAGGGCTAGTACTGATCATTAGTTGAAAACTACTTGAGCAATTCTCCAGGAATCTTTCCAAAAAAAGAAAAAGAAAAAAAGTGATGCTCTTTGAGATACACCTTTCTACTGATATTTGGAATCCTTATCACCTTCAATCGAAAGTAATATCTATAGAATCGTCCTCTCCCTCGGTACTTTTCTTCCACTTGTGGTCTTTCCTTACAAGTGGGTGAAATTGAGTTACGTTGGACTCTTGATGGTCCAGGAGTGTAGTTTTGCTGAGGAAGTGTTTAGATGTGAATTCAAAGGGATTGATCAACGGATGTTAGACTTGTTTATCTGATTACTTTCTTGATCCAGATTAGGCCTTTTTAATTTTACTGACTAGGGGACCTGGAATCTCCAACCTAATGGTGAGGGGAAAAAGTCCACCACCGGACTTGGCCGACCGGTCCTACACTGGCCGCAAACGCATTCCGGGTGGAATCTTTGAACAAAGGAGGATCTTTGGAAAACAGAAGTTCGAATTGGGTGATCCCGATTAGGCCTTTTTAACTTTACTGACTAGGGCCTAGGGGACCTGGAATCGCCAACCTAATGGTGAGGGGAAAAAGTCCACCAACTGGACTTGGCCGACCGGTCCTACAGGCTACACTGGCCGCAAAAGCATAAAGGTTGCCTTTTAGGGGAGGAATCTTGAACAAAGGGAGGAATTTTGTAAACCAGAAGTTCTAATTGGGAGATATAGCTGTAGGAAGGATGGGAAGGAACTTAATTCAAAATGTCGTCACTGAGGGAAATATGCACAGGGAATTCCACTTCGGTGAACAAAAATACTCCTGCAGTGTCGGTAAGCATTTGTTTGCATGCGGATTTGGATGTGTTTCTTTTACTTATGATTCTATGTGAGAAAGGCCAAAACCCACGTAGAACACAATCGCACATTATAAGTCGATAATAAGCGTGTGGACTACATGGGTTTGACAAGGTATGATGCACTTACAAAACATGAGCCATGCAAAAAATTTGGCAAAGAGAAAGCTAGGATAAAAGCTAAATGAACACCTCGTGATTATCACCGATCAGCATCTGTCCATGTTTTTTTTTTCTAATAAAAGAGAGAAGGGGCCAATAAGTGTAGCCAACTCCTCTGGGCGTGACCACAAAGACTCTCACTTACTACAGAATATTCGAATTGAGCCATAGTTACCTGTCCCGAAAAGGGAGGATCGTCATCACAACCCCACCAGCATACAAGTGATAATGGAAGCGGGAGGGTTTGATCCAATTATCTCCCCCCACACCCTCTATTAGGCGCCTTATTTTAGACCCTCGTACCACTTGGGCTACTATACTATTGGTCAGCATCCATCCATGTAGAATGCACCAACGATGTTCTTTTATATAGCTGTTGAAAGATCGTAAATAAATAGGGCATATTAGAAAGAACTTGGCTTTGCGTCTAAGGAACGAAACTTATTTCTCAGAAATGAATAATTCAGATCTTGCATGCATTCACCCGTACGCTGATTCTTGTATGTTACAAGATTCAGTTGGAACAGACCAAGATATGGTGGGACACGTATTCTCGTATCCTCACAACGATCTTATCTTGTCATTCTCATAAAGTGCACTGCAAAGTAGATCGCTGCCTTTTGTCCTGCGGCTCCTATGTGATCTGCTTGCGACATGGTAAAGCAGTGCTCAGTGTTTTTCCAAATGCCATTCATTTGTCAGAGATTCAGGTATTCGAGTCTTGATTTCGGATAATAAGCCATGTCTAGAAGCACATATCTATTTCAATTGGAACTTGTTCCAATTAAATGAGCAGTGCTAATTACAGGATATGTGCGTTCTCGAAATATTTCCCATTTAAACTTGCCCCCCAAAAAAATATATTTCTCATTTTAACACTATAGCTTTGGAGTCAGTAGAAGCTTATCCTTTCGATCCAGGATAGTTACTCCAGTCTCCACCTGCATGATAGTCATTTAAAATATGCATGCATGATTCATATGAGGTTAGCAAGGCTTTAATATCTTGGCAATGACGAATGATGTATGGTCTGGGAAGTTTCATGTCCAAGAAAAACCCTTGTTTCATGGTCGTCTTAGATAAGCAAATAGAAATTAAAGGTTCTCAAGTGTCTATATTCATTGAAAATGGAATGCTCAATCCTGGAAATAACTTGACGTTTTAGCCTTTAGGTAGCTAGCCAGCGGGCAGTGACCACAAAAGTGACAAAACCGACTGGTGTACCAATTGCCAGTCATGTCAATTCTGTGCAAGGTCCTTCATTTCTTGGACATATTCGAAAAAAACCCTAGGTTTTTGGACAGTAGTGGTGCTATGATTTATCGGGGGTTTTGGACACTAGCTGTTGTTAGATTTAGATGAATCTTATCGCAAGATTTTATCCTACGCGTCAAGATAGATAATCATTCAAGACATTAGACTCTTGCGACATGTCCCATTTCCTGATTTATTCCCAAGGAGTTGGGCCTATTGGGCTAAACTAGCCCAAGAGCCTCACATTGCGTCCTAAGCGTTATGAATTAGGCTGTTGAACTCAGCATGGGCCGACATGGGCCATCGATCCAGGCTTGAACTCAAAAGAAAGGAATAGAGATAGGCTTGTGTAGAGCCCAATGCAGCCCGAGTTCCATGCGGCGTGAACAGAGGGAGGGGGCGCTGTTAAAACCTAAAGCCAGTGCAGGCTGCTGTTTGTGAGAAGAGAGTGGAGGACTGTGGATGGATGTGAAAGAGTGTCGTTTTCCCATATTTTCTTCTGATCTTGGAACCCGTAAAAATAAATAACGTTCTTTTCACAGCGAGATATGTCATATTTGCAGTGTCGGAAAACCAGTTCGGACCCCTAAGGCCAGCACGATAGACTGAAGAGGGATCATTCTTGGGGGAAATGAGAATACCGAAAATTGTGATTACCAACCTAGTCACATTCGTGTCGTAAAAAATTGTAGGATTAGTAGAGTTGTAAATATTTATATAAAATAGTATTTTATAGATGTTTGTGTAAAATATAAAGAAATAATTTGATGTAATTGTTTAATAAAAAAATATTAGAATTAAATAAAAAAATGTAGAGAGAAAACTTGTTAAATAAAAAAGTAAAAAATTATTAGAGATTATATTAAATTTATTTATATTTGTGTTTGAATTCTTAAAATATTCTATGATAATTTTGTGAATTGATTTATAAATCTTAGAAAAAACTTCAAAACAAACGTTACCTAATTTTCGTTTTGGATCAAAGGTCTAGAAAGATGTAACAGAATGGTCAGCTTCGGCGTATTTCAAGCTAAAAAAGAAGAGAAAAAAAAAGGGATTGATTCGGAAAAGAACGACTCAGTGGATATGACAAAAATAAAATATCAACCTAAAAACAGGAACGAATTTTTTAAGAAAGTGATAATACTTAATGAATGCTTATAAAAAAAAGTGATAATACTGAATGAATTATTGTCGCGGTTTAACCGAGAAATTTTAGAAACTAAACGAATTACGTTATTTCAGTCTCGGATCAAGTGAAGGAAAAGACGAGAGAGATCACAAGGGAAGCGACTGACATCTTTTACAATGTCTTTGAATATTTACTAATTTATCCGGTTAAAGAGAGCGAAGGGCACCAAAAATAATAATTGAATCCGAATAGACCAAAATTTGGACTAAAAGAGGTGATTATTGTGAAATTTTTGTGGAGTTTAATTCCAGAAAAAAAAAAGTCTGGGAGTCAATAATTTTACCTCAATAAAATAATATCACAAATTTTTTTTCTTATTAATCATATTTTTTAATTTAAATAAATATAAAACAATTCATTTAAATAATCTTAACTTTTTCAGACTTCGTTACCCCCAAACAATTTTATCCAAAGTCACCAAAATTTACCTCGAAACTGGAGTCCTTTTAAAAGTAAAAATCCTTTCTTTCTTTTTGGGATGTATAAAATTGCTTACTTTAGGGAAAACGTGCAATTTATCCTGAAACTATTCCTTTTCCTACTAAGGCTGCTTCCTAACCAACAAACGAATCACCATCAAAAGAAATATATCTCGGAGAAAACCGACACTACATTTGGCATTTTCAGCATATGTTAACCAGTCTCCTGCGATTGCTGCTTCCTAACCTACCACCGATTACACAAACAACCCGAAAGAGAATATCCAATACACGAATTTCCAAATGAAATCATCCAAAGGGCCACAACTTTGTGACTAAGTTCGTAATTCTAACCCGTAATTTGTCTTGGTCCATGGAGTTGGAAAAAAAACCACCACAGAATTTCAGATCTGTGCAAGTCCTATGGGATGTAGGGCTTCACACGAAAATTTAAGAGTCCTCCATGAAACCTTCGATTTGCCAGATTTGGATATAAAACAAGCACGTAACAAAAGTGCGCAATATATCAAAATGAAATCCCAGACATAATCGTGAAAGAAGATCCATACTTCATTCATGGAGTATTTTCATTTTTTTTTTGGGTAAACACCGGAACAAGAGAACCGTCGGTCAAAAAAGAGAGCACCAAACAGAAAGCCATAACATAACCATGATCGGAACCATTACAACATCACTATCTAAAAAGCCACAAAAACAAACGACATAGAACCCAAACTAAGCGCTATCCACTTAGCTCCTCCAGCTACCACCATCACCACCACCTCCACCCCTCGAGTACCTGGATCCACCGTCCCCGTACTCACGGTCGCGGCTACCACCGTAACCACCACCACCACCACCATATCCACCGCCACCGCCACTGTATCCACCACCACCGCCTCCGCGGCTGTATCCGCCTCCACCTTCCCGGCGCGCACCGCCTCCATAACCGCCACCTCCGCGGCTGTAACCGCCACCGCCGCCTCCACCGCTGTTTCCGCGGGACTGGGCCTCGTTAACTGTGATGTTTCGGCCGTCAAGGTTCTGGCCGTTCATCGCCTCGATGGCGTCCCTCATCGACTTCTCGTCTCTAAAGGTGACAAATCCGAAACCCCTGGATCTACCGGTCTCACGGTCGTTGATAATCTATGAAACCAAAAAATCAGATCTAGTTAGATCTACCGAATCTATCAGAGAAACCAAAAACAATTTACAGAAACCGATCGATCTTCGCCTTATTGAAAAGCGGAAGATGAACGTACCGATTTGTGTGAGTAATAAAAGAATCAGTTCATAGAGATAGTAACACAGAGAGAATCAAGTAACACAAACAGAGCAGATCGGATCAGATTTGGATCGCAAAGCTGAATCGGTTCAGATCCGAAATCTCTGCGACGTCAAACGGACCTTCGATTCCAGAATCTCCCCGTAGGTAGAGAAGGCTTGCTCCAGAGACTGGTCATCGGTGGCCCACGCGAGCCCACCAACGAAGCATCTGTACTCGACTTCTGCGGACGCCATTGCTGAGAAGGAAACCTAGGGTAATAAAGGGGGAGAAAATAGGCAAAAAGTGGGAGAGCACGAGGATTTAAGGAAGCCTTACCCTAGGTTATATAGATCTGTGAGTTGTAACTACGGTTAGTTTGGGCCCTAGGGGCTGCGCACTTTCTGCCGTGTTTTTGCTAACTCTGGTTAAATGCAGAGCTGCGATTGTGCCGGCCTGTTTGGCTACAGACACCAGTCTGTCTCCCTTCAGTTATAAATTGTCTGAGATAGGGAGTGGCCTATTTGTGCCTCCGTCGAACTCTATTTTTTTTTGTATTAATTACAAAAACGTTCACGAATTTATTTTTCAATCTAAAATACTTCTATAAACTTGAATTTATTGTATCTCACCCCCAAAAATTATATTTTTTATTACGATTTCATCCCTCAACCTATTAAAGTTGTTATATCGAACAGTTTTTGTCCCACTTAAACGACACGTGAGTTATCTTTTTTTGGATTAATAAAAAAATTAACTAATTACATATTATTTTGTAGTACTACGAATTACTAAAAGCATTGTAGAAGACTAGGGAGGACTCAAACTGGTCAAAATTGTTTTTTATATTGAGGAGAAGGTCATGGGTCGTTTAAGTGGGACAAAAACCGTTCGATATAACAACTTCAATAGGTTGAGTGATGAAATCGCAACAAAAAATATAATTTGTGAGGGTGAGTTGCAACGAGTTCGAATTTATAGGGTATTTGAGACTGAGATATAAGTTCGTAGGAAATTTTTGTAATTAACTTTTTTTTGTTACGGTAAACTGTATGTACCTGTAAAATAGTAACACGACCCGCTAGAGTAACAACAGTAACAATACTTGCCTTATTATTTTCATCAATAATTTAGATAATATACCTTTTCGGATAAGATTAATAGTAAGATTAATTAATGATATTGTTATACAGATATCTTAATTTTCAAAAAAATAAGATATGACAAACATAGCTTAACTGGTGCAAAAAAGTTTATTAAGACCTAAAAAAGAAGATATGACAAACAATGCCTTTACGGATAAGCTAAAGAGTGCAATATTTTTTTGGGCATGTACGGTTTCTGATTAACAAGATGAGCGATTCGAAACGAGAAGATATTATACGCTCGTAAAGCTATGATCACCCCTATCTCCTATTAGATCGATAGGCAGCTTATTTAGAGGTAAATACTTTTTAATCTCTTTAAGAAAGCACCACCCTTCGGGGAGGGGGATATAATGAAGCAAGAGCAGGTTCGTAATAAGCCTGCAACCGTAACCAAACACGCTGTGAGAGAGTCAATGTGGTGCTGCAAGTCGGCATCGATTAACTGGTAGCAAAAAAGCGACCAAGAAGGTTAGGTAGTAGTGTCCACCGCAGTCACATGGCGCTGCGATTATTGTCTATTGAATAATTTGAATCGTGTAACGGGACCGATATTTTGCTGTCCCCAAAAATATCTTCGTACATACTTGTCAAAACTATCTTACTTGTTTAAGTACAGATTTACCCCTCAGATCTATTTTCAGCGGAATCTCGTATTTTCCGGGGCCGTCGATGCACAGTAGAAACAGAATAGTTAAAATGAGATAAGAACGTGGCCGCACGTAAATGTGCAGTGACTCGACGTTCTATCGGGAGAGATTAGAGTCCTAATCTTACTCTCTGAGGTATTAAAAGATAAAACACATCTCAGTAAATTCTATTCATTAATGTGTTGGTAATATTTCAGCCGTCACTAGGACCTCTTAAGAGGGTAAGATTAGGACCCTATCTATCTATTCCCCATTAGGACAAATGACATCAGCCGATCCTATGAGTAGACATGATGGGCTCTTTTTCGGGCTTAGATAAACCGGGCCTGTAAGAAAATAAGGCCCAAGTAAACTAAAAGCGGTGGTGGAAAGCTGGAACCCACAGATTACGATGGGCCTAGACATACTGAGTCAGATCTGGTCCAATAAGACCACCATCTCATGTTAGCGTTCAGATCTAATGGTGGGTTTTACAGAGATTTTAGGGTTCGATTCGAAGTGAGAGAGAAACTGTAGAAGAAAAATGGCAACTTCCGTGGCCACTGGGAGATCCACGTTAGTGCGTGCGATGTGCAGAGCATCTAAGAATTCTTCGTCCTCTTCTTCTTTCGGTACTAAAAAATTATCAGTACCGCTGCGTCCTTCCAATTTCTTGCCTCATCGGACTCCAATTTCCCCTCCTTCTCTAAGGTACTACTCTTGCTTCTGCATCTTCTTATTCTTCTTCTTATCTGCCTCTGTGAGCCGATGCTAATATCTATTCCCTTTTCGAATTTCTATTGGCTTATAAGGCTGGTGCGACGTGAACTGAGCTCTCTTCAACCCGTCCACTCTGCAATAGCTTCGGCTTGCCTTGTCTCGAAGCTCCCCTGCGATGCCAGCACCTCCACCGAGGGTACCTCGCTCCCCCTCTCTCTAATAAACGTATATGCTTGTATGTTTGTTTTGTATATCGCAGTTACAGGAAGTTTCTGAAGGAGGTTGCATTTCGCTTCGGGTTTTCTTCTCGTAATTATGCGAAGTGTTTTTCATAATTTAATGATGCACCATCACTAATGCTTTAACCAAGTTAGTTAGTGGGCAATTATGATAGTTAATAATATCAATCTTTCGAGTGGAAAGTAATGTATTGTTAATGTAGTTAGTTGCAATAGGCATATAGCTATATGGCTTTATTTTCTGTTGGTTATAGCTAGATAATACTGTTGAAATCTACGGTTATCTCTCATCATATCAGCTGCCACGTTGTGTATTCTACTACTGATGTTTGAGAAGCAAAACCGCTTTAATTTTTTGGTTGTGCTAGGAAGGTAGTAAAAGCTTAGGGAAGGGCATCCTTAAGGGATCAAAAGCAGTCATTTTGTGTATTCTAGGACTGATGTTTGAGAAGGACGGTAAAATGATGTCTGAAGAAACCTTCAATTGATTATTGAGGGATTCAAGACTTTATTGCATCAAAGCTGTAAGAACGGTTGTGTCAAATCCAGATTACTGTTCATTAGCTATACTTGTGACTGCCTCTGTATGGTGAAGGGTTTGAGTTCCTGGTAGAAGTTGAACGTAAACCAAAAGCAACCTGGATGGTTTGTCGAGATTGGTATTGTAATTTGTAGAGTTGAGGAGATGGAATGCAAATACATCGGAGACATCAATATTATCTACCAACTAATGGAGAGTATAATATGAAGAGATGTAAACCTAGGATACTTCACTTGGAAATTAAACAATAGTGGGTGAGACCATATGCCATGGAAGTGCAATCAATTGATAGCGTGATTCAGTTTTGTGATGAAAAACTACTTTCACTTTCAGTTCAGAGAGCACTTTTTTTGTTTTATATTTATGGTTACCTTTCGCGTGAATTCCCCAGGGGTGAATTGAAAATTATGCATCCGTATATTGAATTGCTGTCTCAGTAGCAGTTGAGTGGAAATTTGTTGTCTTGGATCCTATAGTGTTGACAACTCTAGATCCATGAGTCTTTATTTCTCCCTCATTTGATCCTCTGTGGAATATGAGGGATAGAAACAGAAGTGATAAAAAAATTCCTGATGAAATCTTAAGAAGGAAGCCAGGACGATGTGTTTACTGACTTGCAGCATGAAACTTGTCTTACCTGTTCATTTTGTAGTTTCAGGTTTGATAAGAAGTTAATGATTATTACTGTGAACAAGCAAATTCATAACGTTCGTATTTCTCCCCTGTTGATGGCAGGTAGATTCGTGAACTATCTTAGTCCCATCTAGTGCCGAATGGGTGGCAGTCTCAACAGTTTGTTCTAGTTTTTATTGTTGGCTGATTCGTTATTTTCAGAAGTTGGGAGTTTCCTCCAGGCTTGCTTGCTGAAAATGCTTTTTAACGTTACTACTTTGCAAGTGTGGAGAGGTTTCCCGGAATTCTCCTGCGTTGCTATTTGATAAATTTGATTTAACTTGGATGGCTGGTCCTGTATTTTTCCTTTTTCTCTTTTTTTTGTGGGATTATTACCGCATGAAGGATCTGAGAAAAATATTTGGATGCAGACCCAGACTCCAGTCACAATAAGTGCTCAGTGGATATGATTGATGCAGTTGAACCGGTTGAATCCCTCGACAAACGATGTCTCTCTTGCAATTATAGTTTTGGGAAATGACATATAAATGGGAAATATCATTAGAACTTAGAGAAAATCTTTAGAATGGGGTGCTAAGCCTCAATCTTTGAGAAGATATCGTGCTGTCAGCCGGAGCGTGAGACAATTTGTTTTTTCTTTTGGGCCCGTCAAAAATGCGCCCAAGTGCTAGTTAAAATACAACGTATTACATTCGCTTACATTGTACGTGCTTTGTGTTCAAACGCTAAAAGGCTGCGTGCAGAAAAACAAAACTAGGTCAAAAGTGATTAGTTCACATATTGCTAATCCTATTTCACTTTGCCTTCATCACTTATTTCCTGGCGTGCCGATTTAATCTGATCAAGAAACTGATATTATTGATATAAGCCCTCGAGAAATAGTAATATAATTAATATAATTGTCTTTTTGAGAGTGATTGCAATAGGGCATCAACCAAAAACGGAAGTGTCAACTTTCCATGGGTTTGGATGATGAACCAACCGGATCTGTTCCGAGGAATGGTGGCGCATCACTGTTGCCTTCTTTCATTGATAAAAAAAATGTAAAATTGGTCGTAAAAATCGATTTAGTCCTCGTAATATGAAAAACATAAATTTATTCACTGTAATTCTATTTTCGTTTGTAGTTGGTCCTCCATCAACTACTAATTTTATCATTTTTTGAAATTACAGCGATTAAATTTATTATTTTCATATCATGATTTTGCATTTATCTCACTAAAAAAACTGTCAGATTGATTCAACCTTTTCAGATGGACCAACATTCTGCCCACCAGTTTTTCGCGATATTGCCGACATTATTTGAAAATTTTCGCAAAGTATAAAAATCTTTCACTGTTTTTTATTATTTAAAATTGTTCGGAGAACTGCCAGGTTTTGAATTGAAACTCGTTTTTGTTGACTTTTCCTTTTTTTCACCTGCTGAAAAGCCTATTTTTAAATCAAAAATCGAATGCAATTTGACTCGTGGGATGTAATCTTTTAGTAGTTATCTCAATACAAGTTGCGCAACTGAGAATACCAAACACTTATTTGTTTGAATTGTTCTTAATACTTGATTGAGACGGCACATGAATATTCATCCCTCATATTAATATCCGAAAGCAAAAATATTAATATTCTAGTCTTTAAAAATATCTCCTTCACAAAAAACATGAAAACGACTACCCAATATCAAGATAACGGCCCCTGGGATTTTCTTATTTACCCCTTTTAAATATATTCCCATTTGGAAAAAAAAAAGAACGCCATAAACGTAAATAAATTCCATTAGATTGTGGCTTCACTACAGTTAGTGTATTAGTTTAAAAGGGAAGAACAAAAAAAAGGAATCTGCATTGCTTCAGGATATTTTCCTTAATAATACCTCCGTGAGCAAAGTTTTTGTCCTTTGGAAACTTTTTTTTTTTTTTTAATCACTAAATTATCAGATATCTGTATTTCATCACGGAGGATCAAAATACAGCGGATGCGCTCTAACGGGAATACCAGACCCTCCAAGGAGGCAGCCACCCAACGAGCAGAGCCTACTGAAAGGCTTTACAAAGTCCCCGAAGGGACGGACCACCAAGACTTGTCTTGTTGCGATTTATTTTAAATAATAATTCGAAAAATAATTAATAACGTACGATTAGGTTAAATCAAAATGGATGTTGGTAGCGGGAGCTATAAATTTATAATATAATTATGTAATTCCACGATTGATACCCATCGAAATGTTCCTTTCTTTTTTCTTTTTTTGGAAATGTTTGTCGTCGCTGTGCTTCAGATGCATGTCATTGTTGCTACATTATTTGTCATCAGGAATAAATAGCCCTAGACATAAGAGTCGTGCTTTTCAGTCACGTGATTCAAGCTTCTGTCATGTGTGGACAGATGACAAGTTGACAACAATTATCTTCACACGGGATAGAAAATTTATTGTTTATTCGGGATAAAAGACTATAAAATCTAAGGGTTAAATATATTTTCCATCCTTATTTTTGGAATCATTTATACTTTACATCCCGATGTATTATTTTTGACATATTAGACCCATTACCCAAATTGCTTGTCAATTTAGACGGATTCCGTCAAAACGTTAGGTGCAATGTGTAAGCCCCAAAGATAAGAGGGTAATGTGTACATACATCTGAAGATAAGGAGAAAAATGTGTACATATCCTCAAAGATAATGGGACAACTTGTAAATATTTTGACAGAATCCGTCTAAATTGACGTTCAAATAGCCCTAGACATAAGAGTCGTGCTTTTCAGTCACGTGATTCAAGCTTCTGTCATGTGTGGACAGATGACAAGTTGACAGAATCCGTCTAAATTGACGTGAAATTTAGTTATGGGGTCTAAATTAAAAAAATATGTAAGTTAAAAGGTGCAATGTGTCAAAAATAATACATTGATGTGTAACGTGTAAATGACCATAAAGATAAGGGGTAAAGTGTATTTAATTCTAAATCTAAACACTAGTAATATTTAATTAAAATAAGATGAATTGTGGAGTCACTTCTTAAACTAATCATGTGAAATTATTATTTATTTAAAAAAATTAAATTATAGGAAGTTTAAGACTTGCTTTGTATTGCTTCTGCGCTAATTTCCTTGGATGTTTAATGATCAGTTCCCTGCAACAGATCTCTGATAAAGTGGACGAAATAATCATGTAAAATAAAATATGGGAAAGGCTTCTTTCCTAATTCCTGCCTTAGCTCATCGCGTTTCTCCTCAGTCCTCACACAGCGCACACCGGGGCTCCCTCGTGCGCACATGTCCGTACGTGCCAACCACTGAGGAAAAAAGTGCATCAAGATTAAGATCGTGATAGTGATATTGATGTGGCATTTGCTTATTTTATTAATGATTAAGATATAATTATAAACAAATAGTCGAAATTTTCAGATTAAAAGAATCCATAAATTTATAGTCCATGATTAGTTGTCAAATTACCTAATAATCCTGTTTTTTTTTTCGGCAACCAGGAATATATATAGTTTTTACTTGAGACGATTGGGTGGACAAGTATATCAGAGGAGGTCACTTGGTAGGGGTCGAAGCGTCATTAATGTATAATAACTTACTATTTTATTTTATTTTATTTATAAATTATTAGGTTGAGGAAATTTTAATGTCTAGACAGATCTATTGTACAGTCTGGAGGCTGAAATCAAGGCCACTATAAATAATATAAATCAGCAGTTGGCGCACAGTCGAATTGATTACTTCCTAATCGTGCAAGTCATTGGGTCCAACACTCTGGAACAATAAACTAGTCCAGATGCCGTTAAACTTTTAAAGATCCAGAGGGCGGAGAACGAAAGAGCAAAGCAGTGATCCGTCGTTTTGCAGTCCATGGAACCAGAATTATTGCGGTGGTTGGGACACTTTTTGCTATAGATAGTATCTGGGCTATGAAAATCAATAAAATGTTAAGAGAGCAGGAAATAAGATAATAGATCGGGTAGTTTTAATTAGGGGAATTTATCATTTTAGTCTTTAGGTTTTACACGCTTTTACGTTTTAGTCTTTGGGTTTCGTTTTTTTCAAATATTAGTCCTTGGGTTTACAGTTTTTTACAAAATGATCATTTTGTCAGTCTATCGTTCATATGCTTAACGACACATCAAGCGGTCGACCGGGTATATGTGTAAAAAGTAAGCGGCCGACCGCTTCAAATTGCTGACGTGTCATAGAGCTCAGTTAAGCATATGACGGCAGATTGAAAGAATGACTATTTTGTAAAAAAATGTAAATCCAATAACTAATATTTGAAAAAAATGAAACTCAAGGACTAAAACGTAAAAGCGTGTAAAACCTAAAGACTAAAATACTAAATTTCCTTTAATTAATGTGTTACTTCACTTCGGTACCTTTAAAATAGTGTTTTTTTTTTTAAAAAAATCTTAAACTTGCATTTCCCCTGGCTTCGTGCCAGCTCACGTTTTTGGTGCAGCTCCAAGGGAGATCTTTTAGAAGGGATTGATCCAAAAAGTTGAGATAAAAAAAACACACACTATCGTATGATGATGCATCCTCTCCCCCTCTCATTCTTCCCCAATAGTAAGTCATTATAATACCTCTATATAAAGTAAGGGAAAAGAACGGATGGAAAAGAAGTAAAAATAATTCCCTAAAATTATCTAAACAATTTAGCAAGAATTAGATGATGTTTGTTTGTGGAAATATTAGGATTTTAGAAATTTTGGGTATTGGAGTTTGTAAAAAAATATAGTATTTTATAAAAAAGTGAGGAGAGATAGATTATTTTATGATTGTTTGGAAATTTTGAAGATTGAAAATATTAGAAAACAAACGCCCCCTTAATAAAGCCGATAATCAACTTGTAACTACATAGTAATTTTTCTTTGAACTTGGAAGATCCAATCCCACCATTTAGAGTGCACGATCTTGCAAATCACACCATAAATGAGAAAAATCTTTAGGGTCACTCTCGTAATTTGTAGACTATAATCGTCTGTGATTTGTGTGGAACGAGAAGAATGTAAATGTCTTTAAATTAGTCGAGTTCTACTATTTAAACATCTTATTATCAAAAACAAAATCAAGGAAATTTATTTTTGGAGATATCTTCTCTTCCATGTTAAAGAATAAATATTTACCATCCACAAGTTTGTTGGATAAAATTGGAAGTACTCAAATAAGATATAAATACCTGACAAAGACGAGGCAAAGGCAATGGGTAGGACATTTCTGGTACTGCTTGACATGTGGTAAAACACACCTTTCATTTTCGTTTCGACTGAGGGAAACAAATAGGTTAAAAGAGAGATTTCCTTAAAAGATAAGAGAGAAAGAGACGGAAAGATCGACACCAAAAGTATCCCCACGGGACAAGAAGTGCAGTGAGTTCATGTGCTCATTTGGTGAGCTGCAATACTGTATACCCAAAACACGTACACTACCTTCAGA
The DNA here is from genome assembly GCA_963930655.1 of Myrica gale. Taxonomy (NCBI): domain Eukaryota; kingdom Viridiplantae; phylum Streptophyta; class Magnoliopsida; order Fagales; family Myricaceae; genus Myrica; species Myrica gale. The sequence goes on along the minus strand of OZ005612.1, from coordinate 18,405,902 downwards.
CATCGAATGTCATTTAAAGTGTATACGGCCTCGTAGTATCATCCTTCTAATTGGTTTTTTTTTTTGGAAAAATTATATTTTTCACCTACAAACTACGATAGGTTTTACATTTTGCATCTTAAATTATCAATTTTGATATATTGCACCCTCTAACTACCAATCTCTAACTACCAATTTTTGACACTTTGCACCATATGTCAAATTTGTATACTAAAATGACGATAATACCCTTGACCCATTTTACATATATTAAAGATATCGTTGTCAATTCATTAATTTATTAAGGGTATTCTTGTCAAATGGAGGGTGTAAAATATTTAATATTAGTAGTTGAAGGGTGTAATGTGTCAAAGTGGGTAGTTTAGGGTGTAAAATGTCTAACATTTATAGTTTGAGGGTGCAATGTTTTAAAAATGATAATTTGAGGTGTAATGTGTCGGTACCTTGGGTGGAAAGCATATTTTTCCCTTTTTTTTTATAAGGTTCTAATGGTTCTCTTTGTTGTTCCAAGTCTACTATGGCATCTAGTACGAAAAGAATTACAATTGGATTGAACGACTGCGTTTCAAAATGACATCTCAGAATATGTGATATTCATGCGAATCGATGACATGGCAGCCGACATTGAGATAGTGATAGAGAGAGAGAGAGAGAGGAACAAAGTGGTACACCTACGCTGCAGACGGTGGTTGACTGACTTAGGCTGCGTTTGCATGTAAAATTTTTCCCAAAATTTTATCTCTCTCCTAATAAAATACTCCAATATAATCTCTCACTCTCTCATAAAAAAATATAAAAAATTACAAAAACTATAAACTATTACCTCTCTCTTCACTTTTTCACTAAACCCAATACCAACACTAAACCCAATACCAAAAATTTTACCACACAAACCCACCCTTAGGTGTGTTTGTTTTGTAAAATTTTAGTGTTGTTAAAATTTTAGGTATTGGGTTTAGTGAAAAAGTGAAGAGAGAGGTAATTTTTTATATTTTTTGTAGTGAATAGTAGTGATTTGATGGGAGAGAGAGAGATTATATTGTAATATTTTATTGTGTTAAAATTTTAGAGGGTGTAAAATTTTAACACGCAAACGCAGCCTTAATCATTTAGACGAGTAAAATAATTTAGACGAGTAAGAAAGCCACGGGAAAAGGACTTGGTCCACATCATATAATGCGTTAAACCCTCATTTCACATCAAATTTTATAGGAAATCATAATATTTCACTCGTTTTCATATCACTATTCTGAAGTCATTCTCCAATTAGGTACTGTTGATAGTTAGGGAGACGCTACTTTCTATTTCCCTCAGCTTTTTATATTCTTCAAATAAAAATAACCACAATAATGCAAGGTACGATAAGTTGCAAGAAAATGGAATCTAATAAGTAGTCCGTGAAATTTTGATATATATACAGGACGGAGCTAGGGGCCAGCCGCCAGCCCCGAAAAAAAATCATTATTTTTTTTTCCTTTTTTGTAAATTCTTTTAAACTTTATGTTTATGTAAATGGTCCCTTAGGTTAAATATTGACTTCGTGTATATATATATATATATATTGTTTTTGTTTAGACTACTTGGGCACTTTTTTGTTTTTTTTACCAGGTTCCTTAGACATGTAGAATAAAAGGTGGCCCGATCCTCTCTTTGTTGAAATATATGTAAGCCAAAAACACGACCGGGTCATGTCTATTTAATCTCGACCATTGAAAGTTGAGGTTGACTGAATCTTGTGAGTACAATTTTGCCAACAACGCTTCACACTACAAATAAACAAGTCTACGTGATTTTCGTGAAAGATCTGCTTCGTTTTTGCTCCATTCTTGAGAGCTGAGAAGTGAGAAATGCCGTTACGGGATTTTTTTTTTTTGTGAAATTGTGAAATCACCATGCTCCAATTAAGTTAACTTGAAGCATGTCAAGGTATGTTTATTTATCAAAATTTTAAAAAATATTTTAAAAATTTTTAAAAAATTTTGAAAGTTGAATTTTATTAGTGTATGTAAAAAGTTAAAAATTTTAAAATATTTTTATTTTGTTAAAAAATTTGGACAAACAAAATATGTCCAAATAGAGCCGAACGATGAGACTCGGAGAACAGTTGTTACAGGACAAAGACAAGGTTATAAAGCAAACTCTGAACCAAAAACTTTTTAACTTCAATTCTACCGACGACGACGAAATGTGTTCTAATTAATTTGAGAACTAGCTGTTTAAAATAAATAAATGTACCCAATTGAACAAGTAGAACACATGTGGCAATAGTAGTGGCCACTTGCTTTCTGTTTTCTTTTTTCTTTTTAATAATGACAGTGTCCACTTGCTTTCTTGAACACTTTATCCTATCGTACCTTTCCATTAATGTCGTGTCTACTAGCTGTCATTTATGAATGTCGTTGGGTCCGTCGAAGGGAGGAGTGATCCACTGTTCCAGACACAAGGACAGCGTTTTGACCACTGAATGTACGTAGTTGATTCTCCACTCCCCACCTTCTCCGGCCCCCAGTGCAATATCAAATGGTTGCATATTCTGTTTGCTGTTCTTGTTTTCTTCTGGGCCAATGGGTTTTCTGTGTCTGGTACCTTAAAAACACCCTAATTAGTTTTTAGAATATATAATCCAGACTAAATCTCAGTCGAACTTCATCTATCCCCGTTCCCTTTTTCTTTTGGGATATTAATTATTTTGTCAGCATTCCAAATTCAACCTTAACATCCAATGTTGTACAAGGTTTTACTAACCATATTTTTGTCCTCAGGGCTCAGCCATTTCTCAAAAAAAAAAAAAAAAAGACGGGGAGAACCAGGACCACGTTCATAAAGTGTAATATCTGCTTGGGTTTTGATTGTTTGACCTAACTCTTGTTCTCTGCATGTGTTATGGAACATGAAAGAATCACTCCAACTAGTTACCCCCCGGCTTATGTGGTCACATTTTCAACCCTTTCTGTGTGTAAGCGAAAGTTGACAACCTTCATCGGAACCTCGTTTGCTTGTTGCCTTGTTCCTCTTAATGAGATAACACATTAAATGTGATCGGAGAGAAACATCATGGATATTGCGCATCTTCAATGACAATGTTTTGAAAGTGACAAATTACAAAGGGACAGCGTTTTAATGAGTCACGAGACATGTAGTAGTGAAAATGCCTCATATTAATAAACGTACAATAATGTTAGGTTACCTTTTGATTTCTTTTCCTAAAATCAGGTACATTAAATGTTGCAATACAAATACGTGATTTTTTTTTCTTTTCAACAATGTGTAAAGGACGCTTTTGGGGATTGTTTGTTGTTTAGTCGAGATTGGAAGGTTCGAAACTAACGTGATGTGAGAGTTTGACTTAATTACATACGAAACTAGAGATGGAGGATTTTTTTTGACTCAGTATACGCATGAAGCAGACTCAACGTCACGGCAAAATCTCGGGTCGTGCAGCCTTCCTAAACCACACATGTCAGTTAAGTCCAGATTCGTTGGGAAGTGGCACCAATAAATTATTTGCACCTGAAAAGATTCAAACTTGAGACCTTAAGGGATCAAATCCCTAGGCTCCAAACTTTGACCACTCAAGCAAGCAAGAAAAGTCATGTTTATAATGTTGAACCAGGTGAGGTGAGTAATTTAGGAAGATCTTCTACTAATTTTATATTAGGATATTCTATAATTTTTTGTAAGAATTATACGTGAAAAGATATTAACATAATAAATGAATTTTAAATTATTTAATTTTATTAATATAAAATTTTTGACAATAAAATTTTAAGAAGTGTTTATATTTTTTAGGGATAAATGTAAAATCAGTCCCTGTGCTATACACAAAAATTGATTTAGTCCCTGTGATATGAAAAACATCGATTTAGTCCCTGTGATTCTATTTTCGTTTGTTATTGGTCCTCCATCAGGGACTAATTTTATCACTTTCTGAAATCACAGAGACTAAATCGATGTTTTTCATATCACAGGGACTAAATCGATTTTTGCGTATAGTACAGAGACCAATTTTGTATTTATCCCTATTTTTTAAAATTATATTATACATAAAATTATAAAAGATGCATAACTTCGATATTCAGTACGGGAAAAGTAATTCGGTAATAGTTGGTGAAACATGCTTCTAGTTCTTCCGCTTGTCAAACATTCTCCCACTGAAAACCTTTTTTCCCAGCTGCATGACAGTCTTTGCGACACGCCAGGGGCTGCACCGTTTTGCTTGAAATTCTGAGACTTTCTAAAAAGAAGCAGCGAAATACAATTATACAGGTCTTCTTCCACTATTTACTGTTATATTATACGAAATACAGCTCCCCGTAATAATTGCAAATTTTTATAGCTGTATTAAGTGCTATTTAATAATATCTAAATAAACCATATTTTGCACCCCAAATGTAACCTACCCATGTTGTAATAGTTATGTGCATTACTGCCAAAATCTAATTGTTAAAGCTAAGCCACATTATTTATTTATATTCAATTTCGAAGTCTTTTTCTAGGCCAATTTCGAAAATTAAATTAAAAGAAGGTGTAAATTGAAACTTATAAATAACTTAGAGGTGCAGTATATCAAACTTGGTTTTTAATGGATACATTAAAAAAAGAGGGACAATTTAGGGAATGTAAACGATAACCCCTAAAATTAATGGTAAAATACAAGCCAACAACCCTTTAATTTGGGAATTTTTCCTTTTTCTTTTTTCAATGGATGAATATAGAAAGACATGTTTTTTAATGGACATATTCACTCCACTTAAAATAAAAGCAGATCTTACAGTTAATACATTTGACCAATGAGAGAGGCTGTAATGCCAGCTCAATGCTACCGAGAGTATTAAGTCCTACCATATTAATCAATCTTGCACACAGTCGATGGACATAATGTCGTCCTTGTAAATTCAGATATACTGCCGACCCCATGGAAGCCCATTATCTAGCTTGTATACCAGTTAAGATCTTAATAAATTCCTTGGAAATTTATTGCAAAATAATAATTAATTAATTAAAAAGGGAAAATTACACTTTTCGCCCTCAAATTATCACGCCTTTTTCACTTTGCACCCCAAAGTACCACTTTTGTCAGATTGCACCCTCAAACTACCATGATCCAACAGTTTGCACCATCCGTCCATAATTTATGTCAATTTAGACGAAAAACGTGCTGTCGACCGCTACATGAACTGGTCGACCGCTAAATGTTACCTTTGTAACAAGTGGCGAATACTCACGTGAGACGCACATAATGGGTTTTTCGTCTAAATTGACGGAAATTATGGACGGAGGGTGCAAACTGTTGAATTATGGTAGTTTGAGGGTGCCATCTGACAAAAGTGGTACTTTGGGGTGCAAAATGAAAAAGGCGTGGTAGTTTGAGGGTGAAAAATATAATTTCCCCTAAATAAAAATACCACCATCCTTTGCAACTACCAAATTCAAGGATATGTTCGGTTTGAGTAAAAATGTAGGTTTTTAATGAAGTTGTGAATACTTATGTTGAATAGTGCTTTATTGGTGTTTGTGTAAAGTGGAGAGAAAAATGATTTGATATAATTGTTTAATAAAAAATATTAGAATTATGTAAAAAAGTATAGAGAGAGAAAATTTATGTTGAATAAAAAAATAAAAAGTTGTTGAAGATTGTGTAAAATTTATTAGTGTTTGTGTTTGTATTCTACATATGTTTGGTAATAATTTTGTGAATGTATTTACTGAAAAAATTGTAGGAAACTAACCTAAACTTCTATTGTTAAATATTTTTGGGGACAAAGTACGATTTTGGGTTTGTTCGTGGGTAAAGAGAAACTTTTCTAAAAAAGATGGACCCCATTTGAAGTGTTAAGATAACAGGATGTCAGCGTAAAGGTGGCGAGTAGGTAGAGTTTAGGTACTCTCTAGAGTCTCGAGTAAGCTACTTTTCATAGAAACCCTTTGCGTAGGGATCTTAAGAAAGTTTTTTGTCGATTAGTTTCCAGATTAGAAACCTACTAAAAAGGTCTCTTTACTAAACTTTCTTTTAACTGTTGAGAGATTAATTCAGCTACAGTTCCGCTTCCTCCTTCCAGAAACCCAAAAAAACTAATAATAATAAAAAAAACAAACACAAGAATTTGAAAATAGTTAAAACCGTGATATTAGCAGCAGGTTTTCATTGGGCTTAGCTGGACTGGGAGTCTGGGACTGAGCGATCGGTCCAGCACTGCCTCATCCCTGCCTCGCGCCCGTCGATCACTTTAATTTTTGCAGCTCCTGGCCTCTAGACTTCACCTTTTACAGTTTATTAATAAAGAACCTTTAAGGCTTAAGCGATCATTTTCTCTCATCACTGTCGCTTTTCTTTTCTTTTGCCCTTTTGGCTTAGTACCGAAATAAGCTTAGCTCTGGCATCTGTGGTAGATTAGAGGGAGAGAAGTGTGGTAGTCCAAACAACAAAGTAGTTGCTGAATCTTGACCAAGCTTATTTTTTTTGTTTAAAAACAAAATCATGTTCTCTCTCTAAAATTATTGTTTCTTATTAGTTTCTCATTTAAAAAAAGGAAAACTCTCTCTCTCTCTCTCTCTCGTCTTTGGTCCACCTAAGAAACTGAACAATTCTTGCAGTGTGTTGAGACAGAAAGAGAACGAGAAAGAGTGAGACAGAGGGATACAAAGAAGAAGAGAAGGGTAAAGATTAAGAAACGAAAAGAATACCGAGGAAAAGTATTTCTGATTTGTCACCATTCACCAACTGTATTGCAAGAACCAACGTTTAAGGTAAGTGTTTTTGTTTTTCTATTTTTGGGGAGAGAGAGATTAAAAATGCATGTTGGTGTATTGGGTATCTTGGATTGATTCTGATAGACAGAGATACATACACTTGTTATACATACATATGTGAAAGAGTGAGAGAGAGAGAGGGAGCAACCGAGCAAGATGGGCATGTTTGGATCTTTGGGTCATTGTTCATAAGCCATGGTGGATCGGCGCAGCATAATATCGTTTGGGTTCCTGTTATTGTTGCTGTTCCAGTCTACATTAGAACAGTCCGAACCACTGAGTTCACACACTGAGCGAGCTGCTCTGCTGGAACTCAGGTCGACATTAGGGTTGAGGAGCAAGGACTGGCCCATAAAGGCTGACCCTTGCTTACTATGGAACGGCGTGACGTGCCAGAATGGTAGAGTCATTGGGTTAAACATTTCTGGGTTTCGAAGAACCAGAGTTGGCCGGCAAAATCCTCAGTTCTCTGTCAATGCCTTGGCCAATTTGACGCTCTTGTCGTCGTTTAATGCTTCGAATTTCTTGCTCCCCGGTCCGATTCCGGATTGGTTCGGGTTTCAAATGGCGGCCCTCCAAGTTCTTGATCTTCGGTCTTGTTCTGTTAGTGGTGCGCTCCCTTCGAGTCTTGGGAATTTGACCAATTTAACTAGTTTGTACCTATCTAACAATAAGCTCACGGGGCAAATTCTCGATAGTTTGGGTCAACAGTTACGCCTTTCCGTTCTTGATCTTTCGAAAAATTTGCTTACTGGATCAATACCGACTTCTACTACTTCGCTTGGAAATCTTTCATTTCTTGATATGTCTTCCAATTCCTTATCCGGGTCAATCCCCCCGGGAATTGGGACCTTAGTAAAGCTGTTGTATTTGAATCTTTCGAGCAATAATTTGTTGTCTTCAGTGCCTCCTCAACTCGGTGACCTTCAAAACTTGGTTGACCTTGATCTCAGCTTCAATACTTTATCCGGGTCGGTGCCTGATGATTTGAAAGGGTTGAGGAATTTGCAGAACATGATAATTGGGAATAATTTGCTTGGTGGTTCTTTGCCGGCTGTTTTGTTTGCTACTCTGACACAGTTGCAGTCCATAGTTCTGAGAGGCAATGATTTTACTGGTGATTTGCCTGATGCGGTTTGGTCAATGCCTGAATTGCGTTTACTTGATGTCTCTGGCAACAATTTCACTGGCATGCTTCCCAATTCTAGCTCAAACATGAATGCCACTGATGCAATACTCAACATTTCTCGAAATATGTTCTATGGAGGTCTGACGCCCATACTAAGAAGATTCAGTTTCATTGATCTCTCAGGAAATTACTTTGAAAGCACTGTTCCAACATATGCTCGTGGTAATGCGACTCTTGACAGCAATTGCCTCCAAAATCTGACGAATCAACGGACTTTGGCAGAATGCTCATCATTCTATGCAGAGAAGGGACTGACTTTTGATAATTTTGGACTTCCAAATTCGACTCAACCTCCTGCAGCTGGAAATTCCGGGAAGAGCAATAGAACCAAAATCATATTGGCAGCAGTTTTTGGGGGACTAGGTCTTGTGCTTTTGGTCATTTTGTTGGTACTGCTGCTAGTATGCACACGGAGGAAGGGTAATACAAACCACAGAGGGGTTGGTGTAGGGCCAGTTCCTTCCGAGGGAGGTGCACCACCTCCTGGATTAGTGATTGACTTTTCCAATATAGGGGATGCATTTTCATATCATCAACTGCTTCAAGCCGCAGGTGACTTTTGTGAAACAAGCCTCATCAAACATGGCCATTCAGGGGACCTGTTCCGGGGTGTTCTGGAGAATGGGATCCCTGTGGTCATCAAAAGGATTGACTTGCGGACAATTAAAAAGGAGACTTACCTTTCGGAGTTGGACTTCTTTGGTAAGACTTCACATACAAGATTGGTCCCCTTTCTGGGACACTGCCTGGAGAATGAGCACGAGAAATTCCTGGTTTACAAGTATATGCCAAATGGAGACTTGTCAAATTCCTTGTACAGGAAAACCGATACAGAGGATGATGGTTTACAGTCGTTAGACTGGATAACAAGACTGAAAATTGCCATAGGAGCTGCGGAGAGTCTATGCTATCTGCATCATGAATGTACGCCACCAGTTGTGCACAGGTACTTCAAGACTCTCCTATTGTTATGTTTTGTTTATTCCCTTCTGTTATTCTCTTATCTTTTTCCATACAATCTCTTTTTGCTTTTGTCAGTTCCTGTTTTTTATGTAAGCAATTTGATCTGGTGAAATTTGGTCCTTTATAATCTAAAGCCACTCCTACCTTTCATTCATATTAGTAGCACTTTGATATTTTGCTAATTGACTGTATTTATCTATAGGTTCTCACATCAGTATCATAGTCTGTGTACAGTGTAAATCTCAAGTAAAGTAATGTGTCTTCTAAATTTTGTTGAATGTTGGGGTCTATCTAGTGGCATGCTCATTCTTGAATGTAGGTCAAAATGAGAATAGACTCAACTAATTTTGACTATTAGAGTACTTCGTGCCTACTGGTGCAATTAGTTACATGGCCTTTTTTTTTTTTGGTGTTGAAGAGATGTTCAAGCCAGCAGCATACTTCTTGATGATAAATTTGAAGTGCGGCTAGGGAGCCTGAGTGAGGTCTGTGCTCAAGAAGGTGATACTCATCAAAGCAGAATTACCAGATTGTTGCGATTGCCACAGTAAGCATCCCATTGACAGTTCCATATTTCGATAGTTGATACAATTTTTGGGAACTCTGATTATAGCTGGATGAATGGTAGTATTTCTTTTCTTTCTTTCTTTTTGGCCAAGTATAATCACTGAAACTACCCGGATGTGCTCAAATACAGCACCTCCTTCCCGTGTATATTTGAATTGGAGGGTGAAGTTGTGGGTCTAAGGGGTAGTGGCCCCTCTATTACATTTATGGAGCCTTTGTTTCCTAATTATTCCACCCCTCAATATTTCTAAACAATCATAAAATAATCTCTCTCCTCATTAAATTATAAAATAATATTATATTATTCAATTAAATCTTCTCTCTCCTCACTTTTTCATAAAATACTATATTTTTTCACAAACCCCAATACCCAAAATTTCTAAAACCCCAATATTTCCACAAACAAACACCACCTTAAGAAACCTGAGATGTGAATTTAATGCTTTTTTAGTTCACTCACCTGTAAAGTTTCTCATTTTGTTTGACTTTTTATATTCTATACTGGTCTCTAATGAGGAATCATCCTGTAGTCTCAAGAAAGCTGTCTTTTGCCTTTAGAATGCATTTAGGACCGGCCTCGTGAACCTTGTTTTTCACCTATTCACTAGATGCAAAACTGATGTTTGAAATGGTATCTATCTGTGATGGTTATGGCTGAGAAGTAGTGACATGCTGACTCTTGGAAGTAAAATCTTATATTTTGCGACAGCACCCTAAATGCTGGTCCAGATGTTAGGCATTGTTTTTTTTTTTTATAAGTAGATGTTAGGCATTGTATGAATTGGTTTTTGCTAAACTTGGAGTAAGAGTAGACATTATCAGTGATCCTTTGACATTAACCTTAATAGCCAAACAGAAAACAGTAATGACCTGACAACTTATCTAAGTCCCTGTTTCTTTTGGTTTTTTCTTTTTGCAATGAAATTCACTATATTGCATGCTTATAGTGTGGCTATTACCATTTTTTTTCTGATTACAAGGTCTACATGATGTTGTCATGATCTTTTCTTTTTGTTTTGTGCAGGTCGTCTGAACAAAATCCATCTGGTAAGTACACATTTAGGTGTGAAATTCCTTATTGATTGTCTAAATCACTTGTGTTTCATGGTTTCTTCTCTATTGTCTTGAATCTATTTATGCAGAAATAGCCTTTTGCTTGGCTCTTAACTTTGTATAGCCTGTTATCCAGATTATGGCTATTTATCAGTCTGTACCATTCGAGCTTGAGGCTTGGATATTCAAAATCGGATTCCTTACATTAAGGATGATCCTTTTAGTCCTTAAGGAAGGTATCCCAGGCATATTTTTGTTCAAAGTTTTGTAGTCCTGGTCATTTAATCACGATCAATACGCAAGAACTTGGATGACCTTTAGATGTAAAGTTTTTTCAGTGCGCCTTGTTCATTAGAGAGGGAGAACCTGCATCATGATCGAGTGGTGATTGGTCATCCAAATTTTGGATGGGGCTATCCTTGTTTTTTATTTCATTGTCGCTGTTGGAGTTTTTGAACCAAATCAAATGTTTGGATTCAGAATTGAAATGCTTAAATGTGTAAAGTTACGTATATTTCTGGTGGGCTTTGTAATGTGCAGTTTAAATTGCCCTGGATTTGAATCATGACTAAAATTGCATGTTCTTTAATGTTCAGGTTCACTGACAGCAATATGTTCTTATGACGTTTACTGCTTTGGCAAGGTATTACTCGAACTTGTAACTGGTAAACTTGGTATCAGTGCCTCTGGTGATGCGCAATTGAAAGAATGGTTGGAAAAAACACTGCCGTTCATCAGTATATATGATAAGGAGCTTGTGACAAAAATTGTGGATCCATCTCTGATCATAGATGAGGATCTCTTAGAGGAAGTTTGGGCCATGGCTGTTGTTGCCAAGTCTTGCCTCAATCCGAAGCCTTCAAGACGGCCCCAAATGAGATACATTCTCAAGGCTTTGGAAAATCCTTTAAAGGTAGTCAGGGAGGAAAATTCCGGCTCTGCAAGGCTTAGAACTACCTCTTCTAGAGGGTCGTGGAATGCTGCTTTGTTTGGTAGCTGGCGCCAAAGCTCCTCTGACGTAACGATTATTCCATCAGGCTCCGCTTTTAGAGCAGAAGGAGCGAGTAGCTTGAAACAGTCAGGAACCACTGGTTCACAAGGAAGTGGCCCAAATGGTGGGGGTGAAGTTTCATCCTCAAACAGACGGTATTCGAAAGAGATATTCCCTGAGCCATCTGATGTTCTAGAATGACCAGATCAGGACTAGCACAGTGGTTGAGTGTTCTTGATTCTTTGTCAATAATACAACAGGCTTCCCATTTGAGTGCTTGTTTGCAGGTTCCCTCCGTTCCTTCTTTGTGGTGGAGCTAACTGGGACTTCTGTCCCTTTTAGTACTCGTGGTTTTTGCAGGACTTTTGAATCTAAAGGGCGACTGATACCGAGGTTTCATGAGATTATTGCCTTCGGAGGGTGAATTCATTGGTTGGATTGGATCTGGGTACATTGAGTTTCTGAAAGAGCGTTCTTGGGTGCCACTGATATATATATATATATGGTTTCTTATTTGTTCGATAGCTTGTTCTTCACAAATGTTAGCTGTAGTTGATTTTTTTTTTGGTCTCTGGGCCTCATGTGGAATGTAAATTGTAATTGTCAAGGTTGCTTCATTCAATCCAGATTCTTATTTTTGATCGCGCAGAGGTTAAGGATCGAGAGAAGAGAAAAAAAGTGGAGACGGAAGAAAGATATACTCATTTTCAGTTTTGTAATGGGTATCCTAATTGAAATAATGGCTCTTATATAATCTTAGAATTTGTGGAAAGTAATTCCCTTGCTCATCAGTGGTTTCAAATAAATGGAGCTATTGCCATTTCAGGTCCTCGAACTTCGAATTTAAGCTTTCATCTTTTTTTGGTAAGAATTTTAAATTTTGCTTGTTCTGTTTTGCGAGAGTATCCAATTTGGTTCTACCCAAAAATGTAGGGGTAAAAGTCTAAAGACTGAAGATGATGGACGAAAACGAAGTCGTTTACAGTAGGGTGGGGATGGGCCCCAAACAAAACTACAACCTGCATAGCATCAAGGAGTTGGGCATAAAAGCCTTTATACAGGTAGTCACTATTTTCGCCCAAAATCAAGACCAAGGAAATGGCCGGTGGCCCAAATCGCGATTTACTCAGCACAAAAAAAAAAACCATTAATGGATTCATTATGAAAACTTATAAAAGATTGGCAGAAGGTCCCACCGAGATTTGAACTCGGGTTACTGGATTCAGAGTCCAATGTCCTGACCACTAGACCATGGGACCTCTATGCTGACAAATTGTCTATTAATTTATATAACTCTGACTATAAACAACTTCAGGAAATTAGATTCAATCTAGAAGTCAAATTAGCCACCGCTAAACTATTGTCCCTTACTAGCGAAATTTAATATATATTCTTTAAATATTTGTATTATAATTAATGACGTGTAAATTCTAGTTATTAATTTTAAACACGTGTCAACTATTTGTCATAGGTGACATGACTTCTGTTAGTCAAGCGGACTAACTAAATTAATGCACAAAATTTACCTCAGCCAGCATTTTTAGTAGCTTCTTTAAATTTGACTCTCTACTTTAATCAAAAAGTACACTTCTCTATTTTAACTATCAACTTTAAAAAAATATTCCCAGCAGCTTATATATTTTAACTATATATTTTTACTATTCTATTTAAATATTATTTTTTAAATATTTCTTTATTATTTCTCTAATATTTATATTTTTGAATATTCATTTTATTGTAAAAGTTATATTTTTGAATATTTATCTTATCTTAAAAATATCAATTTTGAAATTTTTTATTTTACTAATAGTTGGAATTTTTTAAATTTTAAGATGGTGTAGCAAATAATAATTTTTTTTAAAAAAAATATATATTAATATTTTAAGATGTGAAGTGAACAGTAGTTCTCTACAAATATATAGTCACTGTTCATTTCTTTAATTTTTTTTTGTCAAAATAGAAAAGCTGGTAATTGATATTTTTAAGCTTTTTAGAATAGCTCTAATCAGTTTGGAATGAAAATCAACTTCGTATCTCAAAATATCAGCCGGAACTGGTAGAATAATGAACCCTCAATTTTAACTCTTCGGCGTTACAAGTGCGCTTCCGCCTGTGTACGGTGAGTGCGTGGACGTACTTGTCCGGAAGGCCAAAGGAAACAACGCTTGCTTTCTAGGCCTCCGAAGATGGCAATAATAATGGCGGCAGTGCCACTCAATCTATCCACTTCCACCCCATCCCGCTTGAAGTTTTTGCTCATTCGCTGGACAAAATGCTTTCATGTCCACCACATCCCTGCCAATTCCCAAGCCCTTACCTCCTCCGCCCGAAACCTAAGTCTATCACCGTCTACTCCTCTCTCCACCAGCCCAACCACAGGCGGAACGAGCAGGGAGCCGCCCCCTTCGTCTCAAAAATCAGTTCAAATTTTTATTTTTATTTTATTTTTTTTATATATGGGTTAACCAAAGGCCGCTCCCCTTAAACCCAGTGCCAAGGATTTTAATGATCCCCTTTGTCTTCTTTTGAATGTGTTCACGCCCCCCAATCTCTTTCTTCTCTATCGTGAGTCGCTCTCTTAGCTAACTTATTCAAACTGGTTATTATGGAGACCACTGCTTATTGGTTGATGATAGTTGTAAATATATTTTTTATATTTTTGTTTAAGAGTAATTACCTTCAAAATCTATATATTACATGCTCAATTCATATTGAATATTAATGATTTATTATCGTAAATATTATCCTAGTTTCTTTCACAGATTTTTAATAAAATAGTGTGATTTGAGGGATTTTAATCCTATGTGTATTTATCGGGCATCATATTTTCTACGTTTATACTTTTCAATTCTAAGCTTAGATACAAGACTAAGGTAAAGTATTTATGTGGTGGCTGTAAGCAATTATAAAGAAGGGTAAATTACTCTAGCAGTCTTCGGGGTATAATCAATTCTCAGATTGGTTCCTGTGGAAAATTTTCTCCTACGGGGATCCTTGGGGTTTAATACGTCTCTTAAATTAGTCCTCCGTCACATGAGCTGACGGAATCTGCCTACGTGACTGACGGAGAACACATCAGAACCAGTTAAGTGGCAACACGTGTTATTTTTTTTACACCTAATTAAAAAAATTGAAATCCCCCACCCCTCTCTCTCTCTTCTAAAAGTTCTCTCTCCCTCCCTCCCTCCCTCGTGTGCCATCTTCTCCTCTGCAAAACGCTTGAATTGGCGCGCCTCCATCTGGATCTATGCCTTCTCCCTCTGTAACCTCAATATCATCGACGTGACCTCATTTGCAGCGGATGATGAGGCATTTCTCTCCTCATCCAATTCAGTTTGCAACTCCTGAATTGTTTCCTGTTGGCTACTAACTCTCACGGAGAAGAGCACATTCGTTCTCAATTTCGACCCTTGCATTTGAAAAGAAACCAAACCCTGGTGTAGATAATGGGTTTCGATCCCCAAACTTAGAGAAGCCAAGTCTCCGAAGAATTACTAATCAAAGAACAGCTACACCCACAATTACAGCATTTTACCAAATCTCTTGATGAAGAAAATGCTTCCGAATCCATAAACCAACTCGCATTCAATCTCACAAAAATTCGAAATAAAATCACAAACAATCGATCGGACTGTAAATCAAATCACAACCAATCTTATTTCTGAGCTCTCAAATCCTCCATTTGGATTCAAAACCTTCAAGAACTATTCCTTCCTCTCCTC
This sequence comes from Myrica gale, assembly GCA_963930655.1. Lineage (NCBI taxonomy): Eukaryota > Viridiplantae > Streptophyta > Magnoliopsida > Fagales > Myricaceae > Myrica > Myrica gale. Next base: position 18,390,667 of record OZ005612.1, on the reverse strand, counting down.
CAATCCAACAACCAACCGATTGCTCCTCCCAAGCACCAAAATCATAGGCGATACTCCTAAACAAGCCAACAAAACAAAAATATGAAACCCTAAGATCGAAGAATTTCAAAGGCTCTGTTTGCGTTGGCAGAGAATATTAAGCAGGAAATGAAAGCGACGAAAATTTCCCAAGAAAATTCACGATAATTTTCTCTCGAGCTGCAAGAAAAATAAAAAATCATGAAAACCAAAACTTTTAACAGGCAACTTTCCAATTGAAACTAAGAGAGCGAAACAGAAAGATTCATAGAGTATCTGTTTTCTTGGTTTGACCGTGGAGGCGCGCCAATTCAAGCGTTTTGCAGAGGAGAAGATGGCACACGAGGGAGGGAGAGATAAATTTTAGAAGAGAGAGAGAGAGGGGCTGTGAATATTCTATTTGTCAATTTTTTAATGAGGTGCCAAAAAAATGACACGTGTCGCCACTTAACTGGTTCTGACGTATTATCCGTCAGCCATGTAGGCATATTCCGTCAGCTCATGTGACAGATGACTAATTTGGGAGACGTATTAAACCTCATGGATCCGCGTAGGAAAAAGTTTTCCACAGGGATCAATCTGGGAATTGACTATACCCAAGGGACTGCTGGAGTAATTTACCCTATAAAAAATTCATTACAAGTAACTAAACACGACAATGTATTTTTTTGAGATAAATGAAATTTTCAGTTATCAATTGTAAAGAGTTAAACTATTAATTTTAATACATTATAATTTCTAACTATTAATATTAGATAGATTACTTTTTATCTAATTTTTCGGTGAAATTGCACAAAATTTAGTGTTTTGCACTTAAAATAACAATGCTCCCAATTACTTGTAAGTTGACAACAATACTCGTTTTTTTTAAAAAAATAATAAGTGTACAATAATACTCTTTGTCAGGCATGAAGACTGGCTTGCCTAATAAGATGAGAGATAACTGAATGAATAATAGTATGATGATTTACATCGACAGAGAAAATTTTGAAACTATTAAGAACGAAGTCATTTTGTAACGTTTTTAGAAGATGCAATCTCGTAGGATCCAATTGACACCTCTCAGTCTCGATATATAGTACGGTACATGTATTTCAATATAATATATTTTTAATATTTTTAGTTCTTAATTTTCGATATTTAACTCTAAAATAATTTTTTTGCATTGCATATTAAAAAAAATTGTTATTTTTCCTTAGAAGTTTGCCTCCCTTCAAATTCATTCCTGGTTACGCCCCTGAGCCCAGCCATAACCCAGACCACGTTCTCCTCTGCAGACACAACTCCAAATCCACCGTCCACCTCATCCACCACCTCTCCCAATCCCATGACTCTATCCCCGAGCGGCCACAATCCCAGCATGAACTCCAGGACCATGAACCCTCTATTCCTGACGAAGAAGAGCAACTCAAGGTTCTAGTGAGTGAGAACGATTTTGGTACAATGGTCTTCGATTATCCCAGGATACTTGGCTACTTCACTTTGGAAGAGATGAGCGAAAAGGTATAACCTGAATCCCCTCTGTGCTCTTTCATAAGTTTGGAGTTCCTTTGCATCCCATTTTATACTTGTGCAATTGTAGTATTAAGAACAATTGAAACATGGTTTGGAAGTAAATTTTAGGAAATCATTACCTTGTCCTGATTCTGTGGTATGGTTTTGCTTCAATAAAATGTGCTCCTAAATGATGGCCAATTTGTATGGACATTAAGTGAATTGATGTTTGTGTTCACCAGGTTAGTTATTTAAAGGAATTTGGCCTTTGTACAGAAGAGGCTGGCAAATTACTAGCATTTAGACCATCGGCGGAGGGAGGGGGGGGCGAACCGGGGCCATTGCCCCGGTTGGCTCCCCCCAAAAAAATTTTTTACATGCAATTTTTTTTATTTTTTATTTTTTTTATTAGGTTTGCCCCCCTTGGCCAAATAAAAATTATGCTTGCCCCCTTACCTGCCTAGATGAATCAGCCCGCCCCCCTTAAAACCCAAGCAGCCCAATACCTCAAAATCAAATTAAAAGAATAATCAGAGAGATATTTATTTATGTCAAAATTTGAAATCCTATATTAACTTGTCGACGTTGTCGTGAATTTTGCGACGAATATTTCATATACTTCTCCTGATTCCTGATAATCGTTGTGTGTTGTAATAATTGAAATAAATGTTTTCACTATTCTAGTACTGCTTTTTTTTTGTTCTTTTGTCTTTTATGTTGGACTTGGTTGAGAATTTGGATATCGCAAATACTGAGAAAGGGGATGGTGTGCTCTTGTTGGATAAGTGATAATTCAATTATTCAAGTGTGTTGTGTGTCCATCTTTACTTACTAGAGAATCATTGGTTATATCATTTTATTGTTACTATCATCATCTAATTTTATATGTCTGACTTCTCCACAATTTATGAAAATCCAAAGTTGAAGTAAGACTCATTTTCATCTATCTTTTGTTTGTTTAGGTCTGATTTTTCATAGCCCATGAGATTAACTTGTTTTTAATTGTCTTTCTCTAAAGGTGGAACTTCTTTTCCATTGTAATTTGTGACGTTTGGATCAAATTATAAATCTATTTCTTCAAAATTTTAGTCATTAATTTAGCCTTTGAACTACGATTTTTCTGTTTTCTCATTTTGTAAAGGGAGTAGAATAGTTATTTGGATGTTAAAATTGAACTTTTTGTCCAAATTTTTTTTCTATTATCATTTACCAAGTATGTATTTTCTCCTTTCAATTTCGGGTTATTTTATTGTTGATAGAGATTCCACTCTTGAGAAGCTCGTGTTCAATAGTACTGTCACACTAAAAAAACTATAGCAAGGGTGAGAAGTATTTTTATGTCATCGGAACCTGGATTCTTTTTGAACTTTGGATAATTTGGCTTCTTTTTCCAATATGCTTCGATTTGCTATTATTTCTTTCAAGAATAATAGAAATACAATAATTGTTTATTTTTCTCATTTATGTGTTATGTTTTCTTTTTACAGATCCCAACAAATTCAGTAGGACTTATTGAGCATAGGGCACATCCTTTCTGGCAACAAAAATAAGTACTTCATTCATGGAAGTAAAAAGTTATATTGCTGAAAATACTTTATTTCATTTATGTGTTTTGTTTTAAAAAGAATATATATATATATATAAATACTTTTGTTTGTGTGATTAGTTGATGCTCTATTGGTGTCTTGAACAACAAGAATTTAATCTTTAATGTCACCTCTCAGTATCAGCAAATAGTACGGTACGTGTATTTCAATATTTTTAGTGTTTTTAGTCCTTAATTTTTTTTTATTTATACTCTGAAGATATTTTTTTGCATTAAGTAGTAAAATTTTTTTTTTGTCATTTTTCCTTATAAGTTTGCCCCCCATTAATTGGGTTTCTGGCTCCGCCACTTATTTAGACCACATTTGATGGGCTGTAGCATTGAGGAAAGATGGAAGCCTCTTGTAAAGTATCTGTACTACCACGGGATTTCCAAAGATGGTATGAAGAGAATGCTTATGGTAAAACCAATCATTTTTTGCTTTGATTTGGAGACAACCGTTGTACCAAAGGTATGCCCTTGCTGTTTTATGGTGTATGTGCTTGGTTCATTATTGTAAATGCAATATGGTTACAGAGGTCAACTTCTGCAAGCTAGCTGGATTCTTTCGTTTTTAAGGATTTCATCTTGCACCTTTGGTCTCAGTCCTGAGTTGTCTACCTAGTATCAATTTCCTGTAATACTTCTTGGATTCTATCTGTGAATAGTCCTTTGAGTATGAGCATACCATTTATAATAGATCAAGTTTTGATATCATTGTTATGGTTTATACTAATCGTACTAATATACATATTCCTTTCATTGTGAAGGTACGATTTTTTCAGGACATTGGCGTTCAAGATGATGCCATAGGCAACATGCTTGTAAAGTTTCCGCCGTTACTAACATACATCCTCTACAAGAAGATCCGGCCAGTGGTTTGTTCCTTTTCGTATGCCCTCCCCCCCTTTACCCAAAAAGGAAATAGAATAAAAGTAACAAATGTGTCTGATAACTTGTCAAGCATTGTTATTTGGAAAAAATACCACTTAAGAAGGTTGGGGAACTCTTATGACTTCGCATAAGTATTGCTTGGATGAAAATGCTAGTAGGTTATGTTGCTTAGAAGAAGAAAAAAACAGTAAGCTGTTTATTGGTTTGCATATTTTAACCACTTTTCTTTTCTATCCAGCCGAATTAAGTCCAATATCTACCTGTAGCGACCTACTGAAATTCAAATATAATACAGGTCATATTCTTGAAAACTAAAGCTGGAGTCAATGAGAGGGATATTGGGAAGGTTATTGCGCTGGGACCAGATCTCTTAGGATGCAGCATAGTGAAAAAGCTAGAGGTTAATGTGAAATATTTTCTGTCGCTTGGCATACATCTTCGACAACTGGGCGAGATGATTGCCGATTTTCCCATGCTGCTTCGGTACAACATTGATGTCCTGCGTCCAAAGTATCGTTACTTGCGGAGAATTATGGTCCGCCCTCTGCAAGATCTCATCAAGTTTCCCAGGTGACCCTCATCAAAGAGAGCTGTGTTGACCTCGGGTTTGTTTCAATATAATTAATTGGATGATTAAGGCCGTGTTTGCAATCCAAAATTTTACGGAAATTTTGGAAATGTTGTAAAAGTTTACGTGGAGTGGAATTTTATTAGATTTTAAGAGAAATTAGTGAAAACTTAGAATTTTATGGGAGTTGATGAAAAAGTGAAAAAAAAAAGATGATTTGAGTGAATTTTTATGTTTATTGTAATTGAAAAAGATGATTTGATGGGAAAATAAAGATCATTTTAAAGTTATTTTATTATTATTTTTTGATCAGAATTTTAGTTGGCAAACATTATCTAAATGTATTCATCATCAAATGGTTTGTCATAATTGAATGAATCGTTTGTCATAATTGAATGAATCTTTAAGGGTTTGAGGTGAATATCATCCATGTTTGGCTCAGAAACTACAGCAGTCATTGTCAGTTTGTGTAGTCCATTTGTAGTCTTTGCTTTTGAGTGACGGAATGAACTTTGGATCTTGTCTTTTGCTATTCTCTTGATGGCCGAATAATTCCAAGGCACAAGGTTTTGGTGGAGAAGCAGGTAAATTTAAAGCTTCGCTACATGTTGGCTTGCACTGATGAAGAGTTCGAGAAAAAGGTTGAGGGAATCCATTTCCGAAGCTATACTGGAAAGGCGTCGAAGATTTGAAGCTGGTCTTGTGGATGACAATCTCTCTGGTTCCCAAGCAATTGTTGACGCTGTAGAGCATTTAAACCTTTGTTGAAGTGGAGCAGGGCAGTGATCTCCAAATTAAAATCGTCTTAGATAATCGTGGAAGGAAGGGAGTGGTGCACTATGCATTAGTGTTCCCAGTTCAGTCAAAACGGATTGGGGTTCACGAATACTTGGATGACCGGCCTTCTTGGGAGGCAACAGATATGTGCTTCGGGAATGCAGATGCGAATGAGTTTTGCGATTGGACAAAATGGCATGTCTTTTCTATTGGAAAAGCGGAATGCATTGGTGAAAAATGACGGGAATATCAGAAGACAGATGACACATTTCGCAAATGGGACGGTGGAAACGACGTGCATACAGGGGAATAAATGACTTCTTCTGTTGGAAAGGCAGCATTCCTTCGTGACACGGTACCGATATGCACTTGGAAACAACAGGAGGCAAGCATCTTCCCAAGTGAAAAAGAAAACCTTTTACTGAAGATCAGCACGGGCTGGTCCTCTAAATCGGAAATGATCATGGCTTCCTTGTGCTGATCAACACTGATGCCAGTTCAAGGTCCTCCAAGGCTTTAGTTAGCTTCGCAGGGATCAGCACATGCTTAGCTGATGAGTGATCCAGGTAAATACTAATGATCCCACGCTTATTGTAATCCAGAATATACTTGGCGAGATCCATCTGGATGTACCGAACTTCAAAATACTATCAGAGAAGTGAGAATAAAATCATTATTTTTTTTGATTGTGTTTTCGCTTTCACCTTTAATTTTTATCGCTTCCTTTCAAGGTTTCGAGGGTTCGGAGTGGGATTTGAGTTTAGTCGGATTAGGCCTCCAGTAAGCGAGACATGGATCAGATAATGGTATCGTTTTAACTCACTCAACGGGCTAAGCTTTTTTTTTTCTACGTAACTCGACGGGCTAAGCTGAACGACATGGTTTTTTGATTCATAACTGCCAGTGTCTCTGCTAAGCCAAAAAGAAGTCTCTCACTATCCTCGTCCTTGAATTATTGATGGAAACCCGGTTCCTTTTAACAACATTCCTTTGAACAAATGTTCAGGAGGGCTTTTACACAATGAGAGCCGAACCGGACTCGGGATACAGACACTCATTCGCTTCACAGTTAGCCTGGGCTATTCCTATGAGTAAAAAGTACTTCTTGCACTTTGCTTAAATACTTGCACAAGCCAGAAGCAAAGAGCACCGAACTGATCTGAAATTTTGATGCGGCTCCAGTTTTGATTACTAAACTTACGTTAACAATGAAAAAAACCCAATACCACATGTAGGATTTAAAGCAAATACGCAAAAGGGGGGGGGGGAATCGTGTGTGTCAAATATAAACAAACGTCCAACGCAAACAAAAAATCAAAACAAACGTACCTTAAATAACAACCACAGCTAGCTTAAAGGACGAAAGAAAACAAGCTGATCCTTAATGAAAACACCGACATTAGGTTCTAAAGACAGCCTGAAAACCACAATTTACACCCTAGGCAGTTCACACAGACATAAAACAGAAACAACAGATGCAATTTCCGAGACAACAGAGGAAAACATGACAGAATTTGGCCATCCGCAGTCACAAAGACCATGAAATTCACTAGTACGCTCTGAACGAGTCTTTCATAATTGGGTGGCATTTGAAAGTATCAATAAAATATTTATGTTGCACTTAATTGCACCAAAAGACAGTAATCAAAGCAAGGACAGAGCACGTATCACTACAACCACTACCAACAAGATTTCATTTGATACTCAAAAACTTATGAACTTGGGGGCATAAGAGTTGCAAACTCCAGTACATAGTGTGGACAATGAGAATTAAGCAGTTGCCTGCGGCTTTTGAGCCGCAGCTTCTGCATACACAGGATGAAGCACATGACCATCCTTAGGCTCGACATGTATCCATTTTCGTCCAGTCAGTTTGCTTCGTTCAAACTTGACCAAGCCTTCTTTCAAAGCGAAAAGGGTGTGATCCTTCCCTATGCCAACATAATTTCCTGGATGGAAACGGGTGCCACGCTGACGTACAATGATATTTCCTGGTATTACTCTCTGCAAAAATAACAAAAGAGAACAACCATAACTAACTAACAACTAACAAGAATGATTTAGCACGCCTGATGGTTCTTACAATGTTTCTCTTGTGGTTAGATTTCTACTACTGTTATTGTTTCTCCCTGTTGTAACTTTACCTAAAGAAACAGTCAGTTACCTCTCCACCAAATTTCTTCACCCCCAGATTCTTAGGTTTCGAGTCCCTCCCATTCTTCGTAGATCCTGCAGTCTTCTTGGAAGCCCAGCGCCTAAACATCAAACTTAATCCATCTCCAGAAACCTCTACATTCAGTGTAGCAACGTAACCATTAGAACTAGCATTCTCTTAACATATATATGAAACAAGTAGTCAGACAAGCAAAGTAATATGAGTTGTACCCCTAGTACTGCTGTAAATAGGAACATTAGCAACCAGCTCCCTAAGATTCAGTCTTCCGCATAAAGATGCTGCAAAATTCATCCTGTGGATTCTAGAATGAGACAAAGCCCAAATCCGAAGCTAAAATGACCACATAACAACCAGCACTGACAATGTTGAACGATGAAAAGAGGAACAGTGAAGAACACAGAAGGCCGGATCCTCCAAGAAAACCAATCTCCATTTCACTTACATAAGATTATCCATGGTTAATACTTTGCATTCACATCTTCTCTACACTGAATGACTTTTTTCCTGTCTCCAAATTTTTGGTTTTTTCCTTTTTGCTTGGGTTGTTCTCTTCATTTCTCAAACTTGCATATATTTCGAGGATACATCCTTCTTTAGCTACATATATGGTTGAACTAGACAGCCAGAACAGTTACCAGAAGTCAGAACCAACCCCTTCTAGATCATCTACAATTCGATCTCCAACTCTGGCCAAATTATTGTCTCAAAATACCATTTTGAACTATATGTACATACACTACTCTAGAATCAGATATAGCTTCTGTGAATGCGGAAACAGGAATGAAATGCACATAATAAGCATGATACTGAATCTTCTTCAACCACTAATAAGGTTTATTAAATTATGAAGTCGAAATTTTTGAAGAACTGCAGATTACATTCACTCGCCAGCTACGACTCGCCTAATAATATTGGAAAGCAAAATAACATGCACCAAATGATTGTTGTTCACCGTCAATGTTTGGAGTATTCTGGTGTTAAAGACTCTTCTCGTTCTTTTTACCTCTTTTTGTTAGATTAGCTTTCGAGGAAATGGGAGAAGGGGTCGGCAGGTTTCCAGGGACATAAATTTTTTTAAGAAAAACATTTTAAAGACCCCTAAGAGGCCAAAGCAGCATGATTAAAAGAATCTCGCGCACAAAAAGACGTTCAAGGATTTCCTGTGGCTGGGTTGTACGGCGAGGTAGGGAACCCACGATTTCTTGCTCCCGGTTGTGCGTGTTTCTCTGTAGCTCTCGAGGGTTACTCTTTTGTTCTTCTGTATCATGGAGAGAGGATCCACAGATCTTCGAACCGGAAAACGGCCCATATTCAACATTATAATAAATAATAATAATTGGAAGAGAGAGATTAAAATTTTTTATAGTGAAAAAGTGAAGATATATATAAGAATTAGTGAAAATATAAAAAAAGAATAAATTTAAGATCATAATAAAAAGATTAATTTGCTGAGATTATTTTATATTTTTTTAATTAGAACTAAAATTTTGACACTCAACACCATTATTAGTTAAAGCAGTATTTAAGTTGGACAGTTATGTGAATATTTCCAGTTTTATAGATTTTTGTATAAGAGTTAGTGAAATTTTTTAAAGATATTTGATTTTATTAAAATTTTTAAAAAGTGAAGAGGTGATTTGATGTAATTTTTTTAATAAAAAATATTGAAATTTGATTAAAAAAAAGGAGAGAATTTTTTTTTTGTTAAAAAGATAATAAAATTTGTATGAAAGTTTGAGTACGAGTTGTTGAGATTTTAAGCGTTTTTTTTTTGTGATTTTTTTTTGTATTCAAAGTGCACAAAGTTAGTAACTGTAGTAGTAGACACAATGACCAAAACATAATTCGGGATAGTTTCACAAAAATCCTTCGGGTCTTCAATAGCTATTGGAAAAGAAAGGTGTAGAGCTAAAAATTATGATTGGTTACGTTAGTATTTAATGTTCTCTTTTATTTTTATTTTTTATTTTTTTAATAAAGACATATTTTTTTAATCATAATAGCAGCACCTTTCATTAATAAAATCAAGGAGGTTGAAAAACCTCAAGAACACGCTCTAAAGGGCGAACCAGACACTCCGAAGAGTCGGCGGGCCAACGAGCAGGGTGACCAAAAGGTCATACAAAGACCCAAAAGGGCCAGAAAAACCTTATCAGGCAGCAAACTAATATGATTAGCAGAAAATGGAAAGACAATGACAAAATATGGTGGCACGAACAACAGTTGGAGGCGTTCAACTACCAACAAGAAAATGGAAAGGCAATGGCGAAATATGAATAGGAGTTGGTGGTGGTAGGAGCGTCACGTGGTGAAGGTGGTCCACGGCCAAGGGGGGAAAGCAGGAGCCTCATAGACCGGTCCTGGGGAGAGTGACACGTCTTGGGTGGCAAAGGAACCGACAACGTCGACCAGAAGCCTCGGGGAGTGAAATCCACCTTCTCGTCTTGTTGCAGACTTATCCCCCGATATATAATATTTTTTATTAATATCTTATATTATAGAAAATGACTAGGTACAATCTGTGGAAAATTATAATGAAAAAAAATATAAATAAAAAATTAATCCCTCAGGGATGTTTGAGCCCGCCCCAATTATTTGAGGTTAATATTAAAAAATTCATCACATAATTTTTTATTATTATAATATTTATTAAAAATCTTCTCTCTTCACTTTTTCACCAACTCTCGTATCATTTCTTTACTTTATAATATTTCACAAACCTCAAACATCCCCTAGATATCTCCACCAGCATATTATTGACTCAGGTTGAGATTCCTCAATGGAATTGACAATATAAACCAGGAATAATTGATGAAGAATAACTAAAAAATAATATGCATATTACTGATTTCTCTTCATAACTAACAAATTTTTTTTAAAAAAAATAATAGTGCATATCAGTAAAGGCAGATTTAGGTTGAGGTTGAGGCATGCCCATCTTTCCTTTTGTTCTTCCTTTTCTCCAAGGGATTAAACATTTTCCTTTGGGTTAGCCAAGATTTGGTGGGGGTAGATCTGTAATCGACAAAATATATGATGTTTTTTAAACATTTAAAGGACCTCAAAACTTAATTTGCAATGTTATTTTTATCAATCCTTTATTCCTGTATAAAATAAGCTTTGACTCTTACAAAATCATATCGAAAGGATCAAACCAATCTTCTTTCTAAATATTTTAATTTGTGAGATTTAGAGAAAAGCAGTTGGTGGAGACTGGAGAGAGTTGGAGGGTGGAAGAGAATGGGTTAATGGTTATGTACGCAAATGGAAAAATTGGTTGAACTTGGGAGTTAAAAAAGGGTGGGGGGGGGGGGGGGAGGGGGCGCTATAGGTGAGAGCTTTTGTCACTGTAGAAGCAATAGCGTGTCAAGTTAGTCATGACTGTAAATGATTAAACGTCCATGTCAATGGGGATTCGGTTCATCAATGGTTACAAGGAAGCCTCCCCCTCTCATATCTTTACACCAAATGGTCTTCGTTTAAAATAATGCTTAAAACTTGGAATTCTTCTTTATTCATTTACTTCCCCGACGAGGAGACTTGAGGGTCAAATGAGTAAGCAAGCAACATGCAACGAGAGATTCCGTCATAAAACTTTTTTCTCCCTTTTTTTTTGTTCTTCCTTTTTGCCCACAGAAGAAAAAACAGAGCAGTATGGTGAATAAAGGATCGTTGATCAGCAGAGAGAGAGAGAGATAACGCAGGGTGACCCTAAATCCCTTGGAGTTAGTCTTGCTCCATGCCATGTCTCTGTAAGGAACTCCAGGAAAAGCACACAATGATAGGAGTTGCAGAAAAAATATATTTGGGACACTCAAATCTGTCAGGATGGATATGCAAACAAACTAGAGGAAGACGGACAAAATTGAGTGCCCATAGACGCACCATTAGAGGCGTGTGAGTCTACACGCATCGTCTTCTTCATGCCGGAAGGTGGTCTTTGCGTAGATCGGAGTCGTTTGAGATTGGTCATAGGGCGCTTGTCATCCAACTATTGCCGGAGACCGCCGTCAGCTGCTTGTGTGCCACCTGAAAGGAAACTTAAATGAAAAAGTTTCAGCCAGGCGAACCAGGGAGGAAGAGGAGGAAAAAGGAAAAAAAGGAGGGAAGAAAGGAAGAAGAGGGCAGGAGGAAGGGAGGCGTTAGAGGGCTGCAGAGAGTTGAGAGAGAGAGAGAGAGAGTTAGAGTTAGAGGGCTGCGTGAGTTTAGGCATTAAATTAGCATGTTAATGTTCTCTTTTTTTGCCTATATATTTATACTGATAGCTGACGAGATTCATTACAAATTAAAAAAAGTGTTTAATAAATCCATAGAAAGTAAAAATAATATATCTTCTAGATTATGTCCTAATAAACAGAGTCAAATTCTCATTTCGTTACTTGACTTGCACTTAGATTGATTTTCTTTTGAATTTTGGTATTACATGTGAAGATGGTTTAGACTCCACAAATGGATTAAATGGGTTTTTACTTTTATAGTCCATTTTCTTTCAAATAAATGGCTCTAAACTTTCAAAACTCCCTACCTAAAACTGCAAAAGGTTGAGAAAAACCCTCCTATAATTCAAATCGTTAACCTTTTTCCGAAAGCAAAAGGCGTACAAGAAGGTTATGAAAAGTCCTCAAATAGAATAGTGGATGGTAATGCGAAAAGAAAGCAGAATCTTCAAAGAGATTAGGTGATGTTTGTTTTTCAAAATGTTTATACCCAAAATTTCAAAATAATCTCTATTTCTATCAAATAATTCTTTTTCATTATAATATTCATTCAAATTTTCTCTCCATTTTTTCATCAACTCTCATAAATTATCTTTCACTTTTTTACCAGCCCTAATACCCAAAATTTCCACAAACAAACATCATCTTGAACCAGAACATAAGCAAGAGATTTGCATGCCACTACAACAAGGTATCTATCTCACTATAATCATAAACTTGGACAAATATCGCCACTTCAAACAATAACCTGGGTACGAGTAAAATAATAAAAAAAGGATCTTGAAATGAACCAAACCAAACGAACTTTGATTTATATAAAAGGTCTGACAGATAATAATTTCCACATTGCTTAACTTATATTTATCCAATTTGTGTTCAGAAAGGCAAGGGATTCAAATAAATTGAAAAAAAAGTGTGATAAATACGTCCAGACATCCTTCAATCAACCCCTAGACGACATATAGGGTTTGCCTTGATCAGACCAAGATCCACCTGCCAAAATCAAGACAGATAAATCAACTAAATCCTCACATATAGAAGACAGAAAGAGCATAAAGTAATTAATACCTTGTGCCCAAACAGATCCCGGATGTTGTTAATGCCATACAGGATCATAGTCGGCCTAGTTTTATTGAGAGAGAAAAAAAAAGGGTCAATATTGTTTGTTATTATGTATAAGAATCGTATTCTACGTTTCCTACCTTTCTATTGAATTTGCATGTACATGCATATGAAACCACAAGATTCAAGCTAACAACAAAAATTTTTCGTACCTTTCAAGGGAAAGTCCCCATGCAATAACACGAACATCTTCCGGCAATCCCATAGGAAGCAACATTTCAGGTCTAAACATTCCAGAATTTCCCACCTCTACCCATTTCCCAAAACCTTCATGATAACTGAAAACATGAAGGACAACATATGAAATTTCTGATAGCCACGCATGAAACAACTTTGGATAGAGAAACTCATGATTCAGTACCTGAAAATCTCCATGCTAGGTTCTGTGTACGGGTTATAAGCAGGCTTGAAACGCAGTTTGGTCATGCCTGGAAGCAGCAGATGAATATCAAATAGTGCTCCAACATTACAATATCCTAATCGGTCACTAATTCACGAGGTCAAGCCTTTTATATACAACAGAACCACCAAGCTTCGTTTTAGTAGAAAAACAAAATGCCAAGCTCTTTGATGCGGTGCATAAATTGAATTTCCAGCAGAACGCAAGTATATTACCCAGACGAGAGAAGAAGTCGTGCAGGACTCCTATTAAGTCACCAAGGGTAAGGCCCCGATCACATATCACCCCTGAAATCAGAGGCAAGAATCCAGATAGGTGATTAATTAATGAAAACGGAATACCAGAATTTTCACTGGGTTCTAACTGAAGTTAATGTCAACAGTGCAACTGAATCCAGACTGAGATCCAGCAGTCTTAACCTAAACATAGGATGTTCAACTGGTCAACACGAGAACCAACTAGTGGTGCTCAGCCTGGAAACTTTAGCAAGTTGAGTAGAAACACATCCTGACAATACTAGCTAGGCCCAGTATGCTTTTCTTTTGATGTAAATCATCGAAAGTAATTCTAGCCAAACATGAAACTAGAAAGTCTGGTTGGACCAAGCCAGAATCCAGTCGCTGGGCCACAAGTATGGTCATTTATTCAGATACTCAAACCCTCAATCTAATATAGAGTCCACTCTCATCACCCTTCTATTACGGAAGTAATGTTAAGTTGGTTTGAAGTTAAGGTGAAAGTCGACTTGTGCTCAGCAAAGGTGGGTATCAATTTAACCAGAGCATATATGGATACCTAGCACTTTTTGCAACGGAACTAACAATAAGACCCAGTCTGACTTGAAATAGAAACCTGGGTGTAGCTAAGATCAGAATTTGGAAAATAGAAACATTTGCAGGGAAAAATTGTCACATCTTGTACATATGCTACAAACTAGTATAATGTCAGACCCCTAACATGGAAGAAGTTACAGTCCTAGCCACTACTACCCAATGAAGTCTAACCCCAACACTTCTTTGAATTGGGATAAACCACCCCATCTCATATTTGTTAGTTTGCCAATTACCTTCTATCTGGTGGAACTCTGCAAGATGAGTACGATCTACTGCTTCATTTCTGAAAACACGATCGATAGAGAAGTACCTTTTGGGAGTAAATGGTTTCTACATACATGATCAAGGAAACAAACAATTCCAAAATAAGTAAAGCAGAAAATAAGGGACCGACTAATTTATGAACAAAATGAAAAGTAAACAAAGAGAACTTAGACGGTCAAACATTTAAACAGTTTTACACCTGGGCTAGCATGTAAAGCATCCTGGCTGAAACAGCGGTCGTATGTGTTCGCAGAAGGTTTTTGTTCGCTTCCTCCCTGCTCCAATCATATTCATATCTGCAAGGGTAAAGTAATAAAAGATTCACTTAGGCTGGAGTAAATAATGAATTGAGATCCAAAACTAATACCCTGAATTAATATGTAAAAGAACATGCCATACCCCCTGGACCCATAACCACCAGACTCATGAACACGCTTCACCCGCTCAACATAATCCTCAGGCAGCTCCTTTGTGGTGGAGGGAACTGTGTATGAACGATGAGTTATTATCAGAAGGCAACCAGATGGAGCAGTTCAAGCAATCAAGTGAAACACACCTTTTAGGTAGAATGTATCATGTGAATCACGGGCAGGATGTTGTTGCGGCTGGAACAGGGCATCGAAGTTCCAGAAGCTGAAAGTGACACAGAAAGGGGTGAAAGAGTGGCTTTGCAAAAAAAATGGACATCTAAAGAAGAGGGATGTAATAACTAGAAACCCAAGGAAGAAAATACAAGAGATATTTGGGAAAACATACAAAAAATTTCCCCAGAAGAATAAAAGACTACAAAAAAAAGGATGCCAATTTAATCATCTAATTCATTTCTCTGTCAAACTGTAATTGCATTGGAGCCTTTGAAGTGAAGACCGACAATAAAATTAGATATTCTACTGGATCTTGTTTCCTAAAAGAGTACTTCTAGAAGACGCTTGTGACAGCTCTTTAAAATTACGGTTGACTAGAAATCATTCTTTAGACTTAGGAATGCTCATAAATCAGCTCATGTTTCCCATTTAACATATACCTCTAGAACAAATTCAAGTACGCTTTGTCAAAAGCGTCCACTCACCACCCTATTCCTAGCGGACTGCCCAGATAAAGGTGCAAGCAACCTCTTATTACTAGTCCAGGTTAATAGATAACTCAAGATAACTAATTTTGCAATAAAAGAAGGTAACACAGCTTACCTGCTCTCAACATATCTGTCGGTTGGCATCTCCTCAAAACTGTTGCCGGTAGAAGCCAAAAAAGAAGAAGATAAATTTGAAAAGAGAATTAAGAAACCAAAACACTAATGTGTCTGATAAAGATCAAGGTTGTACCCCATCTGAAGAAAGATCATCCTCAATTGGTGTCGAACCTGAAAATTGTGAGCTATTTCAGAAGCAGTATGATATGAACAATATAATACAGACTCTGGTGCCAAAGTGATATCTTTTTTTTTTGGGGGGGGGGGGGAGGGGATAGTGAAATAATTTTTGGGTAATTGATATCACTATTAATATAGCGTCCAACACCTTTTTCTGAAAAACCTGATTTCAGCACAAATATCTCTTTTTTTTTTATATAAGTATCAGCACAAATATCTCTGTGGGATATTTTCTCAATACCTCCATGAACAGAGTCCATAAGCTTGAGATAATTAGAAGGGTAGTCAGTCAACCAGGAGAGGTCCACTACTTCACAGATACTTCAGAAGTGACAAAGCTTCCATGTATGATACATATTGGACAGAGTTACAGCTTGGATCCAATAAGTTATATGTGCAAAATATGATTGCAAATTAAGAAATGGACCATGGCAGGAAATTCTGTTCATGAGGAATATAGCTAGGACATGTTTGAGGCTAAAACAAGTCTTTCAAGATGTTATTTTGAAAGTTGAGAAAGCATAAAATGACGTAAAAACAATGTTCTTGTTTTCCTTTTCTTTCAGGGATAGACAGTTAATTGAGACATGCATAGTATATTGATGATATCAGGAATTATAAGCATGGTAGCTAGCACTAAATCCG
Organism: Myrica gale; assembly: GCA_963930655.1. Classification (NCBI taxonomy): domain Eukaryota; kingdom Viridiplantae; phylum Streptophyta; class Magnoliopsida; order Fagales; family Myricaceae; genus Myrica; species Myrica gale. Next base: position 18,374,305 of record OZ005612.1, on the reverse strand, counting down.
TGCTCCAAACATCATTTTGTGGAGTATGAATGAGCTCCATCATTATCTATCCTTGCTTCCTTAGATACGTTTTAAGCCTCCTGATACTTGTTATTTATCTTTTAACCCATACATTAATACATACATAAGAATGTTTATTTCTAAGTAATTAATTGCCAACCATACTTGAATTTTAAAAAAAAAATTGTGCTATTTCTTTCTCCATACTATATGAAAGAATTTCCGTGCACCAAGTGATTGGCATCACTGATGCCATTTAATTGGTCTAAGACAGGATCAAAACTGCTGCTTTTGGCAAGCATAATCGAAAACAAGAAATGTCTCAACTTATCCATCAAATACACAATGTGAGGATGTAGCTATCTTAATCACTTTGTTTCATAATATTGATGTCCTCTTGAATTCTGATATAGTTGCCCAAAAATTGTCAGTTTTGCCTTTCAGAAATGTATGCTATTAGCAATTTCAAGTTTGTTAGAATTGAATGCAAGGATGAGAAAAAATATATATTGAAAGTGAAGCATATGCTCGCCTTGTTCAGTGGATGAAGATGACCACCTTCAATAGGCTGACCTTTTGCATTGAAGTTGTACTCTTTGAACTCTAAGTTCTTCCATTCACCGCTACGTCACCAAAAACACCACAAGGCATCACCAAGATGAAATGAATATGGCTACAAGATACACCCATCTTAGAAGTAGTGAGATAATAGGCTGAACACTATGTAAAGGTCTGCATAACATCTGATATCTCATGATAACTATATATAACACTGCATATATCAATATATTCACATTCACATGCACACACGTATTCCAAAATAGTATTCTCCAATAAAGAGTGTATACACTTGGCCTGACCAAGAAGAAAGAAAGAACAGACATTAAATTTTTTTGCATTTCTGTTAAGAAGTAACAAATTCTATATATTTCTGAAGAGAAAAAGAGGGGTATCATGCATGAATTGCACACACAAGCAACAAAGATCCATCAGACTTTATATGCCAAAGCTGTTAATAACTAAAATTCATAATCTCTCGCAGTCAACTGAACCAGTAGACCAGGTCAAACTTCTATTTCAGCAGGGAGAAAGAAATTATACAACTTATCATGTAGGCAACAGGAATGCAACTCCTAAACTCAGCAAACATTATTACTACCATCGATATCTATTTTTCCTTCATAACTATCACTTATTTCCTTCTGAAATGATAAAGCACATAGTGTACCTCTGAAGCATCTCACGAGTCAGATCAGCGACAAACTTCTTTCTCTGAGGAGCATAATCAGGACCCTTCTTTACTGAGTAGCCGTTCCATGTCCTGAAACATAATTGACAAATGTAAGCAATAAATGCAAACTTTTCAAAAATGATAATAAACATCCAGATTTGGCAGCAGGGGAATTCTGGTCATTTTTCTTTCCTAACGCGATGGGAAGGGGGTGTTACAACAGTAAAACACAAGCAACAGCAACACGAAAAAAGCTTAAAGCTTGCTATCATAGACATCAAATGATCAAACAAGGACCCAAGAAAAAAACGAGGTAATGAACGGGGTAAAGATTTAATACACGAAGGAAAAAAATATGATTATTACTGTGGAGCAATAAGCTTTCTTCCTTTCAGAGCCTTGATATCATCTTGATCAACAACCTGGAATAACATAAAGGTTAAGCTTTCTGAGAGTGGCTTTCCAATTAGACAGGAAATAGAATTTATACGAATACAGGGTGAGAAAAGAGGTGGCAGCCCACCCAAGACCCCACCTTGGGAAGGAAAAACTCTCACCAAATAGCCACAAACATGAACTGGTAACGGTAGGGAGATATTAACCTTTTAGCTCAATCCTGCATAACAAAAAAATAGGCGGGATTTGCCAATCCAAAACCCCCACCTCCAGCCATCTTTTTATTGGTTAACTATGATGCCAATGGATAAATTCCATCACAATCAAGCTCCACAATACACACATACAAGTACCTCACTACCTTCCACTAATTTTAGACCCATGACCCTCTCACTTCAGATTAGGACCCAACACAACTTGAATGCTTTGTAACATACACAAAATCCCACCTCCACCTCTACCCCATCTCTGCATTCTCAAACGATCTCTCAATAGAGAATTACTTGATTTCCCTTTGCCACCACCCTCACTAATTGTATAATCTTCAAAAAAGAAGTAAAGGGATGATACATGCCCAGCTACAAGGATTAAAAAGAACATATACTGTGTATGAGAATTAAAACCATAGAGGATTAACATGAGGCACATTTATAGTTATATGAATATCTTAAATTGCTGTAGCCATAATTGAAAAACAGTACTCTGCCATATCCAACTTGCAACATTTGGCAACTAATGGTGAAAAGCAAGCATCACACCAGACCATTCTACCATACAACTGGCACGGTCGGTGCCCACACCACAACAAGAAATCTAATTTGCTTCATCTAAAAAAGACAGATAAACTTCAAGAGCTCGGGCCAAAACTAGAAAATATATCAATATAATCCCAGCCGTGAAATAAATGGTATGAAGGATAGAGCAATCAGTACAAATATCATTCACCTGCCCATCTTTTATCTGTAGAAGCAAATCTTTGACCCTATCATCCACATGTTGGACCTACAGCAAGTAAATAATCTAACAGTGATTCTTATAAGGGAAGCAACAGAATATAACACAATACGTTTGAGTAATAACAAAACACATGAGTGAGCACCATAAATAAATGCACTTCCTAAATGTTGTGACAGCTTAGGCTTGGTTGATTTTGTCAGAAAACTAGATGGAGACCTCAAAGTAATTACAGATTTTACGAGTATAATACAAAAGGAAGCCCTAAGTCCCTCACCACAAAACTTATTTGGTCATGACACATAAGTGGAGTATAAATCATATATTCTTAGGTCCCATAAGATTTCCGAATAACAGTAAGGAAATCTGTCACATAAGTTACCTTTACCCTTTCCTCATACATTCTAAGCGTGATTTATACACATAGGGGGGGGGATAAGAAGGTAGAGCTATAAGAGTAACAGCAAGGAGATTTGGGCATGACATGGTTGTATACTTTGCATATGTATTCGACCAAAATGAGGCAGTTCTTTAAATTACAATCACTCGTGCTGGAATTGATAAGAACAATCAAAGACCAGAGATCCTTCCAAATTTAAGTGACTCAAAAATTCTGAGTGCAGTACCTTTCTGGATACTAGCTGCTTTCCCATTTCTATCCATTTATTTTTTGCCGCCTGGGCACAACCTATTTTGAAAAGCAACGGGTCAAGTTTTTTCTGCATCCACAAATGAGTTTTGCACCAAAAATCACATCAATGTTCAGAGACAACTTATATGGCCGATAAAAAAAATTCAAGGAAATAGTGTGGTTTTCAACTTAAGATAGTCTTCTTTAAAACTTCACTACAATGAAAAAACTTTTACATTGTGTGTACACAATAAACAATTTAGATGCGACCACCTATCAGACTATACATTACAATTGCCAAAGAACTTCTCAGTACAGATGAAGAAAGTACGCACTTGCAATTCTTCTCTCGGGATACCCTCTGGAGGTATGGCCAAGAATAGTTGTACTTCAGGTGATCCCGCAGCGGCATACGCGATTCCCTCATCAGTTAACACCCACGTCTCCCTCTTAATGTCCTGCATGATTCCCACATCAAAGAAGCAGGCAATGCTTATTATATGCATTATACCTTACAGAAATACCTTCAGCTGATGATGTGGGACTAGAACAAGTAACCATTGTAAACCAATTATCTCGTCTCAGCGTCCAGCTACTCACACTAGCTTAAAGTACTCCCAAAACAAATAAATCCTCCACCCCTTGCTCGTGAAATTAATTTATCGGAATTTTTTTTCTATGATATAGCGTAACATAAAGTTGAATTATTGAACCCACAAGTTCCTAAGTTTTTTTAAAAAAGGGTCGGGAATTCATATATATTCAGGACTACATATATGAAATTGACAACCCCATTAAAGAAACTGCTTAATTTGGGAACGCCATCCTATAGTCGAAAATTTAGGTTTATCATTCTTCTTTTCGTGACTTACCAAAACTAGACCCAAACATCAACGAAAGTTACAATTCATCCTCTCCCCTCAATAAAATAAAACATACTTCGGTCCATAGCACGCATGAATCATATAGACATACACATTACTATCAGTAGCAAAAATACATAGATAACGGCGAAGTAGAAGAACTGGAAAGGAGGAGCATTAGAACCTGAGCATCAACATATCTGAAACCGTGGAGGCTCTTGATGACGTTGACGACTTCATCGTGGTCGAGTCCATGTTGGGCTGCGAACCCACCCGAGTCAACGATTTCGTCGTTCTTCGCTAGGTACCCGAGAATCTTTTCTTCCGCCATTTCTGCTCCTCGATTCTCTGCGTTTCTGCTTGGATGCTCTTTGCCCTATATATACGTGAAATTTATTTCGCTTTAAGCAGTGTGGAGTAAAGACGACTGCTGAGTGCTGCTTGGTTACGCGAGTATGCCACGGAGATGAAGGTAGGGCAAGTTCATAAACGGGCCCGGCCCGAAATGACTATTTACTTGTTATTTTTTGTCTTCCGACAGCCTACTGAAATTCACTCTCACTTACATCTGGAAAAGGTTTAAGGAGGGTTTTTCCAACAAATACCTCCAATAAATCAAAGAATTCGTACATTTAAACTCTTTTTTGGATGCAGCAAAAAAAAATCAAAATTTTTCTACAGCTACTTTTTCATATTTTTTAAGAAAATTGGCAATTTGGTCACTAAGTTTTAATACCGCTGACGATTTGGTCACTAAATTTCATTTTTTTACTATATGGTCACTGAGAATATATAGTTGTGACGATATGGTCTTTCCGTCAAACTTCAGTTAAATTTTTAACCGGAATAGCGGTCAACCGGTTTTTTACCGTTGAGGCAAATGTAACTTTTAGTGGTCGACCGCATTCTATTTCGTTAAAAATTAACGGAGATTTGACGGAAATACCAGGTCGTCACAACTATATATTCTCAGTGACCATATAGTAAAAAAATGAAATATATTGACTAAATCGTCAACGCGCTATAAACCTAGTGACTAAATTGTCAATTTTCCTAATTTTTAACAACTTTCTAATTTTTTTTTATAAATTCCAACAAAGCTACTCTTTCATAATTTTCAACAACTTTCTATTATCAGACGTTTTTTACAAATTCCACACTGTTTACGAATTCCAATACCTCCTTCCAGACTTCAGTAACCTTTTGTAAGATATTTTTAACCAACGGTGAGAATGAATTATGACAGCTTTACAAAAGAAGAAATTCTCCTTGGCAGCATCTAACATTATAAATAAAGCGTCGCATCGTGCGTCCTCTAAAGGCTGCGCTGGGCAAAGCATCCAACACTGGAAGACGCTGGGAGGTGAAATTTGGCCACTGTTTGTTGATAGAGCACCACAACTTACATAAAGTCCTCAAAGGCATTGCTTTCAATCTATACAGAATTAGAATCTCGCACACAGATGAAAACAAATCTACTTCTCCGAAGTGAAATCTTCCGAGAACATAATGTGAGAGCCGCTCAACATTTTTGAAAAATCAGAAATACAGATTACGAATGGATTCCAGCATTTTAAGAGAGTCGCCTTCAAGAACCAGATTCGCGACAACTTTCTCGTTAACTCGAGCCAAACCGAAAGAGCTGCTTTATCTTCATTCCTACGAGTTTTCTCCGAGAATCTAAAGCCTATACAGAAGTGTACTAAAAACCTAGTCGATTTAAATATGATTCTGTCTGTCCTCTTTTTCTTTTCCATGCTCACCAAGAAACATCTCGGGAAGATAGCAGCACTTTACAAAAGGAAATAGTATCTAATGCACTTAAGTAGTCAATTCACCACATCAGTAATGTATTAAACTAAAATAAAAAATGCAAACGTAGGATACATACATAAAATCCAAGACCCATACACAGATCTATTTATTTTTCACGTTGTCAAAAAGTAAGGAAAATGGGAGTATCAGAGATAGGGAGAAACATTGCACGGAACATTCAGCGATAAAGGCTCTCAGATCTGAGGTTCTCTGCAATCTCGGTTTCCCAACGGTCCCCATTCTCAAGCAGCTTCTCTTTGTCATACAGAAGCTCCTGCCACAGTGGAGGAATATAAGAATCTCTTCCATTCATTAGTGGATTAACTGTCTATGATTCTGCAAAAAGAATGCAAACTAACCTCATGAGTTTCTGTTGCGAACTCAAAGTTGGGTCCTTCAACAATGGCATCAACAGGGCATGCCTCTTGGCAGAAACCGCAATAGATGCACTTTGTCATGTCAATGTCATACCTGGAAAACCACGCGAGACCACAAATATGAGAGAGAGAGAGAGAGAGAGAGATCATGGGGAAGAGACTGGCAAGATCCTTCACCTAGTAGTCCTGCGACTACCATCTTCTCGCTCTTCCGCCTCAATGGTGATTGCCTGAGCAGGACATATCTAATAAACAACAATTCCCTTGTGAGGTTAAAATGCCACATACAGCTACCGAGCCACAATAAAATAGAGATCATACATAGGCTATCGGATTAACAAGAACATTATCCACCCACATCCAGAAAATTGTCATAGCTAGTTCATTTGTCAATATCTATAAAGGTACGTGATGCCATCAAAATGAAATGATTTGAACAACTTTTTGGATGCATGTAGCAATACAAATCAGCATGTTAGAATTAAGATCCCAAAACTCAATAATTAGATCTAAATCTCCAACCTCTAAAGTTTTCAATTTAATGGAACGCAAACATGCTGAGATGCAGCATGCAAATTGATATGTATGACACAATCAAGCCAGCAAATCTGAATGAGGCCATTTGACAAACTGGCAAAAAATCCATGCAGGTTTCAAATATTAAATAGCAATAGTGATTTGCAACCAGAGCAACCAGCCTCGAGGCACTATCTTAGATTACCATGATAGCACTTCTCCAAGTTTTGGTTCCAAAAACATCAATTTAACCTAGAATAGTAACTGAAAAACATTATTTCTTACTGCTTCACAGAGTTTGCATGCAATGCAACGTTCCTCTCCAGTTGGGTAACGACGAAGGGCATGTTCACCTCGGAAACGAGGACTTAGAGGGCCCTTCTCAAACGGATAATTGATCTGCAGAAGAATATTCGAAAGTTTACATCATGGCTCATGCAATTCATGCTGGAAGATAGGTGTAGGAAAGATACTTACAGTAACTTTTTTGTCAAAAAAGTATTTCAGTGTCAGCATCAGACCCCGAACCATTTCGGTAAGAAACAAGGTGTTTATACTTCGCTCAAAAACTGCAATCACTCAGAAAGTATCAGTAACTACTCATTGAGGAGAAAAATAAAAGTTCCCAGTAAGTATTCTACGTACTAGAACTCCAGTCCTTTGACATCTCCTTTGAAAGTTGCTCTCTTTCTTCATCCTCTGCGGTTGGTGCAGCAAAACCATACAAGAACCATAAATATCAAAGAAAAGAGCTTAATGCAGTATGGCAACAGATGAAATTTCCTCAGACAGCGTAGTAAGCAAATTACAAATGATAATATTGTTCAAGGTAGGTTGTGAAGAGTATTTCTGATAAATAATTAAGTCCGAACAAAAAAAAAATCCTCAAACCCCACTTAGGAAAGTTCTTTTAAAATTGAAAAGCAACAGGAAAACTCCTCCCCACTATCTGAACCGGTCATGACATAAATGTTAACAAAATATTTGACTCACTATACAACACATGACAGAAAGAGCAAAACAAACCTTTTTGGGTGCTGTATGGGTGAGCACCAAACTGCAGCCCATAGTTGTATGAACCCAGTACTGCTTGTCCAGGAAGAGCCTAAACAATGGACCATAAAAGGAAAACGCATTAGAGTATGCAATGCCCAACAGCTAAAGGTATCCACCAAGGATGAAAAAGTACAAAGTCCTTGAACTAATAGAGAGCAACAAAAAAATTGATGAGAGAGTATTAAAGGTAATAACAGAGACAACAAATAATTTTGACCCTATATGAATAAATCAAGATTTTTGAAGGTGCAAATTAGCACACAGTATCATCTGAGTTGACAGAAGAACCCATCATAAAATTGCCATCTGACAAACTGAATGACAAAGAAATAACTATATCTTCAGTTAAATCAAGTAAACCTAACTTAAAGCTTCGACCAACAGTCCAGAACAAAATCCTACAGAACGTGGCTGAAGTACGGAGAAATATCCAAATACATACTATCCTGCATAGTTCCTCAATAACCATTACGATTTACCTTAAAACACTACATGTTCCTCTCCAAGATGTTTTTATCCTTGATTCAGTTTACATAATTTTTAGCTTACCACAGTTGACTACTATTAATCATGGTGCACCAATTGACTAGTGTGGCGCTCCAATATCTTTACACGAATGCCCCACTCAAATCTCAGCATCCATCTCCTTAGGGCAAAAGATTAGGTACCTGTCATTTGTATTCAAAGACCCAGCATATCTAATCACTCATCATATGGATTTGTTGCTAAACTAATTAAACTACTAGGCTTTTTCCGAGCTACCTTCTTTCAACAATTTCACAAAGAATTAGTGTATGGAACTAATATTGTTACACAGAGAGAGAGTCGAGAACAAAACAAACCATCACTCAGAGCCCCTGGAAAACAAATAAGGGAAACCATGCAATTCCATAAAGATTAAAAGATACGGCATCAAAACAAAATACAGACCAAAAAAATACTTAAATTGGTCTCCGATAGTTCTGTGGATAATAAAATTATAACCCGAGCTTCAGATGTAGCTTTTGATGCTGTTATTGAAGCAAAAAGAAATGAAGATCACCATTGTTCAAGGCAACTGACTGTACTAGTCTCCTGATTCGCAAGGATAAACCAACAAAATAAACTAAAATAAAAAGTCGTATTGTTCTCAGTTAAAGAAGGGCTTTGCTTCCATGGAGTCAAGCAATGGATAAAATGAGATACAATCACACATATTGATTTTATTTTTTGACATTTTCGGAGCTACCGGCAATGATTAGGGCAGAAGAGTTCTTACGAGCTGTCGAGCCCGAAGAGCCTGAATCGATTTGCGAGCTAAGATGGCGGCCATTGCGAGAGATACCCAAGTCGAATAACTTCTGGTTTCTAACCGCGCGATTGGGGTGGAGAAGAGAGGAACAGCAACTGAGGCCTCTTGATCAACGGAGGAGATTGGAAACGTTAAGAGCAGTCTGTAGTACTGTAGATGGCAGAGGCAGTTCCTAAACGCAGCGTCTAAGAAAGACGGTGGCTTTTCCGGGAATGTCCACCGTACATTTCGGGGACGTCGTCGAAGCCACTTACCAATACCTTCAGTGACGCTATATTACAACACCGTTACCAAAATATGTTATCGAGTCGGCTTATTTTTGTACGGATCTTTAAGGTATCTGGCTGGTCTGATAACTGGACAAGAGAAGCGTTACAAACAACTTTTAAGACGACTTGGGAAATAGTAAAGGCCAATGATACGTTTTACCATTGTAATGACTACAAATTAAAGAGTTTTTTTTTCTGAATAATACCTCAATGCATTAAAATAAATTAGAAATCAGATTACATACGGAGAGGTTTGAGGGTGGAAATTTGGGTATGTTCGTTTTCATCATTTTTTCAGGATTCTAAGTATATTCACAATCTACCACCGAACATATTCAGAATTCAAACACAAAAATCAATACATTTTACACAATCTCCAACAACTTTTTAATTTTTTATTCAACATAAATTTTCTCTCTCTATACTTTTCACATAACTCCAATACTTTTTTATTAAACAATTACATCAAATCATTTCTCTCTCCACTTTACACAAACACCAATAAAACACTATTCAACATAAAAATTCACAACTTCTCTAAAATCCTACATTTTTTCTCAAAACGAACATCACCTTGGGTATTGGGGTTTGAGAAATATTATAAAGTAAAGATATGTTATGGAAGTTGGTGAAAAAGTGAAGAGTGAGAAGATTTTTAATAAATATTATAATAATAAAAAATTATGTGATTAATTTTTTATTATTAAACCTAAATTTTTGGGCCCAAATTATTGGGGCTCAAACAAGACCGATCACATGACCGGATATGTTCAGGAATAACAGAAAATGAACTACAACCACAAACACCTACCCAAGCGGCCCATTTAGCTAACTTGTGAATCATAGCATTACATCTCCTTGGAACCCAAGTTGTCTTCCATTCTACAAACATAGAAAGACAATCCAAAAGATACTCCACCATCCCCATAATCGCCCAAAGCTGATTCGGAACATCAGAGTTCACTTCTTTACATAGTACCAACAAATTACTTTCAAAAATCATCCGGTCCAATTCTTGCGCTTTGCCAAAGCCGCCTCTTCCTCCAAGGTGAAAGTCTCATTAACAGGAGGGATCATAGCACCTAATCGTTCTATGTATGACATACAAAACAAACTAGAAGAATCTCTAGTAAAGATTACTAATAAGACCCTGAAGAACGAATGACTAACTCCATATTAAATTTCAACCAACCCAACTTAGGTGGACACCACCTAAAATTTGCATCTTGCTCAAACTCCACCCACGCATTCGAATGCTCCCAATACCTCTTCTTTACCTTTTGTGATCAACCTGTGAATATCCACCTTTTCGTCTGGATGAACTACCAAGTTGCGCATAAACCAAATTTCATCTAGTACAATGGCAGCATTAAGTACCGAAGGCTATTACATGTTTCTTCTCCAGATTCAATTCCTTATCAACATTTATAATAAAATTTACCAATTCAGCCGGGTTGGATATAGGGATCCCATTCAGAGTGGGTTTGTGTTGTAAAATTTTTGGTATTGGGTTTAGTGAAAAAGTGAAGAGAGAGGTAATTTTTTATATTTTTTATGGAAGAGAGAGAGATTATATTGTAATATTTTATTGTGGGTTGGTGAAATATTTTGTGAAATTTTTGGTGGCAAACGCACTCAGTTGGATAGGCCACATCGATTCTCGCCAAAATTTACCTTTTGCCCAGACCGACAGCAGTATTTTGATATAATATCATTGATAACTGTTGCTTCCCTTCTATTTGCAGGCGATAATATCATTACGTCGTCCGTAAAAGCAAATGAGATATTGGTGGAGCTAGCAATTTTCACCCATGCATTAATCCGGAAGACTCAACTTTCGTAAGTAATCTTGACAGTCTTCCGATCCAAAAATAAATAAAAATTGGAAATAAATGATCTCATTGTCGAAGCCCTCTAATTGGATGAAAAAATTAAAAATCCATGAGAGGAGTCATTTAACATAACTGATAAGGAATCAGTAATCATACATTGCTTCACCCAGCCAATCCACCTTTCATCAAACCAAAGAATTTAAGCACCCACAAAGACAAACCCACATTCTATACGATCATAAGTTTTCTCTATATCTAATTTTAAAACCGTCAACCCTTTACGTCCATGTTTCACTTTCAATGAATGCATAACCTCACGGCTTAAAATAATATTCTCTTGAATAATTCGACCTGGTACAAAAATCGCTTGATATGGCGAAATAAGCTTCAAAATAACCGTTCTCAACCGGAGAGTCAATATCTTTGGAATGACTTTGTAAGTCATATTACAAAGACTGATGGGTAGGTACTGTTCGATTTTTGAAGGGTGATCAACCTTTGGTAATGAAACAATAAAAATGTGGTTGATCTGCCTTAGAATATGACCAGATAGGAAAAAATGTTGAACCATCACAATAAGATCCGCATTAACTGTTTCCCATTAATGTCGATAAAAAAAATAGCCGACATATCATCCGGTCCTGGAGCTTTGAATGAACCTATCTCATCAACTGCATGTTTTTATTTCTTCTATGGACGGAATTACACACAATCTTGAATTATCCTCATCTGTAATAACAGGTTGAATAAGGTCGTACAATTCGTCTTCCAAATCAAGACAATCCGAAGTGTATAACTTTTTAAAATATGCAACCATATGATCACCAATGCTAGCCCTCTCCTGTAACCACTCCCTCGTTTCACTAGGATGGTTTCAATGCTATTTCTACATCACCAACTAACCCTTGATTTACGTTTCCAAATACATTCTTCAGGCCTTAGAGCCTCCACCAATTCAGCTTGCAAACGTTGCTCTTCCTCTCAATACTGCACGGATGGTACTCTGTTCTGGACAGCTTCCAGATTTACAACCTTAAGAGTTCGACTTTGCATCTTTGAGGTAGTTTTTTTTTCTTCCTTTACACCGTTTCTAATGTTGTACAAATTCAGTAATCAATCTTTTAGGATCTGGAAGTGCCACCCTTTTGTCAAGGTGGTTTGTAACAGTGTAGATGTAACCATTGTAAATGAGTAAGTTAGTTTTGATATCATTTGAGATGCAGCATTTATGTTTGATTTTTTAGTAAGTCAAAACTGTGAGTCCTAGTTTCAGGATTAAGGCAACCCAAGAGGGGGGCGAATTGGTTTTCTAAACTTTTCGGTTAAAAAAGTCTTGAATCTTCACTTTAAGCTCATTGCATCTTCTTGTTCTTCTTTCTTCAAGGTTTGGCTTTTTTCGTAAAGTTGTTTTTGTCTTTGAAGATGTCCATTTTGTAAACTCATCTATTTATTGTAATTATTAAAATCTCGATTGTGCACAAAAACCAACAAAAACAAGTTTATTTTTTTAATTTATAATATTTAACATTTTCTAGTTGACAAGTATATATTTTTTGTCCCGACTAAATCTTTTGGTACATTTCTTCAACTCACATATAACCACAAAAAAAGTGATTACCAAGTTAATTGGACTCTTGAGTATGGTCCCAATACAAATATTTTCGGAGTATTATTTCGAATTTTCTATATACATTAAGTTAATCCATTATAATTATTTGAAAGACTTGCATCGTATACCACAAATATTCTTACAATGATAATAGCTGAGGACTTTCTTTATTAATCCTCTATCTACCTGGAAAGGTATAATGTAGGATATTATAAATGGACCAAGGCGTGTGAAAAATCTGTTTAGACCCTAAAGAAGACCTAGAGGGGGTGAATAGGTGTTGATACTTTCTTTTTCTATGAACTGACAAATTTAGAACAAGTCCTAAAAGAGTCTCATCTAGATCTGAAAAGTATTTAACAATCAACAAATATGCAGCGAAATATTATAACAAATATCAAAGAAAAATATCAATCAGACATAATAAACCAATCACACACCAAGACATGAGATTTGACGACGAAGTGGAAAACCTTATGAAAGGAAAAAAATCACTCCGGGCTAGCAGCCACCAGAAATTCACTAGAAGATAAACCTTACACCGGTGACTCAGACACGGGCAACATCCAGTTGCTTGACTCTGACAACCCCGAAGTAATAATCTAGGTAATCCAACCTAGACCCGCTCCCTTGCGGTTAACCCTCAACCTTCTGAGGCTCTTCTTGTAAATCTCTTCAACACCGGTAACTGCCAATCTCCTTAAGCTCTCTGAAGGCTTCTCATAGGAGGTTGGTTTCAATGGTGATTGATATAGGAGAGAGAAAATATAAACATTTTAGGTGCAAAGGTCTCAAAGAATATTTCTCTCAAGCATAAGACGCCAATGAATGAAGGAAATAACTTGGGTAAACATTTTGGACGAATGTCTCGCGGTTTAAATAGAAAAAGATAAGAAATTTTGAAAACAGGAGATTTCGCTCAAGCTAAGATAGGGCGAAACACACTATATAAAAATGCAGGAATTTAGTTCGAGCGAAGGTAGGGCGAAGCTTGGGCGAAATGATTCCGGAGATAATTTTGAGAGATTTTAGGAATAGATCATGCTAAATGAATTTGAACTTCTTCTTCAAATTTTAAACACTCTTCAACCTTAACTTTTTCAGTAACCCTCTTTAAAGATATCTTCATCTATTTTCAAATTTGAAAGCCTCTTATCCTCTTGAAAGATATCCTCATCTATTTTCGAATTTGAGTGACTCTTATCCTCTTGAACACTTTAAACAACAATAATTCAAATAAACAACTCAACTTAAGATTGACACGGAATTTTGCCAACATTCAAAACATTAACAGCGTGGAATTTGGGAAAATGATTCTATTCAAATGAGTTAAATCAAGACGGATGGTTAAAATTAAATAATAACACATCCATTAGTAAATGAATATGCTATCTCAATAAATTAAACGAATCGGTTTGCGAATCGGGTCAAATTGAATTATTCTCATTAATTGAGATGATCTTGATTTTTTTTTTTGTTAATTGAGATGATCAGGGGGCGTTTGTTTTCCCAATAAATCGGGGTTCGAAATTTCCAACAAAACAAACACACTCCAAAATTTTTAACTTTTACACACACACACTACTTTTCACAAACCCCAATAAATCTCAATAAAGTAAAGATTCCCAAAATTTCGGGAATATTCCCCGAAATTTCCATAAACAAACACCCCATGAATCTCTTTCATTTTGGTGGGTTTATTTACTGAAATTTTAGAGAATATTTTCAAAATTTTGGAAATATTTTGAATATTAAAGTTTATTAGTGTTTGTAAAAAGTTTGAAGTGTACGTGTAAAAGTTGAAAATTTTGAAGTGTGTTTATTTTATTTTGAGGTTTGAAGGGTATGTGAAGCTCTTGGGGACCTTTTACGGCGTCGTTTAACGCTATCAAAACTGGGCTGGCGTAGGTTTAAGCGACTTTCCTCCCGCCTCCCCCCCCCCCCCCGCCGATTCATTCACATAAACCTCTGAACCGGAAATGGCTTCGTTCTGTAGATCAGCTCTATCGGCCGGTTCCAGGTCCCTGGCCGCTCGTTCCAAAACCCTAACGCAGAAGTCCCTAGGCTCAAAAGCCGCTACCCTTCCTGAGTTTTCTTCATCGACCAGAGCCATTCCTCGCGCTTCAAGGTACAAAATTTTCTAGGACCTATGCCTATCTGATACTTCTATTTCGTATTATATTATTTCGATATTCTACTTCATGTAGGATTGTTTCGGCATTAGGGAGCATTGAATCAATGTTGCCACTTCACAGCGCCATTGCTTCTGCTCGGCTCAAATCCAGCATCGCCGTCGACTCCTCCTGCTGGAGCTGGCTTTCTCAAGGTACTTCACTCTCTCGTTAATTACTTTTTCGTATCACTTTTCGTGATGATAATTTTCATGCTTCTCCGGATTTTTAGAAGGTGATACGAACCCAGTGCCATCAGTGTATATGTGAAACTAATGTTTGTGAAAACAATGGCGGTTAAGAGTTTTAATCATCAATTTCAAGTGGGTTTTGTTTGATTATGTATTTATTAGTATAGTACTCTTCTTATTGCACTCTATATCATCATATGGTTCTTGATATGATTGTGAGGAAGCAATGGAAATGAAAGTTACAAGCTTAAAATTTCTTGAGCCTTCTTTTCTCATTTGCATATTTTTCGAGAATCTAAATCAGGATAATGTTGATTAAGGTGGAAAGACCTACATCTCTGTGTAGAATCTAGTTTTGTTCGGTCACAGGTATAATATCTCATTAATATTGAAAAATGAAAGGCTTGCTTTGTAAAGGTTACTATGTAAGCCATGCAAGGATGATTGCCTCTTGATACACGTAATTATGTGTATTCTGACTTGGTCTTCTACTTCATCGTATAGGACTTGCAATGCCATTGTGACAGGGGCTTGCTGGATCTTGTGGGACAATAAATGCTAGGATTTATTTCTGAATCACCCTGTGGGAAGAAAAATCTTGGAATGTTGAATTTCTGGTCTTTGTATTCTGCAGCAAACACAATTTTGTTTAACCTACCTACTAAGTTCTGTTATATTTGTTATTTTCTTATTTTGAACTTTTTGGAGAGAACAATAAGGAAGATATGCTACTGTGGTTCAATTGGATATCGGATTAATATCCCTTCAGTTCACTGCACAATGTGGTCCGTTTGAAAGGACCAGCAATTAATCTCCGGATTTGTTTTTCTCTAGGGAACCTGATTGAGTTGTTGCTATTCCAACCAATCAGTCTTGGGACGTAGCAAGACACTTGTGATGTCATCTTAATTTTGTTCAGTAATGGTTTAATCTCAGCTTCGTTTTCCACAGGCACATTTTCCTTAGACTTTGGTTGATTGATATAGTTTACAAAATTGTAGAAACTGGTGTGTTGTAAACCCTAGCAAGAGAAGTTATCACTGGGAATACTGAATTAAACCTTGAAGTAAAAATCCATCTCAATTCCCTCACCCAATTGTAGGATTACTTATCTTTGATTTCTTTGCAGGATATGATTCATTCATATGGTCACTTATCCTCAGAGTTTGGCTGATTAATTGGTTTTCTAGTATGAAATGTCTTTCTTCTTGAAGACGTTTTATCCTCTGTGTCCACTCAACAAAGTTTCATTATACATATGTTTATATAAATATATATGTGTGTGTGTGTGTGATTGTTTTTGTCTTCTCTGCTGATAGTCTTCCATACTTTTTTTTTTTCCATTGGCATTTCCTAGAATTTGTAGTTCGTTGGTGACAGAGTAAAGCCTTCAGTCATTCAACCATAACTGGCCTGCATTGAGATGGTTTCTATGCTCGCACGCTGGGCCCACTTCTTTGATTTTCTATCCCATTATGCTTTTTGCACGGTGTAAATCCTCATATTTCCACAAAGAGCATTTGCTATTAGGTTTGAAGGAATAATAGTTTAAGTGCTAATCATGCTAATCTCTGCCTCCACCCGTCGCCCAAAGAGAAGTTTGTGAGGGAGAGGGGGAGGTGTGCAGACGCAAAAGAGAGAAGGTAGACATCTTTCTCTAGACTTTTCGGTTGCCTATCGTTTCACCAGCCTCAATTTTAGACTTGCAATCAATTGCTTTAATATGGAGTTATTAGTAGAACAAGTTGGCTGGTTGGTACAAAGCAGCCAAAGAAACAGATATTTTTATGATTAAGGTTAATGAGGTCTGCAAAATGATTGTCCACCTTGTGTACTTTAACCCTGACATCAACAAAAATCCCACACCCAAATGCCCATCCAAATTCCAATACGTGCAAGTTTTTTTTTTTTTTTTTTCTATGCAATCGTGAATCTCATTTGATAAGGAGAGGTACAACAATGCAATATAGGACCTCTAGCCTATAAGCACTAGGGCGGTTACAAATATCATGGGCATCAAACTAGCATCAATCAGGTCCAAAGGGTCATATACCAAATAGCCTTAAAAGGCATGATTTCTAATGACTATAAAGGTATCGTACAACCGGGCCAAAAAAGGTCGTTCGTTAAGATATACCAACTTCATACGTCCTTCGATGGTTGAGATTTTGGTAAGGACAAACAGGCCGCGTGAGAGATAGATATTAGCAGGAAATTTTTCCCAAAAAAAAGGTTATGATACTCTTGAAAGGTCTGGAATGTGCCGGTCAACTCCACGCGGAATACGGATACAAAGAATTATCTTACTTTTGGCTGCTGGAATGAATCGGAAATTGCAATAAACATTAAACATGGTTGAACAAGTACCCCTCTTGAACATGACTCTTCTTTATTCCACGCGTTATGTGGCTCCTAAAAAAAGAATGCTAAATGGAGTTGTCAATTGATTTAGCTGATAAAGACGACTAATATTCTTCAAAAAAAAATTCCTCTATATCTATAAATGGAGATGTCATAGAATTTAAAAGGATTACTTTTCGCCACGTTATGAACAATGCGGATCAATACAAAGAGACTCCGAGTAAAAAAAGAGGGAAAAAGACAATCAATCTAATACGTGTCTCAAGTTATCAATAATGTAGACTTAATAGACTTCCAAATAAAAAAATAAAAGAAGGTAGATATGTGATTCAATTAATAGTTATCTGTTTGAGAATGGTGATGTCTTTATCTAATGCAGGAACAAGCAAAGGCATTGATCCGACTAGAAGAAGAGGAATGACGACGTAGTTTCGTACCCTCGTTTGCTAAAGAATAATGTGGTGTGTTAGGTCTATAATTAATCACATTTTTAGGACAAGTCAGACATGACCTCACATAAGTGGTCGGTAGAAATTCAATAGTATAAAGCACATTTATTTTTCTTCCATTTTTTCATGAACTTGTCTTCTTGGAACAAAATTTGGAGTTACTTCCAGATGAATTCAAGAAAGGTCTAAAATAATTGCCCCCTGATCAAACCAAAATAAAGATGTGTGAGCACGAACTTATCCAATCCCAATGAGCTTTGGCTACTTCTTTACGCCAAGATGCCATAAAAGCCACCCTCTATGAAACTATTTGTTTTATTGGTCTAAAGATAATTTGTTGGGATAAGTTTTACGTGTTGTACGGCCTACTATTAAAATGTCATTTGTACAGAACATACAAAAGCATTCTGCTTTATATATATATATATACTCTCAAAAGCAGGTATGGTCACGATTGACAAACAAAAAGTAATGCTAATGTTAGTCTGCAGAATTTATTTATTTATTTTTTAAAATAAGGCGACCAATTGATTGTGATAATTATATAACAATACAGGAAGTTTTTCACTCCATTGAATTTTCCACTTTAAGATAATAGTCTGATATTATTGACCCATCAACTTAACTAATTGATATCGCTAGTTGTTTGGAAGAATACAGATGATTTGGTATATAAATCTCAGCAATGACAAAGTTACGAGGAGAAAGTATTAAACTACAAATCTTGTACCTTTGAAATATATATATTGAAACCTTCCTCTTAACCAGCCAACAGAAATCACATATAGCTACGGAGCTACCCAGTAGCCCCGTTAATCTCTCTGCAGGCGTTTTGGTTTTGCTCACCAATTTGGTTCTAGAAAGAGGGAGTATCCGTAGATTCGTAAATTCTATATTCCCCAAAAACTAGCCCATCGTTTTCAACACATCGGCCTTGTGAACCTGCTTCTTGCCCTTCCCCGTCTAGGATAAGATCTAAAGAATATTGGTTATCGGATACAGGGGGACCCTTCTTCTTCGATATAATAACATAATATTCAGGACTTGCCAACACGAGAAAAACTTAAACTAGAGCAAATCCGAAACCCGTAGTTTATTTATGAGAAATTTGAGAACAAAAATTTGACAACTTGTGCGTTGTTCTCAAACTGTTTTCATCTGATTCGTTTTCAATTAATTCAAGGCAACCCACTATTGCTTGATAAATTCAGACAGTTGGGTTGGTCGTCGTTTGGTAAATTATACAAGTGTGCGTGGCTACTATTCTCTATAGAAGATCAGGAGCTCTGTTTACCTTTATTGGAGGGGTCAGTACTCACGAGAAGGGCTCAAATTCGATTACTGACAAAATAGAGGCTGCAATGAGGATATAAGATATTTGTGGTGAGTTTTCCTGGAAATTGAATAAATTGTTGTGGTTTTGTATGTTTCTATGATAGTTTGAGAGACAGTATATGACGTGGGTTATTTGTCGTCAGTCGGCGGCAATTTTATTGAAATCTGTAGGGTCTTATTTTGTTTTTCTGATCTCTTTTTCTCGGATTGTTTTTCTGATGTCTGATCGGATGGTTGGGAGTAAAATCTGGTTGGTTTGATCTTCACTGGATTGCAATTCAGCAATAACGAATTCATTCTCTAGCATTTGGTTGCTCTGGTGGTGATGGCATGTTTCTCTGTGGAATTCGTAGCTCTTTACTAAGGCATTATTTTTGTTTCTCTTTGTTTATGTTATTGTGTTTTTCTTTTATGAACCGAGTTTAATGTCATTTAACTCTTCTTAATGC
The DNA here is from genome assembly GCA_963930655.1 of Myrica gale. Taxonomy (NCBI): domain Eukaryota; kingdom Viridiplantae; phylum Streptophyta; class Magnoliopsida; order Fagales; family Myricaceae; genus Myrica; species Myrica gale. The sequence continues at coordinate 18,354,509 of OZ005612.1, read as the reverse complement.
GGTGAATGAGTTTGGAAATAGGCCACTTTGTTCAGCTTTTGATATGAATGGATGCCTTCTAGTAGTTGGGCATCTTCTTATCCCTTCTTTATCCGTCTGCTTCTGGTTTGTTGGTCGTTTCCTGTTTGCCTCTACCCTGTTTAATTGGTTGCTGTTTAGTGTCCATGTGCAATTCCTACTGAAGCTAAATGGTTCTCGTCGAGAAGGGTCTGTTCTTCTGCTCAAGCTGTCTCTATCTTGAATATTGTTCTATCGATTGAGTTTAGACTCTATATTCAGAAAAAAATAAAAAGGAATTTAGGGGGTGTTTGTTTGTGGAAATTTCGGGGAATATTCCTGAAATTTTGGAAATCTTTATTTTATTGAGATTTATTGGGGTTTGTGAAAAGTAGAGTGTGTGTGTAAAAGTTAAAAATTTTGGAGTGTGTTTGTTTTGTCGGAAATTTCGAACCCCAAAATTTTGGAGAAACAAACACCCCCTTAGTCTCTGGCTCTCTCTCTTCGCCATTCTTCCTTCTGTTAGGTTGCTGCCTCTCCGAACTGGGTGTCTAACATTTTTCTTGGAGGATTTTTTTTCTTCATGCACACTAATCCTCTATATCTCTTCTACTGGAGATTACACCCACCCAAATAAAAAGGTCCTTTCTTGCGTACTGATTATCTTTCTTCTTTCTGCTGTTTGTAGGTTTTACAGTATCCAAATTATGCTGTGGCTTTTCTTTGCTCGCTCAAGTTTCATTTGTCGCAATTACCCCGTATCATCAACTCAGTTGAAGGGGGCTCATTTCTCTAAGAAGTAAAACGCTTCAGTGCCATGGAGAAGTCTTACGAAATGTCTAATGGAAATGGTCAGACCGACAATGGCCACATGGTTATGAGGAACTCTTCTTATCAACCCTCCGTCAATGTTTCTCTTCCTTGGCTTGATTTGAGAGTTTTTTATGTTCGAGTTAGCAAATGTGAGATTGATGATTCCACTCCTGAATACCTCACGCTAAACCATGTTCCACTCTACCGTGATACGCTTCTTGAAGTCAATGGTGTTAGAACTAGCATATATTCTGATTGGGTGTCAACTTGTCTTAGAAGGGATCGATTGGATAAGAAGTCTGAAGAAGCTACTTTTGTGAGCACTAATAGTACGAGGATATCAGGAAGTGTGAAGTTTGAGGTCTTTGATAAGAATGTTCTTGTGTTATCTGGGGTTCTAGAAGTGTCTAATAGTAACGGTTTCAGGGAATCAAATAATCAAGGTCAGAGATGGAGAATGAAGTGTAAATCTCACGTAACCGTGGGTAGTGGCTTCTTTAAGGGAAAGCAGGTGTTGGGGCCCGAGTTGTCTTCATCTGAAATTGAGGTCTACATTGCGGGGTCCTTTTCGAGCACTCCAATAATCTTAACAAAGACTTTGCAACTTATTCGTCGAAAAAAGCCTATGAAGAAGGGCATGTTGGATTCAATACCCGAGCATGAGCCAACTGGAGACCAGAAAGATGTTTCTTCCAGGCTTGCTTTGCAACCTCTTTTGCCATCTAATGTTGTAAGTTTAAGTGTTTCATATATTTCTTTTTTTTTTCACCTTTTGGTCAACTATTCATCTTCAATGTGATTGTTGCACTATCACTACCCATGTTTGCTGCCGAAATAGTATTTCTCGTTGCATGAAGTAGGGAATGTCAGGACTGGCACCTAAAATTTTTGGCTAAACTGGTCAGAAAAATGGGTGCTGGCACATGATTTATGGCTAAGAATTAATAGCAGGCTGCCTTTTTTGTTTTGTGACATTATTTCAGCTGCTTACCAGTATTGAAAGAGCTTTATAATACAAATGTTTCTTATCCTATATCTTGGTTTTTCTAACGTGTGCTTACACAGACAGTCATGTAAATGGTACCTACTTATACAATATCCTTTGTGTTGCTTGACCAGAAGTCTTAAACTCCAACTTTATAAAGAGACCACCTACCTTGTTAAGGTGTGAAATGGCGCTAGTCCCCTGCAAGAAGTTTTAATATGTCTCGGGAACTTTCTCTCGTGAACTTCTCTTTTGGGTCATACTGCATTTATGCACATAATTAGAGCATTTATTTATAGTGATGTGGATGGATCCCACTAAGTTCTTCCTCTATCTGCTGAATCCAATATCATGTTGACCCCTCTGCGCTGAACTGCCTATGTTGCTAGAATGTTGTATTACATGCTGAATCCAGTATCTTTTGGCCCCTCTGCGCTGAACTGCCTGTCTCTGTTTAGATATATTTTGCCTCTTAAATTCACTTGCACTTCTTTGGGGCACCTCATGGTTCTAAAGTTCTCTCCATCGCTTGATTACATACAAAATCTTTTAACCACGGTCCACATATACTGTATCATCTCAGTGATTTCTGGCTATGCAATTTCTGTGCTTATCCTGATTAGATGAAGTTAACTACAAGGCCTTTTTAGTGGCTAGTTTGTGCAATAGCCCAAAGGTGATGATAATTAATTGCAGCATTTGACTTCTGTTAATGTGGCTTTCATAATTTAGTTAGGATACAGGTAAATTTGTCTCATTTGATCAGTAATTTCCTTGGAGAACAAACAAACAAGTTGAAATTTGGTTATATTAGAGGTTGCTAGCATCCTGCTTTTCAATTCTAATAACCTAGTGTCCTGCTTTTTATTTTATTCCGACTTTGCAGCTGTCAGACTTCTCGAAGCACAGACCAGAAAACGAGGATGACTACACTAGCCACTCTGGAACAGCATATTTTGAAGGTGACGATGGAGAACTTTCATGGTTCAATGCTGGCGTAAGTATGGGGGTTGGGATTGGCCTTAGCATTTGTATTGGAGTTGGACTTGGAGTGGGCTTGCTTGTCCGAACCTACCAAGGCACGACCCACAACTTTAGAAGGCGGCTACCGTAGTCCAGGCATTCCCTGTTTGCCCTTTTTGCTACTTCCATGGGGATTCCACTCTTGAAATGATTCAAAGGAAGCCAACTTGGTGGTACTTCTGGCATGTCCCTGTTTCCGATGAGGAGGGTCATGTCTAGTGCAATTAAGTGCGGGAAATGCATGACTTCAAGCCATCTTGATCTCTTGGGGCTAAGCATTTATATGATATGAAAGGATTATTGATTCGAAATGTATGACCATGAAAGCAGGAAACTTCTCAGCATCTCCAGCGCTTGATCTTCTAGGAAAGGCCTCGTTGTGTGTGTAGAGACCCTTATGTAGCTAGTGCTGCCTGTAGCAAGCTTCTGTATCTGTGAAGTTTTTGCTTTTGTTTTGTAAGGTGTTGGTGGTAATGAAGTTTTGGAATGTATGACCATGAAAGCAGGAAACTTCTCGGCATCTCCAGCGCTTGATCTTCTAGGAAAGGCCTTGTTGTGTGTGTAGAGACCCTTATGTAGCTAGTGCTGCCTGTAGCAAGCTTCTGTATCTGTGAAGTTTTTACTTTTGTTTTGTAAGGTGTTGGTGGTAATGAAGTTTTGGCGATTGAAGTGTAGATCCCTTTGACTGCTAATGACTCACCTTTTGTCTTCCTACTTGATACGTTTTTGTCATCTTTGCTTGATGACTGTGCTGTAAGCCTGTAATGGTTCAAGTTTTTGGCTCTGGATAAACTGTGGCACAGAAAGGAGCTCTTCTGAGGGGCGTAAGCGTAACATTATGTCTACATGTACTCTTGTTTTGGTTTGCATATTAAAGGAGCATTATGCACTGTGCTGTAGGATGCACTCTCTCCGAACTCCGAAGCACTCCCCAGAAAACTGGACGGAAGTCGGAACGGTGGATTCTCTTCATTCAGCGAAATTAAATTTTATTTTTATTCTTCTTCTGTTTAAGGCAAAGAATAAAAGAAATGGTTTGACTGTCAAATTAGAAATACAATACTTGTGAATTCAGCACCAATAGAATTTTATGAGAACTTATGAGGGAAAACCTTTGGGCATTTTTCTTAAACAGTCGTCACAGAAAATAAAAGTGAGTTTGATGAGGTACCACATCAAGCGTTACATTTATGCCAAAACATAGGTTCTCCTGCAGCTCTTATTTGTACTCATCACTTGAGAAACTTGAAAGGTGAAATTTTTCGATATTCAAGAGGAAAGAACGCTCTGTTTTGCTCAAAAAAAAAGTAAAAACACGAAAAGATAATAGTATTTTTCGATATACAAATGTCCTAACAACAAACTCAAAGTAGAGGAAGTCAGACAAAAAGATACTACCAGGGCATTCAAGCTTCTTTTTTTGCTCTCTTAAGACAAAAAAAAAAAACCATTCAAGCTTGCTTCTGTAGCAGATGTGGGAAAGATCCAGTTTGTATGTACATACTACGGTCCACATAAGGTCCTGACAATCTCGACACTTTTTCATATGCACAATATTTAACAGGAAAGGCCGAATCTCTGCAATGACTACAGCACAATTGCGCAAGGTATAACCATAACCTAAGCACCACTTCTTTCTAACTGAGGTTGTCAGTTTGTGGAGGTCGAGCAGCGCGGCGGAACCAGGTGTTGAATGCTGTGAATAAGTGAGGACAATCTTCAACATTCCGAGTTGAAAAGCTGAGGCACTGCTGCAACAGCTCCTGCGCATCTGACATGGGCAGGGTGGAGATTATTCTCAGAAAAGTATCTTCCAGTTCCAGGTATAATGATTTGTTACTAAACGACATCGGCGATACATTGTCCTTGCATAAGAGAAGAACTGGAAGCCAATCTTTCACAAGCTTCTTTCTAACCTGAAATCAGCAGAACAACAATATCCATTAATTAGTTTAATTCATCCATCTGCCATTGCTGAGTTTTTATCGAAAAAGGCCTGTCATTTTGAATCAAGTAATGAAAGTGGCCTAAAAGCTAAATAACATTACATCAAAGGTCTTAGTGATGTTCGGCGCACACAACCATTTTGTTCCGAAAATCAAAACATCTCTGCCATGAGAGTGACTACAAGTCCACTGATCACCAAGGCTATAGAGAAGTCCTGTTCTGATGACTTTAACCAAAAAGTCCAATAACCCTATCGAAGGCCAGGAGGGAAATGGGCTTGAAGTAGACAAACCTTACAGGCATAGGCTACTCAATTAAAATAAATTTCACGTCTACATATGACCTAACGAAAATAGGGAATTAGCTCCTCAAACATTTTTCATTGATAAATTGGTTCAATTCAATCTGAACTCTTCAGAATTTAGTTTTAGCCTCTTGTTATTATTTGGTCAATTTCTTTCCCTTGCAAAAAAAACACGAGGGCAGAGAAAGGAACCAAATCCACATCCAAAAGGAAGAATGCAACTAAAGAATCACATGCAGAGTTTTATCCTGGCTTAGGAAGAACAATGGTGTGTAAATTGGACTGGAATTGGTGCTCTCAATGGCTCCCCTAATTCGTCAACTGAAAAGGGAAATTAAAAAAAGCCTACAAAGCCAATCAAGGGTGCCAAAATTAAAGCTTACAGTCAAGACAACATGAAAGTATCACCAGAAAGTACGACACTGAAAGCTTTGATCAGTCACTAATAGTAGGATGCATGAGACCAGGGATATAACAGAAAATGACCCCCATCTAATCTGGCGTGGCACCCACCAATATCTATATTCCAGACCAAGAATGCTTGCCAGCATTTAACAGGACTCGAGTGGTTCAAATCGAAACAATTGGATGTGGGACTCAAGCAGCCACTCACTCCCCCAAATCTAAGAGCGACGGTTCCATAACATAAACATAAATTTTCACTTCCTCGAACCATGTGGGAAAACTCAGATGCATTAAACCTACAAGTACTTCCATATTTCACGTAGGTAGCGACAGCATGTATTCAAGATTCACTAAGGCATTAACAAGCTTAACCTAACCCACATTTACCGTTTGAATAAATCATAGGGCTAGTAAATTAATAAATTATAGATGATAGCAGTAAAAAACCAGTGCCTCGTGTAGATATTGACCAATTCGAATACAGAAACTTGCACAAAAAATCCGTGCGAAATCGCAACATCAGTACGTAAAGCAATTAGAAAAACAAGAAGTAAGTCCGTAAGCAACACCTGTCTGGTGGCCAAAATGGTGCCCGCAGCAACGGCGTTGGCGAGCTTAGAGGTGCACCTCAGCACAACAGCGGGCAACCCCGGCACAATATTCCTCCACGCATCGTCCCGAAACGCCCTCTGCAAATCGGCTGTGAACGATGCCTGGTCACTCCACTCCTTAACCGCCGTATCCGCCACCCTCAGCTCAATCATCCGCTCTACCAACCACAGCAAATGCCTGCCGTTGGTCATCGCCGTGTGCAGATTTAGCCTCTGAATCGCCTCGGTCTCGTTATGATCCCCTCTGAAGTTTGGGCTGGAATACTCCTCCAGCGACTCCTTCACCACCTTCAAACTCGTCTCGAACGCCCTCTCCAATACCCTCTTGGCCGATTCCCTGGACGAGAAATCCCTCAGAAGTTTCGCCACGAAGGCCTTCACGAATGCCATGTTTGGGTAGTTGTTAATGGCGGAGAGGACAAGCCCGTGCAGCATTTCCTCGCACGATTCGTTTTGGCCGGGCAAAACCCGAGCGAGGAGATCCTTACTCTCTTCCCCTTTCAGAAATGGGATCAGACTCAACACTCGTTTCTCTTCATCCTCGGTCCAGGGCACGGCCTCGAGGAAATGGACGCAGGACTTGACGCAGTCCTCGAAGAGGAGCTCAAGGGCGACGGGGAGGATATCGAGAGAGATGGAGGCACTGCCGATGGAATTGGAGAGATCGGAACTGTAGAGCAGTTGGAGGACCGTGATGTGGGACTCCAGGGACCCCGAGTTTGAGTTGCAAGCGTTTGAGATCAGAAATATTTTTTTTGTTGCCGTGGCTGCGGTGTTGCCATCGATCGGATAAGAGGGCGGAGAAATATTTGGAGCGGCGAAGGACGTGCTAGTGAAGGTATATCTGAACGTCGTCGTATCCGTCGTTGGGGGTAGAGGAGGCGGAGTCGAGGGCGTCTGGACTGGTCGTCGTGGTGTTGGGGTCGAGAGGGGATGGCTCGACGAAGAGGCGGAGGATAACGTCCGCAGTGGACGGGTCGTTGAAGAAAACGCCAGCGGTGCTGGTTGTGGCTAATGCGGCGGAAGTGGGAGACACGCGCTGCCGTTTTCTGGGTCCACCGATTGTCATTTCTGCAGAGGATTTGGAATTTCTCCGGGGTAGGATAGAAGAGAAGGAGGTGGAAGGAAGAGCTTTTAAATTATTTCTGGGTGTAAAGATTTTAACGGGAGGAAATCAGGGAACAGTATTTGTATTGACGTGGTGGAGTGGGGGGTGGACAGGTGCTTGTGAGCCAGTGAAACTTATTTCCATTGCTTACAAGTAGCAAATGCAGTTAAAAAAAGAGAGTAGCAAATGTAGTTATTCGTTGAATATTGATTTGGGGGTTCAAATCGTAATTCATGAAGGAATCACTTGTACTTTTTTTAACTTCGAAAATAAAACTAAAAAGTTAGCTAATTCTTCAAAATTTATATCTAGAAAATTAGAGCACTCATAGTGAGACTGAATTGCATACGTTAAAAAAAAAAGGGGGACAGTCTTATCTGTATCAAGGGCGGCTAGAGTATCCCAGGCCGCGGGAAATCTACGCTCCATATGTGAACGACAAGTGTTGCACTGAGATGCAGGAATTACAGGTGAACAACCGATGCTCGGTTCGGTTTAAAGGCAATTTCGAAAACCGAACCGAGAACAGTCGGTTGCCTTTAAATTCGAACCGAGACCGACCGAATGTCATTGCTGGCCAAACAAATCGAAGAAAATTTCATTCGGTCGGTTGGTTCGGTTGGATTTCTAGGCTTTTCAGCCAAGGCCCAAACTACTTTTTATGTAGCCAAGTTTCGAACAGGCCAATTTTAACTCAATTACTTCAATTTTTAACGATATTTAGACCCAATTCTTTTAATCTATAGGACATTACAACTCATAAGCAATTAAACCATGCATTTCAAGAGAGATTAAAACATACATCTCATTTCAATGAATACAAAACCTACGTCTCATTAAAAAACACACCTAAGCAATACGCATAGACATACATCAATAGGAAATACTTAAAACATACACCTCATGTTTGTTGAATACAAACCCAAAGACATACTAACATAACTTAATACATTCTAAAATAAAATGAATTCATGCAATTCAAGATTAAAAAACCCACAACAATTCTCAATAAGGCAGCTCCTATCATTAAAAAACACACAAGCCTCTTTCAACCTCCTAATAATTAAAACATAGTAAAAATACATTCAAAATTTCAGAAGTAGAAGCAACACACTACGCAACTCCTAATTAGCTCCCAAGTAGCTCCTCTTTTTCTCTGTGCAGTCTCCCAAACAGCTCCTCATTTGCAAGCATTCATCAAGTTCAAACTCTCAAAGTTCCAAATATATGCAAGAAACATATGACATAAATTATTAATTCTATTCCAAGCATTTATCACATAATTTGGAAATTTATAAAGGAAATTAAAACAGTATTTATATCATTACCAAAGGGCATCATGCATTTCCACTTTCACCCTCTGAAAACAAAAAACAACATATTGTGCAAATACTAAATACTATGCATCACAAATAGATTTTGATTAAAAAGAAATCTAAATAGATAAAACAACTACTAAATTACCTTCTTCAACCTCAATGTTTTTAATACTTTCCAATTAAATACAAAGAAATCAATGTTCACAGTACAAGAGATCAATGTCAACATTCTCCTATCTAACAATTAAATTCAAACACATAAATCAATGGCATACGGTCATACCTCTATTCGGCTATCCCACAAATCGTTGAAGACCTAAACACTAATTGTCTCACAGATTCACAAGAAAGAGAGCAGTGATTTTGATTTATATGGATCCTACATCAAAAGAAAGAGAGATGAATTCAAATGAAATAAATGAATCAAAATAAAGAGAGATCAATTCAATATCCACATATTCACAAGAAAGAAAGAGACAGATGATGAGACGGAGACAAAGGGATAAATGATGCTTGGCGACTTCGACTCTCTTGAGACAGTGCGAAAAGTTTGTTGGATCTGTGAAGATGCACTGATATGGTGAGATGGAGACGAAGAGAGAAGATGGGGGAATGACGTAACTGAAGTCTTGAGGGAAGAAGATGAGGGAATTGGGCAAGGAAGATGAGGGGGAACGACGCGGAAGGGAAAGGAGGAGGGAGGCAAATTTTTGGCCTTGGGCGTCAGTCTCTTAGGGTTAAGGCACGACTGGTAAAAAAAACATACATGTATATGGGTCGGTCGGTTCGGTTTTCGGTTAACAAACCCATATCACCGAAAATCAAACCAATACACTCTGTTTTAAAAAAGCCTGTGCCGACAACCAAGCCAGCCTAACACCCAATCGCCGCGCGCCGATGTGCTTCGGTTGGTTTGGGTTGGTTGGTTCGGTCTTCGGCTCAATGTTGTTCACGCCTCGCATGAATTGGTTGAATTTTGAGGCGATTGTCTTCAGCCGCCCATCACGCGAAGGTTTATGCTACGAGTGTCATCGTCTTTGTAGTTTGTCACCTGGAAGAATGTGGCAGAAATTTTCGGGTCTGATATAGGCTGGTTAACGCTTTTGTGTGGGCCTCGAAGTCTATAACATGCAGAGTCGACCTCTATGAAAAGACTTAATTGCACCAGGGGTTCCTGTGGTATTCAAAGATTGCAAATAGGTCCTCGAGGTAACGTTTTCAACAATTAGGCCCTAGAGTTTTAAGAAAAAAATAAAGGCCGGTTAACGCTTCTGTGTGGGCCTCAAAGTCCATAATATGCAAAGTCGACCTCTATGAAAAGACTTAATTGCACCAGGGGTCCCTGTGGTATTCAAAGATTGCAAATAGGTCCTCGAGGTAACGTTTTCAACAATTAGGCCCTAGAGTTTAAAGAAAAAATAAAGGGAATTTATCAGTTTAGTCCTTAGGTTTTACACGCTTTTACGTTTTAGTCCTTGAGTTTCATTTTTTCAAATATTAGTCATTGGGTTTACATTTTTTTACAAAATGGTCATTCCTTCAGTCTGTCATCCATATGCTTAACGGACCATGCAGCGGTCGACCAGGTATATGTTTTGAACGTGAGCGATCGACCGGTACATGTACGGGTCGACCGCTTCAAATTGATGACGTGTCATAGTGCTCCGTTAAACATATAGACGACAGATTGACTGAAGGACAATTTTGTAAAAAAATGAAACCTAAGGACTAAAACATAAAAGCGTGTAAAACGTAAGGACTAAATTGCTAAATTTCCTAAAATAAATCCCTTTGTCTATTCACCGTCAGATCTGTTAACGCCTATCGGTGACATGACTTTAAAATTCACGTCATAACAAATCATCAAATAACACTTGTCCACTTAATTAAATTGACACGCCGCATATGCTTCTCCTTAGGAAAAACATGACTCTCTCTTTTTCCGAGACAGCACAATGAGGCGATCGACAAGACGAAGGAGAAAGCACACGATGCGGAAGAGGAAGCAAAACAGACTGCAAGCGAGGTCATTTCTAAACCAAAAGAGAAGGCACAGCCCGCACAGGAGGTAGGAAATGCAACAGCCCGCACAGGAGGTAGATCTAGCAGCTACGTCATTATTCTGCTTTGAGATAGCTGGGACGGAACTAGGGAATGGATATAAGCAAAGAAAATGAAGAGATCTCTCTGATAAGGAAGAATTAAGTAGAATATCTGCAGCATATGCCATTCTTTCAGTAGAAAAATCATATTCAAGATATCCCCAGAACCATGTGATGATGTGAGCTTTTGATTTAGAATTTGGCGTGGGTGAGAGGTCAGTCTGGCTAGTCTCTTTTTCTATAAAAAAAAAAAAGTTGGGTGCGCTTTTGCTTTTCTTTGAAGCACTGTCTGAATCCCAATTTTTCCAAAGGGAAAGAAATTGTCATAATTATCCGATTCGGCCTTTGCTGAAAGTTACTCCCACCTTTAATACATTCGAGGACCTTCTAGCTAGCACTAACTACGGCTCCGGTGACACGGGCACCGGGTTCTCGATATTCAGCTTAACTAGTGTTAGTGTAGGTTTAGTTTAAAAAAAAATCAGCGATTCCCGGTTTATCCGGCACCGAGTTTTCGGGTACCGTGAAACCGGATTTTTTTTTTAATTTTGTTAGTTTAGTTTCTACTCAATAGTTTAGTTTCACCTGAATATTTGATATTTGTTGTTGGTTTTGTCTAATCAAATACTTACATTCAAGTTTTGTACCAAAAAGCTTGATAGGTAAATGAACTAGTTATTTAGAATTTTGGTAAAAAAAATTACAAATTTATTGTATTTAGAAGGGTATATATGAAGACATTGACATCCTAATTAAACAGTTTAATGCCAAACTTTGGTAAGTACATAGCATAATATAAGTCAAGAGGTCGAGATTCTACCATGAAAATTTTTAAAATCAATGTATGAGTTTTTATGAAATTTTAACAAATTGTCTAAATTTCTAAAATTGATAAATCACTATTAAATTTATATCATGCTTGCAAAATCAGTCACTTAATTACATTTTAGTTCAAAAATTCAAACAGAGTCATCACGTTTGATAAGCACTCAAGCGCTCAGTTAAAATTTCAGACAGAAACATAACGTTCGACGAGCGCTCGAGCACCTTCCGACGAATTTCAAAAATTGCTGAATTTTTTTATTTTCCTTGTGAAACCAAGGGAAACCCTACTAGGTTTTGAACATGTTTTAAAATTGTTATTGATTTGTTAATTAGAGGGAAAACACATATTCTCCCCTCTAAGTGTTGTTAGGGTCTAAATTGGATTTTTCAAAAGGTAATACTTTCTACTTACAGTGACGTCTATATTACTTTGGACTTTAAATTATCATCTTATCTTTTAATATGATATTTAATTTTATTGATTTTGAAATTTGGATTTCATTAGTTTAGATTTTATTGATATGTGATTAATGGACCAAAAGAAAAAAGAAATACATTGGGTCAAATGCGTAAAATGCTAAAAAAATGGCTCAATATGAATGTAGGATAACCGGAAACCGTCACCGCTAAACCGCCACCGCTAAGGGCCGGTTTTTGCCCTTAACGGTGTAGGTGTAGGTAACAATTATTTAAAAACCGGCCTACCCGGTGTAGGTGCTGGTTTTGGCCAAAACCGACACCTACACCGGGGTTGTGCAGCCCTAGCACTAACAACTAAGCGAGGTCCTGCAATTTCTACACGCAGATGCACCACGTGTGTGTGCAGTGATGCACGCTTACACCCATCAGTTCAACCCAACAACAACGTGCTAGCTCCACGCCGCCCCCACGAAGGCTTAAACTCTGAAAGCAGAACCCCTTAAAATCCTGCAACCGTACCTTCACATACAAGTCTCCGATTGAAGAAGTAGAAGCAAGGAGAAGACGTGATAGTGAAAAAAGGCCATAGAACGATTGTTGTCAAGTATGAACAAGATGGCCAGCCAAACACTATAGTCTCGATCTCACCTGAACAACATCGCGCCCCCTACAAGCCTGAACTTTCTACCCAAGCAGAAGGAGGTATCCCATCCGCGGCTTCGGGTATGGTAGAAAAAGCTAAGGAGAAGATCAAAGAAGCCTCCTCGTCCCTTCCAAATCTCGGTCAATGAGTTTCGCAGTCATCAGAAGAAAGAGAGAGAGAGAGAGAGAGAGTCATGCTTTTCCTAAGGAGAAGCAGATGCGACGTGTCAATTTAATTAAGTGGACATGTGTTATTTGATGATTTTTTATGACTTGAATTTTAAAGCCACGTCATCTATGGGCATTAACGGATGTGACGGAAAATAGGTGGAGGGAATTATTTTTTCTTAAAACTCTACTTCAGGGATCTAATTGTTGAAAACGTTACCTCAAGTACCTATTTGTAATCTTTGAATACCACATGAGCCTCTGGTGTAATTAAGCCCTATGAAAATAATGTGTTTTACCTTAGTTGCATAACAAAAGCAAAAATAATTTAAAACAACAAAATCTGACTCTTTTTTTTTCCTTTCTTGAATGACAGCAAAATCCAAGTCACATTTGGGCGATTGTTTCTCGAAATTTTGGCATCCTAAAATATCAAACTTGATTAAAAAACATCAAAATAATCTCTCTCAATCAAAACTTTATTTTCATTATATTATTCATTGAAATTTTCTTCCTCTTCATTTTTTCGTCAACTCTCATAAAATATTTTCACTTTTTTACCGATTCTAATAAAATATCTTCATTTTTTTTACCAATATCAATACTCAAAATTTCTACCCCCAAAATTTTCACAAACAAATAAATGATAAAGTGTTATTGCTGTATGGAAGTAGAAACTAGCTGGGGTAGGGAGAAAATGAGACCTACTTGTAGGCGGGCCTGACGGTCGGGCGATGGATCAGAAAAAAGGCCTGGCTTTGAGCTAGGGACGCTAACCAATGGAAACATTATGTATAATCATGTCATAATAAAAAGGGGTGAATTATATCTCACTAGAGGTGAAATGAAAAGACAAATCCTCCTTCTTGGACCCAAAAAGATGGCAAATCTCATCTCATCTTTTTATGTAACAAGCAAATTTTTTTTTGTCATGTAAAATCCAAGAACAATGGCATGATTTAAGGAATATCAACCCTTAATCATTTAAGTACGAGTAATTTTGGGGGAGGGGGGGAAGAAAAGCTTGCCGCGATGCGATTACGTCAAGTATAACAAATCTAGCGTGGAAACAAGAAAATCAATGAGAACTCGTCGTGGGCCTGCCAAACCGTAAAAGAAGGTATGAAACCAAAAGTAAATAGGAAATACCGAAATAGTACCGGTGGGCATCAAAATGTTTCCCACGTTGCAGCAGCATATCATTGCACCATAGCACGGACATTTGAGCATGGTCCCCAAAAACCACCGTTCGAGGCCCAACTCACCCTGCCGAACGTTTCATTCGGACCGTACTAAAATTTAGTCGTCTAAAATTTTATTATTATTATAAAATACTTTTATTTTTCATCAATTTGCATATATTTTTTTACAGTAACGTGTGTTTGTGTTGTAAAATTTTTGTGTTGTTAAAATTTTAGGTATTGAATCTAGTAAAAAAGTGAAGAGAGGTAATTTTTTTATATTTTTTGTAGTAAAAAGTTATGATTTGATAAGAGATAGATTATATTGTAATATTTTATTGTGAGAGTGTGTAAAATTTTGTGAAATTTTAAATGACAAACTGAACCTTAATACCTAAGTAATTAACCCTCCTAAAAAAGTAGGGACAACTGAGCTAAAACTAACTGACGCCTGTAGTGGTAGTTGAATGTTTGGAAATCAAGATTAATGCAGTAATTAAAGATGTTCCAAAATTTACTCTTGTTCGCAAAACGCCAAAACCTACCTCAAAAAGAAGTTACTGTTTGCTTTTCAATTTTTTTATTCTTATTTTAAATGCTAAAGAATCAACTCATAATATTTTAAAATTTTAATAATAATGTGACCCGCCAAAAAAAAAGAGATGACTGCAATCATTGATCAACGTTATACTCTTTTATCATCTAATTAATATTCGTCGGGTTCGTGTACAAAACCCGTTCCTATGCCCCTTTTCACGTGTCCTTGCAAACAGACACGCGTGTACACGATCATTGCTAGCATTTCTGAACCCACCGGATGCTTTTGCATTAAAGACGCTCCTTCTTTTTCAAGATCAGCATGTTTCAATAACTTCAGCGATTCTTCCACGCGGATCTTCAAATTTAAACGATAAATGTCGAAGGTAGGTCTCCACTCGCTGTTCTTCTGCGAGCAGCAAGAAAATGTCACCCTCCGTTTGTCGCAATTACAAAGCGCCCCTTTCAATCCGGAACGGCCAATCAAGAACATTAAAAAGAAAGCGGTGCCTTGTATCCATTCAGCCATTAGTTCGGGCTTTCAGAAAAAGAGCGGCTCGTAGACAGTCGTAGTCGTAATTTACAACTGATCTTATTGTTTTCCATGCATTTCGCTGTAGCTCATATGCTAGAAACAGCGACCGGCGGGCGGCGACGGGCCGGTACTATAACCCAATCTTTGGACTCTGCTTTGTTCATCTTCTTCCTCCTTTCTTGTTGGCTAAGTAATTGTCGTCAATAGCACTGTTTCCCGATACGGTAACAAATGCCGAAGGCACGTAGTTGTCAAATTAGTGTTTGTCTGAGAGGCACATAACGTAACGACGCATTAGGTAAAGAGTCACGTTGGATAATCACGTGCAACCTAGTCCAGACAGATGACACTGGGGATCTCATTCAAGTCTGAGAGGATTTATCGGGAGAGATTGTTTTCTAAGGAAGAGGACTCATTGGCTGTTTCCAACCCCGAAACAAAACGAGGGTGACAAGAAAGTGGTTGAAAACTTAACCTTAATTATCCCTCAATGCTTGTTACAAATATTTGAATTGTAACTTAGATTTTTTCTGAATGAGTGCTGTAGATTGGAAATACTTCAATTCATTCATAGAAATGAAAATGATAAGGTCAATTCGAGGTGGCAAGCCTCCATTGCCAAACAGCTCTTCACAAGTTCGATAATCTCCTTCGTGAGAATTGCTTGCCTTCTTAACCTGATGTCTCCCATTAATGGGCTGATCAGTAACTACTAAGCTGGCTTGCCCAAGGTCCAAACATAATAGCAGGCTAAACTAAGACTCAATGGTAAATACTAAGGCCCACAAGTGGCCCACCCACTACAACTCAACACAACACAACTAAACACCCCCATCTCTCACGATACTTCTAACTGGTTCGGTTGGTGGCTTTTCTTCTTCACGAAAACTACTTCATCAAGACTCCATCTTTCTCATGCTGCCGACCTCTAACTTCCCAACTGTAACAATCGTCGGCATTAGCAAAGAATCTTTGTTCTGGATTAGGAAACTCGATGACAATTAGATATTTGTTGCCGGTATACAGTAGGGCTTGGCTGGCTGGGATCCCTTTGTATTGATGCCGAATGGGATATGCAACAAGTACACGTAATTTTAATCAGAGCCCCACGTTCTGACCAAGTTGATATTCTCTCCAGTGTCCATTCACCCAATCAAGAGAAAGAGAGGGAAGAAGAAAAAAACAAAGAGAACCAATCATCCAATACGTATAGTTTAGACCCAAGTTGAATCCCGATATTCTCACCACCTCCCTCCCTCCCCCAAGAGAGAATTTTGTTTTAAAACCAAGTTGCATCTAGTGCCCATTAACAAACTATTAAATGCTAGTTTTTTGGATATTATATTTAAAATCATTACACTTAGGTATATATATCGCTAATTTAACGTCACTCATTGTGTTATGGAAAAATATTATATTTACATTAACATGCTTAATGACAGGAGCAGTTAATCTTTCCTAACTTTTAATGGCATTAATCTTTTGCTTAAAATGTACAACTTAGGTTGGGTTTGTGTTCTAAAATTTTACATCTTCTCAAATTTTAACATAATAAAATATTATAATATAATCTCTTTCTCCCCCATCAAATTATTACTTTTCACTACAAAAAATATAAAAAATTACCTTTCTCTTCAATTTTTTCACTAAACTCAGTACCTAAAATTTTTCAAATACTAAAATTTTACAAAACAAAACCAGTCTGACGTCGACATTCCTATCGATATTTGCAGGTTATTTTGGTCATTTTGAGCTTAAAGTCCCCTGTTGTCAGTCACCCACTAGACAGTGGCATTTGCGTAATAGACATCCAGACTCAACCCAAAAGATTACAACATCTCGGTCATTTTAAAGTCTTTTTCACCATTTTTGTATCCGTCAAGACTTCTTTCTTCTTTGGTTTTTGGGCGCAAGACTTCCTTCAAGCAAAAACTTCTACTAATATTTCCAAAGCGGTGGCCTTTTGATAGTTTTCACCTTTGACCAAACACTCATAGACCAGACCTCAACGTCTCTCGCTTAGCTCATAGACAGACGGTCCGGAGTAAAATTACACGGCCCACACTCACTCGTTTCACCTCGCCGGGAAATAATGTCGGTTTCCGGCAACTCTGGCGAAGTGCAAGCCTCCGACAGCTCTCTATCCCACAAGCTCACCTCCAAAACCTTATTTCTCGGCCTAAAATTCTACGTCGTGATCGGGATCCTCCTGCTATGTGCGATTGCAGTTTCCCTCGCGATCTTTGTCTGCATTTATAGGAGCAGAAGTTCTCGGAAGCGTAGAATGCGTGTTAAGCATAGCTCGGGGCAAATCCCGCTGGTATCCAAGGAGATCGTGGAGATCAAGGCCTTGGAGCTTGACTTTGGTTCTGAGAAACCGGGGGTCAAAATTGGAAATGAGGAGTTAAAAGAGGCGGTGGTTGAGGCGGAGGACAAAAAGAAAAGAGGGAAATGGAGCGGAGACAGTGAGGTGTCCGCTGGCAGCCGGAGCGACGCGTCGGTGGATCCTGAGAACATCGGGTGGGGCCGTTGGTACAGCTTGAAGGAGCTGGAGATTGCGACTCGTGGATTTGCAGAGGAGAACATGATAGGCGAGGGAGGTTACGGCGTCGTTTACAGAGGAGTCATGCAGGACGGCTCGGTGGTGGCGGTGAAGAACCTTCTGAACAACAAGTATGTAGAGTTTGAAACCTTTAGGGCCTGTTTGTTTCGATGGATAGGGGATGTTTCCTTTTACATTACTTCATATTTTTCTCGACATCAAATTTTCCGTGAAAGAAATTACACGTCTCTCTGGTTTATTATGATTGGTAGACCGTAGATCCGCGTTTTGTGGTAAAGCTTCCATCGAACTATGGTTTTGACTTTTTATTATTATTATAGGATTTATGTTCAGATCATACTGCAGATTTTGTTTTGTTCTTGCCCAAGTTTTGCTCTTTTGTTGTATAATTTTTTCTTTCATAGAAGTTAAATATTTCCACTTGTACTAAGAACAAGTGGAAGTAAAACTATCAACAGTGCACTATCTGGACAGTGTTTTTCTGTGTCGGTACTAGACTGCCTTCGTTGCGGACTACTAGAAAAAAGCAAATGGTCAGGTTACTTTGTGCTTTATATCTTTATTCCGTTTGTTTTTTCTATCCGTATTATATTATCCACAATTGCTACTTTCTTAAAGCTCCCCTATTTTCATGATTATTGTCTGTGCTCTTCAAAGGATCTTGATCCACATTAATCAAGATGCTGGGAACTGATGTTATCAAACTCTCGAGGAAGCCACTATATTTAAACAATTAGCTATGCTGGTTCACAAATTTCGAGATTTTGTATAAACGAGACTTGAATTCGGTATACAGAGGCGAACTCTAGGTAATCATCTGTAGGAAGAGAATTGAGAACGTGATATCTTGCGCTACTATGGTTAAGATTCTTATATGTCGAATAATATTATCAAATTATTTTCCGCTCAATCATTCTGTTTCATTCATTGAGTTGGAGGAATCCATAGGCAGGTATATTTTCACACGCTGTCGTCTTAATGTTTCTAGAGGTCAGGCAGAGAAAGAGTTCACGGTAGAAGTTGAAGCCATAGGGAAAGTAAAGCATAAGAACTTGGTGGGTCTACTTGGCTATTGTGCTGAAGGTGCTCAAAGGTACTTTCCTTGTGCCCACTTGACTCAATCTCCTCTTTCGAATTAAAAGGTGGTTGAAATTCTTTTGCCTACTAAGTCATCTGTTGGAACTTGTCATTTTCATTTCAGGATGCTTGTGTATGAATACGTGGACAATGGCAATTTGGAGCAGTGGTTGCACGGTGATGTAGGCCCTGTTAGCCCTCTGACCTGGGATATTAGGATGAGGATTGCCATCGGGACCGCAAAAGGGTGAGATGTTCCAACCCTCTTACGGATTTCATTAGATTGTTCAAAATTTGTTGGTTTTATACTTTTCATGTAATAATGCTCATGGCATTGTCCCGTTCCCTCCACAACAGAAAGATACAAGTCATGGAATTTCCTGTCACAATGCTACTTCTGTGGTGCACGTTGGTTCAATAGGTTTTTTGCTTATTTCGTTTCTTTCGCTATGAGATCAACTTGTTTATCGTTTTTTTCATCTGCTCAGGCTAGCCTATTTGCATGAAGGACTAGAACCTAAAGTTGTGCACCGTGACGTAAAATCCAGTAACATTCTTCTAGATCGAAAATGGAACCCAAAAGTGTCAGACTTTGGACTGGCTAAGCTTTTGAGGGCAGAGGCAAGCTATGTGACTACTCGTGTTATGGGGACCTTTGGGTTTGTTCTCCATCAGCTTCCTAAATTACTGTTTGACATGAATTAGCTTGATGACATTACTCTGTCATATTTGCGTAGTTGTCATCATTTATTGCAGATATGTCTCTCCTGAGTATGCAAGCACAGGTATGCTTAACGAGGGGAGTGACGTGTACAGTTTTGGGGTTTTGCTGATGGAGATCATTACAGGAAGAAGCCCAATTGATTATTCCAGACCAGCTGGAGAGGTGAACCAAGTTTATCCTATAGAGCACGATGTCTAAGAATTCATCACTGTCAAAGATCATAACTTTGTTTCCACTAAATGTATTTCAGATGAACTTGGTTGATTGGTTTAAAGGGATGGTGGCAAGTCGTCGTGGAGAAGAGCTTGTGGACCCCCTGATTGAGATTCAACCCCCTCCCAGAGCTATAAAGCGGGCATTGCTGGTTTGTCTTCGCTGTATAGACTTGGATATCAATAAGCGTCCAAAGATGGGGCAAATTGTTCATATGCTTGAGGCAGATGACTTCCCTTTTCGTTCAGTAAGTCTTGAGCTAGACCAGTAATGTTTGACTAGCTTTCACTACGTTATGCCTAGTGCACTTAATATCACTTTGTTACGCAAGTAGATTATACTAAACAAAATCCTCATGAAACGACATTCAGAATACTTTGTTTAATAGCCTGTCTGATGCCGATTTGCTAGCATAGCCTTGGCCCCTATGTATTAGATCACAGAATTTGGGGTGGAGATGTACCAAGGATTATCACTTAATATTTGGAGGCGCTGCAGAGCAAGCTAGTTAAATTGATGAATTAGGTTCTCAATTTGATCACATGTGCAAACTGGACTTGATAATATATTTATTTACATCAACTGTAAATCCTTTTTCTCTTCAGCTCCTCTAATAGTTATTTGTCTCATGTCCTGTAGGAACTCCGATCAGCACGTGAGAAAGATCCCCCACCCTCCCGTGCAGATGTGTCCACAAAAATTACACATTCGTCCAAGAATGGAGGTGGTGATCATATAGGGAGATCGAGACGGAGATGAGAGGTGGTGTCTATATAAGACATGGTAGTCCACAGCGAGGGCCTTATCAGCTCGTATGTGCATATATATTCTCTTGATATTGCATTAAATGATGTATGGTTGGAAACCTTATATTGAAACAGGCACTGTAAATATGTATTGCAGTACTTGTTTATAATTCTGTCGGAAATTCAATATTATTCCCTTATATTTTATCTAGTTAATTGGTGGGTAGGCTTTATTAAGCTTGGTGTCAGCCAAACGATGGATGGACTTTCAGTGGACATTGGAATTCAACTCACCGAGATTTTCTTGCTCCCCTTTTGTTTGCATTCCGATTCCGATACCAATTACAAATTAATTTGAAAGTAATGAAACGCATTCTCTTATTAGTTTTCTGGTGTTGAATATTTTAAATTTTTGTTTTTCGCGAGCTCCAAACACTTGCTGGTTACTCCCTCTCCTACCTTGACAACTAACAAGACGAAGCCACGCAGTCTTCTGTAGCTTTCACTAACGTTCTGATCCAACCGTCGGTGTCGTCATGGCTGTTCTTTACGTCACTGCTCGTTGCAACAGGCCCGGCCCAGTCGTCTTGCTGCAGCAACCAGCATCACCATACCTTAAAGCGTAAAAGTAGATAGGTAACTGCATGTGTGGCCGTACCCCACGCAGTGCGCTTCTCTGGCAACGCAATTCTTAATGCTCTCTCTGTTCGTTCACACATGTGCGCCTGTGCCAGGATGGCAGCGGTGAGATTTTCTTTTTACTAGGACGACGTCGTACTGGGCTGTTAGGTTGCTGTACGATATGTAATAGAAACGAGCCTCGCACAAGGGAGACTCTGTGATTAATGGTAGATAATGATATATCGTCGTTCATTAACTATTTGTCTCTCTTTACTAGTGAAAAACTTGTCACACTAGATATGATTTTGGCTTGAGCAACTTAACTTATTGTTCGTAATCATTCAATATATAGAAGATGTATATCAGTTCGTTTACATTTGAATTTCATAACTACATATAAACATCTAATTCAAAATAAATTCAAAAATAAATAAATGTTATTTATACATTTGTCGAATCTCATCCTTTTGTGACTTATCAAGTTGTTTTGTTTTCATATCTTCTTGGCATGTTATCTGCAGATTCGGTTATTCTGTTATCTACAGGTTTGGTTGGTTAACGCCCACCTCAAGCGAAGAGGAGAGGTAATAACACGAAGCTTGTTGCGAAGAAGAACAAAGTGTGCAGAACTTAGAGGGTAAAAAATTTGAATAATTGAATTAGATGTTTATCTGTAATTATGAAATTCAAATGTAAACGAACTGATATACATCTTCTATATATATTGAATGAATACGAGCAACAAACTAAGTTGCTCAAGCCAAAATCATATCTAGTGTGCGAAATTTTTCATGGTATCAGAGCCTTAGGTTCACACCAACAATCTCATTTTGATATGGCTTCCACTAGCTCTTCATCCAGCACCACATTCATTCCTCCAAATTTTTCCAACCTGATTTCCATCAAAATTGAATTATTCTAATTATCTTCTCTGGGTATCACATTTGATGCCGGTGCTCAGGAGCCATGACTTAGTAGGTATTATAGATGGCTCAGAACCTTGTCCAGCTAAATTCGCTTATGATGCAAAAGGAAAAGCTACCTCTATTATTGATCCATAGTTTGTCACTTGGAACAAAAAGGATCAATTTGTCCTCAGCTGGATAAATGTTACTTTGTCAGAGAATGTCCTTGGCACTATATATGGTTTGAATACAACTAAGCAAGTGTGTGACTCTCTCGTTGCACGTTTTGCTTCACTCTCGCACTCATGTTGCCTGTTTATAAAGATAACTTCAGAGCCTCAAACAAGGATAAAAAACTTGTTCAAATTATATTGAAGGTGCAAAGAATTGGGCAGATCAACTAGCTGCAATCGACAAAGTTGTGAAGGAGGAAGAGCTCATTAACCACATTGTAAGTGGACTGAAACCTGCACATTACCCATTTATTACCTCATTTTCTTTTGTTACTCGAGAGTATAGCCTTTCATTTCAAGATGAACTCCTGAATTATGAAACTCTTCTTGAAAGTCAACTTTAGTCAATACCACCTGACAATGACACTTTTGCTATGTTTACCAGTCGACAAGGCCATCCTTCTAATAGGAAACCTAGAAACAACAAAGGACCTTACCCTCAGAAAGGCCAAAACACGAAGCCTTCCTTTGCACCTAACTTCTAGAATCCATCAAAATCTAGCTCAAACCATGGGCACCAGAATCCAAACTCGCCTTTCACTCCCATCCGTACACCTTGTCAAATATGTGGCAAGTCCAATCGTCAAGCGTTGGACTGCTACCGCATAATGGATTTCTCCTTTTGGGGTCGACATCCTTCAGCAGAACTAGCTGCAATAGTAGCTCATACTCACGTGGCTCAAGATGAACAACCTTGGTTTGCTGATAATGGTGCTAATAATCATAATACCACAACACTGGAGAATTTGAGTTTGTAACAACCTTACCAAGGCAAGGAAACTGTGGCTATTGGGAATGAATCATCCTTACCGATGACCAACACTGGTTTTGTCTCTCTGCCCAATAATCTTGGTTTGAAGAATGTTCTTTATTGTTCGAATGTTATTGTAAATCTTTTATCTATTTAGAAATTTTGTGCAGATAATGATTGTTGTTTCTTACTGACTGTTGGTTATTTTGTTGTGAAAGATATGTCAACGGGCAGGACACTGTTGCACGACATGAAGCCAAGGAGGTGCGGATCTTAAATCATCGCTTGTTCGTAGATTCCTAGATCATTAGTCGGTTTGGTTGATCCGTTCTCCCTCTCTATCTCATTCTTGGCCGCCCCTGGATGTGGGCTGGATTGAGGTCAACTTTGACGTTGTTATACGTCATGATGGATCGTACGTAGTCGTTTCTTGTCGAGACCATCTAGTTCTCTCTGTACCGCGTACATGGAACATATTCAGGCTACGAACCATTTGCTGGGCTAAGTTATGGCAACTATTCATGCAGTGAAGATTGCGTTGCAACATAGCTGGTCTTTGGTTGTTTTTGAATCAGACTATCGCCTTCTGTGTGAAGAAATTGAGTGAGATGTTGCTCCTCCTTGCTGGAAAAGTGAGGACCTTGTTCTCTTGCTTAGACGTTTATTCAAGGCACAATCGGCTTGGGCAATTTATTGGGTTCTTTGGAGACTTAATCTTCAAGCTCATTTACTTGCTCGGTGAGCAGCTCTTTTTGGGCTGTTTGGTTTTAAAGATTCTTCTTGTATTCCTTTTTTTTGTATCGTAACTCTGCCTCTGGCTTAGTTTAGTTTTTAATGGAAATGTTAGTTTATTGAGAAAAAAAATTGTAATAGAAACGAGCCTCACACATGGGAGACTTTGGGATTAATGGTTGACAATGATATATTGTCGTCCATTAATTATTTGTCTCTCTTTACTAGGACGATG
This sequence comes from Myrica gale, assembly GCA_963930655.1. Lineage (NCBI taxonomy): Eukaryota > Viridiplantae > Streptophyta > Magnoliopsida > Fagales > Myricaceae > Myrica > Myrica gale. The sequence continues at coordinate 18,330,787 of OZ005612.1, read as the reverse complement.
TCGTACTGAGTTGTTAGGTTGTCGTAATATATGTAATAGAAACGAGCCTCGCACATGGGAGACACTAGGATTAAAGGTAGACAATGATATATCATCGTCCATTATCTATTCGACTTCTCGCACTTAAAAATTAATGTACGAACTTTAAATGCCAAGTACAACTATGTAGGTGAACCAATAAAAATGACCCATTGGTACAACTGTTCATGGGCTGGAATAAAAACTGAGCCAGTCATAGAAATAGTCAACCAATAAAAACTGAGCCAGTCATGGAGGGCAAGTGGGTTCGCTAAGTTCAAGCCTGTAACATATCTTGAAGTCAAATATATTACTAATACTCCTTGAATTATACTTTTGGTCGAACCGGGTTAGATTGGGCCATTCATGGTCAAGTCTTAACACGACCACTAGCCTGGCTAAAATTTAGTGAGTCCCAGAAGTGGTAACAACTTTGGGCCACCTCGTTATTGGACCCTCGCTAATGCCTTGTGATTAAGAAGTTGCATGCCTCAGGACAATCTCATGGCTTAAAAGGATGACAAATGCTGGATTTCAATCATGAAGAGTCAGATGAGTCTAAACCCTGGCTCAGACATTCTATTGTTGGCTTGTTATGAAGCCTCAACAAAGCAGCACTCCGTCAACGACTGTTCAACCTCAGTGTAGGTGTCAGTTTTGACCAAAATCGGCACCTATACCGGATAAGCAGATTTTTAAATAATTGTCACCTACACCTACACCGTAGGTAAAAAATCGGCCCTTAGCGGTGACAGTTTTAGCGGTGGAGGTTTCCGGTTATCCTACATTCATATTGAGCTATTTTTTAGCATTTTATGCACTCGGCCAATGTATTTTTTTCCTTTTTTTCTTTTGGTCCATTAAACACATATCAATAAAATCTAGACTAATGAAATCCAAAATCAATACAATTAAAGATCATCTTAAAATATAAGATGAGAATTTAAAGTCTAAACTAATAAAATACAAAATCAATAAACTTAGAGAACAATGAACATCACAACAAGATGAGAATCTAAAGTGTCAACCAATAAAATACAAAATAATAAACTTAGAGAAGTAACTGTAAGAACATCTTAAAGATGGACAACTCCTTCAAAATCCCTACTTCTCGATCTCCGTCGCCAAGATGGGTAACTCTACTCAATATATTTAAATACACCAAGTTATAATTTATAAAAATAAAAATATTATTCATACTAATAAACTAACAAAAGCAGAAATAAAATTACCATAGTCAATCGTAGAAGTTTGTGGATCTTCTGTCATATCAGAAGTCATGTCCTCCTCCTCCACAATAGGGTCGCATCTCATCTAATTTTGAGCACAAATGATATCTTTTGCAGTTTTTGGGGCCAATGAACTCCAAAAAGGATCCAATTCCCAACCTTTAGTGCTAAATACTAACTCATAAGGTACAGTGGTAATGAGAATTGCCAACACGTCCCGAGCTATGCGAGCAAAGATAGGATACTTATAAAAGTTAAGGTTCCACCAAAGCAAAATTTTAAATGAAGGAGCCTTTGATTCAACTGACTCTGATTAATATATCTCTAACTCGGATTTGGAGTCTGAAATTTGGCTAACAGCCCTTACAAGATCAAACTCATCTCAATCCTCGTTATCCCCCAAAGTCACACCGCTATCACCCACCTCCCTGACACTACCATGGTTGCCATTGTTATATTACGTGAACAACCGTTCTAAAGTAGCCTTCACATTCAATGCCATAACTTCGTCTTCCGCTTCGCCCAATACTTTCTTAAACCAATAATTCAGTACAACCATCTTGTTTCTTGGATCAAGCAATGCTGCAACAAATAAAAGTCTATTAACTATCATCAAATCACCCCAATCTTGACATACTTCGTTTTCATGCAGGATGTCATCTCTTTAAGCAAAATATCATTACTAGAAGAATATGGAATCAATACAAATCAATTAACTCTTCACTAAATAATGCAAATACAAACTATGGAATACCTTTGGAATCTAATTTTATACAGTACAAGTTCTCATGTGACATGAAACTAGAAGTTGTTGAATATCTCAAGCAATAACAATTTAAATTCAAAAGAGGGCTGTAAATTGCATATATGACTAGAGTTTTTTTTAACAACCAAGCTAAATTAGACTTTAAACACAAAGTATGGGGGCTACGAAAAATTTAGATAAATATTTAAAATGCCAAGATACAAGAGTTGTATAACTGGAAAGAAAAAAAGGAAGGACCATATATGCAAACCAGCTCCATCATCTCAAGCAAATTATTTGACATATGGAATCTAAAGTAATTACATGCTAGTTACAAAAGTAACATTGTTAATTTTACCAATTGGGTCATTAATAATATTAAACTTCCCAAATTTTATGAAATTACAAACCTGAAAATAAAAAAAACAATATGGACAATGTTCAACAATAATATATGTCCTAATATTTTCAATAGAACAAATTAAAATTAACAAATCCATTGATTTCTAACATACCTAAACGAATCTCAATCCTTGGCACTTGATAAAGATGTGTCATATAGGAGAGGAGATGGGAGGCGCATGAAGGAGGGGCCTATTCAACAATGAGAGGTGTGACAGCTCGTGGTGGTCGGCAGGAGAGAGAGGGGAGGGAGAGAGAGAGAGAGCAAGAGGGGAGAACCGGAGGAGAATTAGGATAATTCCGGGGGGGTCTGCGAACAAATGAAATGGGGGAGGAGGGGTTTAAAGTCACTTTAAACAAAACGATCCGTTTTATTTAAAAAAAAAAGGGAGGGGGGCAGAGGAAAAGAATCAGGATACTTCTTTTGGGGGGGTCAAGGGGCCTGGGGTCTGTGAAGTGTGAAGTGTGAACACAAACGGGGGAGGGGGGCCCTAAGGGGTTTACAAAACAATTCGTTTTTTATTTTTATTTTTTTTAAAATCTGATGTCTGGTACCAGAGAATCCGGGAACTGAGAATATCACCGGGTTTTTTGCAAAAGATTAAACTGGCACGGTGAAGCCGGGTACCAGCAACCCGATGCCGGTGCCATTGGAATTTTCCGGTGGCACTGAACAGCCCTACCGTCAAGTCAGCTTAGTGACGAGAGTAACAAGTTCAATGATGTTAAAACCTTATCTTATAAGGGCTTACTGATCGTTGATAATTCCTGATAATACCTTCTACAATAGCCAATTTAAGGGATCGATATCTGTAATTCTGTCTAAATTACGTAGTATAATTCAAAAAGAGATAAATAAATTATGTGAACTATATTATAGGGTACTGTTCGAAACTTTATATGGAGATATAAAGGACAATAAATCATACAATAACATCACTTATTATGTCCATCTTTCTCTAAATTCTACATGCAACTCAAACAATAAATTACATAAATCTTGATCCCAATTTAAACATATTTGTAATGAATTATTTTTTTGTGGAATGCAATGTGCAAACTCCTCCCTTAGGCACTGCATGCATGACTGTGACTATTAGTTGATTTGTAACTAAAAACAATAGATAAAATTATTTTTTCATGCCATGCAAAAAATAAAATCCCCAAACTTTTCTGTTTTCCCCAGATGGGATACTAATCTCAATTGTTCAAATATAGCTTTTGCTATACGCAACAAATTGTTATATTGTAAAATAGTTTGTATTTTGCGTGACAACATTCAAGATCATACGCCTATAAGATTACCAATTTTGATCATATATGGATTTGTACCGAAAATATGACACCTGCCTGACAAGTAGCGCACGCCATACGCACCGTTTCAATAGTAAATTTGTTAACTTTAAACCTCTTGATCTGATTATCAATATCTATGCTATTTATGCTAAAAAAAAAACTATTTTTGGCTTAGGTTCCACAGCTAATCAGCCGGGCCCTATTCCTAACCCACTCTCCCCCGTCTTTTTCTTTTTAATGCCGCGGTCATTCTCTAAGCGCACGAACCTCTTAGATTCCCTCTCGGACTGACACGTGTTCCAACATTGCCTTAATCGCTCTCCCTTCCAACACAAACCCGCGCCAAAGTCTCAGATCAGTGCCGCACGAATCAATTTCTTTTTCGACTTTCGGCGTCTCATATATATATATATTAAAAAAAAGAGAAAAGAACAAAAGGAGCATAATTATCAGCCACTACAGCCTACAGGCTCCAGATTTGCACCACCTCACAGGGACATTGTGTGTAGTGTAGACGCAGAAATCTGGGAGGTTGAGAGACAGAGATGGAGGAGAAGCTGATAGCTCGGCTGGAGTCCGCGGTGGCTCGGCTGGAGTCCCTGTCGACCGGGTTCAGGTCAGGAGGTGCGTCGGTAGTAGGCGGAGAAGCGGTGTTGGATCCGTCGATCTTGGCCTTCGACGATCTGACGGGGCAGTACTTGGGGAGGGTTTTGGGTGCTGCTGAGAAGATTGGAGGACAGGTATTGGAGGTCACTAAGATAGTGCAAGAAGCTTTCAATATTCAGAAGGAGCTTCTCATCAAGGCCAAACAAACTCAGGTCCGTCCGTCATTTTTTTTTTCTAACAAAAGCTAGAATTTTATTCGTACATTCTATTCTTTGAAGTTAGATGGGATTGAAATTTTCTATCTGGATCAGTTGCTTCTGGTGCTTAATATTTGGACCGGATGTGCGTAATTTCAACAAAAGAAACGGCGGTGTTGTGCAAATTGTATCTTCTAGCTTGTGACATTAATGCAATTTAAGGCTGAATTTGATGGTGAGAATGGTCAATTTGAGCGAACTTGATTTTGATATTATCCTCCGATTGCATTTTTTATATTTCATATTTGGATCTGACTGTGCTGAACGTTCATTTCTCATCCTTTACCCCTTCGAATAATAAAATAGATTCACTGTAGTTGAAACTGCGATTGGATTTAGAATGCCGGTGACTTGCACAGACACCGTTGAGAATAGCCACTTGAGCATAAAGCAAAGTCGGCGAAATTTTTTTAATGTAGCGATCATTTTTATTAATTTCGAAAAGAGAAATTCGAGGGTGGTGGTTCTAAGATTTGTAACTGTGTAACATTACCATCTTGCTCTGTAGCATGATTTAGGGGTTATTTTCTTCTAATAATTCAACAGGAAACCTTATAGTGATGTGCGCTCCAATACCATCTTGATACTTAGCTAATAAATCCTCACAATAGTGGGAAAAAGTGATAGATTGTTTAGGTGATGTCCAATTTTTTTTACATCTTTTGCAGTTTTACTGCTGATGACTTAACATCAGTGATTTTACGGGTTTCATCTTGTTTTGCAGAAACCTGATCTTGCTGGATTAGCTGAATTTCTTAAGCCATTGAATGAGGTGATAATGAAAGCAAATGCATTGACAGAAGGAAGGCGATCTGATTTCTTCAACCACTTAAAGTCTGCTGTAGACAGTCTCTCAGCTTTGGCATGGCTCACATACACTGGGAAGGAATGCGGTACTGGAAAATTTTTCATTGCTTTTGTGTGCCAGAAGCAAATGATTTTAATTTCATATTCATTGACTCTTATGTCCCCACCTTTTGTTAAGGTATGAGCATGCCTATTGCACACGTGGAAGAAAGTTGGCAAATGGCTGAATTTTATAACAACAAGGTAATCTAATGTTCCATGAACTACTTACTATGCCATTTGTTACTAGAAATAGATGGGATTGGGTACTAAAGTGCTATAAGCAAAAGAAGGATCAGAAGAAAAAGTTGTTAGTCCATACTGCTTTATATATATACAATATTTACTGTAGCTAATGAAAACACATTCATTAAAAAGGAAAAGAATTAATTAATAAAAACTCAACGTGTAGGGTCATTGTATTTCATTTGCTTGATATCTGATGCTTCTATTGCACTGTGGATAATTTGCCAGAGTCTAAATTACATGACTGACTTGTACGCATTCTTCCCTGAATTATTAAATGCCAAGTTTTGTAATTGATTTGTGAGCTGAAGTTGAAAGTGGCTAGGAAGTGACACTTTCCATTTTGAAAGTCAGGTTCTTGTAGAGTACAAAAGCAAAGACCCAAATCACGTTGAGTGGGCCAAAGCCGTGAAGGAACTATATTTTCCTGGCTTGAGAGATTATGTTAAGAGTAACTATCCTCTGGGCCCTGTTTGGAGCCCAACTGGAAAACCTGCTACTGCTCCACCAAAAGCTCCTGCACCAGGAGCCCCTGCCCCTCCACCTCCTCCACCAGCTTCGCTCTTCAGTACAGAATCTTCTCTGGCTTCATCATCACGACCAAAAGAAGGAATGGCTGCTGTGTTCCAAGAAATTAATTCGGGGAACTCTGTGACTGCAGGTGCGTCCTTTTACCACAGTTTTTGCTCTTTTCCTTTTTGTGGGCATTTTGGGCAAGTGTAATCTGGGTTCCTTACATTGTAGGTCTGAGAAAGGTCACAGCTGATATGAAAACAAAGAACCGTGCGGATAGAACTGGCGTTGTTGGTGCTGGTGAAAAAGGCCGTACAAGTTCACCTTCCTTTTCCAAAGCCGGACCTCCAAAGTTGGAGCTTCAAATGGGTCGCAAGTGAGTATGCTGATCTTCATTATGCTTATGCATAATTCGTATTGTATATCTTTATAATTCACTTTATCTAAGGTATTGATACCCGTATGCAATTCCTGTATTTTCACCAACTCAGTATCTCCTGCCAGGTGGGTTGTTGAGAACCAAATTGGAAAAAAACAGCTGGTTATCGATGATTGTGATGCAAAACAGTCTGTATATGTTTTTGGATGCAAGGACTCTGTCTTGCAGATTCAAGGTATTTTAGACTTTTACAGACTTGTGAAAAATAGGTTACTTGTATTGAAAGCCATGAAGGGACTTATTTTTACTTGAGCAATGTGCAGGGAAAGTCAACAATATAACGATTGACAAGTGCACTAAGATGGGAGTTGTATTTACGGTTAGTATAATAATTATAAAAAATAAAAGAAAAGAGAGAAGAGAGAACTTTATGTTAATGGAGTAATACATATTGGAGTACATTGAACGGCTTACAATGGCTGCTTGAAAATGCAGGATGTTGTGGCTGCTTGTGAGATTGTAAATTGCAACGGGGTTGAAGTGCAATGCCAGGTATGTATTCTCTCTCACCCCCCAGCCTGCCGCGATGAAACATTTAAGGATTCTATATGCTATCCGCTTTGGAACCATATGATGTTATCCCAGCTTTGATTCCAAGCTTTGACTACTTTGTGGTCATTATAGGGTTCAGCTCCAACAATTTCTGTGGACAATACGGCAGGCTGCCAACTCTATTTAGGCAAAGAATCTCTTGGGGCATCTATAACAACAGCTAAGTCGAGTGAGATCAATGTGTTAGTACCTGGTGCTGAGCCTGATGGTGACTGGGTACGTTGTCTTCTTTCTTTTCTCGTGCATGTGTGTGAGAGACATTGCTTAAACATATTCTTGGTTAGTCTTTATCATCCTCTTCTTTCTTCTTTGCACATTGGATTTTGAAGAAGGGAGGTAGTGTTGATGATCTTTTCCCTGAATACTTGGCCCAAAAATAAACTTCTTAACTTTTGACTACACTGTTATAGTTACATTCTGACTGAAATTTGGTGCATCTGGCTTGTTGTTGGTGTAATTGTGATATGTGGTTTGAAATGGGATGTTTGCTGGGTTGTTGGACGGCTGAGGATTCATTATCACTTTTATTATAGTTTGATAGAAATTGACTGATGAAATCGAACCGTGAATGGCCCTGCAAGAGTAGTGCCTGCCCTGTATGGGCTTTGGAATATGAAGTCAAATGCCAACACTCAGTTGTTCTGACTACAAATTTACATTTTGAAATATTAGAACAGGATTAAAAATCTGAAAATCTGGTATGTTCTGTCAAAAACTGTCTGTTTGGTTAACTGACACCTGGGTGCGTCTGTCATTGGTACATGCTCCTTGTTAAGGCCTTTAGTTGTCAATACTAGCTACTGGTAATATTTACATCTCGAAATAGCTGGCAAACGGTAGTCTTAGTAAATTGCTTGAGATGGTCCTGTAACTAGTGGTCTTTCTAGACATGCTGACTTGATGCTAGCCACAGGTGGTGTGAGCAACAATGGTGTCTTGACTACGTTAAAGGCCATACATAGTCTTTTGTCCTTCCCTCTAGTATGAGATAAGGGGTGAATACAGAGTTTAAAATTAGAGTATATAGTGGCCAAGGAAAAAAAAAAGGCTACATAGTGTATAGAGTAGCCATGGTCATCTTTGTAAGGGTTCAACTGGCATTATAGAAAAAGCATTCCTCCTGGTGCTTATAATTTTAATTTGATGCCTACAATTTCTGAGATTCAAGTAATTTTAGACTCAAGTTTTATTTAATGATTTTCACGAGGGACTCAAATCCTATCTCTATCTCTATTTATGCCATGTATAAGTGCTTTATTGGCGTAACTATTTTAGGATGAAAAGAATATAACGACTATAATAAATGAAATGAATCTGAACCCTGACACTATTTAATGCCTAGTCTATGCTAATTAAAGCAGCTCAATAAAACCAGGAGGGAAGTAGAATTAAGTTTGTAGATTATGGGTTTGCATTGGATGGCTTACCCTGTGTTATGTACTTCTGTTGCAGGGGGAGCATTCATTACCAGAACAGTTCATTCATGTGTTTAAAGATGGCCGCTTTGAAACTACTCCCGTCACTCACTCCGGAGGGTAATTGGAACCTTTTCTAGTCGCCAATTCAGGATCCTACGTCTTGTTTTCTTCCTTTGGATGGTGTGGGCTTCTATTTCTTGTTTTCTTGATTCAATTGGAGTTGGTATATAGTCATTATACGTTCCTGGTCTGGTTTGTTATGTTCTCCCAGTACATCAAACCATTGAAGAGTTCTTCATTATTCTTTTGCAAAGTTTTTCTGTTATGTTGTTAATTTTCTCAGTACATCAAACCAGTTGAGATTTCTTCATGATTCTTTGGCAAAGTTTGCTTCTGGATGAGTGTTGTCTTCTGAGGTTTCTGAATCTGCCTTTGAGCTCAAAGGAGGACTTACTGTAACATTTTGCTTTATCAGACTTTTCTTAATTACATATGATGTGTTCGTCTTACATACTCCTGGGATACTTTGTCGATTAATTGAAGAAGTCTTAAAATTGTGATATAAACATATTCATGAGTTAATTAGATGTTTAAAGCATCCAATGAAATCAGCTGTGAAAAGTATTCAGTTAGAATTTAAAATAGTTGCATTTATTACCTAAGCTCAGTCAATGTCTTGCCGTTGCAAGCATGTCCTTCCTGAATTTCCCAGAGGCTTCGTGAATTTGTATCGTACGGCAGGACCACAGATTGCAGGTGTAGTGGGTTTGGAAGGTTGACTGCGATTTGACGCTCTGTTTGTGCATCTATACTTCCTATATAGTTTGGGTCACGTACAATTTGACGATCACATGGACATGGGAGACATCCGACAATGTTGGAACATGTGTCCTATCTGTCTTGCATTGAAGTTCCAAGCTTGGAATTGCCCTCCATTATCTCGAGAGTAGCTTAGTCATAGGATGTTCCGATAGTCGGGTGATGGACCGTTCCTCTATGCAATTTACCAACAGCCCGCTGCCCCGCTGCAAACATTTAGAATTATGTATGCATAACATTGGCGTGATTTTGACCATGATCTTGGAACGCTATTCAGGTTCTGGTTTTGCAATTCAAACCGTGGTTTAAATCCAGGGGTATGTTCGTTTTCACCATTTTTTCAGGATTCTAAGTATATTCACAATTCTACCACCGAACATATTCAGAATTCAAACACAAAAACCAATACATTTTACACGATCTCCAACAACTTTTTAATTTTTTATTCAACATAAATTTTCTCTCTCTACTTTTTCACATATCTCTAATACTTTTTTATTAAACAATTACATCAAATCATTTCTCTCTCCACTTTACACAAACACCAATAAAACACTATTCAACATAAAAATTCACAACTTCTCTAAAATCCTACATTTTTTCTCAAAACGAACATCACCCAGGTTCTTCCACGGGCGTTTGGCAGGTTAACTGCTACAGGTACACGACCATTTGTTTCATGCTGATTGGTTATGACTTGTACTCCAAAAACTATTCTGACGTTTATCTGCTATGCTTACAAAGGACGTCTACCAATGTCTGCCCCTTCTTCACCACGGTACAGAATAGAAGTATCAGTCGTCTCAGTGGAACTGTTGATGGTATCCGTTGGGTATAAGGATGCACCCTCCTCTCTCCTTCCTCTTCTTTCTCACTGCCGTGATGTCCTCCACCATTTAGTAAGGCTTTCTTCTCTCCAGTTGACGATTGAGCCTCCATTTTCTGTATCCTTTGGAGAAAGACAACGACGACAAACTAGAAGAAGAAGTGGAAGGTTTAGGATTGCTTGGTTTTGAGGAAGTGATTTTCGCGGCCAGTGGATTCTCTTCGCCTTTAAACACAATGTCGGAAACCCTTAGAGGAGACACATATCTTGTTCCCTTACATAAAAAGCTCGATGAAGATGTCCCAGAGGAGACCTTGGAACATTTTCTTTGCTTGTGAAATCTTCGAAATTGGAGACCTTGGAGACCTAGGAAAGGAGACGTTGGACACCAAATCATTATCTTCGTTGACAACTTGTAAGTGAGGCGGTGGCTTTAGAGGTTTAATCTTGCCGCCATTGAAGAGCTCGTCTGCAAACAAAGTTCACTATAATTGCCGACTAAAATTGAACTCAAAATCTTTATTTTCGTCGTTGTCGTTATTATTTTCACCATCGTTTGCAGCTTTAGACTTGCAAATTCAGGGTTTTTTTCCAAGTTAAAAGGGATTGAGGAGACGGAGGCTGTGTTTGATAAGTAAAATTTTAGGTATTGAGGTGGATGAAAAAGTGAGAAGAGAGAATGAAAAAGTTGGTGAAAAAGTGTATGAAAATTGATGAAAAAGTGAGGATAGAGAGTGTTTTGTAATGATGATTAAATTTTAGGTGGTCCAAAATTTTGTTACTCAAACAGAGCCTGAGTTTCTGGGCATCATGTCTTGGACAGAGAAGTTGTTTAAGTCTCGGTAGAAGGCGAAAGCACGGGAGGGACTGGTGGTGGCGTTAAAGAAGAAGTTGCCGAATCATTGAGGGCTTGAAGGGGTTGTCATATATGGAGAAGAGCAAGTGCTCTCAAAGTCGAAGTCTGGGTTCGTGCTTTGAGGCCAACGTTTTTTGCGGTTGTTTTTTTTTTTTAATCACTAAATTATCGGATATCTGTATTTCATCACGGTGGATCAAAATACAGCGGATGCGCTCTAACGGGAATGCCAGACCCTCCAAGGAGGCGGCGCCCCAACAATCAGAGCCTACTTAAAGGCTTTACAAAGTCCCCGAAGGGACGGACAGGCCACAGAGGCCGGACAGGCCACAGAGGCCAGACAATCAGAAAACACAGAAATAAAACAAAAGCAGCCTTAAACAGTGAAGCGGGCCCTAACGGGTGAAAACTGAAAAGAAAACAAGCCCTAGACAATGGGGCATGCCCAAATGGGATTATTGTGGGTCGGACCTGCGGCTGCGGCGGCGGCGGCGGCGGTGGAGGAGGCGGCGGCGCGTGGGGGCGGGAAGATGAAAACCACGGCCCAAGAGGACCGGAACAAGCCACAAAGGCTAAATCCGGGGAGAAAAACGGAGGCTGAGCATCGGAGGTGGCCTCACGCGCGGCCCCAAGCGCCGGCGCGTCAGATGCACGCGCCGCGCGTGGGGCGCGTGTGAGGCAACGCGCCGTCGGTTTGAAGCCGGAGGAGCAGCGCTGCAACGGCCTCGACGAGCTGAGTGCACCCAACTGGTGCGTGTGTGTCGAAAGCCGAAGAAAATCGCCGTCATCCGCTTGTAAGCTCCCTGCCAAAAAAAACCAAAAACCAAACCAACCGACCAGGAACACCGGCCAAACCAACCGGGGAGGAGGATATGGGAGAGGGGAGGAGATGGAGAAAATGAAAAAGGAGGAGGGGGGGTGAGGGAGCCGGAGCTCCCCCCTCCTCCGTAAGGAGACGATCGGCGAGGATAGAACAGAGAGAGAGTTTGGGGGGGTAATTTGTGGAGCCGTTTTTTGCGGTTGTTTGATCAAGGAGGAGGGGGCTGATTGAACTGTACTGAGGATTTATTATTCTTTTTATCTAAAATACTGAGGATTTATTAGTGTGTGCGCGTCAAGGAGAGAGAGGAGGGAGGAGGAATGAGGAAGGAAAGGGGAAGGAGAGGATTATCGAACAAACCACAACAATCATCTCAACCCATCTATGTACAGTGCCTTCAAGAGGATTATTGCATCGGTTCCGACACGGGCGTTCTACCCGGACCCACATGTGGCAGACAATTTATTGCAGGTGCTCGTGCTGTGCGAGGTGGACGACCACAAAGTGCAGTAGGTAGCGTGTAAGTGCTGGCAGGCTATGGGGAGAGGGCTGTAGTTTTGGTGGGTGAGGATCCAGCTTTTGAACCTGAACCAAGATCAGAGATATCTTCGGTGTGAGTAAAATGTAGGATTTTAGAGAAGTTGTGAATATTTATGTTGAATAGTATTTTATTGGTGTTTGTGTAAGGTGGAGAGAGAAATGATTTGATGTAATTGTTTAATAAAAAAATATTGGAGTCATGTGAAAAAATATAGAGAGAAAATTTATATTGAATAAAAAAGTAAAAAGTTGTTAGAGATTGTGTTAAATGTATTGATGTTTGTGTTTGAATTCTGAATATGTTTCATGGTAGTTTTGTGAATGTATTTGAATCCTGAAAAAATGTAGAAAACGAACATAACCCAGGACCTTAAACCAAAACCTGAGCTTGTTTCCAAACAAACCCTAAGCTTTCTTGACGCACCGGGCAATTAGCGGACTGTATGCTGCTATGATCATTTCGATTTAAATTGGGACTTAGTACACAAGAGAACAAGGAACTAAATTATTGATGACTCGCAACAAAAAAACACACTAAAATTCTTGATGGTAAAGTCGACACATCGCTTGTTCTTTGAAGTTCGGACACACGTAACCGAAATGTGCTAAGAAGTTACCCTCTTCATGGATCGTGCCAGTCAATACTGTACGCGGGAGTCGCCGAAGCTATATTCCGGATAGCGAGTGCGTGGCAATGTGCCAAGCCCATGTGGGAGGAAGTGACCACTTCCCCATTTTCTCAGAGAAAACTACATCCAAGATTAAAGAAAAGAACAAAGGAAAAACTACGAAGACAATTATTTGTTGATAATAAATAATTGATTTGTGACAGGAGTTTTTTCCAAGAAGAATCCGAATAGTTAATTCTTAAGGTGAGTTTAGACGTTACTGCATCTCCTGGGCCTGGTTCTGTCCATGTTCCATTTCATTTCCTGACCTTTTCTGCTCTCTACCTAACCGCGATGAAGAAGCAGAAGGCGACGAGGATTGCTCAACCCACGTCCTGATATTTTTCCCTCCCAAGAATTCGAAGGTCTTCTTATCCTTTTTCTATTCAGTTTTTTAAACTGACTTTTTGAAGCAGGGATATGAGTCTAACGACTCCGAGCTGTCAAATTGCACATTGATGACGCTGAATTACTTAGAGCGGGCAGATCAGAGCAAGGATGACAGAAAATCGTGATCTAGCCTAATTGGGGCAGTTTTCGTACACGCGACGGTTTTTTGGCTATAACTTTGGCTACAAGTAAGGCTGTCCATGTCCGATTTCGGTTCGGCCCGGCCGGCCAAACCGGACATTTTGTAGAGTATATAGATTGGACCGGTCATCTGACCGGTTTGGTCCGGTCAGGTTTGGGCCATGCCATTTGGGCCGGTTTTGGGGTTGGACTATACCATTTTGGGCCAATTTCCGGTTTGGTCCGGTTTGGAAAGCTATACTCCGATCCGGTCCCGGATTATCACGAGGGTTACCAGGAACCGGACCGGAATACACCAGTTTACCGGTCCGGTCAACTCGGTTTCAAAAAAGTCAAAACCGGTCCGGCCGGTATTTTGGACAGCCCTAGCTACAAGTGTCCGATTCGCGCCTGTGACCCCAATTCGGAAATCTATTTTCGGCGCGCGCACATCATGGCCATCGAGTTACGCTTGGTGCACCTCGTTTCGAGCTCTAAATCCGCTGTTTCCTTTTCGAATTCCTATTTTAGTTAACTTTTACTATTTATGGTAATCTTCCATTTATCGATTATGAAGTAATTCTGAACCCGATTTGGGCCAGATTTTTGGCAGTCTTTTGATTTCTTTTCGTATTTTGTTTTGGTAAGACTTTTAGGGTTTTAATATTTGTTTTTGTAAAATCCTATTAAGGGTCGGTTTCAGCTATATTAACCCGGCTTGTGAGTTGTTTTTTTTATCATTCTTGAATATTAAGAATTTTATTGAATCCCAGAATTTTCTCCGAATTTTTTGGGTCGAATTCTCTATTTTTTTGCAAATTACCTATTATACTAGCCTACAGAATAATCTCTACTATGTTCGGCGTAACTTTTCCTTAGTCTTTTCTCTTCTGGAAAGCTCTGGATCGTCGACTAAGAAAATGGAAGTCTTGTTCCCACACGGACTCGGTGGCTGCATTGAACCAACTAAAAAGAACGACCTTTATTAGGTAGGGACTTTCGACCCAATTCAACACGGCCACACCCCACACACCGACGACTTGAGCTCTGCAGTCTTTCTCCCTTAATGATAAGACTCGAAAAAAGACTTGCCATTAAAAATAAGTCTCATAAAAGAAAAATAGAGGTCCAGGCGGATTGCTAATGCGTCCAATTGGCTACGATGGGACAACATAAACAATTGGTGAACGACGTCTTGCCATGTTTACTAGTGGCCGGTCATTTGAAATCTGCTCCTTTCATGTTCTTTAGGCTGCGTGTGTAACCAAAATTTTATCTTTTTTTCTAATAAAATACTTTAATATAATCTCTCTCCCATAAAAAATATAAAAAATTACAAAAAATATAAAATATTACCTCTCTCTTCACTTTTTCACGAAACCCGATACCAAAATTTTTACGACACAAACACACTCTTAGAAAAGGATCACTGAATTGTTGTTTAAAAATAAAATAAAACTGAGTCGCTGTCTTCGGAAGGACGAAAGCGAATATGGTTCCGAGGGATGGGATACATCAAGATTAATGATTGTTTTAGGAAACTTTACTTATATCATTTTTAAGGTATCCATTAAAAAGCTCCTGTTTTTCGTTATACACGTTTATGGAGGTTGGATGGGTCATGGGGGCCGTGATGGCATGAACAACCGCCTCGATAATTCCTTGAGACAACAGCTTAAAATGTCTTCTAGCAAAGTTGTATAAAGCCAGGACTGGTTTCTGTAGCTTGCGATGCATAAAAATCATTTGAGCTATTTGTTACTGCAAGACCCAAGAACCCGAGTCTTCCACCTTTGTTTGCTTATGGCAAATTCTCCACCCCATTAAAATGAAGGGATTAGGTATGAGCACTCGTCATGGGGGAAATTATTTCTACTGAGAATATTTACAGACATGTCATTTAGCTAAGCTTTGATGAGAGATTTTGGTGCAGGGTGTCTGAACATCTTTATCAGGTGCAACCAACCAAACATAGGAGGAGGTTTCAAGTGACAAGCACAAGCGGGCAAACCCCATCCACTATATGTTTGAGCCCCACATAATTTTTTATTATTATAATATTTATTAAGTAATTATTTGAGATTAATATTAAAAAGAAAAAAATACACTTTCCACCCACCAATTACTATAGGTTTTACACTTTGCACCATAAACTACCTACTTTGACACATTACACCCTTCAACTATTAATATTAAATACTTTGCACCCTCTATTTGACAATAATACTCTTAATAAATTAAAGAATTGACAACAATATCTTTAATATATGCAAAATAAGTCAATAGTATTATCGTAATTTTAATCTACAAATTTGACATAGGGTGCAAAGTGTCAAAAATTGGTAATTAGAGTGTAATGTATCAAAATAGGTAGTTTATGGTGTAAAGTGTAAAACCTATGGTAGTCTGTGAGTAAAAAATATATTTTTCTATATTAAAAATTTTTTTCTTCACTTTTTCAACTAATTTAATAAAATATCTATATTTATAATATTTCAAAAATTCCAATAACTAGAATTGGAAAAACACCTTTTTGCCCAAGCCCGAGCCGTGAGTACAACCCACAGACGCAAAGCAAATTACCTGCTGATTCTCCGTAAAGAGACCGTTCTCATTTTATCGTTTTTGCCCTGCCCTTTTTACTGTGAAAAGCACGTGTGTCCCACTACACGAGTCCCTGCAGCTAAGGTCGTTGAAATATTTTCACTCTCAGAAACTGCCGGTACACTTCGCACTTCTCTGCGCCTACCATTACATATTTACATATAACCCTCCCTTCATTTTGATACAATTGCATCTTTTCAGAGACTGCTACAAACAAGTGCCACCATGGCAACGCTCTCACGGCGCTCACTGTTTCTCTGCCTCTTCCTCCTCGTCTCCGCATTCTACTCGACAGGTTCGCTATCTTCTCTCCCTCTCTCCCATGCTCAATGGAACTTGGCGTTTTTTCCCCCCCAGTTACGATATATTCGTTTTCTTCCCCTGAAATTTTCGGTTTCTCTGGGAATTCGAGGACTTAATATCAGTGAAGGGAGACCTGGCCTATTAGTATTAGAATGCTCGCTGTGGAACTGGGAACTGAAGCTCAGTTGAGTTTCTCCTAGGCGAAATTCACTTGCCACGAGCATAAGCGGAGGCAGGAAGCTGATTAATGGGGGCAAAAAAAATGGTAAAAAAATAATTTAGTTGAAAAAAAAAAAAAATTTAGGTGTAAAAATTTGTTGTTTTAGAGAGCCAGTTCGCCCCCCTGCCTCCGCCGGTGGCCACAAGGCGTGGCACATAAAGCAAGGTCGTCACACAACCCGAAAACGACCTTAATTTCGCCTTCGCCATCCGCCCACCCAAAGAATTACATACGAACTCGCCCATTAACAGAGACCGACTCGCCCGAGATGAGTCGTTCTCGTGTTCTAACTCACCTCTTTCTCTATCTTTGCTACAGAGTCGCAGCCATTCATCGGCGTCAACTATGGGCAACTTGCCGACAACCTTCCACCTCCGATGGCCACCGCGAACCTCCTCAAGTCCACCACCATTGGGAAAGTCAGGCTCTATGGCGCTGATGCTTCCATCATCAAGGCCCTCGCCAACACCGGCATCGGAATCATTGTCGGTGCCGGAAACGGCGAAATTCCGGGGCTGGCGTCCGATCCCAACTTGGCGACTCAGTGGGTCAACTCGAACGTTCTTCCCTTCTACCCTTCCAGCAACATCACCCTCATCACCATCGGCAACGAGGTCATGACCTCGATGGACCAGGGGCTGATCTCTCAGCTCCTTCCCGCCATGAGGAATGTCCAGAACGCCCTAAGCGCCGTCTCGCTCGGCGGGAAGGTCAGGGTCTCGACGGTTCACTCCATGGCTATATTGTCTCAATCGGATCCGCCCTCGTCCGGGTCGTTCAGTCCCATGTTCCAGGACGCCCTCAGGGGCTTGTTGGAGTTCCAGAGGGACAATGGCTCCCCCTTGGCCATCAATCCTTACCCTTTCTTCGCGTACCAGAGCGATTCCAGGCCAGAAACGCTGGCGTTCTGCCTGTTCCAGCCTAACTCGGGTCGAGTCGACTCAGGATCTGGAATCAAGTACATGAACATGTTCGACGCACAGGTGAGTTTAATGGGCTGGGCCATTGGTCCCATCTCTTGTATTTTTAATGATAATAATTAACAATGTTGACGTGTGAGTAGCTTCCGACGCACGTAGCATTATTATCCATGCACGGCCACGAGTCCACTACAGTGAATTTGGACTTCTAGGGGGATTTGGTCCTCCAAAGTCGTTCTTATTTTGAATTTGCTACAATCGTTTGAATACTGTGAGTCCCACCCATACATTATTTATAGTCAATTTTTCCGCTAATTTTCCATGTTTTAGTGGGTTTGTGTTAGAAAATTTTTGGGTTGTTAAAATTTTTAATATTGGATTTAGTGAAAAAGTGAAGAAAGAGGTAATTTTTTTTATATTTTTTGTAGTGAAAAGTTAGTTGCAAACACAACCTTAAAGAGACTTGTGAACATTGTTAGCTGTTACAAACCAATTATGTTGGGAACCTGACAGAACATACCATTCAACTTTATACAGACTTCCCTTTCTAGTTTGGTTTTATGCGTGCACATGTTTATATCGAAATTATGGGACCGTTAAAAAAAAATTATGGGAGCGTTGAGGTGCACCCTGATGTGACTTTTGTGCTTGGGAACAGACTTGGCCGTCTCAATAATGGAACACAAGTCCTTCCAAGAGTTCAAATTCAATGATTTTACTGGTTGTCGAAGAATGGACTTGTGGGAAAAAGTTATCAAACTTGATGGTTTTTAAAAGATTCCTACCTTTTTTTCTTTTTTCTTTTGCCTTTTTTAATTTGAACTCTGGACTACCCCATGCGACTCTTCAATGGGTTGAGCACAACAATGCCGGTGTCCCAACGATCCCAACTTTAGTTTATGCTATGGATGTTACATATATTGATGGGCTTTATAACCCACCTATGGCCTATCAATAGTTTTAATCTTTTCCCCTTTTCGGTGTTTGATCGAAATCCTTGGTCCTTGAAACCATTGTCTGTTTATCTCACTACTCTGATGATTAATGTACAGGTTGATGCTGTAAGGTCTGCCTTGAATGCGATGGGATTCAAGGACGTTGAGATTTTGGTTGCTGAGACAGGTTGGCCGTACCGTGGGGACAGCAACGAAGTAGGACCCAGTGTTGAGAATGCAAGAGCCTATAATGGGAATTTGATTGCGCACCTTAGATCAATGGTCGGGACTCCTCTGATGCCTGGAAAATCTGTGGAGACTTACATCTTTGCACTGTATGACGAGGATTTAAAACCTGGACCAACCTCTGAACGAGCATTTGGCCTTTTCAAGCCTGATCTTACCATGACCTATGACGTTGGTCTTTCAAAGAGTAGCCAGGTGAGAAAATAAATCGCATCAATTAATTTCTAGAGTCAATTTGATATACTTTATACTGATGAAGCAACTAATTGCAGTTAATTTGAAACTAAGCAGCATGCTATCTATTGTAAGACCATATAAACTGAGAGTCGGGGCAAAATCTAAACCGGTAGAGAGTGCAGATTTTGTTAATTATCAATTTAACTGTGCTTCATGCATTTAAGTGTGGACATGAGTCATGACATTGCTTTAATTTTCGTCTGCACTTATCAGACTCCATCAACTCCCTCAACAACTCCAGCGAAGCCATCACCTAAACCCACAGCAACAGGCTGGTGCGTTCCTAAGGCTGGCGTTCCCGATGCTCAACTGCAGGCAAATCTTGACTATGCTTGTGGCCAAGGCATTGATTGCAGCCCAATCCAACCAGGAGGTGCCTGCTTTGATCCAAACAGTGTATCATCACATGCTGCCTATGCCATGAATCTCTATTACCAATCTACTCAAAAGAATCCATGGAACTGCGATTTCTCACAAACGGCAACTCTCACATCCCAAAATCCTAGTAAGCTTTCTTCCGGTTCTATTTGCATTTATGTCCTCCAATTTTTGTCAGTGATACACATTTACAAGCAAATTATTAAATCCTAAGAGAAGTCATATCGTGGTCCGCATGCATGCATATTGGAACATAGTTGTTTGGAGTGTAGCATGTGCCTTTTTCTTTTTTCTTTTTCTGTTGTTTATTTGTTTCTGTCTCTGACTGTAGGTTACAATGCTTGCGTCTATCCTGGAGGGAGTACCTGAGGCAGTGCGATCTCGATAGGAATTGAGCAAAGAATAACTTTTTGGAACAGTTATCTACAAATTAATCACCATTATACGTAAAATGTTCTGAGTGTGTGACTTTTCCTGGTTCTATATATGATCACCAACTGTAAATGACTCTTACCTTAAAGTTTGAATTCCTAGTATCTTTGATGTAGTTGTCTCTCCCTCTCCCTCTCGAAAAGCATAAAATAAAGTTGTAATAAGTTCACGAGGAAATTTGGGTGACTAAAATTACGAGTCCTATTATAAGTTTGAGATCTATATATGTTTCAAAACCTCCGTAATTTAACTTGTCTATTTTCGAGATAAATGCATGGCGATATGCCAATAACATGTTCTTTCTCTCTTCATTTGGTCTTGACAGTGTGATATGTGTTACGGCATATATTGGCATCACGTGAAGTATAAGTATTAGGGGTATTTTTGTACTTTGTGATGATTCTAGAATATGGAAATGTTGTGCTAATATACCTATTCACCCCCTCTAGGTATTTTCCGCATAGTTGGGTCTAAATCGGTTTGTTCAATATGATTGAAACAATAGCCTCCACTACTCCTTCCACACTTCACCATTAATATCTAAAACCATCCGGTGAAACTCTTAGGCAGAAGAACATTCAGTGTGTTTCTGCTAGTGGCTTTTTGTTTCTTACATGAATAATGCACCATTCGTGGAGTTATAATTGCTTGGTCTGAAGCGACAATGAAAGCTTCTGCGAAATGTGTAGCATTCGATCTGACAAGCTTGATGGTCTCTATCTCTCCCCCCATCTTCTCTTTGGTGAGTGGCCCGCGTGTTTTATGCGGGTGGCACTTGGGCAGGGACAGAACAAGAGGGATTGGTGACACAGACAACAGATAATAGATCATCACTGATATTTACAGAGCTCGAGCTTCCAATTTCGACTTAGACTCTGTATAAATAATTTGCGCTTGCAACTCGGGAGGGACTTGATCTCTTACACATACTCCAATATACAAAACTGACCAAACCCATTGATAAGACGGTAAAACTTAACGAGAGGGCTGGCTCGTCCTATTGAAGCAATTCACCTTCAGCGAGGCGCCTTTGACGACTTAAGGAGACCGAGAAGGAAGGCATTTCGTTCTCCACGGAGTTTTTAGATTTAAGTTTCATAATGCATAATATGGTATCACTGATCAGTCATCCGTTGTCGTCCAGCGGTTAGGATATCTGGCTTTCACCCAGGAGACCCGGGTTCGATTCCCGGCAACGGAATGTTTTAATTTTTTTTGCTGTTTTCCCAATCTAACAGGTATTAAGCCGTGGTTTGAATATGTCCTCCTAAGTCCAAGACTTTTAGGCTATGTTTGTTTCATGTCTCAAGAGATTTTCAAAATGTTTTCTACTCACTTTTTCATCAATTTCAATACCTTTTCACCTATCCCAATAACTTTTTACAAATTTCAATAACTTTTAACATACTTTTCACCAATCCCAAGAGAATTTACACTACTTTCAAAAAAATAAAAACATAAAAACATATCTCAAGACTTAAACCAAACATAGCTTTAAGTTCCTGAAAATTTTGGCTTCTCACTCTTGTTAAAAATATTGCTGACCGGCTCTTCCAATATTGACCAGCTGACATTGCATCTGGATTTACACAGCCAAGAGATAAAGCGCTGTTTTCCCAATCTAACAGATATTAAGCCGTGGTTTGAATATGTCCTCCTAAGACTTTTAAGTTCCTATGAAAATTTTGGCTTCTCAGTCTTGTTAAAAATATTGCTGACCGGCTCTTCCAATATCGACCAGCTGACATTGCATCTGGATTCACATAGCCAAGAGATAAAGCGCGTGGAATCTAGCAATGTATGACCTCCTCCAAGGACGGACATTGTTACATGTCTTAGGAGAACTTACCCCCAAAAGCTAGGAGTCTAAGGCATATAAGCCCTACATTGACATCTCATACTACTAATGTGAGACAGATTCTATACTCCCCAAATGGTTCATAACATTCCGCTACTCTCCGCAGCCCCGACGCTCACGCGGGCTGGCTGTGCACTAAGTTTTTTCCTAGTCCCGGACTAACACTGCAATACCGGCGTCACCCCCCGCGCCGCACACGATTGCAACTGTAGGCTCTGATACCATTTGTTACATGCCTTAGGAGAACTCATCCCCAAAAGCTAACTCAAGACGGAAGGGAGCCTAAGACATATAAACCCCACATTGACATCTCATACTACCAATGTGGGACGGATTCCATACTTCCCAAATGGTCTATAACAGACATAGGTGGCTTTGTCAAATCTCAAATCCCATTTTGTCTGCGTTATCAAGAAATTTTAATCGTCTACCAAAGTGGAACATCCTCTTTGAGGAACCAATCAGAAATGTAATAGGAAAGGTCCGAACCAATGTCCGTAGTACCTCAGTAGCTTATCAGATCGACTAGTTTGCTACTCGCATGATTGTTGAGGAAACATGGCTTCTTCAACAACCGCAGTAAAAAATTTGTATTGCTTCCCATAAACTGAGGAAAGGAGGACTAGGACCCCAACCCAAAATCCCAAATATCACCTAACGCCTTCTGGTGACACCGTGTCCAGTACCCAAGTGGCGAACACGTCTATGTCTATATCACACGACATGAGGAGCCAAGTGGGCCCGGCGGAATTACAACAGTCAGCTCCTCCTGCCATCTGAGAATCGATCGGACTGCATCAACTGTGTGTACTAATCTCCTCACCTTCACAGACCCCTCCAAGTTTCCAACGCACTTAATGCTCTTTCTTAGTGGTAAGTCTCCCACGGTTTTTCTCTTACCCTATCGAAACACTATTCTCGCTGCGATTCACTCACGAAATTTTGTACTCCAGTGACCGGACTCTAGGGCTCTAACGCTCAAAACCAAAATGGACCTTCTGAGTTAGTTTTTTTGTTTTGTTTTTTCTAGATGACCTTCTGAGTTAGTTAGTTGAAACTTTTGTTGTTGAAAGAATGTCCGTTGCGGAGCTCAAAGAGCGCCACGCGGCGGCCACGGAGACGGTGAACGCTCTCAGAGAGCGCCTCAAGCAGAAGCGGCTTTCGCTGCTCGACACTGATGGCACGTGGATTTTGGAATTTTTTTGTTTCATTTTTGTATTATGGGGTTCGAATAATTGTTGTTCGGTATTTCTTAGATCTGTCTTGTTTTGGTGGCGAATTGTGCAGTTGCGGGGTACGCAAGGTCGCAGGGTCGGACTCCGGTCAGCTTCGGACCTACGGATCTGGTCTGCTGTAGAACTCTGCTGGGCCATACGGGCAAGGTATTCATATGCATATGCTTACAAGCTTTCTGTTTTTTTGTCTTATTATTTTGGAACTTTTATTTTGCTGAAAGTGAAGAGTAGGTTTACCAAAAGGAGTTTTCCCAAATTAGGGAATTGTGTCGGAAGTCCTGGATGAATTGGGTAAATACATGGAAATTAAAAGCTTCGTTAAAGTAAGGGCAACGATATTAGGTCATAATATGAAAGTTTAATTGCTATAACTTATTTGGTGGAACTTGTAGTTTCTAAGTGCTAGGGGAATGAAAAGAAGTGGTAAAAAAAATGACATATAGTGCCAGGTCATAGATAGAAAATCGGTATCATACTTGTATACTTATATTCTCCATGTTTGTGAATTAGAGTCCGTAAAATTGTGGCCAGCACTCATTGTTAGATATTGATAGGGGCTGCTGGCACTAAAGTCCCACAATTCTAGATGGAGGAGCAATACATATGTGTTTCCTTGCTTAACATTTTAATTTTTATTTGTATGCCTTTGGTGCTTATTATTTTACTTTCATATCCTTCCTGGATTAGGTGATCAGTTGGAAATAAATTAGCAACCCTTGGGAAGGATAAGAATATAGATCCTCAGAGCCTGGGCTCAAATGTAGTAAAGCATAATGTCCACCCTCAAGGCTGCAGATTAAGAAATAGCTTTATCTGTTCTTATGCAATCTCTGGTACTCCCTTTCTTTGTAGGAGGACTTAGTGTTCTGCTATTGGCTTATGGTTCATGATTGTTTGTCTGGTTACAAACTGCTACCATAATTTTTATTGCTAATAACTTTTCCCTAATATCTGGTTAAGTTGTACTGGTCTTTCTGAAATCTACTAAAAAACGTATATTTCACCTGTCATATTTCTGTCGCTGTGATGCCACTTCAAGAAAATGGGGTTAAATACAATTTATTACCATAAATGTTTTGCAGGTTTATTCATTAGATTGGACTCAGGAAAAAAATCGAATTGTCAGTGCATCTCAAGATGGTCGCTTGATAGTGTGGAATGCTTTAACAAGCCAGAAGACTCATGCTATCAAGCTACCTTGTGCGTGGGTCATGACTTGTGCTTTCTCGCCGACTGGTCAGTCTGTTGCGTGTGGTGGTCTTGATAGTGTCTGCTCCATCTTTAATCTGAATTCCCCCACGGACAAGGATGGGAATTCACCAGTGTCAAAAATGCTTAGCGGGCATAAGGGTTATGTGTCTTCCTGTCAATACGTTCCAGATGAGGATACTCACCTGATCACCAGTTCTGGTGATCAAACATGTGTTTTGTGGGATATTACTACGGGCCTCAGAACTTCGGTTTTCGGTGGCGAATTTCAGTCTGGACACACTGCTGATGTACTAAGGTATATGGGATCTTGAAACTGCAGTTAAGCTAATTTGTGCTCTCATCCTTTTCTAGAAGGAGAGTGCAATCTGTATCTAATGTCTATCTTCTAAAGCTTTGAAAGTTGATGAATCTGCATAAGCTGATTGTTTTGCAAATCGAACTTGAGTGGAACGCGTTTCTTGTCAAGTGAATTTACTATGTGATTATTTTATACTTGATTAGTGAGATCTCTTGGCAGCATTTTTCTAGGCTGGTAATAGATAGTTCGCACTATTTTGGGACTGCTTGCATTTATTGCTTGTGAAGAGAGATAACTGTAAGCTGCAGAATCCGCATTGGAGGCTAGTTTCATTTATCCTTAATTTATACTTTGATATTTTATCAGTTTGCATTTGAATGTGAGGATTTAAAATCTCACAGGACTTGAATAGCAAATTTGTAATGTAAATTGTTCAATATGACTCTCAACAACATGTGATGGTTTGGAGTTATATAATAAGGGGGGGAGGGGGGGGGGGTGAAGAGAGGTTAGTTTCCATAACTGACTTGTTTTATTTAACGAAATAACATCTTTAACCCGACCATTCAGAAATTTCATATTGGTATTCTCTTCAACTGAATCCCATGAATACATAAACTTGGTCTTTTCATTTATCAGTCAAGCCATTTGAACTAAAAAATCCAAATCATTCTTTCAATGCTTCCCTCCATACGAACTGTTGGTGAATTCTCACATGGCTAACTGTATGATGGAAATTATGACCCCCACATCTGCTAATACCACTGGGAATATCTTCCTTTAATCTTTTCATAGGAATACAATACTGCATCCATATCTTTATGTTTTGTCCAAGCGGTGGGTAAGTTTGTGAACCTGACTAAAAGACTTTATTGTTCAAGGCTTGCCAATGGTCCTTGGTACAAAGTTAAATCTCCTTCCAAATACCCAAAAAGGGGAGGTTTACTCCCTTATGTGTGGAATATCAATGCGTGTTTGCATACCAAAATGTGCCTGACGTTGTTGTTTTTTGGCTTTCTCAGTGTTTCAATTAATGGGTCAAACTCAAGAATGTTTGTATCTGGTTCCTGTGATGCAACTGCCCGTTTGTGGGACACTCGTGTAGCAAGTCGAGCAGTTCGTACATTCCATGGACATGAGGGGGATGTTAACACCGTGAGATTCTTTCCAGATGGACATAGATTTGGAACTGGTTCAGTTGACGGAACTTGTAGGTTATTTGATATCAGAACTGGGCACCAACTCCAAGCATACTATCAGCAGCATGGGGATAATGATGTCCCACATGTGACCTCCATTGCATTCTCCATATCAGGAAGACTTCTCGTTGCTGGGTACTCAAATGGAGATTGTTTTGTGTGGGACACATTATTGGCCAAGGTACTTTGTACATCTTTTAGTGCTGAAAAGGTGCTTTTAGTTCCATGTCACTGGGCTCGCATTTTCCCGTAGGTATTTTTTTAATGGTTGCAGGGAATGGAGGTTCTGATTTTGCAAATTTTGCCCATCAATCATAACTAGATCTTCTAGACCATGCATCATTTTCTCTTATCCCCAGAATTGAAGCACGCATGTTCATGAGTGTGTAAATCAAATGGATCTTGTGGAAGAGAATGTTAGTAGCTGAAATTGGTGCTGATCACTTGTTTTGTGGTAGGTGGTTTTGAATTTGGGATCTCTCCAAAATTCACATGAGGGCAGGATTAGCTGTTTGAGTTTGTCAGCTGATGGAAGTGCCTTGTGTACAGGAAGTTGGGATACAAACCTAAAGGTTAGTGATTTTATTTTGGGCTCTACATGCAGGAGTAACTCAATTTTTTGAAGGGTTGTATACTTTTTAGTTAGCTTAGTCATTGGAGTTTTCATTTACTCCTATTCGCTTGGGTTAAAATTTTTCCTTTTCAAAAGTAAGTCTTCTTGGCTGCGGGGAAGTAAAATCTGATCGTTTCCTTGTTCTCACTGCCAGATATGGGCTTTTGGAGGGCATAGGAGGGTCGTTTGATCCATTGGAAGAGAAAAGGCTGACTTCCGATTTTGGCATGCCTCAGGCCCATGGTTCTCATAGCATTTGTATAGCAATTCATCTTTGGTAAAATGCTGTGTATCCCTAGTATGTTACTAGGGTCTTGAGAAACTGTAAGCCGGTAAATGTTGTTGCTCTATTAAGAAAACTGACAATCAGATCATTGGAGAAAATGAAAAATATTTACTCTAGAACTTGAACTGGAGGGACTCTGTTTTTATGTGGGTGCTGCGTATGTCCCTGATTATTGTTTTGCTTCCTTCTCAATGATCCAGGTGCACCCTGCTCATTCGGCTACAAAAAACAAATGTTATGTCGTGTTCATTCAGTCCTTTAATTCTCTCTCTCTCTCTCCGGATGCTAGGCAGTCAAGTATGAGATAGGTCCGGGTTGTCCGCTTTTATTTGAATTTATTTGGATGTGATCATAATAGCATTTTACCTAGATAGATTTCCAGCATGGGGGCAAAGGGGGAATCTGTTAGGCGTTCGTTCAAGATTAGTCGAGCCATAATTTGGTCTGAATCTCAAATTATGAAATCTTGGTCAATTTTGCCCACCTGATAATTCCTAATATAAAATATCGGGATGGAGATACAAGTATGATCCTGTGTATTCCGGATCCTATCAGGAAACTCCAAACATGTTTCAGGGTCTAAATCAAAAGGAGAAACATGATTGCCATTAGGATAGTCTAGCATAAATATTACTCGGTAGAAACATGTTCGATACATATCACTCGGGATTAATACATTGGAACATAATGTTAATACGGATTGCATTAAACCACAAATTTTGATTATACCAATTACCAACAGGCATAAACCACTTGCACAAATTTTCTTGCTAGAGATAGCAAGCTAAAGACAAGAATGAATCCATTCTGAGTACTCGGATTGAATACACCTTCAAACAATGTAGTATTACATGCAAAAATTAATGAAGACTGCCCTCAAAATTCATCTCACATACAGGAGGATAATTATCCGATGAGACTGACACATGCTAGTATAAAACAGATGGACAGGCAAATACCCAAACAAGTGCAAGTGATTTGCGCAGCAAGCGTAAATCCCAAACCTTGCGTTTTCCTTTTTGGCAATTCTTCTCTACAAGTATATCTTGTTTGCGGCATCCACGTTGATTACGAATGAAAATTGTGAAGAGTCAGGTGAAGCATTCTAATCTAGCCGCTTGCCACAATCTCGTGGATGGCATCACTGACACTCTCATCCTCAGATCTGACAGCCAGTTTCATTGCAACATCTTTTGGGCCATCAATTCCGAAGGCTATGCGTACAAGAACCCTCACATTGCCCATATAGACACCAGATAATAGACAAGTGTGTGATCTCGAATTGCTTGGGACAACCTCGGTGCCCTGGACAAACCCACGAAAAAAAATGAAAAGATTATCATAAAAGCATCTGACGTGATTGCAGTTAATAAATCTCAAGATCATAATAATATGCTCTGAGTACATAATTTTTTCTTTATTAACAAACATACTTGCACACCAACAAAATGCAGGAGAATTAAAGGGAAGAAAGATGCGGGAACTAAAACCTCTCCTTATCATTATGACGCCACCATGGCAAAGTTCTGCATTGCCAGGAAGTACTAGTCCAAAAACTGGCAAACTAATTAAAGCTGGCTGACCTATTAAATTTTTAAACTAAACAAATGCCAGTTAAATCTGGATGGCCATTAAATCTCTTTTCTTTGCTTATCAGACAGATAAGTTTCAGCTCTTTAATCAGTCTCCTATTTTTGATGCAGTAAAGAAAAATGAATACATCTCCATACTTTTAAACTATCCCAACCATCAGCAGATGATTACACAAGAACAAAATCTCAATGATTTACATACCTCACAGGGCTGCATGCCGAGAAGGTTAATCACAGCACTTACAGCAGCCGCCAAGCTCTCCCTCGGGCCAAGGCCATATTCATCTACCCGCTCACAATCTGCACCCATGCTTTCCCATGCATTTCTGAAATTTGAGACCCCCACTTTCAGCATGTAATCAGCTGCTACAACCTCCAAGTCCTCTAGCTGATATTCATCTTCAACACCGTCCTCCTCTGCCTCACCAGTGGATGGATCAACCTGGTAGAATCCTCAATTGTGTAAGATATGAAAACCAAGCAGGATATCTTGATGACTGACATAAATCAACAGGTAATCCTTTTCCTCCAGACATGCTTTGAAGTCATTCCTTTTTATCTGAACATGCAGTGTACTTTGTGTGAGGCCGGTTATTGTATTGAGTGGACGGGTGAGATTAGAAGTTGAGTAATCTAATGGCTGAAAAAATGACGTGTCCACTCACACACTCACACAATAACCTCAGTCACACAATAACTTTTGCCTACTTTGTGTTTCTATTCTGAAGAAATCTTTAAGAAATGTATGAATGAAAACCTCCAATAATATACAAGTGGCCATGTTTTGAATTGACAGAAGTCAGATACTGAGCATAGAGATCAACAGAAACAGTAGCTAGGAGTCCATAATGATAAAATTGTAGAACTAGAATGAATGTCAGGTTATTTGGCAAGGAAAAATGAAGGGATTGCCTTCTATGTTTTGACCTCATTGAAATAATATATAGAGACCATAAATCAAATAAGTATCTTCATAACTTCTATACCACCAATATAACTAAGTCCAATATAAAATTGCCACATAGAAACGACCAGTCAATTTGAGAGCAATCAATCATTTTTTTAAGCACTACAGAATGAAACAGAAGAGAGAGAGAACTGAGCATTTTCATGATGTAATGGAAGTAATTGTACCTCTTTAACAGTAAACCTCAACATGTTCGAAAATTTTCCTACTGCTGGGACTCCTTCAGACTTCTCAAATGCCACGAAGATCTGTCCAGGTGTATCATATGGGAGAGATCTGACTGGCTTGGATACCACCTGAGAGAATTCCTCTGCTTCTGAAGCCTCCACAATTACAGTGACCTGGTAGGAAGCATAAAAATATTATAAAGGCATTCCCAAGTAGGATTGGTAACATGAACTTCTGCTTTCAATATCACAGGCCTTACATGTTCTAGTAATTGCTCAGGAATTGTATTGGTGCAGTTGTACTGGAACGCAACGTGACTATCAAAAATATGCTTAACAACATTCACTGAGTACTCTGTTTCTGCTTCTGTCAGCTCCACAGGTGCTGAAGACTGGTAAGAAAAATCGAAGAACAAGACCCAAATCAGGATCTCTGGAAGACAAATCGGAAAGTATTGCTAAAGAAACTCTGATTGTAATACCTTGAAAAGCTTCCCGAAGTCTACAAACTCTGGAATAGAGGAAAGCAGCTTTTCATAAGCATCAACAGTGGTAGCCAGGGCAGTCGGTAAAGCAGCCAACCCAGAAGGCTTTTTACTTGGGCCTTTCTTTTCTGCTAGTGGCTGAGCCTTGATCTCTCTGGGCACAGAGTTAATGTCAAAAGGTTCCTCTGAAGGCTCCTGAATCCATATTAAACACATTAGACAGTGACCTTATCAGAACAGAAGGCAAAAACCATCTGGAGAAGACGTACATAATTTTTCAAACTTGTCTCCAAGTTGACAAGTGGGAGGTCCAGTGATCCAAAGAGGAAGTCCTTCACATCTTTGTCCGTTTCAACAACAGAACCATCACCACCAAGTGTATTCAGATACAGTGTTGCCCTATCACGAACCTGCAGAAAAATCAGAAACCACAGCCACTTGATAAAAGTTATAAAATGGTCAAAGTAACACAAGGTGAAAAAAAACGAAACTTCATTTATTGATATGTTGAAAAGGAAGAAGTTGAAATAAAAATAACTTCGTTCATCTCAAAAGGCAAAAAAAAAGGGAAAAGAGCATGACAGATAAATCACCTATGTTAAAAAAAAAAGCATGAACATTCATGCATAAGTATTGGAAAATGCTCCCAATATAGCAAAACTAGGGTACATGTTAGAGAGGACAACAATATAGCAAAGCTAGGAACTCAAAATATATTAAAAAAACTAACCTCATCATCACTGTCAAAAAGACATCGTCTCAACAGAACAAATATGCGGGGCTGAAGCAGAGATGAAAATAATTATTTCAAACCTATATCAGTAACAGTCCTGCCAATATAACTTGTTCATGAGCAAAAGTAAGGGTGAATAATACCTTCAATGAATCAACCATAGCACCAAACTTTGCCAATGTGCTCACAGCACTGGACCGGACAGTGGCATTTTCGAGATGTACTCGGTTGTATATGTAGCGTATATATTTGCTAGGATCTGAGGTTTTTGGCCCTTCAATCCCCAGGAAGTGGAGAATCTATTAAATTAGAGAACAAAAGAGTTTTACTAAGTTAAGAGGAAGAAAAAAGGAAAAGTTAAGAGACGCTTGTGCAGCAGATGAAAAATTGGAGTAAAATGCCACCTGTGTGGAAAGATAGGTGAATTCACAATCTTCAATAAATTCACAGAGATGAAGCAACCCACTCTCCTTTGCTTCTGGGATATCTCTAATGAGGATGACAATTGAATCTATGATTGCCTTTTTGTACTCAAATCCTCCTTCTTCTCTGAGAATATTGCTCAGGAAGTTCATCCTTGAAAAACAAAAGTGAAAACAAAGAGTCTGTGTTACTGCACAAAGAGTACTGAGAACGAAATGTCCAAAGCAGCAACGAGTCAAATAAAACCCAAACTTCTGAAAAGTGAAATGAAGCCTGTAAGAAATCACTCACAGAGATCTGTACTTCAATGGAAACTTCAAACACAAGGATCTTATGGCTTCCACTACAACAATTTTGAACTCATCAGCAATATCGGACATGAAATTTGTTATCTGCTTCATGAGGCGATCCACACTTGATTCATTTCCTGTCTTCAGAAGAGTGGTGATGGCAAGTGTGGCAATACTCCTGTTCTGATCAGATATTAAACTCTCCATATCAATGTTGCAGTTAGTGACAGCCATTGGATGTGTCATTGCAACCTGCAAAAATTCTTAAGTCATACTAACATATCTTGGAAAGGGATCCAACAGGTTTGACACCATATAAATGTGATAAACATGATGAGATAAGGCCAGTATGTTTCATTCCCCCCCCCCCCCCCCCCCAAAAAAAAATAGGAATTATGAAGTTGAGATTTCAAAATAACACAATCACATATCTCTTCAAGTAGATTAATATCAGGATGGAACCTAAAGTATCTTTTTTATACGTATTATGCCATCTAGAAAACCACACAGGAACCCCCCCTTTTTCTCAAATGCAGTAAGTCAATTCTTTAGCAGTCAGTCCACTGATGAAAATAAGGAAACAGCACGATAGTAAAGTGCAGAAACAGAGAAAAATGGTTAACCTTGTTCAAAGTACGGACAGCAGCAAATCTTAACACTGGCTTGGAAGAGCTCAAAAAGAGCTGAAGAACAGTAATCGCTGGAGTCAGTTCTCTAGTTGTGACACCACTAAGCTCAGTGATTGCTCTGGCAGCCTCAAAAATCACCATTTCTGCCTTGTGGCGTAAACAACCCTCGAGAAAATCATAAAAAGGACGGTCCCCTGCTTGTGTGCTTGCGGCTGACTCACGGATGACCTGCAAGCAGAATACTTTATTGAGGAAACACTAAAGGTGCCCTCTGCAGTGAACAAGTGATGGAGCAGATATACACCTGACTTGTATAACGAATCAAAAGGCATTGGGCCAAAGGAGAGCGAACAGTTCCCCTCGTCAAGCTGGTAACCAACTTGCTTACAGCTAGTCGATCATTTTGCCTTATCTGCAAGTTTGAATGGCTATCAACACCTTTTGATCTCTAAACGAAATTCTCAATATATTGATTAAATGAAAGATGTTGGCCCTCAAAGGTCAGAAATGATGATAATGAACAACTCCATGCTGATATTGCCCAAAGACAACAGTGAAAAGAGAAGCTTACACAACTTGCACACATCTGCTCTATGCATGTGCAAACGAATAGGCTAAAAGATGTCATGCTGTCCGACCATTCATCAATTGATTCAAACTCCGATGAATAAAAAAGTTAATAGAGAAAAGGAATGATCCAGGAAAAGAGGAAGTATACAATATACAATCTCTTACAATTAACCATTTACTAGTAAAGCACGTTGCTCAGGTGACAATCACGCTATCAAATCATTGAACATTTGATGTTAATCTACCAACCTGCTCACGACCTCCATAGAACATGGGGTACATATAGAAGAAATAATCCACTATACCTGATGAAGCAAACCCAGTGCATGAAACTGTACAAGGGCCGCCCTTGATTGAACAGCTTCCTGGACCTCATTACTCCACCTCTTCACAATCTCTGGATTTGTCTGTCAAAAAGGAAATTTAGAGGATAATGTAGGACAAAAGAATATTCATATAAAACTGATTTTTGATAAGAAAGAACGACGTGAACATACCTGGAGCAAATGAATCCCACTAACCAAGGCTGCACTTGCAACAACTGGATTCTTGTCAACAATTGCTTGCTTCAAGTAACGCTCAATTTGGGTCAGAAGTGTTCCTTCTGTTATCCGACACAGCACACGAATAGCATTTGCCCGATACATGTCAGTCTTGCTAGTCATGTCCTTCATGAGGGAGCTTGTCACGATAATAACCTGTTTACAGAAATGATAAAACCATTCAGCACCTATTGATGAACCAACAAGGGTCTAAGATAAAGAAATTAAATCCATGAGGGAAAGTGACCTCGTCCGCAGAAGGAGAAAGCTCCTTTATTATCAAATACACCATTCTCCTTAACCCTATATCTCTTGACTGGAAAAGTTTAGTCACGGAAAAGAAGACTTCGGTGGCTTCAGTCTGAACATTTATGCAAAAATGCATTGTCAATAAAGGAAAACCAAGCAATAAGATAACCCTACAAGTTTTATCCATATATCTTGCACAGAATCAAAATTTCAGGGAAAACATAGGAATGGCCAACGTGTTAAAGAAGCATGGATCTTCAAAGGAATGTGAACCCAGAACCAATCGCAAAGAAAGAAATGTGACCTTTGTGAATGTCTCCCCCTGATTAAGTAGGTACAAGAGCTTTGTAATAACCTGAAATGATGAGAAATAAAACACATTAAGAATCATTTCCCGAGGAACAAAGGAGTAATTGAACGATATGCAGAGTTAGAATTCGGCCATGCAAAGGAAAAACCTGAGAGCATCTCCTAGGATCTAGCTGAGGGTCATTGAAAACCCTAGCTTCCTGTAGAACGGCACCCTTCTCAATCCCCAGAAAAGGAGAGTAATCCGCTGTAAACCAATGTAATTCACCATTAACATGAATGGTCCCTATCTGAGCTAGTAATTTAAAACAACTCACGCAGTTCAGATTGAATCCCACCACACGGAAATTGAAGCTCCAAGATCTAAATTACTAAGCCATCAGTTTCGAAGTGAAGCAAAATAAAATCAGATTTGATAATTTGACGATGCACATCATCATTTAAGCGCAGGGAGAAATGCAGCCTAAATCCGAAATCTAAAACAAAACGGAGGTAATCAGATCAACGAAGACGAAGCCAGATCGACGAATACTACGCGCCAAACCAATATTCCTTTCATAGTTTAATTACAAATATCACAAAACGCATTGATGATTGAGATGAAATGACAATGCACGAACAGATCTGGAACGTAAATGACCGATCTAATAGTTGTAACATAAAGAATCCAGAATTCAAAGGGAAGCAGTTTTGAAAGTAAACAAGAAGACATATAAAGGTGATTTTCAGTTGGGGAAGAACATGGATTTGAAACAGTGCACGAAATACCTTCGTCGTCGCGATCATCGTCCTTCTTCACTAGTGGTTGCGCCATCGCTCAATATGACGAATCTCCGAGATCTAAGCGGAGCACAAGGAGCTCCTATCTCTCTCTTTCTCTCTGTATGTGTGAGAGCGCACTGATAGTCCGATACAAGTTTTTGAGGCGGGATCGGAGGTGAACAGGAAGATGATGTTGTCTAGCAGTTAAGCAGGGATAAACGCTTGGGCAAGGATCCCGTGCGGGCGGAATATATATAACACATCCAGTGTATTATGGGGTGCTTTTCCCATACAAAATTTTATAAAATTTTATCCCCTTTCACGATAAAATATTATAATATAATCTCTTCCTCCCATCAAATCATAACTTTCACTACAAAAAATATAAAAAATTATCTCTTCACTTTTTTCACTAAACCCAATACCTAAAATTTTAACAACATAACAATTTTATAACACGAACCCACCAATAGTGCCTTGATGCTGGAACTGTGCCACGACCACCTCATGAATTCGAGTTGAATTTCAGAATTACCCCTCTGCTCATCCAAGGTCTAACCAGACTGGTAAGGGCGTAAAAAATATTTCCTAGGTGGAATGACTTTATGAATTCGAGTTGGTCATTTAGTAGACGCATTTCGTTCTTAAGCCTGAAAATCTCTCGTTTATGAAAAAAGAAAATAACAAGGGTTGTTGACGACTGGTATTTCCACCTTGAAAGTGTATAGGTTCTCAAATTATGGAATTATTTAATGTCATTTAAAGATTTAAATTATTAATTTTGTTAAATTATAAACTATCAAAATCTATCATTTTGTGCATTTTAATTTGATCCTATAATTGAAATGAGCAAAAAATGCTTCAGGTAGCCACATAAAATCCTTGACACAATTTAACAGTACCCGTCACTTCTTTACCATCTTAATTTTACAGTAGAAGAAAAGGGTTCCAAAATCTTCCGATTCTTTACCATCTGAATTTTGTATGATTCCTCGGCAATCAGTACCCTTACAGTACTAGTTCGCTAATTGCTGAAAGAAAATTGCTTCTATTGTTTCAAACATAGATTCACCAAAACAGACAGCTTTTTATACGAGCATCATTACCCACCACAGATTCATTAATCACCCCCCTCGAATCCCAAAAGCAGCAAACTATTAATCCATCAATGAACAACGATCCTGTTAGCTAAGAAAACTTGACAGTATACTTAAACTCGACAACCTAGACAACAGCATTCAGCAGGTCAGCATCAGCCATCAGCCGATCGATCGATGGACATATATATTTAATGGCGAGTCCTGAGTCCTATATCAGTATATTGTCACGAGAAGTGCTGAGGTAAGGGGAATCCAACGTCCATTTAATTTCTGATCGACAATCTAGCTAGACTCAAAGTCGAAGTTAAGACTTTGCTTTGTGACCAGGCGATGGCTGCCGGCTCGTCGTCCTTGGCATGATCTCCTGGGAATCACTGCTGCTTGAAGAGGAAGGGTCTAGCCCATACTCGCTCGTTGCTCCAAATTCGCTACTTACGTAATCGTTGCCTCCCGATGCAATCTTCCTGAACTTCTTCATGTCAGCGCTGTATGAGCTGGCCGCGTCAAACTCAGCACTACTAGACCCAAAGTTCGAACTTTGGCTAGGGGCTTCCCCCTTGTTTAAGTCGTCCAATGAGACGTTACCTTCCAGGGCACGTACAATCTGTTCCATAGAATATAGTTCACCAATCTCATTCCTCTCTCTCTCTCTATATATGACTTAATTTAAAACTATCTAACGTTAATTAGTATTAACCTCGCTCATTTTAGGCCGCAATCTTGCAGAGTGCCTTATGCTTGCAGCAGCACATGCCACCATGCGTGCCATCTCTTGCGGGACAAAATTGCTCTCCAAACGTGGATCAGCCAGCTCATCATAGTTCCCCTCGTCCATTGCGCGCTCGCAAAGAGGTCTAGCCTGTTGATTCATTAACCAATCATTAATTAAGATTTTCCATTGACAGTATACGTTGGATATATAAAAAAAGCCGCGTAGTGCAATTCAATGTGTGTGTGTGGGGGGGGGGGGGGGGGAGCGTCCGAACCCAGTCTACTAAGCAGTCCTCCAAGTGACCACCAGAGCGATGCACAGGATGCCGTCCAGTTATTAGTTCCAAAAGCATAACACCATACGAGAAAACATCAGATTTCTCAGTGAGCTTGCCGCTTGATGCATACTCGGGAGCCAAGTACCTGCATTTGTAGTCAAATCAACATTATGCATATATAGAACTCGTTCCAGTACTGAGGTTGGGTTTGGGACTACTGACAATCAAAATCCCAGAAAATACTTTTCAGAATGAATGGAAATGAAAGTTTATTCAAAACAATCAATTCTGTCAAGATTTTGCTTATATAAATAGCACGAAGGGGAACTTCGAAATTCTTATTACCCAATTGTTCCCATGATGCGAGTAGACACATGAGTGAAGTTGTCCTGCTTTAGCTTTGCCAACCCAAAATCAGCCACCTGAGTTAATTAGTCATATTCAACTAATTACACCAATCAGCTGATGATAAAAAAAAGTAACAGCTGCAATCATGAAATCAATAAATAGTGCTCAATTAACAGATACATTAATCATTATTTTAGGGATTTTTGCCTTTATTTTTCTCCTTGCAGGCTGTGCACGAAACGATATTTCACGTACCTTCGCTACATAACTGTAGTCAAGCAGAATGTTCGCAGCTTTAATGTCCCGGTGAATGATGCGAGGGTGACCTACAATATCAAACAGATCGATCGATGAGAGAGAGAGAGAGAGAGAGAGAGAGAGAGAGAGAGAGAGAGACAGAGACAGAGAGAGACCTGAGGGAGAAAGAGAGATATTGATGGAAAAATCACTTACAATCTTCGTGCAGGTAAGCGAGCCCTTTGGCTGATCCCATTGCGATTTTGAGTCTAGTGGCCCAGTCCATGGTCGGGCGATCCTTTCCTACAGATTATTCCATATATAGTGCACATTGTACTTATTACTTACAATGATTAAAACGAGTATATATGATGCATAAAGCCAAATGAGTAACATGGGACTGAAACATATACCATGAAGGTGGTATTCTAGGGTTTTTATTGGGAACATATTCATAAACCAGAAGCTTTCTGCCTCCTTCAATGCAATGCCCAGCAAGTGACACAAGGTGGCGATGATGGACACGGCTAATGATCTCAACCTCGGCCCGAAACTCGCGCTCTCCTTGCCCGCTATCCGATTTGAGACTCTTCACCGCAATTTCGATCCCGTTCATCACCCCTTTATGTACGTAGCCGAAACCTCCCTGACCCAATAGGTTAGCCTGGGAGAAGCCGCCGGTTGCAGCCGCTAGTTGATCATAGGTGTAGGTACTGCTCTTGCTGAATCCAAGAGCCACGCAAGGGTGTGGGGGTGGCAAGGCAGGACCATGGGAGCCGGAGAAGTCGGAGCTGAAGTCACTACTAACATTCATGGGGAATGATGGCGGCGGTGGAGGCTGCGCTTGCCAAGCTCCGTAGCCCCCAGCAGGAGGTGGAGGTTGAATGTTTACAACGTGGTCGCTCGGTAATTGGGTGCTGTTTTTCCATCTCGAGTCGTAATACTCGCCACCTGCACATGACGTGAAGGTGTATATATTCTTAACGGGACTCTTTGATATGAAATTGTCAAAACTTGAAGTCTTTATTAAGAATTCCATGTAGTTTCTACACGTAACACATTACTCCAAACCAATTAACTAAAAAAAAGTGAGATAAGACGTAATTAATGCGTTAAGCGATTATTTTCCTTTTTTCCTTTTCCACCTAAAGGGGAAAAAATAAGAGAAACGGCTACACAAGAGGAATATACTCGTATCCTATTTAACACAACCATTCCAAGGTATTGTGGTAGAGGAGTACTGTGAAATAATCAATCATTTGTATAAAGCCAAAAAAGAAATAATCGATATTTGCTCCATATCTATAGAAATGCTAGTTCAAAATTTCGTTTGTCATGTGTATGCATGGAACTTCGAGTTTTTGTATCTAGTGACAATTTTGTTCATTGAGATTTATAATTTACGGAAATCTCATTTTACGACTAACAACAATTAATTACAATCTTTAGTCTTAAGAATTGACAATTTCCATCCTGACCATGCAAATAGAAGTTCCATAATAAGAATAATAAGGTCTTAATAAGAATAGTGTTAGCGACCTCTCGGAGGATGAGGGGGGTAGAAGTTCTGCTGTTTCTTCTTCTTTCTGGTGCATAAACAATAGAGCAGAATCATGACGACGAGCAACACCCCTGCTCCAACCGCAACTCCTACTATCAGAGGCACTGACGTCGAGTCCGAGGATGAACCATCTTTGGATACCGACGAATTAGAATCAGATGACGAACGGCTTGAAGGTGAGGGTTGTTGTGGCGCCGGCGGAGAATGTTTGGATGAATTGTGTGTTGAAGGTGGCGGCGGCGGTGAATTATTTGTACCGTTTCCACCATCTGAAGGCGGGGGAGATGGAGGTGTTTTGGAAGAGGGAGGGGGGGGAAGAACTCGAGTCTTGCAGGGGTGGTGCAGAAGGTGAATGCTTAGGTGGTGGGGAGGCTGGTGGTGGTGGCGATTCCGGCGGTGGTGAAGAAGCTGGTGGCGGCGACGTTGATGGCGGGGGTGATGTTGACGGAGAAGTAGTAGTCGGCGCAGGTGGAAAATCCGACGGCGATGAGGATCCAGAAGCCATTGGAGAAGTCCCCGACCAAAATTATCCTCAAAAGCTGCCGGACAAACCCCGCGGCTCCCTCCAAACGATGAATGATCACTAAACCAAACATATTAATTCAGCAAAAGAGAACAAATCGGAAGGCAATTAAACAACGTCAGCTTGCATACATAATGAGAGTACTGTTACGTTAAGTTAAAATAAGAACGATGTATAATCTAATGAAGCCATTGCTTAATGCTTACGATCATCCTGTGAGAGAGAATAAGAACGAGGGTGTACCTGATGGAGAAGGGGCCGCAAGAGCTATTCTCAAATGGAGGAGAGAATAGCGATGCTGCGAGTTAATAGTTCCATGAAAGAAATGGAGACCCGTGTTTCGTCCCCTGATCACCTCCTATAAACTAGGCAATCCTTCTCAGTGTGGGCTCACTATATTTAACCAAAAAGAGGATTCTCGGTGGTTGCTAATTTTACGCTGAACTGGACTCTTACCAATATAACACCTAAAACGTAGGGTATTTGTCCTTTGAAAGTCAAAAGGTCAGTCCGGGCACCTCCATTTCGGCAGAGGCGATGATTGGTATTGCAAATTCAACACAACG
Source organism: Myrica gale (assembly GCA_963930655.1). Classification (NCBI taxonomy): domain Eukaryota; kingdom Viridiplantae; phylum Streptophyta; class Magnoliopsida; order Fagales; family Myricaceae; genus Myrica; species Myrica gale. The sequence goes on along the minus strand of OZ005612.1, from coordinate 18,291,163 downwards.
AACGAGGACGACCCTCAGCAAACTTTAAACTTCCTTTGGAATATCCCTTATCCAGCTCATTACCTGCAAATGGCCTAACAAATTAATGTCACGAAGATCATAATGACTTGTATATCTCTGAGGACTAAGGTATGGTGTGTTGAGCAGATGATAGGCTATCCAACACGTTAAGAAACTTCGAAAAAAAAAACAAGTAGAAGAGGGAGATAATGATAGATATGAAGGATATTAAATTGGTCAAACGATATGAATAGAGAGAAACAGATTAACAAAAAAATTGAAAAGAGGAGATAATGAAATAAATATAATCAAATTGCTATCATGTATTGACACCAACAAATTAATTATTTTTTGTCATTCACTTCTATTTATATGTTAGTTGCTCTAAATTAAAATTGCTGAAAAAAAATTCAAATGGAGCCTAGATAAAATGTCTGAAACGAATTGATGAGCCATAATATAGCCCATTAAGGTCGTCAGATCGCACGGTCTGATAGCACCTGGTCTGGCAGATCCTCAGTCTATCCAAGCATATAGTGATAGACTCTCTTTAGGACTTTAGTACCCCTCTTATAAATATATTATATTTTTCTAATCTTAATTAGTTCTCCAGACTCAATACTCTTCGAGAACTAATTTTAGTATTAGAGTTTTCTCATCCGACGCCGCTCCTCTTTATTCTTTTTAGGTATGATCGGCTCGGCTCTATTTGACATCATCACACATTATTATATTTGGCTAATTTCGTAGAGATTTTTGTACTCCTAGAGGGTTTTTTTTATACTTAAATTCTTGTTCGTTTTGCCTGTTCATTTTTTGAAGCAAGTACTGTAGCGATTAGCTGGCAGCCTGGCACGAACCACGAGGTTTCACATGATTGTTTGCATTCCACGCGACTCCGTTTTATGGAGAAAATAAAATGAGATAGAAAACAAATAGTGTATTATTCTAAAGGGTATACTTGAACTTACAGGTCAGACCAGCTCAGGGAAGTGCCTGGACGCTCACGCACGGAGCGAGAGCTAGGGGGGGAAAAAGGGGAGAGGAGAAAAGCCACTTACTCCACAAAAGCTCCCTAAACTCTGATTCTGATCGAATCCAATTCCGTAACCGTACGATGCCTTCCCGTAGAAGAACCCTTCTGAAGGTCATAATCCTCGGCGACAGCGGGTCTCTCTCTCTCTCTCTCTCTCTCTCTCTCTCTCTCTCAATTTCTCTGTTTGAATATATACATCTTTGTATGTTTATGTGTGACTTGTGAGCTTTGATTTTTCAATAGGAGTGTTTTAGAGGGAGATATTTGTCTGACTTTCGAGATCTTACTTATGTTATTCAGATTGATCTGGAATAGCAGGAATTTTTGGTACTCTGCTGAAGAATTTCATTGCTTGCTTTAATTGAGCTTGATCTAACTGGAGATTCCACATGATTTTGTATAGAATTTGCAGACCTAAATAAATAATTAGGAAAATGAATATAGCAGATTTTGTAATCCGGTCGTCTTTTCTAGTTAGTTTCGATGGACTCAGCAAGTTAAATACTCTTAGTGGATGGCTATTCAAACTCGAATTTTCGTCCCAGCTGTTTATGATAATTGACTTGATCTGTGTTTTACAGGGTGGGAAAGACTTCCTTGATGAATCAGTATCCTTCAGCAGCTTGATATTGGATCAGCCATGTAATTTGTGTTTGCATTGGTTATTTCATCTAAGTTAGGCGTTATGGCTTTAGAGAAAAGCAGTTGCTTCCAAGGAGTTTGGTGCTCTTTTCCTTGACATATTTCTAATAGATACGTAAATAGGAAGTTTAGCAATCAATACAAGGCAACAATCGGAGCAGATTTTTTGACGAAAGAAGTGCAATTTGAAGATAGGCTTTTCACCTTACAGGTTAAATGTGTGCTGATTATTTCCTTAATTTCGATCTAAGAGGAAGTTTCTGTTTCCTATGTACAAATTGTGTTTGTATGTGCCCATGCTATTCAAGATTGAGTGTGTTTGAGCTGTGTTCTTTTGTTAGGATATCTTAGGTTTTGGTAATTCCTGTTTATATCTGATGATTATTTCTGCATGTCTTTCTTTATCATTTGTTCTGTATTTTGGTTACCAAATGGGTGATTATGCACACAAAGTCAAAGAGAATTAGAAGATGAATGTTGGTGTACGTTAAAACTGGACGTTTCCTAAAAATATTGCTATGATGGATAGAGGGAAAAAAGTTACTTTATAATGTTCTTGCTAACTGAAGAAAGGTATTTTTTTTTTTGTGGGGGTAGGGGGGAATAATTTTTTATTTTTACTGTAGGATAGTTATGATCTTGAACATGTCCTCAACGTTCCTATAGAACAGCTTATCTGAGGATTGCATTATTCTTCCATGAAATATCAGAATCCAACCATTTATAGATGCCTCGTGACCACCTGCAGCATTTACAGGGTGAAGGTCTAAAGAATCCAGATGATTTTGGACCATTTTTAATTGGAAGTCTCTCTGGGAATAACCCTTCATTATTTTTTAGGTTGCCTGGTTCAGTCTCCAGAGCCTTTTTCTTAAGCTTACCTGATTTTGGCTTTGACAATTTGCAAGCTCAGGGGTATCCGTTTGTGGGTCCTGCTCCACTGAATGCATCACATGTTTAAAGTCCAGGTCCTTTAGTGCCATTTTGAGGAATAGAATAATTTAAATGTGAAATTACATGTTTGTGGACTTGTATGCCTATGTTGCTCTTGAGCTATACTCTTCTATATTGCTATTGTGGACAACAGTTTGTGGATTGCCCTTTCCCAAGGATTAGAAAGCACCAACTGCATTGAAACTGTGTTTTAATTGTATCCTTGCTTGTTATCCTTTTCCCTGTTGTCAAGTGAGAAGAAAGTTTTGATCTTTTTCTTCTACATCTTCACATTGTGAAGATATCCTGCGGAGTGCAACCTACATCTGTATTTATCTTGCCACATGTGCCATCAGACTCTCTGAAGGAACTTTAGGCATTTCTTTAATGAAATTTCAGTGCATTCTTTTGTATTTTGCAGATCTGGGATACAGCTGGCCAGGAAAGATTCCAAAGCCTAGGTGTTGCTTTCTATCGGGGTGCTGATTGCTGTGTTCTTGTATATGATGTTAATTCAATGAAATCGTTTGATAACCTTAACAACTGGAGAGAAGAATTCCTTATTCAGGTTTGCCTTGTTTTTACAAGATTTTCAAAAAGTTGCACCTCTACAGATCCTCCTGTGGTTTTTTTTTTCAAATGAAAGAAATTTTTTGAAATTGCGGCGATGATATGAGAAACCTTCTGCAGGCAAGTCCTTCAGATCCAGAAAATTTCCCATTTGTTGTTCTAGGAAACAAGATTGATGTAGATGGTGGAAATAGTAGAGTGGTATGTATTTCCTTGGAATTGTTCCTTCTCTTTCTCTCTCTTTCGTTCTCACACTCTTGTGACCTTGATACCCTTTGTGCGTGAATTAAACATGTATCTTTTTCTTAATTTCCTAGGTCTCAGAGAAAAAGGCTCGTGCATGGTGTGCATCAAAAGGAAATATTCCATACTTTGAGACCTCAGCCAAGGAGGGTGTAAATGTGGAAGAAGCCTTCCAATGCATAGCTAAGAATGCCCTGAAGAGCGGTGAAGAGGAAGAGATGTAAGTTGAAAAAATTTAGCTCTCTATTTTTACATACAGGGACACATGCACACTCTCTTATTGTTTTACTTTATACTGTTTATCCAGTCACCTTTATAAATATCACCGGCCTGTTTCTCGCTCATATTATTGAAATAACCGATGACATTAGTTTAAGAAGATCAGTCGACACATACATTAGCTACATGTTTTTAGGGTGTAAAGAGACTGGATGGATACATGTTGATTACATGGATTTTTGGAAGCATCCCGTTCGCTAAGGCTGTTTGGAGAATGATTCCTTCATGCATTTGGTGGTGTCTTTGGAGGGAGAGGAATTCTAGATGTTTTGAGGCGGTTTCTTTGTCTTTGGATAAGTTACAAAGTTTTATGTTACTCTCTATTCTTGGGCTAATGTGATGTTAGGGTGCCCTTTTGTTGATTTCCAAGATTTCCTTAGTTTTGTTGCTTGTTTGGTCTAAGCGAATTCGGTATAGCTCCTTGTACTGTTTTCGTTTTTAAATGAGATTGGCTTACTTATCAAAAAAAAAAAATTTGTTCATCTGCTTCCATGATGAGATGTAATAACAGTTTTGTCTTTCTTGGTAATTTATGATATTATGGGTATAGATCCTTCTATTAGTTACTCTAGTTTTAAAATTTTCAGAAACATAAATTGCTTCCTTCACTGTCTTTAATTTTCTGGTCATGACAAAAAGAACATCTTCAATAGTCAAAATCAAAATTTGTTGCAATCAGAGAAAAGTATCTTTTGAGATTGTATATTTCCCCAGCATCATGTGATTGCCAAGGTCAAACACATCAACGGGGTTGATTACAGCCACAATATATTTTTCTGAATGGGTAAGTATACTAATAATGTCGCTTTTGATCCTTGTTCTTCTTGTTGGGATTTTCTGCATCATGAAGATACTTGCCGGACACCATTGATGTTGCAAGCAGCAGTCGGCAGCGAACAACCGGGTGCGAATGCTAAATTCATTTGCTGATTTTTTTTCCAAGTTTTAGAAGTTATTAACAACATTTGCTCCCATTAAAGCCCTTTTTATTCGTATGTATGAGGCTATGCTGTGCATTAATGTGTCAAAACAACTTGGTCCAGTAATATTTGTTGGATTTGGTTATTTGTTGCCTTTGTGTAAGTACTGCTTTATTTAATCAAGTTAAGTTATTTTATTGAGGATGATGTTGACAGCAAAATTCTGGAGGCCATTAGTTGTTATATTCAATCTTTAGGTCACAGAATTGTTCCACTAGAACGTTCAGAGATTGCACTATTGCAGTATGGGCATTAAAGCTCAACAATAGCAAATATCAAAAGAAACGAAAAAGGAGGAAAAGGAGGAAAAGGAGAAATTTAAGAGAAAAATAAATCTATAGATCTCTAATTGGAGACTTCAGATTATAATGGTTATAGAACTCGGGGTTAAGATAAAGGAAAAAAAAAGGCTGACTTTGCGTGCTCTATCTTGGTAATGTTTTCACGCGGATCTCTCTCCTAGTTCGATAAGAAGCAGTACCAGTTTGTGTCGAGGAGAAAGTCTACGAAAAGATTCTCTCTCCTGTAATATAAGATAGCCGACTTGTAGGCAGCTGGGGATGAAGCCCTTGAAATATTAGTCTGAGCTTACAACAAACTGCTCAACTGTAGCAGCTAGCTTGCCATCAACATGCACCAGCCAATGTCCAAACTTGAGGCATAATTTAATGAAAAGTTTCCTGTTGCAAGTTGGTTCGCCTGCCGACCACTTATTTGTTTACTAAAATTTAAGAGAATATTCTCAAAATTTTAAAAAAATTTAAACATTAAAATTTGTAAAAAAATTAATGTATATATTAAAAATTTTAGAGTGTTTGACTTCCTCAAAACTTCCATACCTCGAAATGGGTAAACAAACGCCACTAAATTTTGAGTGTTCCAGTCAAAGCCTTTGAGTCCTCCAAAAATGACTAACCCAACTTTTGAATAAACCACAAAACGTAAAGGCATAATAATGCTATCTATAATAGATTTTCATTCGGGTCAACTCCAATTCCAAGTTGATGCTACTCGCTATTAACAGAAATAACGGAAAAGCAAATCACTTGTAAATATTACAGGTCAGAAAATGCTCTCTAGACGACAAGACAGTAATATTCATAAAACAATGGAGTAGTTCCATCAGTAGGACAGAACAAATTTTTGCCTATACATGTTGCATATGTAAAAACACTATTCAAGTTGGCCTAGCCTTACTAAATACCAACATAAGCAAATCCCTAGCTGTTGTTAGTCACTGCAATTAACCTTGAGAAATTTCGACTTCAAAACCAGTTCATTGCTGGAAAATGGCTTAGCAGGGGAAGATGCCAATAGATCCTGCTCTTTTTCCTATCATAACATGATGGGATGCTTGCTGATTTTGCAATCCCAATTGATGATCTCCCATTGCTCTTGTTTTTGGGGTTAAAGCTGACCAGACCTTCAAAGAATTGGCCAGATAGCCTTTACGTTTGGAAAGTCAGAACCGAACTTTGTATCATATTTAACTAGCTGTCAAAGGGAAACAAGACAGTCCAGCAAATTGGGGAGAGATGGTTGTTAGAGAGAACTCTTTAATAAATGAACAAATGGGCAAGTTAATAAATAAGTGCACGTGACAGCAGAAACTATTTAAAATACTACAAAAACTCAACATTAACATCTTGGGCTGCTAACATGTTTGGTACTGACAGACGATCTTGTCATTGTGATTAAAAGAAAAGAATGATAAAAGTGGCCCTTCAGTGAAATAGTCCCATGCATATGATGCACCGTAATTTGAAATTTAAAGCAAATCGTAAGGACCCAGGTCAAACTATCTAATAAATTTAGTTTGACAAATCCTTCCACTTCCTTGTGTCAGCAGTGACATCCTAATCTCATTGACGGCTAAAAATATGATACCGATAGAAAAGCCAGATCGTTTCCTATCAAGCATTTTGCAACTTGCATGGTGCCCCCACAACAGGACCCGGACCTAGCATCTAAGGGGTTCCAGCCACTACAAAATTCTGCCAATGTCAAACCTACAGGACGTGCTCTTAAAAGTCATTCGTTTCCAATTAAGCATTTTTGCACCTCGTATTCATTTCTATCATCAACAAAATAAATTGGCTCATTGAAAGAATCTCCGAAACCAAGCCCCAAACTCTGCGAACAATCTAAATTCTTGGCAGTTGGACTACCTATAATTTCATCAAGTTTTGGTAGCAATAACAATATAATCTCAACAACAACTAAAATGGTTTGTACTCACTCTGTAAACCCGGCAGTATTTAGTGGTGGATAAGAATGGATGAAATCTTTTATCATGTCCTCGAAGTTTACTTTGTCCCAACTGAAGAAAGCTTGTCCTGGCTGGATGGCCGAATGGAAGTTCCAGGCATTGTATTGGATGTAAAGGGGTTTGAAGGGGTCGGAGCCACTGTGCCCATGGGTCTGATCATTGGTGGCCTTTGGGAAGTCATGCTCATTGGGGGCCTTGCAACTGAGTTTGCAAAGTTTGTGGCAATTCTGTTGGTAGAAGAAGGTGGCATTGCTCTAGATGAAGAAGCTGGTAAACCAAGTCGAGATGCTATTATCTGTGCCCGCTCATGGTAAAGCCTCTGCCTCGACCTGTCCAATTGCTCCCTTACCCTCATCACCAGGCTTTCCATCTCAGTAAAGAATGAAAATTTGCTTTCTAACTTATGCAACTGAAGCAAACAGAAACCACCAATTCAAACTCCCAAAATCAACAACAAAATGCAAAAAAAGAGAGCTTGTTTGGTTATGATGGTACCTGCTTTTCTATCAAAAAGGCAGCAAGTTGTCGGATTTGTTCTTCCTCCTGGTTTGCCAGAAGTTTTGCCTTAACTGCTGCTGCAGAGAGTGCCGTAACTGCAGCACGCTTTACTTTATCGAGTTTGCTCTCATTTTTTCTCTCTGTAGAATCATGTTTAACCCTTTTACCATCTTCAATTTGGCCCTCACCTGCAAAGAAATAATAACTTAGGAGACATAATCATAGTATCACAAATACAATTGTACTATATTAGTCAAACTGACAGAAATACGTGTTCATTTCTGTGCAGCAAAAAGTTAACAACGATGGTAAAATATTCAAATGTTTACTAACAATTCAAGTATAACTAGCAGGCATTTAAAAAAATTGCAAAATTCCAAAAGTTTCTCCAAAAAACTTCCAAAAATCATGATATGCATATACCATTAGGTCACTTATTTTCCACCCTACGATTTCATCCCACTCATTACTAAACTCGTGTGGTTTTTCTTAATCTATATTTCCTGGCATCGCTCAGATAATAGTATCATATCTATGCTACTAGAGAGAGAGAGAGAGAGAGAGAAGAGAGAGAGAGAGACCTTTAGTTGCTCTATTTTCAAGCATTGAATTTGATGCTACTGGTTGCTGAGGCTCATTCTTTTCTGAGGGCAGAGAATCAGACACCATAACATCATCCTTTGGTGCCTCAGTAGGCTGAGAGGGCTCTTCTCCTGAATTTAATGTAACTGATTGCTGAGGCTGATTCTTTTCAGAGGGCAGAGAATCAGACACAATACCTATATCCATTGATGGCTCAGTGGGTTGGAAAGTCTTTCCAACTGAATCTGGAGTAACCTCATCCAACTTCTTCTCTGAGGGCAGAGAATCGGACATGTCTACATCCCCTGGTGTCTCCATAGGTTGTGGTGGGTCTCTCACTGAATCTACTGGACCTGGTTGCCGAAGCTCATTCTTTTCAGCTGGCAGAGAATCAGACACCATCTGTACATCTTTTGGTGCTTCAGCAGGATGAGAAGGCTCTCCAACTGAAGTTTTCTCTTCCGACTCCTCCACAGAACTTGGTGGAAGCTCTACCTTGGATGTCAAATTATCTGATTCTTTTGCAGTACTTTGTGAGTCATTTGGTAACTCTGAATTGCTTGTATCATCCAAATTATGCTGACTAACTTCCTCAGAAGAGGCTATAGTGTCCTTTTCCTTTGCAGCATGCACTTTCCCTTCAACATTCAGAGTTCCCTTGGAAGAACAATCTTCAGTTTTCTTGCTATTGGGGTCATCAGATAAATGTCTGTCATCAAACACCAAGGAAGAATTATCCTCTTTCTCCACTCCGCCTTCTAGATTTCCAGCTTCCTGGGCATCCCTATCCACATTTTCAGCAAGACAGCAAATGTCTCACCAAAATTAGATTTAACTCAGGAACATACAAAGAAATATAAGCTCCATAGGAAGTAACATACCTCTCAGAAGCAACTAGCTCTTTCTTGTCATCTGGTGGATCTTCCAAAAGAAAACAGTGCCTAGCAGCCAGCTCAATGCCAGGAGATCCACCAGATATGGATTTTAATGAACCATGGGCCGAAGCCATCACAGAATCAGGTCCTACCAACCGTGCCAGGAACACTGCCTGTAAAAGAGAGCAACCTCAGAGGAGTGTGACAGAGCAAAAATATATAAGGAAAGAGAATGACAGGTATGTTTTACCCCTTGCAAAGCGAGGAGTGAAGCCTTAATATAGGGAGAGATTTACGTAAACATTAGAGACCATTTAACATATCTATGTTTATGTCCGCATGCTTATTGTATGCACGTATGCATGAATCTACACACATACTTAATTTTAAATATCCTATAGGAAGTCTTTAAATGTGTTAATGTTGGAAACTTAGAAGTAAAACGAGATCATCCTATGAGTTGTATAATAGATAGATTGTGTAGACATTATTAAAGCCCTTCAGATAAACCCACAAGATGGTATTGATTTTCTGCAGATGACCACTCAACTTACCAATGCCATTACAGGGTTTCCAACTTCAGCAAAAGACAACGGGTGATCAGGTACTGGAAGATAACCAACAGCTTCAAATGCTTCTCTAAGAGCCTTCAATGCCCAGTTTTCATCTGCCTCTTCATCAACTTGAACTTCGCTGGTATCTTCTGGCCTTGCAGTTTCCTCACCACCTTTTAGCTCACTTCCATCTTCTGGTTTTGACTCCTCACCAGCCTTCACTTCATTTATATCTTCTGTATTTGAAGTTTCCATAGGGGAAATCAAAGGTTCACCTTCACTAGCACCAGTCTTAACTTCCTTTGTATCAGGGGCATCTTTAGAGACGGAAGAATCATTTTTGGTAGCAGCTGAGTCCACATTTTCTTTCGAAACAGTGTCAATATCAGCATCACAGTCAAGAAATGTATCCTCAATTGGCATTTGAAGAAAATGCAATATACATTGAGCTTTTGTCTTTGTAGCAACGTGTTCTGCAATCTCATTCCAGTTCTCTTTATAGAGTTCCAGTGCTTCAAGCAGAAGGAGAGTTTCCTGATCTGTCCATTTCCCACTGCTTACCCCAGGAACCTCAGCAGGCTCCATGAGAATGAAATCCGATGAGGACATGCCAGAACCAAATTTACCATTATTGAAGCAATCACTACAGAGATCAAAATCCGCCTGTCAAAGAAGAATGTCATCAATGAATACCGCAGACATCATGTGGAAACTATGACTCGCAAAATAAAAATGTAGAGAAATGACATATCAAGAAACAGCTCTTCATTAAGAAAATACTCAAAATTTATCACTATTACATAATTTCATTATTACATGAAGGTTACATTTCGACTATTTTATTTCTAAATAGCAGGTGCAAGACATTGCATCATGTAGAAATGGATTCAGAGATGGTGCACACTTTCTTAAGATAAACTGACAGATTATGCCAGGAATCTCTTGGATTCGAAAGAGGAAAAACGACTTTGATTTATGCTTTGACTACTTTAGAGGTAGATTTCTACTTTAACAACTAATGAAAACTACTGAAAGGTATTCAAATTTTCAATCAACTACAGCAAGATCCAAGAATCTATTTTGGTTTACCCTACAGATACCTCTATTCAACCATAAATTAGGAAGGAGATAAGGAAAGTAAAAAATGAATCTTCCACTAGTTAGCACGTCAAAGCTGCAATTGCACACAATAGGAACTCTAACACAAACAACAATCAAGGTCAACCAATTGTTTTCTCATAATTAGCATACCCTCTAATTAAATGTCCAAATACTGAATTTTTATGGAACAAGAACCTGCTTCTGGCAATGGTAGCGCTTGCGAGAGCAATCAGCTGAACAAGAGTTGCAGTGGTACTCAACTGCCGGTCCCTCAGCCCTTGCCAACTCTTCAGCAATTGCAGATTCAGGAAAAAGCCCAGATGACACAGCTGGAGCAGTCATATTAGTTTTTGGAACAACCGATGGACGCAATACTGGGGTTTCAAAGTGATATAACTTTTCAACCAAAGAATCCTTTTCAGTTGTGCTGTCATTGTCAGCACTAGGCACAGCAGAATCTGTTGGTGGGAAAGGGTGGAAATTAATCAAACCCCAGTGGTCCAAAAACTCCATCACCGCTTGCCTTGCATCCAAGTCTCCAACTTCAAGCTCTGACAAGTCTTTCAATTCAATTTGTGTGTTTGGACTAAAATGAAATTTCTTCACAATCCAATTTCGTATCTCCATATACATATCAGGAGTCCGAGTCTCAGACTTCTCATAGAAGAAAGAAGGCAATATGCGCTCCTCAATAGGGTGAACTTTTGTCCATGAAAACCAACCTGAAAAGCCAAAGTCAAGGAGGGAATCAAGTTTATATAATTTTTGCCCCACATGATCAGAACTAAAATCAGCTTTAAGTTTCTCATGGGTATATATATGCAGAGATCCAACATGAATGTAACTTTATGTGGTAAAGGAAGAAAAGAAAGAGAAATAACTTTACAAGTAAGTCAGTCTCGTTTCCATGGTAAAGGAAGAATAGAGGAAATAACTCTACATGCTTCAGAAAGGAACTCATTATACTTTGTCGTGTCAAAAATCACTTTAATACTCAAGGCTGAAAAGGCGAAACTTGAACTTATAAATTGACCTAATCAAGACTTACTCAGACTTACTCAGACTTAGTTCAGCTAAATTCTTCAGTTCATCCTCCTCATCCCCCCTCGTAGTGGGAAAAGAAACCCAAACAAATTCTGAACAACATTTTCGTTCCTTTCCTCACACTTCTAGGCAACCAACCAAAGCGGAAAAAATGTTAATAAGATAATTAATGAGACGTCCGGTTAAGCATTTAATTATAAAATTCTGACATTACGGCTCCATTAATTTTCCAAGAATTTGAAACTATTGGATAACAAAGAAAGGAGAAACCTGAAATCAATTAAAACCTAAAGCGGACCATTGTGGTTTAGTTAGAGTGAAATTCCCACTTTTTCAGACTTCAAAACAATTGAAAAACAAAATTATCAAGAAGCAAGTACGACAACAAGCTTGCAGTGAAAATAATTGAATACTTAGGGGGAAATAAGATAATAAAAAAAGAAATCACCCAAATTTGCACCCTAAAAATTAGAGCCTAAGGGAGCAAAGTGTGACAAGCAGCAATTTTTTACAACTGATCAAGCACAGGTTCTTCTTATTTGGGGAAACAAAACAAGCAACAAAATTCAATATAACATTTTCATTTCCTTTCCTTACTTTTCTCAGCAGCCAAGCACCCAATAATTAACTTACTCACGAAAATGTCACCGTATTAGGGTTTCAAACCAAAACTAACCGCAATGGCTGGGAACCACGTGAGCATTAGCGCCACGAGATCTGACAGCTTCAAACTCAGCTGCCATCGCAGCCTCCAGAGCCTCCAACTCACTCTCTTTACTAAGCTCCTCCGCCACAACCGCTGCGTCTGCCTGCGAAGCATGCTCACGCGGCTTCTTGCCGTAGGCCGAGGCGGCCAGTCCACCAGCCCCCGAACCCAAACCTGATACGCCCCCGGCAGCGAGAATGTTGGGGCCCTGGCGCGCCCTGGTCAACGGACCGTTGTGGATCGGAGGGTGGGACAGCAAGGCCTTCTCGCGAGTGACACGTTTCGACGGTAAGGACAAAGAGTTCGATGAGCTGAAATTGCTGGCTTTCCTTTTCTGGGACCCTGCTCGGCGCCGCGAAGAGGCCAGTTCGGCTGCCGGCGATTCTGCGCCAGCCACCGGTACGCCGGCTTCGCTGCGTTTCTCTTCCATGGAAGGGCTCGCTGTTGCTGTTGTGATGGGAGGAGGGTCTGTCTCGTTTTAGTGCGACGGTACGATTTACACCATTCCTGAGGATTGTTAACAGTTTAATTTCTTACAATTGATGTGGAAGAATCCTATTGGAGAATAACGAGTTGACTCTCGTGGATACAGCAAATATATTTTGGAAATGTTTGGGAGCTCACGCGGGGTTTGTTTGAGTAGTATAATTTTAATGTTAAATTTTTAAGTATTGATTTTAAGAAAGTGGCGAAAGGTAATTTTTTATATTTTTTATAGTAAAAAGTAGTGTTTTAACGGAAAAAAATAGATTATATTATAATTTTTTATTGTATTAAAATTTTAAAATGTGTAAAATTTCAGTACACAAATTAAGGTGTACGTGCTCTCAATATTTTTTCTTTCATTTAAATTATTATTATTTATTTTAAATAAATATAAAAAATTATTTATCTTCGCCATTTCATAAACTTCGACCTCTCAATATTTTTATCGCCCCAGTATTTTAACAAACAATCATTACATGAGCCGACAGTACTTTTGTGTTTGGTGCAGTGGCAGTCCAGGATAGTTGTTGCGACTCCATGGATTTGATTGGTACGAAGGAATCGACTGTAAATCTATACCGTCAAAATGGTTTGAGAGGATGAGTTTCCGTCACTTTTATATATTAATTCTTCATTTTAAACTTTTAAATTATGATCCCTTAGTTTTTTTTATTTTGAAAAAAATTCATCCTTCCCTCCACTCTCATCCATCTTCTTAGCAAACTCTGCCACGTCTAACATGAATTACACATGTCATACGTACAGTTGTGTTTGAGGAACAAAATTTTAGAGTAATTAAAATTTTAAGTATTGAAATTGATGAAAAAATGGTAAAAAAGTGAAAAAGTTCACTAGAGAAGGTGAAAAAGTGAAAATTGTATAGAAATTAATGAAAAAGTGAAGAGAGTGTATTTTATAATGATGATAATATTTTAATAAGCAAACATAATCGCCATGTCGCTGGACAACTCAGCAACCGAACTTTGCTTCATTTTCCTCAAAGAGCGATGTTCCTCCTTCGTTGCAATCTGGAACCTCCTCAACTCTCTGTCCTCTTCAAACGCCTTCTGGCTGCTTTTGCAATTCGGGCAAAGTAAATCAAACAATTTTTTCACTGAACCATCGCAACCAGTGTACCGACAGGAACTGAGTTTGTTCGGGATGAAGATTGGGCGATTGAAAATTGACGAGGTGGGTTTTTCGAAATCGGACTTGAAGTCATCAAGATCGTCCATGAGCTATAAGGTATTGATTCTAGAGTCTAGGGATAACGAGTCTTCTGGGTCTGCTTCAGGTTCAGGTGCTCGTGTAATTTGGACTTTCGGGGCGGTTTATTTGGAAATGGATTCCCTCCGAAGCTTTCCGAAGCCTGTGTTGGAGAAATGAAATTTTAGGGTTGTTAAAATTTTAAGTATTGGGGTTGATGAAAAAGTGAAAAGATGTGTAATTTTTTATATTTTTGTAGTGAAAATTAATGATTTGATGGAGAGAGATTGTATTATAATTTTTTATTGTGTTAAAATTTTAAGAGGTAAAATTTTAAGTGTCAAACGGAGCCGAAGGGAGGTCCAGATTAAGAAATTGCAATCTAACTGTTACTATAAGTCCACCTAATTTAATGAGTAAAAGCCAAATTTCTTTGCCGTCATTATTTCGGGGATGTGAGGGTGAAAATTTTGAGTATTGGGGTTTGAAAAATATTATAAAGTAAATATATGTTATGAGAGTTGGTGAAAAAGTGAAGAGAGTGAAGATTTTTAATAAATATTATAATAATAAAAAATTATGTGATTAATTTTTTATTATTAAGCTTAATTTTTTGGCCCAAATTATTGGGGTTCAAACAAGACCTTCATCTTCTTCCAAAAGAAATTTTACTGTGGATCTCGCTCTCATTCTTGAAGAACAAGGCAAAGGGAAAAAAACACTTCCTAATCACGACACCGCTAAAGGGGTCGCCGAAACATGTGGGTCATGTATTCTCTCGTCACCGACGGAACTGACGTCTAACTTTAGTCTCAGCGATTTCCATGGCTAACTAAACAAGAGCCCATAAAAAATTAAATATGGGGGAAAATTTGTGGTCCCCTGTTCGCACTTAGGGCCAATGGGGGCAGTTTTCAGGTCTCCTGTTATCATCAGAATTCAGATTCTTTTTTAGGTGTTTGCTCTGTTGCTCACTGTCAATTATTGAATTTGGAGGATCAGAGTGGCAGGGGAAATTGAATCGTGACCTTTGGAGTTCCAGAAATTCCAGGTTCTACTACAGTTGCAACAATGCAAGCTACAAGTTTCAAAGTGCCCAATAATTGTTGCAACTCATTTTTCCTTCAACCAAGGGAAACAGATTGCCTCCAATCCGGTCTAGATGACCGACTGGACGGCTGGATGTCATGTGGTCGGTCATCCGAAGATGTGGAGCCCGGCAGGGGCGTTGTTAGGGCTGCTCGGGCAGGTGTGAGACGGGACCCATACTCCTCCCGAACCACACCGTTGGATGACCGACTAGATGACATCCAGCCTGTGAGACCCCGATTTTAGGTCTATCAAGTTATTGCTTATGACCTCTTAAGTAAGTATTATTGCAAGTGTATGTATGATTAAATTTGTGATTTTTGAGGTAAGTGTCGACACATTGGAGCATAGTGTCGACACATTAAACTAACACCCGAAAGTGTACCTTTTTCTGGAGCCAAAGTGAATTTTGACTAAGTGTTGTAAGTGTCGACACCTTGGGTCATAGTGTCGACACATTAAACCGATACCCGAATGTTTATATTTTTCCGGAACTAGAGTGATTTTGACCAAGTGTTGGAAGTGTCGACACCTTGAGTGATGGTGTCGACACCTTGAGTGATGGTGTCGACACATCCAACTGAAACCCGAGAGTTCGCCTTTTTCCAGAACTCCCGTGAATTTTGACCAAGTGTTGGAAGTGTCGACACCTCGAGTGATGGTGTCGACACATCTAACTAAAACCCGAGAGTTTGCATTTTTCCCACTTTGACTAAGTGTTGGAAGTGTCGACACCTTGAGTGAGGGTGTCGACACATCTAACTAAAAGTGTTGAAAGTGTCGACACCTTGAGTGATGGTGTCGACACATCTAACTACATTCCGAAATTTTATCGGATGTGAAAATGGTTGAGGTGGAATTCATGTGAAAAGGGGGGAAATAAGGGAGGGCAGTCTTGTCTTTTCCCCAAGCCCCTTTACGTATAAGCAGCCCCCCCCCAAAATCAAAAAGTCATTTGCCCTAGCTCCCACCGAAGAAGAGAAGAAAGAAAGAAGAAGAAGAAAGGAAGAAGAGAAAGAAAGAAAGAGAGAGAAGAAGGTGAGAGATTTCAGCCCTTCTTGGCCGACCAAGCCATCACTCATTTCTCTCATTTTCTCTTCTTTCCTTTAATGGTTGTTGGTTGTGAAGTTTGTTTGTTTTTTCTCCTTGTATGTGTTGTGTTCATATGTGTTATTTGAAGAAAATGTAGATCTAGTAAGCTTTAAAGAATAGTGAGCTTTAAAGAGTAGTATGGGTTGTATGTGGAACCATGGAGAGTTATGGTCAGATCTGAAAAAGAAAATATGTTCAAGAGAGAGAGAGATTGCTTGCTGCACCCTAGGTGTTTGATGAAAAGCCTAAAAGAGGGCTGAGATCTATTTTGAGTATGTATGGTCTAATCTATTGGTTGATGTATTAGGTTGTATATATATGAGTCTTGTTGATAACCACCAAGCCCTAAGTGTTTGACACATGGTCAGATCTGAAAGATGTTCAAGAGAACAAATGATACACCCTACGTGTTTGATAAAAAGCCCAAAAGAAATGGGCAAATGCAATAGTATAGCTTGATGAAGATGGAATCATAGTTTTGTTATAAACCTTGAGTTGGAGTTGTAAAAGTGGAAGAAATGTGAAATAATGGTTGCTGTTATGAGATGTTAAATTAGCCTTGGATGTTGGTTGTGTCATGTAGAGATTCGATTTTGGTTGTTGGAAATTGGAGGGCTAGAAAGATTATTGTGATTTCTGGTAATTACATAAGCAGATTTCAGAGCTGGAATAGAGAGTGTGTTTTGATGCATTTGTAGTTATCTTTTGATATTGAGTGGATCCTAGAATGAAGGCCTAGGACATGGAAAGATTTTAAGTCATACCTTGGATGATTGTAATGTATTGATTACTCTATACGTCTAGTAACCTATGAATAACAAAGGTATGATCCAATTGTAGGTAACGTGACGTTCAACACTCAAGCAAGCGAAGGTAAGAGGAGCTTACGTTTGTAAGTGAAAATCTTTACAAAACTGGAATGATACACTGCATGAAAAATGTTTATGAATAAGCATATCAAGTATGATATATCAAGCATGACATTACCAAGCACGACATGAATGCATCATGATCATTTGCATTCATTTTCCTCATGAGAAATGAGACATTTTTATGCAAATGAAAGTACCATTTTTATGCTACTTTATGACAAGTTTTATGACAAGTTAATTAACGAACCCAAGTCGGTCGGTACCGTACCAAGTCAAGAAGGTGCATCCATACCGAAGGACGTTTACGAGAAGGGTGGATGTCACCTAGGACACCCATACCGAAGGATGCTTGCAAGAAGGATGGGTAGTCCGGGAGGTATGTGCAATCACACTGAAGGATGCTTGCAAGAAGGTGTGAACCTCCAAGAGTCGTGTCTAGTCACTGAAGGACATTGAGAAGGTGTGCTAGCTCGACCATATGTAAGGTCCCCAAGGGAAATAGGGGACAGTTCCAACGGGAACGCACAACCCTGATGCCAGGGGTAAATGGAGCTCAAGTAGCCCATAGGATAAGAATGGAAAAGATTTTCCAAAAGAAAGAGCTTTATAAGTATAAGAGATGTTTTCAAGAGCAAGTGCATGTGCATATGCAATCATGAGGCATACACGTGCATCACGATTCATGATCATGCATGAATTACATACGTATACATGATATTTAAAGTTCAAGTTTATGATTATTTCAAGTTAAAGCTCATGATATTTCAAGTTGTACTTGAATTACATTATGTTCAAGTTTGTAATTATTTCAACTTTAAGCGCAAGCTTATGATTTTAAGTTAAGTGCATGCTTATGATTTTAAGTTCATTATGATATCGAGTTCATGATGATTTCAAGTTTAAAAGCAAGTGTATGATTTCAAGTTCAAGATTATGAGTTCAAAGAATAAGTTCATGGTTTCAAACTCACGATTTCAAGTTCATATTTCCAAACCATGATTTCAAGCTCATGTTTTAATTATAATTCCTTACTGAGTCTTTCGACTCACAGATGTTTTAAATTGTATCATTCCAGATAACAATTCAGGTGGGAAAATCTAGAAGAGGGACCAATGGGAACGTCCTCATCTCTCTTTGTTGTTTCATAAAGGGTTAGATGAAATTTTGTAGAGTCGACATGAGCCTCCGTTGTGTGGTGGTCATGGGTTACTCGGACTAGTAGAGTTCAAGGTTTTTGATGTCTAGTATCTTAGTCGTGGTTATCAGAAACAGAAGTTGAAGAGTTCATGGGAAGTACTAAGAACGCTTATCAGGCATCCTGTGAATGTCTATGTTATGTGTATAAGGATTCAAGATGTATTACATATATGTTATGAGTAGGTCCATATAAAGGTTTTGTTGGAATCCCTTAGGACTTGTACTTCAGCCATGCAAACACGACATGTAAATTTGGATGCGTTCACTATTGCCGTTGTAGTCAATTGTGTAAGTTGAAGTTTATGTAAATCTCTTTGGCCCATCTATTTCAGTTGTAGGTGTTTTTGTGTAATAAAAAAAAATATCCGCTGCAAGATTAAGAGAAAACGCTGGAACATTCATTGAGTGAATGTTCGCAGCTGTCATTAACCCCCTTCGGGCTAGCGTTCGGGGCGTGACACAGCCTTCCAGCCGGTCATCCGGACCGGATTGCCTTTGGAGACAATCCGTTCTCTCAAGCAAGTAGTCTTTCAATCTGTTTTCGATTTTGCTTCTTAAAACTCTTTTGTTGATTTTTCAGTTGAAATTCCAATTTTTCTACTGTCCGGATTTGCAGAGTACAAATCCCATGAAATTACCGTTTACATGATTTGCAGAGAAAGCACAATTGTAGAAGAATTCTGGCGATATTCCGATGAGGTTTTGGCGAAGAGAGGAGCGGGAGAGAGCCGTGACTAAATTTATTTTGGGAAGAAGCGGTAATAACGACGACAAAGAAATTGAGCTCTCATGCGTAAAAATCTTTTTGAGGAGATTGTAGCCGGCAAGCCAAGTCATATTAGCTATTTTACTCATTAAATTAGGTGGACGTATAGTAACCGTTTGATTCCAATTTCTCGATCTGGACCCTCCCTTCGGAAAGCTTCGGAATTCCCTCCTTCGCAGGGAATCCGTTCCCGGTTTAGGGTGGTCAATAAGGGGGAACCGCATGTGGTGGAAGCGAGAGTGATAACGTGGTGTGCATAGGTGGGTGATGGACCAGTGGGGCTGGGAGGGAGAGAACTTTGTGTACCCGTGGCAAAGAATGTGAAGACTGAAGAGTGCAGAAGAAGAAGCAAGATGAGAGGGGTGTTTTGGGAAAATGGCGGTAGGTTTTGAAGAAGAGCAGCCCATGAATAACTGAACTAGAGGAAACAGAGAAAAAGCTGAAAAGTTTATCTCAAAATCAAACCTTTTTGCTTTGGTTTGTTTGGTATGGGTTTGCATCTTCTTTGAGAGATTTTTGCCTCGTACTGGAATGGTTTGGTTTGGCTTGGGATTTCGCTCTTTTGAAAAGGTGATTGTGATTGCTATTAGAGAGGGTTTCTAATGCCGAATTGCGTTCGTTTGAAAGCTTAAGAGTGAAAGCAACAAAGAGAAATGAAGAAGGTATTGCGTTGGTGAGGATTGGGTTGAGGTTGGAGAAGATGATGCAGTCAATGTGAGTTTCGCTCCTTGGGGTTTGGAGCATTAAATATTTCCTTGGGCAAATTACAAATACCCCCCTCGAACTATCACCCGTGTCTCATTTACCCCCCTAAACTATGACTCGTTGCAACTCGCCCCCCTTAACTATGTCTCTCGTTACAATTTCATCCCCCGAGCGATTTTGAGTGTTAAATTGAACGGAATCCGTCTCATCCACTCGTTAAAAGACCATTATACCCTTCCTAATATTAAAAGACTGTAATGCCCTCTCACTGCTTAAGTCCTCTTGCTCAGACGACTGGTCTCTCCCTTCTTAAGTCCTCGAGTCCTCCCCAAGAGAGGAAATGGCTTTATTGGGCGAGGAGGGTAGGGGCTACAACATTGCTTCGTCCACTTCCTTACCTCGCCTCCAAATTGAGGGCTCAGATCCAGCTCCAACTCCGTGTTCGAGCGCTCCTCTTCGATAAAGCATGCGTCTCCCTCTTCCTCCGCTCCAATCCTTCCTCCTCATCTTCTTCTTCTTCTTCTACGTCGCTAGCGTCTTCTTCTCATGCCGTTTCGAAGCTCAATCCGACTTGTGAGTTATTCTCTGATGTTTCGCGCTTTTTTCTGGGTGTGGAACTGTGGTTGGTTTGTAATTGCGCTATTGCTGCAGATTTGCGATTGTACGGTGACGATGTGTACTTTACGCTGGAGAATTCTGCACATGTGATATAACTTTCTGATTTGATGTAGCTTCTGCTATTTCGTTCAGTGCTATTCATTCATTCTATACTTTATTCCTTACTTTTGGAGTTGTTTCTTAGATTTGGTTATGGTTCTCCTAGGGTTGTGTGGTGCAATATGTATCTCTAAAGCTTTTGAATTCATTCGTTGCAGACAAGCAATAAAAGGAAATCTTGGGGAAGTATTAATTACCATCTGCAGAGGCTGAACAGAGGAAGGAAGTAGTTTGGGTTTTGTAGAGAACAATGTTGAACCAAGGTCTCAGTTTTCAAGTTCATCAGTTGCAGAGGTTTAGCTGGACAATGACCTATTTTGTTTATTGAACCAGAGAAGTTTCCCTATCATTTCCCGAAATTCAGTTGAATATGTCACCAATTGAACATCAGACGTTTTTCTCTATTAATCATCGCTGTGGTGAAGAATTTTACAATAATTTGTACCCCTGTTTCCTGGCCTCAGTAGAATGAAGTTGGAGAAGAAGGGCCTTCCAGTTACTTCTTTCCTCTGCTACAAAGCTTTGCTATGTTGCTCACACATAAGAGAATCACCTATTTTGTGCTCCACTTACCTCTGCCAAGTATAACTTGGATTTTTCCCTTATGTTTCTGCTTTCTTTATTCTCCAGAGTATATGATTAGAAGTGTGGAACCAGAGGTTATATGAAATTACGTTAGAAAGTACTTGGAATGTGAACTACTGCAATGTCCTAACTGATATTTTTGGAAACAGGTCTTCCCTGAAGAACATAGAGCTTAGCTTTTGATTCCAAGTTCCGCTCTTCTTGTGAGCTCACAAACATTTTTCTTCTAGAGAGAGAGAGAGAGAGAGGAGTTCAATTTGGTTTCTGGCCCCTAAGAGTCATTCTCTCCTTTGTGAGTGAGCGGAGGAAGGAGCCTTGCCTTGCTCCTCCTCCTCCTTCCCCTGTTTGGTCTTTTAAAAGTCAGGTGGTGTCCATAGTTTTGTTTCCAGGGGTTTATCCATCCTTTTCAATTTGCCGCCTCTATGGTTTGGGTGAAACAGTGGAGGGGGCATTACAGTCTTTTAATATTAGGAAGGGTATAATGGTCTTTTAACGAGTGGATGGGATGAATTCCGTTCAATTTAACACTCAAAATCGCTTGGGGGATGAAATTGCAACAAGAGACATAGTTAAGGGGGGCGAGTTGCAACGAGTCATAGTTTAGGGGGGTAAATGAGACACGGATGATAGTTCGAGGGGGGTATTTGTAATTTGCCCTATTTTCTTTAAGAGCAAGACTGACGCTGATATGTTGAGCGATCAGTAGGCTGCTTAGCTGGCTATTGAGGTGGCACTGTGTTTAAAATATCTCAAAATAAGAATATCTATCGTAATTTTGAAATTTGAAAGTGATTTGAAAGTTATTGCATTGTCAATTTTTCTATTAATTAATATATGTTGTCGCAGGCACTCAAGAGGAATAAAGAAAAAGCAAAATCAACAAAATTATAAGGGAAATTTATTTTTTAGTCTCTAGATTTTGGACACTTTTTTATTCTAGTCCTTCAGTTTCAACTTTCAAATTTTTAGTCTTTGAGTTTTCATTGTTTGACAAAATGGTCTTTCCGCCAGTCTACCGTCCATATACTTAACGGAGCTCTCTGGCACGTCAGCAATTTTGACCCGGTCGACCGCTTGATGTAGCGGTCGACCGCTCACTTTTAACACATATACCCGGTCGACCGTTATATGTGTCGTTAAGCATATGAACGACAAACTGACGGAAGAACCATTTTGTCAAAAAAAAAATACAAGGACTAAAAATTTGAAAGTTGAAACTGAAGGACTAAAATGAAAAAGTGCCCAAAACCTAGGGACTAAAATGCCAATTTCAAAAATTATAATTATTGATGTCTTGGTTTTAAAACTCTTGAGTTTTCCATGTGATTAATCTCGCCATTGAATTTACTATGGGATGATCTTGAGCTGTAAAAGTTTTGAAACTAAAGTATCAGGTTTGTAAATTAAAATTGGAGTCTTCAAATTAAAACACAAGTCGTTTTAATTTCCCACACAAAAAGGAGCAAGAAACCATTATGATACCTTTCTTGATCATGATCATACCATAAAATTTTACATGAAACCAAACAGGTAATAATTGGCAGCAGAAACTTCCTAAATGGATTTTTCCTTCTTATTTTCCCCTCTTAATTTCACTTATTTGATCACCATAATATCTTACATAAAGTTCTTAAATTACACTTATTTTATACTTCTTCTTCCTCACTCGTGATAAATAGTAACATCTGGTGTTGCCACAAATCTTTTGACAAATGGCCTGTCATGATAGATGGTAACATCTTCTTTGACAAATGATTTCTCTTCTTCAGAACTGTCATGATAGATGGTAACATCTGGTGCAAAATCTTTGGCAAATAGTTTTTCTCCTTTGGAACTATCATGGTAGATGGTAACGTCGGGCGTTAGCCCGAATCCTTTAAGCTTTTCTTCTTTTGGACTGTTATGATAGATAGTAACATCTGGTGTCAGCACAAATTCTTTGGCAAATGATTTCTCCTCTTCAGAATTGTCATGATAGATGGTAAGATCTGGTACAAAATCTTTGGCAAATAGTTTTTCTCCTTCAGAGCTATCATGATAGATGGTAATGTCAGGTGTGAGCCCAAATCTTTTAAACAACGGCTTCTCTCCTTTATAGCTGTCATGATAGATGGTAACATCTGGTGTCGGCACAAATTCTTTGACAAATGATTTATTTTCTTCAGCACTGTCATGGTAGATGGTTATATCGGGTGTCGGCACAATTTCTTTGACAAACAATTTTCCTTCATAACTATTACGATAAATAGTAGCATCTGGGGTTTGCACAAACTCTTTAGCAAATAGCTTACCATCATCCTCAAAAGTTAAATCACGAGGTCTAGGCTGAAAATCCTTGAAGAGCTGGTCCTTGTTTGTTGCCTGCGGTGTGCGACAGTTTGTGTTCTTGGTGAGATGAGATGGGGAAGAATCTAAATGAACAAGGTCTTGAATTGCTTCTGGCATTGGCTGATCTTCCATAACACGGGTCCAATATTCTCCTGGATCCTTTCTTGCTTCGATGCTATTAGCAAACTGCTTAATATAAAGAAAAGTAGGAAATTACGAGGCCTAATTCAGGACCGAATAGTCATAATTCAAATTCAATAAAAAGCTAGCACAGGTATTATATTATATATATATATATATCCTTACCAAGAGAAGAGGTAAGAGGGCAAGCCATGCAAAACGAGATTCCATGTTTCCAATCGCGGAACAAAACTCCTGCTTCCTTCTTTTGTTCTCTCTCTCTCTCTCTGAGAAGTGTGCAGGGAGGATCTATGAGCCCTAAGTATTTATAGGCAAACATGCGATCTGAAGCGTTCTATATATTTGAAGATACGGGGATGTTTGTTTACCGAAAATTTGGAGAATATTCTTAAAATTTTGGGAATCTTTTGAATGTTGAAGTTTTTTGGAGTTTGTGAAAAGTTTGAAAAATATGTGTAAAAGTTAGAAATTTTGAAGTATGTTTGTTTGGTTGGAATCTTTGGGCAAACAAACATGCCCACGGTGTCCAGTGATTTACCAGGGAATTAAATTAAGACCGCTTCAAGATCAACTATTTTAACTTTGAGAAATATTTCAATATCTTTATAGTGGAAGCATATGAACTGCATTTTACACATTGAAGGATAACTATTTCAATGAAGAAACTCGTGATAAACTGGAAACACAGTAGCTAAATCAATATTTTATATGCCATTAGAAGAAATTGATCAGTACTCCACTGTGATTTTTAAGTTAGTATTATCCGAACAAAAGGGACATTATGATCACTACTTTAATTAGAAAGGTTCCACCCTCTCTCTCCCCCCATCTTTTTCGTTTCCTTTGGTTGGTTATGGGGAAAATATGTTTTATATGGATTTGCCCTTGGTCAGATTCAATTATTTTTTCATAGTGCACGCCATCTGTTTTACCTTTTTTGTGATGCTTCATTAATGTGGTTCTTTCTCTTGAAGAGGACATAGAAAAAGAACGGAGATTCTCAACCTAAGAAGAAAGATGGGTGTTGGATTTGCGTCTTGGAGCCTCTTCCTTTGTCTGCTGGCCTTAATGGTAAATCTCAAAATTGTACTTGATTCTTAATGCAATCTACATGTCTTTCAGAATATTAATATAGATACTGGTACTTACTTCCTGGTTTCCGTCTAAAATTCATGACTTGTACACGGTTGAAAGAATTCATAACATGTTGGAGTCTTTAGGTCTAATCGTACATGATAGGCAATTCATTAATCTATGAAATTATACAATCGATCGACTCTTGAAGTTCCTGGTTAGGATTCTATATTCAACCATTCCTACCTTATAGAGAAATTATATCTATAAATTTTTGGCAGTGTGCTTGTGGAAGTGGAGCCCGGGAATTCAACCCAAAACAGCCAGAAGAGCTTCATGCATTGGATGATCCTAAGCAAGAACGCAGCCATGCGCATGCTCATCAGGGAACACTTGGAGAGCATGTTCATGCTCATCCTTCGACTCACACGAATAGCGTGGACCCTTCCTCAATGGTCTTCTTCACCATTAAGGATCTAACGGTTGGGAAAACAATGCCTCTCTATTTCCGTAAGAGAAATCCTTCAACTTCTGCTCGCTTCTTGCCCAGAGAAAAGGCAGACTCTATTCCCTTTTCACTAAAAGAACTCCCACACCTTCTTGGATTCTTCTCTTTCCCCCCAGACTCTCCCCAAGCCAAATCCATGGAATATACACTAAGACAATGTGAGATTGAGCCTATGAAAGGAGAGAATAAGCTCTGTGCTACCTCCTTGGAATCTATGCTTGATTTTACAAGTGGGATACTAGGGTTGGAGTCCCATTTCCGAGTACTGACGACTTCCTACCTCACCATATCAACTACCCTTATCCAGAACTACACTTTCCTTAAAATTACTGAGGAAAATTCAGCTCCCAGGATGGTTGCATGTCATTCCATGCCCTACCCGTATGCAGTGTTCTATTGCCACACCCAAAAAAGCGAGAACAAGGTATTTAAGGTTACACTAAAGGGCGAGAATGGGGATAGGGTGGAAGCTATTGCTGTTTGCCATATGGATACCTCTCGCTGGAGACCTGATCATGCCTCCTTTCGCGTACTTAGGATTAAGCCAGGGACGTCCAACGTGTGCCATTTCTTCCCAGCAGATAATCTTGTATGGGTTCCAAAAATTATGTCGAATATGTAATAGATTTGCTACATAATTGTCGAAGTTTAGGTCCACTAAATAATACTGGGGCATATGAACCTAGTAGCTAGCCGTGTTAATTCATATCGAGTCCAAGGTCGTATCCGTGTGGTTGTTTCTCCAGTTTGCAGTGATTCAATAAAGGAAGTGGTGATGCTGTATAACAAGTTCATCCGTATGCATGTTGAATTTTTAATGAAGTTTCCCTGGGAATATCGATTAATGCTAGCTTGTGGCATATTTGAGAGGGGGCGCGTTGATAGACTTTGAAGAAGGAAAAATAAGTTAGCAGAAGAAGAAGAATGCCTCTTTTCATCTTGAGTTTTAATATTATAGTAATTAGACACGATCAACTTATATTTATCTGAAAAATTTCACGCCGGCGGATTGATATTACAGGCACAGTACTGTAATCTACCAACTTGATCAAATATATATATTGACGTGGATAGATTTTTGATCAAGTTAAGTGTGAAAAGTAAGGCTCAAGGGAGGAGGTTAATCATCTGATTTCCTGATACAATCGATATTAAAAAGAATAAAGTCTCGTCTTTAAATGGATGAACAAAAACCACCTTACTACATACCAATAATAAAGGCAAAAAGAAAGAATAGGTCCTATATCACCGGTAAAATCAGAATGCACGAGATAAGAAAAGAAACCGACATCAAAGAAGAGGAAAAAGTGGGTCTAGGCCTTGGAAGTCTCGGCCCGAAAAAGAAAGAAAAAGGATAAATAGAGGAGGAAATGAACAAAAAGGAATGTCCGCACAACTCTCTCATAACTCTCTCATTGATAACAAGAAACCAGAAGAAAAGACAAGATATTAGACGATGTCGGAGAAATCTCCCTACTGGGGAGACTCTGAGTTTTAGTATGTTATTTTACTTGCAGGAGGAAGGAACGAGAGTTTGAACCTTTCAGCATGTCCAAAGTATTGGATTTTGAATCTAACTTTCTCGGACTTTTGGCCGAGTAACTTTCTGTGATAGCTCGGTTAAAAATGACTTCATCGTGTGTGTGTATATATATATATTACGTCACACAAACTTATAAGTTCATAACCATTAATGCATATTCACAAAATTAATTTCATAAGTTAATCAGTACGCTTGTAGATATGACCACGACGTGAGATAAAAGTTTTTAAAATGTATATATTCTTTTCATATCTGGAAACGTCGCGTTCGTTCTGTACATTGAAATTTCAAATTGAAAAATAGTAAAACATGACCGATTGATGTGAACTTCTGTATCAAGCGTAATTGGTGCGTAAGATCACGGGCGAAGTTGAAAGAATACAGAAAAGCTAATGCTCCGTTTGTTTCGTTATTAATATATATTGTAGAGTATTTTCAAGTCATATTTATTAATATTTGATTGATGTTATATTTTTACATGATAAGTAAACTTGATTTTTACAACATTTTGATCAGATGAATTATTATATTATGTAACAATCTAATAAAATATTTTTTAAACGAATTAAATTATTTTTAAAAAATAAAGTACATAAAATTATGAATATATATATATATCAAGATAATAATTAGGAAGGAGATCAGAAAAACAGAGAGATAAGTGCAGGTTTAAATGCGGTGGGAGAATGAAAAATTAAGAAAGTATATTACCTTCTTTTAAAAGAGAAACCATTTTACTTTCATCGATTATATTTTCAATTTACTAAATTTTACTACCCTCAAATCATTTAAAAGTAGAAAAAACACATTTCGGATTTTTATGTACATGATACAAACAGAACCTAAATGTAAAAAATGTTTAAATAATGTAACATTATAAAATCACGCCCTTTTGATTAAATAATATAACATTATAAAGTTAGACTTTTTTTTTCTTGTCTCAGTGGGAGTAGGGTCGAGAAAGAAAGAGATATCCATTATTGTTGAAACAATAATATATATGAAGGATAGAGATTCAGAGAATCTAACAAAATTATTACTCTTTGACAAAAGATACGAAAAAAAGATAAATAATTGAAAATCATGACAAAAAGACGAATTCAGTGGAGGCAATCAATAACCTCATGGGACCAGAAAACAGAAGGAGACCCTTCTTTTTCACGTGAACCATTAGCAATCCAATAATGGATACGGGTAATCCCAGCTTTTGGCAATTGGGAGCAGATATATAGGGTGAAGTTTGTTGATGGAAATTGATAAAAAATAAAGATATTTTGTGAAAATTAATGAAAAAATTAGAAGAGAGAATATTTGAGTGAATATTATAATAATAAAGAATTATTTGATTTTAAAAAAATTATTAATTTATAATTTTTTATAATATACCCGAAATGTTAGATGCCTAACATTTTGAAAAACAAACGCTACGATAGTGCAACGTACGTGGGCCACCCTCTTGCCTTATAAAATTTGTAGATATGAAAACCTCATGGCATGTCGATATACATGTGGTAAACAGTCTATAGATATAATGACAGCTGGCTACCAGGTATTTTGTTTTTTAATAATATGTTTATTGGATGGTATTCAAACAAAGTTAATTATTTCAAGAGTTCAATAAGACTAGGGCTGTCTAAAAACCGGCCGGACCGGTCAACCCGAACTGAAACCAGGCCGATTTTGGCCAATCCGGACCGAAACTGGACCGATTTTGACCAATTCGGACCGAGACCGGTGTACTCCGGTCCGTCATGCCATTGGTTATCCTGTGAAGCTAGACCATGCATCATACTCATCAGGGGATACATAGAGACGAGAATGAATTTGAAGAGGGCAAACTTCTAAGGAAAAATGATAAAATAAAAATTTATTACATAATGTATAAAAAAATGTCTTAGAGTTAAAATATCAAAAAAATAAGGATTAAAATATATTATATTGAAATACATGTATTGTACTATTTGCTGAGACTGATAAGTGACAATTAGATCATACAACTCTGTAATCTTCTAAAAACGTTGCAACTTCTCACCCTTACTCTAACTGTCTTTTAATGTGACAATTCTATTGAACACGAGCTTTTTCAGGAGTGAAATCTTTATCAACAACAAAATAACTTGGAATTGCGAGGAGAAAATACATACTTTGCTTATAAAATAAAAAGCAAACAATAAACCAAAACGTTGCTCAAATAAAAGAAATATGAAGCAGTGTCTCAAAATGTAGAAGAGAGGAGACACAGAAAAAACTACATGCATAGGCCCCAATGAATAGGGCTGTGCATAAGCGGTGACAGTTATGCCCTCCACCGCCACCACCACCGCCACCGCTATAGGCGGTTGTCCAAAAATAGACACCGCCCCCGCCACCGTGAAGGGAGGAAACCGGCACTTAACGGTGCCGGTTTTGCCGGTGACGGTTATCGCCACCCACACTGACTGACTGACAAACCCAAATCAAATTCAAATCCAATAAAAAAAATTCAAATCCAAATCGCAAGAGAATCTCCAGTTCTCCACCAAAACCCAACAAACTTAACAAATCCAAATCTACATCTCAAACCCACATCCCAAACCGAAAAAATCCAACAAATCGCAAGAGAATTTCCACCAAAACCCAACAAATAGAGCACTAGATTTAACAAGTGCAGCAAATCCGCAAGTCTCCACCAAAATCCAGCAAATCCAGCACATCCGCAAGTCTCCATTTGCTACAGATTTTACAAGGAAATCTGAGAGGGAGAGAGAGGCAGATAGAGAGACTAAGAGGGAAATAGAGACTTACCACGGTGGCAGATGGCGAGGAGGAGGGCGGAGGGGCATTAGGCAGTGGGCATACGCGAATGGAGAAGGGAGCCGAGGAGGCCGGAGAACTGAGAAGGGAGCCGGGACTCGGGAGGGGGAAAGGAGAACGGAGAAGTGGGAGGGGGAGGGGGAATTAGGGGGAATGAGGGAGGCTGAGGGGCATTGAAACCCTCAAGGTTTCGAGGCCCCTCAAATGACGAAGAGAAAATTTGGCATAAATAAAAAAAACGGTTTTAGCGGTGGAAACCGCTACCGCCTAAATCCCCGCCCCACGGCAAAATCGGGCACCAGTGCCGCCGTGGGGCGGGGAGCAGTTTACGGCACCGGTGGCGGTGGCGGTGAACCGGCACACCGCCGGTACCAGTGCACAGCCCTACCAATGAATGAGAAAATGTCAACTTGGTAAATGATAATGGAACAAAAATGAAACAAAAAGCTCAATTTTAACATCTTCACACCAGCCCAGGAAGATCCATTAAAGAATCAGCGTTTTATCCAGTTATGTTGGGTAGCACAATTCAGTCTCTTACGGGGAAAAGTACACCTTAATTTATATTTTATGTTGCACATACAACATATTAGGTAGCACAATATTACAATGATATATTTCCCACTGCAGGAATATTCACAACAAAATATGCCTATGAGATAAGAAATTTTACACCCAATACAAATTGAAGTGTTATATGGACATCATCTATTTGTCAAAATATGTCACTTTAAAAAATGTTTCTATTTAATCATTTTAGTCCCAGCGAAACTCTAAAGAGCTTCTATATATTTTATTCACAAAATTCTTATTACAAAAGTAACAAGAAAAGAATAAGTCCAAACATAAGTGAAAGGCGTGAAGCCAACTTCAGCTGGCCCAAGAAACAAAGGGGCGAGGCTGATAAAAATAATAAATAAATAAAAATTTAGGTGTAATTTTTTTTTTAGAGCCAACAGGGGTGGACGCCCTTTTCGCCCCCTTGCCTCCGCTTATGGCCTCTGTGTAGGGCTGTAAGTCCGGTCCGCCTTCCACCGGAGGTCCGGCTCCGTGTCCAGCACCGGTTCCGGGAAGAGGAGATCCGTCTCTTACAGGAACCGGACCCGGAGGTTATTTTGGGACATTACCGGAAGCGGAATTTTCCGCCGGTTCGGCGGAAAATCCTGTTCCAGTGCTTTTTTATTTTTCCCCCCAATTTAAAACGACGTCGTTTTAAACTGCCCTAAGTTCCTAACTCTAAAAGCCTCGACTCTTCCCCTCCCCCCTCCTCCCTCCCCCGAGCCTTGTCCCAGCCGCCCCCAGGTCACCCCTATCCCTCCCCCCTCTCCCGAGCCTTGTCCCAGCCGCCCCCAGGTCACCCCTATCCCTCCCCCCTCTCCCGAGCCTTGTCCCCTCCTCAAGCCGTGAAGGAACTTCTGACTTCCCACTCGTCCCCTGTATCGTCTTTCCAAAACAAACAGATCAGACTCTCTCTATCTGTGTGTGTGTGTCTACAATGAGTATTTGCATTCAGAGCGTTTTCTACCTCTTATCCTCTCCGCTCTCATCTGCTCGCAAGCTATTGTTGTTTGTCAAATAGATATCTCTCAATGGAGCCCTAATCAGGCGTCATTTAAGGTGCTTGGCGTTAAGCCAGGGCCTCCAGCATCTACCAAATCAAATTTGGTAGATTGATTATAATATTATCTCTTACAATTGGAATCAAAAGTTCAGTGACATGGATACGGACATTTGGACAGAATTTTCTTTGCTTCTCTATATGGAACCGCTACAAAATTAGAAAAACCCAAAATTCAGAGCCCAACAGAGGGGCAAAGTTAGGCTCTTACACAGTTACACCAGGGGGTTTCTAAAGAGAAAGTTGTTCTTGGCCAGATTATTTCTCAAATATTGTACATTAATTGAATTACCTCATAACGAAATTTAGCTAACAAAAAACTATAAGAGTTGCAAACATGCTTAATTAGCTTTCAGAACAGGAGTGATTGTGCTGGTGTGCCATGCTATAACCACCACCGTTCGACTGTCAAATTAGTGCGCATCAGATCAGTATGATCCATTTGAAAAGCTGGGACACGCCTGTGCGTGCATTTAATTATCAAATTTCTCTTAAGCTATTGTGTCGATTGGCATCCATTTTGTGGTTGGGTTAGTAAACAAGAAACATGCAAAGCACTAGGTCTAGGAGGTGTAAGGGAAGGGCTGTATCTGTACACCCTCTGTTCATTAACTCGTTGACCGACGTGAGTAAAAAAGGTATTTCTAAGGTAATTTCAATTTAAGTAGTACGTCCTCAACAAGTCAACGAAATGCTTAGCAGTTAGCACGTTAGAGATTCGTGCGTCTGCACATGTACAGGTTTCAGCACAAATTCATTCAATTCATAATTGTTTGAATTTTATGTATATTTTTTTAATCAAGTGCACTATGCTTCATCTCTGGACGTTGGAATATTAAATTGGATAGTTTTGCAGAGAAGTCTAAACCTCCCAAACAACCATTGCCAAAGAACTGAAAAGCCATAAATATAATTCGTTTCAACACCAGAAGAAGATTTGTATACACGCTCATCCCCTCCAAACCAAGCTTCAACTAAACAGATCATACACATCATGAGGTTTTATAATAAAAAATATAAGCTTATAGATCATGTCAGAAGCTTCAGCTGTGGATCAACTCCATGTCTTTCTTTCTTTCTTTCTTTACTCCTCCACATAAGGCTTCTCTTCTTTAAGCTGATCGAGATGGGCATGATATACAACAGCCCGAGGCGTAGTGTCAAAAGTCTTAAGAAAATGGTCCTTTTTCCTTTCCCCAGATAAAGATGGCGGATCTCGATGCAAAAGGGTTTTGATTGCCTCTGGTATTGGTTGGTCTTTCATTTCGCTTTCCCAGTAGTCTTCTGGGCCTTTTCCGGCATCCTTAACCTTGATGAACTATATATATTGCAAAGAAGACATACAGTTAGCAGAAGAAGAAGGCCATATACGTGTCCAAAATAAGAAAACATTGATGACTCAGACTCATAATATGCATGCTTGAAGAAATATTCTAGCGATCTTAACTGGATGCACTCGATCTACTTAACTTGGACTCTGATTTGATTTAAAGAGGAAATCAAAGCTGCTAGTCCCGGAAAGCTCACCGTGAAAAGAGAAAGGAGAAGCAAGAAAGCCAGGATAGACTTCATATTTATCTGGGGTATCGTGACCTCCTTGTCTCGCTCTTTGAGTTTGATTTGTTACTCTGAATGGTATGCTCAAGAAACACTGACTTGTAGCTTTTATAGGCCAATGGCATATAACAGGTTTCTGACCTCAGAATAAATAGCAGCTTGCAGGCATATATATCGAGGTACAAAGATAACATATAGTGCATATATATAATATAAGCATGGATGATATCATCCGATAAGGAATCTGAAACCATCTGTCTATTTAATGGGGGCTCTAAGATAATTGGGGATAGTCAAAACTCAAAGGTGAGGCATTTTGTAATAATTTATAAATTAATAATATATTTAAATATACAATATTAATAAAATTTAGTTAAAAATTATTCTTCTAACTTTTTTTTTTTAAAATTTTAAATTTTGGATTTGTTAATATATCATTTTCAATTGATAGTTATATGATTGATCCATATTTAATCTTTCATGTGTCATAGTCAATCTTAAGTAGAATTTTATTAGTTTTAATTTTAAAAAAGGGAAATATACAAATACCACACTAGGTTTTAACGTCTTTTGTGAAAACTCACCGGGTTTTAAAAAGTTTCAAATTGTTCACTAGGTTTATCGTTTTTGTATAAAAACTCATTGAACTCAATGCTGTTAGCCTCGTTTAATGAAAAATCCATTACGTTCAATCACAATATGATACGTGTCACTAAATAATTAAACGGACCTCCCCCATCACGCAACCCATGCCGATGGGTGGAGGAGGCCCACCCATGGCCGCCCAGAACTTGCCAGCCAGAGGTGGAGGGGGAGACCCTCCTCCCCCGGAGGCGCCAGCGATCCTTTTGTTTTTTTTAAATTAATAATGTTTTTTTTGTTAATTTTAGATTTATTTTTAATTTTTATTTATTTAGTGACACGTGTCATATTGTGATTGGACGTGATGGATTTTCCGTTAAACGGGGCTAACAACATTGAGTTCAATGAGTTTTTATACAAAAATGATAAACTTAGTGAGCAATTTGAAACTTTTTAAAACCTGATGAGTTTTCACAAAAAGGCATTAAAACCTAGTGTGATATTTGTATATTTCCTTTTAAAAATCTTACAGTTACATGTATTGTCAATAATATTTTATAAGTAATATTTCCATTGAAAAAAGAGTATAATCTTTTTATGTGGTTTGATGTTTCAATTGGAATATAAATCTATATTCTTAATTAAAATCTCTTTTAACACTTTTAATTCTAAAAAAAAATCTAAACCATCAATATCAATTTGATGTTTACGTTTTAAAATATTTTCAATTACAAGACAATGTTTTTTGAAGTTGTCTTCATCCAAAGGATTTAAATTTTTTAATTTAAATAATAGAAAATGCTCAAACCTATTTTCATTAAACTGTTTTTTTCTTTGAATTATTCATCTTTCATGAAATATTGATTTATAATTCTTCTAGTTTTCAATCAATTGGTAGCTAATCTTAATTATACAATTTATAGGGTTGATTTTATATAGAGACTTTTGGTTTGAATTAAGTGGCAATTAATCTGCTTTAAATAACAAAACTTTATAGGGTTGATCACTTATAACTTTAATATTTAACGAGAATTAATAGGTGTCTCTTTAGAATAAAAATTAACTAGAACTATATACAAATCCATATAACTTTTAAGTTAAATTCTAAAGTCTTTAACCTTAAAAACTTGCTTTAATAGGCCTATTAAAGCAAAATTTTAAATTGGGGGACTTAGGCCGCCGAGATAGAGCCGCCCTGGGCTCCTATATTAATGTCTGCCAAAGTTATATATAGCACTCATTTAAAAAAAAAAATTTAAATGTTTACTTGCGGTTTGGATGATGTTTATAGATTTTCAGATTACGGGATCGATCTACTTTCAAATAAACTTAAAAGTATATATTAAGATAATTAGTAATTTAACATAGGATTAGAGCGTAAATATTTATAAATTTGTTATTTAAAGAACTATAATAAGAGAATATTTATTTAGCAGTTAGAATTGCATTAAGTGAGGCAAAAAAAAAGTGCTCCTAGTTGAGTTGGAAAATCATCAAAGAAGAAAGGTAATTACAGAGGGAAGGTTCAAATTAGAGTGCAACGACGTTGATCCAGACCGTAATTAGTTGGCAGTTGGTTGAACTGTGTACTGGACAAGTTCGTCCTTTTACTTAAGGATTAAACGTAGGAGGGAAAATTTAGGGATGAAAGTGTCAATTTTCCTAATATTTAATTTGTTGACCATATTGAAAATGAATTGAACAAGCTGGGGGCTAGCGCCTTGTCCAAAAAATTCCTTAAAGAATATACTTATCAAGAGATTCGCATCTCATGCTCCTTAATTAGCATGTTTAATTTTATGAGAAAAATAACACAGAGAACCATCTATTAATTAATTAAGGGTTAATTACAAAAACTCCCCAAAAACTTATACCACAATCTCAAATATCCCCATAAACTCGAACTCGTTACAACTCGTCCTCACAAACTATACTTTTCGTTGCAATTTCATCCCTCAACCTATTGAAGTTGTTATATCGAACGATTTTTATCCTACTTAAACGACATTTGACCTTCTCCTTAGTTAAACTAATGAATTTACCCTCGTTTGAGTCCTCCCTAGTCTTCTACAATTAGGGTTGTTCAACTCCGGTGTAGGTGCCGGCTTTGGCCTTTTTATCCTACTTAAACGACATTTGACTTTCTCCTTACTTGAACTAATGAATTTACCCTTGTTTGAGTCCTCCCTAGTCTTCTACAATTAGGGTTGTTCAACCCTAATTGTAGAAGCCGGTTTTGGCCAAAACCGGCACCTACACCGATATGCCGGTTTTTAAAAAAATGTCACCTACACCTACACCTTTAAGGGCAAAAACTGGCCCTTAGCGGTGACGGTTTTAGCGGTGGCGGTTTCCGGTAATCCTACATTCATATTGAGCAATTTTTTTAACATATTACGCACATAGAAAATATAAACTCTACACTAATCCAATACAATACAATCCATTCATGGTTCATTTACAGCTCTATCCAAAGGCTTTTGATTCTATCTCTATTTCATTCCTCATTTGATATAAGAATTACAAGCCACAACTAAAATATGGAAGCATTGGTTCTCCTATAAGATGGAAGCAGGAACCACGGGTGATTTTAGTTTTTCAATCAATTTTACTCTACTATTAAGACTACTACAAGATTTACCAACAGACAACAATTACTACACATAACAGATGGAAAGAGACGTCATGCAAATTTTATTTAGCAAACTAAGAGGGAATATATCATGTTGCTATCACATTTAATTCATAGAATACACTCACAGAGCTCCAACATTGATGAATCCATGATAGTGGGATTGGTGGCTGCATTAAGATAAACAGAAGACCCATTACCACCACCAGAACTAAGTATCTCTTAGCAGACTGCAAGGCAGGAGGAAAAGAACTAGGTTATCCTCAGTACTATTACCATTACAATTATTATTATTGCATGGTGAAAGAGGGGGAGGGAAGAATTGGCAAGTTCACTCTTGATTGTTAACTATCACACTATAATACACCACTGCATAGGATGGTACCATAGAAGTTTTTTTTTAAAAAAAATATATTCACCAAACAAGTCTAAGAAGAAGACAGCATAAACAAGATAGCAGTTATGAGTAATGAAAGCGAAAAATTGAATATGGGAAAGATAAAGATGCAACAAAATTAGAGATACGAGGTCCTAGCAAGCAGAAATGAGTTTGAACAAGCACCAAACAAGTCTAAGAAGAAGAAGGCATTAGCAAGAGAGGAGCAATCAGCGATGAAAGCAGAGGATTGAATATGAATAAAAGAAACGATGCAACAAAATTAAAAGATAAGAGCCGATAGCACCCAGAAATGAAGTTTAAGCATGCAACCTGAGTATTAAGAAATTGATGTATTTAATAGGACTAGCCCAGGGAGATTTGGTAATAAATGCAGTGATCCCCAAGAGAATGGTTATAATTTATCCATATATTACTTGCTTTCACATTAGCAATTCTACCAGTCTGGACATAATACCTTTCTCTGATAAGCAAAACAGTTCACTAAAAAAAGTAATATCGGTGGTGAAAGCCAAGTCTGCAGAACATGAGTCTTTACCCTTTTTAACAAAAAGTGTTTAAAACACCTTTATACAGAAAAATGACGTGAAAGATCTAACACAAATCCTATATAAATACATAAAGGGAGTAAAACATATTTGCTGCAACATCCGATGGAGGTCTCCCATTCCACCATTGGAGTGCTTCAAAAATAGTATCAATCTGCATTGATGAATCCCACATGTTAGCAACCACTATGTTAGTCACAGAAGTCCTTGCAGATAGTTCTTCTCTAACACTGGCATCAAAGAGATAATATCTGCTCTAACCATTATGTATTAATATACTTGAAAGAGAAAAGGCAACAAACCAAATTCAGTTATTTACAGAAAGTCACAGCAATTATGCCCATGATTATAATTATTTGTATGGTGAGTTTTAAACTTGCGATTAATAAAAGTTCAATAACGAAATCCTAGCAGTCATAAAGAATAATCTCCTATGTAAGAATTGTGCTCTAAATAGATCAAATGAGAAACATAAATGAAAAATGCACCAAATGAGGTAACACACGAATCAAACCCAACTAAATTAAAGGCAGTACATTGGATAGTAAATAAAAAAGCAAGCACACAGTTTCAAAACCAACAAGCCACACCAAAAGCATCAATATCCGGACTGCAAACACACATACACATACAAAGGAAACCAGATCTATGCAAGAATCACAGTACACTTCGTCCAAAGGAAAAAAATACTCAAACTCACATACAAAGGAAACCAGATCTATACACAAACACACATACCCAAATTCAACAGCTAAAAGGAAAAAAATAGAACACAAAGCTAACCTGGGCCACTGCTACTGTGCCCCGGATGGCAGGAGAGGGAGGGGAGGGCCGTAAGGGAAAGAGGGAGACGGGACTGGGGAGTTGTTGCCGGCTGCGTTAGGGAGCACTGGGCACTCGGTCGGCAGTGGGCAGGGGCTTAGGGCTGGGATTTGGGAATGAGATTCGGGAACCGTGGAATGCAGTGGGCACTGGGCACTTTGCGTCCTCTTCCTTCACTTAAAACGCGTTTTTCACGTTTTTTTTAAATAAACCCGGTTTCCCGGTGCCAGATAACCCGAGATTACCCCCGGGATTTCAAAAAAAAATGCAAAATGGCACCGGTGCCGGTTTCAGTGCCACCGGATTTTCCCGGTGGCACTGAACACCCCTATCTACAATGTTTTTAGCAATTTGCAGAGTCAAAAAATAATATGTAGTTAGCTGATTTTTTTATTAAAACAAAAAAGATGGCTCGCTTAGAATCAAGTTGGTCAAATTCGTCTTTTCAAGTAAGGAGAAGGTCACGTGTCGTTTAAGTGAGACAAAAATCGTTCGATATAACAACTTCAGTAGGTTGAGGGATGAAATCGCAACAAAAAGTATAGTTTGTGCAGGTGAGTTGCAACTAGTTCGAGTTTATGAAGGTATTTGAGATTGATGTATAAGTTCATGAGAGGTTTTGTAATTAAGCCATTAATTAATATAGGAGATCTATTGTAATAATGCTTATACACTAAGTTGAGAATTTAGATTACGTGACAATTAAAGTGGCTCGATGGTGATTCTCAAATTAAGGAGTACCATATATATATATACACGTGCGTACGTGATTAATTAGTAGTCGCACTACGTAGATATCTTGTTCATATCAAAATTTGACCAAGCTTATAATAAAGTACAGAATGCGTGCGTACGTACTCTAGAGTATAATCTGCATTAATTCTATTCAAATTGATTGAACTACATGCAGTTGATGTGGGCCGGGTCCTTATTCACCAGTGTGATTTAAGATCATTCCTCAGTCAAACATTTTGTTCGAATCTTACAGCTTGTAATTAATAAGTCTCTACAAATCATCCAATTAATCAGTCGGCCAAAACTATATACGAGTTAGGATTCTCTAATATCTGCAGGAAAAATCAGTACTAATTGTTTAAAAACTTAATTAAGCTGATATAAAGTGAAAAACCTAATTTAGACCTTAACTGCACCTAATTTTAAAACAATTCAACACCAATTTTAAAACAAGTTCTAAAATTTACCAGTCTAGATAAAATAAATCACTAAAATAATTAATCAACTGTAAAGAAAATATTCAAACACATAAGAAGACAACATATTTGATGACGAAGTGGAAAACCTTTGAAAAACTATTCAAAGAAAAAATCACTCAGATCTAGCAGCCACCTGAAATCCACTAAGAAGAAAATCCTTACAACAATGATTCCAACACGGACAACCCTAGTTGTTTGACTCTGACACCCCTGATATA
This sequence comes from Myrica gale, assembly GCA_963930655.1. Lineage (NCBI taxonomy): Eukaryota > Viridiplantae > Streptophyta > Magnoliopsida > Fagales > Myricaceae > Myrica > Myrica gale. Next base: position 18,252,161 of record OZ005612.1, on the reverse strand, counting down.
ATAATCTTAGCACCTTTGCTCAGGCCCGCTCCAAGCGGCATTCACCTCAGCACTTTCAGATTCTTCTTAACGATCTCTCATGAACAACTCTTGTTCTTCAACATTCTTTCAACACTATGAAGGGTCCACAACAAAAGTAATTGAAAATTAAGAAAAAATGATCAAGATGAAGGCATAAATCTTCAAATGTTTTTCTCTGAGAAAATGACGCACAAGTATACTCAATAATAACCTTAGTAAGGTTTCTGGCCGTCCTTCACGAACCCTAGTAGGGTTTCACCATTTTCCACAAGGAAAGACTAGAAAACATGGAGTTTTTGAAATTTGCCGGAGTTCGCTCGAGCGTGGGTCGAACATCAGTCAAACGTAAAGTTTCTGTCTGAATTCTTCATGGTTCGCTCGAGTGATACTAGTCGAGTGCCAGGTGAACGGTAAGTCTCTGTGATAAATATTTATGTATTGCTCGAGTGGTAGTTGAGTGTCAGGCGAGCGATAAGTCTCTGTGAGGATTCTTCATACCTCGTAAGAGCGATAATCAAACGACATACCAACTTCGACACAACTTAGAAACAAACTCTTGAACAACACAGGACAAAAACATAAAACTCGATAAAGACATATTTTGACACAGAATTTTGCCAATACAAAAATTCACTATCACAAAGGACTAGGCCTGGATGGGGGCGGGAGAAGTCAGTGCCCCTCCAGCCACCGGAATTGGTGTGAGGGGTTGGGGTGAGAGGCGGTGGTGTTGTGGGTGTTCTAGAGAGAGAGATCTCTATCTCTCTCGAACATATCACGTGAGGGAGAATTCTCTTTTGACTTAATTTTGATTTTTTTTTTTTTCAAATTTCTTATCACGAAAACTCAAACAATATATTCTAATCACGAAGACACGATCAGAAGTTTCCCTTGGTAGAAAAGAAGGATTACACGTTTAAAGATTATTAAGCAATTTACAGTATTTCAGAGGAGATAAAACCTCACTCCAAACAAGCATTACATAGAAATGAAAAGCCATACATATTTATTTCAACAACAGAAGAAGATTTGCACACGGTCAGTCCCCTCCAAATCAAGCTTCAACCACAGATCACACACATGAAGTTGTAAAACCAGCAATACGATCGATATATATATATATACGTAACAGCTTCATAAGCATATAGATGACAGAAGCTTCAGCTCAGGATCATCTCCATGTCTTTCTTTGTTTCAGAGTACTCCTCGACGTCATGAGGCTTCTCTTCTTTAAGCTGATCGAGATGGGCATGATATACAACAGCCAGAGGCGTAGTATCAAAAGTCTTCAGAAAATGGTCCTTTTTCCTTTCCCCATAGAAATATGGCGGATCTCGATGTAAAAGGGTTTTGATTGCCTCTGGTATTGGTTGGTCTTTCATTACGCTTTGCCAGTAGTCTTCTTCTGGGCCTTTTCTGGCACCGTTAATGTCGACGAACTATTATGAAGAAAACATAAAGTTAGCAGAAGAAGAATGTCATATACAGGTGCAAAATAAGAACATCAATCATCACTGAGACTAATGCTTGAAGAATTCTAGCTAGACATTACAATCCGTCCATGGGGGTTAAAGCGATCGAACAAGATAATATAATGCGATGTTAATTTGATGCACTCTAATAATTAACTTGGACTCGGATTTGATTAAGTGCAACTAATATTGGGGGTGAATTTCAAGTTAACTCAGATGTATGAATCCAATTAGACGTAGGGGGGCAATTTGCAATTAAAGTTTTTCAAACACTGCGAAAAGATCAGGAAATCAAAGCTGCTTGCTAGTAGCTCACCAAGAAAAGAGAAAAGAGAAACAAGAAAGTAAAGATAGACTTCATATCTGGGTATCTCGTTGGCACGCTCTTTGATTTGTTACTCCGAATGGTGCTCTAATCAAACACTGACTTGTTCCTTTTATAGGCCAATGTCTCGGAACAAATCTCCCTTCCTAGGGACAAAATCCCCGTTTCTGATATATATAACAATACATAGATTTTCTGGCATAACAAGTTTGTGACCTCAGAACAAATAACCAACAACTTGAAGACATATTGATGAGGTATAAAAATATTATAGTACATGTTCACATGGGTGATATCATGATGGGCGGCTACATGGTCCACAATAAGGATCCAGCTCTTGAAGTACCAACTACCATGTGTAGCTCCAAATCTCAATTAAGAACACATTCATGAGTGCTCGTATTTTAATAAGATTAAATCTATTTCTAGGTATTAAGGCTTCCCCATGTCATGACAATCTAACACAAGATAACCTGAGGTTTCCTCTTCCTTTTCTTTTTTATACAATTTTCTTCGAGACTTATTCATAGGACGTTGGAGGCTCGCGACATGGATCCATAGAGCTAGAGATGTAGGCCGATTGTTTCTTTAAAAAAGTGCGACTGGATCAGAATTCTAACTGGCTTGCATGCATATTATCTGTCCAAGTTATAGCACTCATATTGTTTTAACAAATCTTAAGAGAATGCAACAACGGAAAGTGCGTGCAACTACTACTTACTAATAGTATTTAATTATATTCTTAAGAAGATATGTAGCTAGCTAGGTGAGAGATCTAGCTAGCTAGTAGTTAGTATAGGCTAGCTAGTAGCCTTAATCAGCTTTCCATTTTATCTAATTTATTTGTAGTATATATTAATATTGAACTAACTTAATTCAGCAGTGGCAACCTCCTACCTAGTCACTATAAGAAAATATAGCTTTAGGTGACAAAATTTTGAGCAGCCAAATTTTGTCATCTAAAGTGAACTTTTCCTGAAAAAATATTAATTTTGTCATACAAAACCATTGAGGACCGTCAAAACCGTCCGGACCAGTCAAAAACATGTTCAGGCATATCTCTGGTGTGACGACATACACACGTCGCGAATGAGTGACGATGAAAGTAGTAAAAAAAATCTCATCTGGACGAACAAGCAAACCATTTGGACTCTCTACAGGGCGAAAAATTCCAATTCATCGTAACTGAGTGACAATTAGAATCATCACAATTTTTACAATACTGTCCGGACTCTTTTTATACAACATCCGTACGAGCATTACCTAACATAAAACGGTTTGTGCTTATGTTCAGACAATTTTTGCTAGGTTGACCATAGAACGCTTCAGGAGAAGTATCACCAATGTCCAGGGACAGACAGAGCGACCAGCTTGGGCAGACGCCTTTTTAGCTGAGTTAAGGAGAGTATTCGAGCAACAGAGGAGCCAACGCATTCGTTGTGCATGAAGCTCCCATGTGGCTTAACCGGTTTTGAGACCAAACTTGCTCTAACGGATAAGGCTCTGACGGAAGAGCTGAATATTATGAGAATGGAACTGTTCTTTGTGAGAGAACAATTGTCTCAGTTGTCCTAGTCTGTCCATAGCGTTTCGATACAGATGCATGCAGACACTTGTTAGACGGGTGGATAATATGAAGGAGCATTTAGCGAATGTTCGTGAAGCCCTCGGACAAGATATGGACAAGCTAGAGGCACCTCGTGATTTGGACTAGTCTCGTGTTTATGCTTTATCACTATTATTTATTTATTGTTTGAAGGATTGATTAGGGCTTGTACTAGACATTATGATTGCATTTTTCGTTCGGACAAATTATTTTTTATATTTTATATTAACTATATTTTTTCACTAGATTAAATTTATTACAATTTAAACGGACAATTAGTAAAATCAAATGGGTGATTGGCGTACACATATTTATGTTATACGAAAGTTGAAAACGGTTGTAACCGTCCGAACTCCTTTTAGATGTCCGGATGATATTCTCTGTTTATTCAACCAAACGTGCGCATGACGTGAAATTCAGCCAATTATTGTGCCAAACCGTTTCAAACGGTTTAAATTTTGGCATTTACTACGAAAGACGAAGATTGGGCCACGTGTGCTGGAAAGCGTTCAGATACTATACTGGGAATCTGGACGCATCGACATATTCTCAAAAGTTGAACAGTTCGACATTTTGATAAATACCGAATCATTTTTCATAAAAAAGTCTCTCAAACCTCAAGTCTTTTCTTCTCAAATCTTGACGAAATATCACTCTTTCGAGGATCTAATCACATCGATGTATGTTTTGGTTACTTTTAACAAGATTTTAATGGTAAAAAATTTATTTTTTATAGTTTTATGTGTAGAATTTCAATTCTATTTTTTGCAAAGTACATTGTGTTTTTTGATTGATTAGTTTGTGTTTTTGTTGTATTTTGGGCGTATGGGGAGGTGGAGGGACGCTGTCTTGACGAAATATCACTCTTTCGAGGATCTAATCACATCGATGTATGTTTTGGTTACTTTTAACAAGATTTTAATGGTAAAAAATTTATTTTTTATAGTTTTATGTGTAGAATTTCAATTCTATTTTTTGCAAAGTACATTGTGTTTTTTGATTGATTAGTTTGTGTTTTTGTTGTATTTTGGGCGTATGGGGAGGTGGAGGGACGCTGTCATAGCCGAGTTAACTCGGTCGTCCTCCCGAAAAGCGTCCAGACACTTTCTTGAGTCATCCGGACGATGTCTTTAGTTGTTCGGACTTATGCCGAAGTCATTCAGTGGTATACGTTGTCATTTTGATGTTGTCCGGAGGGTATATAAAAACGGTCCAGACGTTGTTTATTTAAATTTAGTTTAATTCTCTGTTGTACGTTCAGACGCTGGATAGTAAGCCTATGGTTATTCGTTGTCATTTTAATTATTCCAGACGTTGTTTCAATGTAGTCCGGATGTTAGAATGTTAAATTTAAATAGTTTTTTTATCTGCTTAGAGTTTGGACGAATATCCGAAGCGGTTTAGATGCTTTTTATACTTTCAAAAAGGATATGTTGACGTTTTGATAATGTCCGAACGGTTCATATATTTGTCTGGACAGAAAGCTACATGTTCAGATGATGTTATTTGGGTTCGTGCGTGTTTCTAACCGTGTGAACGCTTGTTTGTGCAGATTCTAAAAAATGAGCAATCGTCTACGTAACGGCGGCCAGAATGATGACGAGTAACCTTCTGCTCGAGCTTTAACGGTGGAGCAGCATACATTGATCATTATGTCCCGCTCGATTGTTGTCAATTAAGACATCAAGTTGGCAAATTTTTTCGATCTCACATTTGAGGGTTGGAAACTTCTGAAGGTGGTGGAGGGGTTATATTGGCTTCCGTTGATCTACAAGACCGGCTATGCATCGAAGAATCTGGTGTGGGAGTTTTATTGTGTTATATGATGGTCGGGGGACCGTGAGGAGCTTAGTATGAAGGTCACTGTCCATAACGTTCCAATCATATTCTCGTCCAATGAGTTAGCGAGTTTCTTGGGGTACGAGAGAGATTTGACAGCGTTCAAAAACCTGCCAATGAGCGAGGAGTGCATTCCTACTAAGGTCGAGGTATTCCATACTATGTTGGGTGATGATACAATTATTTTGGAGGGTAGCTATATGATACACGAGTATTTGCTTCCTTTTTGGCAGATCATGCACTTGATCATATGCTCCTTCATCGACCCGAAAAAGCACACCACGGAACTATCTTATAGCCGGGCCGAGTTCCTTACCAGATAGTTGTACGGGAGCTACCTGTAGATATAACAACATACATCTATATGTCTATTCGTGCATAGGCCTTGAAGACTGATGCTACAATTTCATTGCCGCACAAGATTCTTTTGACCCAGTTCTTGCACCCCATGATAGTACCCGAGGGTGCTGAATAGCCAAAGGCGGTTCCAAATCGATGGTCCAGACACACTGAGCGTTGAATGTTGCTCGGGCTAATAGAGTTAGACGACATGAGCAGCCTGAGGAGGCAATGGAGGGGCAGGATTCTTGACAGGGGTAGACCCTGGGACTTGGGGCACAGAGGTCGAGTTGGATTGACGGTATGATGACGGAGCTGACTTAGCGAATGCAATCGATCTTGCAGCCCACCTATGGCATGATAAGTGATATCAGTGGTCGGCTGACAACTTTAAAGCAGAAGGTCGTGGACATGGACGTTAGGTGGAGAAAGGAGGTCCCTACGCTTAAGGAGGTCCTGAAGGGCATGGCAACAATTGCGTAGCTCTTTCCCCTAACTGAGTGTGTCGTGCTGATAGATAAGCACATTCATCAAGTTCGTCACGTTCTAAAATTCACGGATGATGATGATGAGGATGAGCAATAGTCTACCTTTATTTAGTTTTATTATGAAATTTATTTAGTTTTATTATGTTTTAAGGACATTTACTTTTATATTATGTTTTGTGGACATGTATTGGTATTTATTTGATGTTATTTTGTTCATATTTTCTTTTGAAGATATTTAAAACTTGCTAATAAATTTAATTGTATAAGCTAAAAAATGTAAACAAAAAAAGCATCAAAAACCGTTAGGACGTCAAGGTTACTGTCCGAACTTTTTACAGTCAGCTCAAACGGTGTCGTATTATATAAAACAAACCATCCGAACACTTGTTTATACTATCCGGACACGTGAAATGAATGACACCGTTCGGACGGTGGGTTTTATATAGTCCAAACGTTGTTGTTTTTTATCAGACGCTAGTGTCTTGGTATTTCTAAAACGGTCTCGTGTAACGTAAGATAGTGTTTGGACGGTTTTGTACCGTCTGGACGCCTGTGTTTATGATCAGACGCTGCTGTTTGAGAATTACTAAAACGATGTCTAAATACTTAGAAAATAAAAGATTTCAACACGAGAAGAAAATAAGATCTAATTTTGGGAGTCCAGTCTCATTTAATAGGGTGTGAAAGGAACAACTCATTTAGAATTTGATATTGGATTGCATTTGAGATTAGCGGGTTTTAAATTGAATTATTTTAGGATGAAAACATGTATTTTAATATATGAAAGCATGTGTTTTTCGATATTTTAGAGTCTAAAATGATAGCAATGGAGTTTAGGGTTAGTTTTGAAGTGTTTGTGATTTGTGTTGATTTTTGCAAGATTTTGTGGTGAAAATGAAGTTTGTGCATCGAAAAATTGTCTTTTTTGAGAATCGCAATCCGGACGGAACATAACCCGTCCGGACTTTATTTTTGGTTCGGATGCTTTGAAAATAGTGTATGGACTATTATATGCATGGTTCGGACAGGTTTGGTACGTCCAAATGGTTTTTGTTGTTATGTTATGCATTCATTTGGTAGCTTTAGACCCATTTAGGAATTACACGAAGTTCGGATAGCGAACTCGATGTAATTCTTGAATTTTTCACGTTATGAACAGTTTGAGTTTACAATATGCGTAATGTACGTAATTGAATATGCTATTTTGACAGATGTGTTTAGAAATTTTGATGCAAATCTCCTTTTGTCCTTCTGATACACATTCAGCATTGGGCTTACACACTTGCCTTAAATGGTGGGTGTTTATGCTCAATGTTGTAGGCGTGTATCTGGGGACTGAGGGGAAATGCTGTTGAAATAGAATGTTCCAACATTACTCGGTGTTCAATTCCAAAGAAGAGGTGTTAGAGCACCCGTATCCTGATATGAATAAGGAAGAATGGATTCGTGTGTGTGATTTATTCTCGAGCGAGGAATTTTAAGTTAAACATTTTTATTCCGTCCTGAACGTTTATTTTATTTTATTATTAATTGTGTTTACAACTGTAAATGTACAATGCAGAAGATGAGTGCAATCATCAAGAAGAATAGAGTTAAGCTAAAGATTTTACACACATCGGGAGCAAGGTCCTTCCAACGCACCAGAACTTTGATAGTAAGTAATAAATTTTAATTTTAATTTTAATTTTAATTATTTATTATTTAAATAAATGACTTATGTATTTTAATATTCATGTTATATATTTCTTTTGGTGTATAGAAAAATCCAGAATCTGATGCAATTAGTCATTTGTTGTTTTTATAAAAAGATGCATACGAATAAGGATGTAATGCCGACTTCAGAAGATGCATGAGAAAATTTTGTAAGTTGTAACGTTAGATTTAATGATGCATTCGTATGCGTTTATGTTTTATATGTACTAGTTTTATTTTCTTTTCTAATTTTATAGGAAAACATGGAGGCATTACAGTTGCAGCATGAGTCAGAGGGAATGTCATACACCGAAGTGGAGATCTTCGCTGAGGTGTTGGGGACGTAAGCAAGTTACGTGCGAGGTTTAGGCCGTTCAGTACGGTCTGTTAGATCATGTTCATCAACATCGTCCGTTGATTTGTCCAGGAGATTGGAGGAGGCCATATTATAAATTGAGGTGATTAGGGCTAGACAATTAGAATATGAAGCGCTTCTGGTCAAGCGGTCAAATATGGAGCAGATGATGTGAGAGCATCTGTAGATTATAACGGAGCAGCAATGGAAGAAAGACGAAGAGCTGATGCAGATGATGGTGGAGCAGTAACGGAAAAAGACGAAGATTACGAAAATGATGGAGGAGCAACAAAGGAGCGTAGTGGAACAACAAGAACGTAGGATGAAACTAATGGCGGAGCAGATGCGTGAGCAGCTGGTGGAGCAGATCTGACAGCTGCAATCTCGTTCGACACCCAAACGAAAATTTGGGTAGATTTATGTATTTTTACTGCTGTCAGTAATTATCGATTATGTATTTGATTTACTTTTAATAATGATTGCATATTTGTAGGCATTTTATTATATTATTTGCATTGAATATCTTTCTATTTATATTATTTTAAAATTTTAATTAAATTAATTTAAATACATAGAAAACCATTCAAACGGTAACAAATATCATCGGCATGATTATTTTACATTGATAACGTGCGCACGCATTACTATCTGCCCGCACACTTTCCTTTAAATTCTACCGTCCGAATGGTTATTCTCGCGTGCACACAGTTTTTAAATAAGCAACAGTGCGCACAATACAACAAAACGTTTGAGCGTTTTCAATGGAACAAGCGTCCGAACTGTATACGTAATGGTTCAAACGGATTTGCAGATGACAAATAACTATTTCGTCATAAATGAAACAACGGTGCAGGCGTTCTGAATGTAATATATTAACGTTCGGACGATGTTATGTAATCGTGCGCACAATTTGTAGATGAGAATTTATTTTGTCACATTGAACGAACCGTTCACATAAGCTGTCTGATCATATGAAAAGTGCATTTGCACAGCTCATGCAAACGGATGGACTGTACTGGGCATTAAAATTTTCAATTTCGTCAATATGACACAAAACCGTTCGGTGACAGAACACCAAAATCGTCACCTAAAACTTTGGAAGACGTGCTTTAGGTGACAAACCGGGTGACAACGCGGTTTTGTCACCCAAAACAATAGCTGTGGGTGACAAATGTTTTTTGACACCGAAAGTTTGTTTTCATGCAGTGAGTCCATTGATATATTAATAGAGGATCACGTGCTACAGTTGTCTTCTGCGATATGATCGCACGATTTAAACTCAGAAAAAGAATGATCTATAAGTTCCGTCTCAGTTAGTACTTCATGATGACATGCAAAAATTAAAGGACTACAGATTAACAATTACTTATGGAGCTTAGTGCAAATGCTGGTGGCTTGGTTCCTAAAAATGCTTTAAATCCTCGATCTCCTTGTTAATTTGTACGTACGTCTGAACGATATATATTATATATGTTGGGATATCATATATATACGCGGACAGGTTGCCTGTCATATGTTCTGCAGGTGATGATCACCATTTTATAGTTAGTATGTTTAGAAAAAGAAAACAACTCACGAGGATCATGGACCTAGATAGATCTCTTCATGTTATAGCTAGACCTTAAGATACCTTAAATTATATTGTAAAGATCTATGCGATTCTTCTCGATCGATCGAAACATACCTATATATGCAGAAGATGGAGGACGCCGTTTGTGAACGGTCCTAAAAAAAACACAAGAACCATATATAGTCAATAAGAATTTCACTTCTAGACGTTGTTCAGATATTATTCTAGAATTTACCTCCAAAATTTTCTTTTTTAACAAGAACCATATATAGCTTGCATTTTGATATGTAAGAGAGCCTTAGGGCGCCTTAGTGATCATGACTGATCATGAGGTGGATCGATGATCTTCTAAGCCAAAGGCCTAAATGATTATATGGCCGATCGAATTAATATTGATCAACCAGTTTCAGATAGAATTAATATTGCATGCCTGGCCTGCCAGTGAACACTAACAGAGGTAAGGGAAAATGGTTGGGTAGAAAGACATTTACGTTTCCTACGTACGTAGGTAGTGCAAGATGAAGCTCGATGATTTTAGGAGGAGTTGACTTTCGTTATTGCGTGTTAAGTGACTATTAGTCGAGCCTCTCATGTCCTCATAAACAAATAAATATATGTCAACCTTATCCTACGCTGGCTAATTAAACGTATCGTTTTCATTTTATTTTTTGTTTATAAATCAAAATGGTCTAATTATTAATCAAAAGCTGTGCTGTGCGGGGGACAAAATTAAATAGCTCAACATGTGAGGGGCCAGCCGGTGATCTGATGTTGAACCCATGCAGGATTCCCACTATTGATTGTCAGTTTGACTCGCAAGAAATAGGACATGTTTGTATGTCTAGATTCCTGTTTTTCCATTAAACAAGAAAAAAAATACAAATATGTTATGTTTGTTGTGTAGTACTTCTAACATTTGAAAACGTCGACGTCGACGTTCATCTTTATTTTATTTGGTCAAGTCGCCCAATTACTTCATTAAGGATTCTGATTTGATGTTTCATAGCTCTATATATAGCTCCTAGCTAGAGACATATTGTAGTTAATTAAAGTCCCCGCTGGGTCGATCGTCAGTGATCTTGACTCGCCATTGGCCTTGTCCATGACTAATTGTTGGTGGTACTGTACATGGTTTGACAATAGAATTCACGTCCCTTTAGAATCCTATGCAATTGAAGAGTACATTCGTGTCATGATGGGGAATTTACTGCTATAATTTCGACCCAGAGGACAATTAGTTGCGAGGGACAATTAATTAGTTCTTGTCCAGTTGTATAGATGTCGAGGGAAACGACATTTTTAGATCTCCCCAAGATTTCAGATAATAAATAATCCTCGTTGACTTCTGCATATAATGTGACCGGCCCTTAGCCTTGAGCGGACCACGTAACTTTTTTGTCATGCTTCGTGGTCTTGAGTGGTCCTATGATGTGCATTTCATGTCTTCTTTTGCACAAGATTGCTATAAATTAAATTCGTAGTGGGGGTGGTTAGAATACAAAGCGCGCGGATAAGTTAATTTTATCTATACACTAATTAGATTTCTGCAATGAGCTAAGCATTGTTATGTAAAACAAATCTCTTACGTACGAATCTTAATCACGCAAAGGATCATGATCCCATAGATGGAATCACATGAGACACATACATTGGCAGATACTACATGCTTATACACTTTCTTCACGTTTTTACGGCAGCATTTCTGGAGGTTTTCTGCTGGGTGATCTCCTGAATGACATGTCTGTAATGAATTTATAATACTAAATATCTTCTAGCAAGCTCCGTACGTCTTAATTTCTGACATTTTCACCTAGCTAGATTTTCCTTCTTCTATACAATCTCTCTAACAAAACGCAAGTGCAATACCATCTGATCGATCAGACCTCACCTATAGTTCTTCCTAGTACATAAGGAGGAAGTCTAGCTACTCTCTTGAGGATCAGCGCGCGTCCAGTCCGTCAACGTTGGTTCACCGATCGACGTGCTGATATGACCACGCTTATTTTATAGATCGATGTTTTGTTACTTCAGGAAGTGCGAAGAAAATTGTTTACAATATATGCTGGCCTTGTGGTAACACCTTAACAATCTGCCTCTCAAAAGACATGGGAAAACGGAACCTTCAGAGGAAAAGATTATAAAAGACTCGATATCTACAATAAAGTTCCTTCGATCGTTCTCGTTGACTTACTGATAGTATGTATCTTAGGGTTTGTCTGTCGATCTAACTATATATTCACCAAAGATGGAATTGATCGATCCTGGAATCTGCTTGACTAAATCATACGCTAACCTAGTTATGTAAATAGTGGCCCAGCAGTTTGATTAAGGTAGTTATAAGTTTGATTGATCACAATTACAGGAGGAATCAATCCTGGATCCATTTACAAACCATCTTACTGAACAAGCCTGAAAGAAAAGGAAAACCCAATTGGCCAGAGAGTCAATTGACTCCATTTGTTTACAATCCTGCCCAAGAGTACTGCTGCCGAGCAAAATGGGTTTTGCTTTCCCTCCACTACACGTCAATCCCAATTATGTAGAATACTGTTTGACTAATATTTATTTATACAGCTGGCAAGAAGCTTTAGCGGTGTGGAATTAAAAAGAATCCGAAATTACGCTTTAGCCATTATAATAAACAATATCTGAGGTTGCGAACTTCGATTGATCCTCAGAAGCATAGAAGAAAAGAAAGTAAACTTCCCCCCAAGTATAGAAGACGAAATGAAACTTGGATTGGCTTCTGGGAGCGTCATCGTTTGCGCTCTACTTCTTTTACTGGTAAGCCCTTTACTCTAAATCGTTTCTCACAACACAAAGACATTGAAATCGTCCTATTTTCTTCATCTTTCTGGATTAGTGAAAGCATGTGTTGCAAATATATTCGGTTATTTATATTGATCTGCAAATCAGCGAGAAACTTCAAAAAATTTCAGAACTTTCAATTTTGGATTCATACTCCAGTTCTCTTTAGTTACTTCCATAGATGTATATTAGGACAGCAGCACAAGATAAACACCTGCAGAGAGATGAGCACAGAGATAAGGGTAAAAATTACAAGTGTACGTTCAAGATCACAATAATCAGTCCTTGCTTATCACAATTATTCCTTGCTTATCAGCGGCTGAATCACTACTGATCCCCTTTCTATATCCTTATCTCTGTGTCTATATGTGCTTCTGTCCTAAAAATGTTCCGAAAGTTCAATACCTTATATCATTTTATCATCGATCGATAAGATTTTATGGCAGGATGTACAAGAGAGTAAGGGAAGGAAGATGATTACAGGATACGGAAAAGATGTCCACAAAGAGAAATATGATTTACCGCATGAACGTGACATGAATGACCATCTAAGCCTTCAGGTTGATACCAAGAGGGGCAATGATATTCATATCGAGATTATGGGTAAATTACATATGGACGATGAGGTGCATGAACCACGCCGTGATAACGACAAGGAAGATCACAAAAGGCTACTAAAAACGAATGCGCATGCTCATCCATCAATGCACATGGATCACATGGATCCTGCACTAAATGTCTTTTTCACTGTATATGAACTGCAAATTGGAAAATCAATGCCCATATATTTTCCCCAGAAAGGTCCTTCAACGACTCCTAGATTGCTGTTGAGAGAAGAAGCCGATTCCATTCCTTTCTCATCAACACAGTTTCCATACCTTCTTGAATTCTTTTCTTTCCCCAGAGAGTCTCCCCAAGCCAAGGGCATGGGATATACACTAAGGGAGTGTGAACTTAAACCCACAGAAGGAGAGACCAAATTCTGCGCTAGCTCCTTTGAGTCCTTGCTTGATTTAGCACGTAGTTTCTTCGGATTGGATACTAGACTAAATATATTAACCACTACTCCTCTCAGAAATTCAACTATCCTTCTACAGAACTATACCATTGTGGGAGTGAGAGAGAATTCAGCTCCAAAAAAGCTAGCATGTCATACTATGCCTTATCCTTATGCTATCTTCTATTGCCATGGCCAAGAGATCCGCGTGGATAGGCTATATGAGGTTTCACTAGATGGAGAGAATGGAGAGACCGTGCAAGCTGCTGCTATTTGCCACATGGATACCTCTCAGTGGGATCGTCATCACGTGTCATTCCGTGTGCTCAGAGTCGAACCCGGAAGCTTTGTGTGCCATTTCTTCAGTCCAGATACAATAATTTGGGTGCCAGCTTTGGCAGTTTAATTCCTGTTGTATGCATGGCTATTACAGTCGTAATAATTCGATATATATGAAAAAGCATGATATCCTGTGAAGTGCTTCTTGATCAGAATAATTTTGATGTGAATGTCTTTATTTCAGGGTTTGAATCGGATGCTAAAAGCCGATAAACATTTGTCCCAATAGCAACCCTTAAATTTGAAGAAACATTTTGTGCTTAAATATTGGATAAAGTTTCCTTTCCGTGTTTAGTGAAAGCTCGACATATCACCAAATTGCAGATAGAGCAACTAAAATCAACCCTGGAAAGAGGATATTGACCGTGGAAGATTGATAAGAGTTATTCGACATTAGAACAGGTACGAAACTTGTAAAGGAATTTTAGACATGACCTATTAACAAGAACATCTGGCTCGCTTTCAAAATCCTTGGCGAATTCACAGCGCTTGTTTAGAATTGACATCATCTGCTAATGGGCTGGCGCGCGTCGATCACTATGACGAGTTATTTGTCTTCGGGTTTGTAAGTTTTCGTAAAACAAAGAAGGAATGAAAAGAGGTAGCAGACGTGAAAATGGAGGAGAAAATGCTCTCTGTTGTATTGAATTTCAAAGATACAGAATGTAAAGAATATGTACACTTGCCAAAGAATAAAGAAACGAACGAAAGCTTCTAGAAAGGCTAACAGAATGCCTAACAAACTTTACAGAAAGCTATCAATAACCGAGCCTGAGACGCTCGTCGAGGTACACTGAGTGCAAGAGAGAAAAAGGAGAGAATCTCATAACAGATGCCAGCACACAGAGTACTCGAGCTGCCTGGTCAGCTGACTAAGCAAAAAATCCATATCAGCAATACACTCTGTAGTCATGCGTAGGATGAATCAGCATGATGTAATAGGGTTCAGAATCTTCATGATATAAGCACAATACGTACGGCTGGGGCTTTCCATTGTAATTCAGTAATGTTAAAGACAAGGGTCTGGATTCCGTCCAGACCGTACGGTTCAGACCTGTCCAGATCCACGGTCTGGATTGAATCTCGACCCGATCAGACGGCTCACGTGCATTTCTTTAGCTATCGTGGTCGGACTAGTACATTTAGTGGTCCGACCACTAAAGCTAAACTCGTCCCGTGAGCCGTCTGATCGGGTTGAAATTTAGTTCAGACCGTACGGATCCATAAAGGAGCAACAAAGGAAATAATCAATGACCTAAGACGATATTTTTGTTCAGAGTCTGGACCCGTACGGTCTGGACTGAATCCCGACCCTAAAGACAAAGCCGCAAAGGAAATAATCAACAACCTAAGACGATATTTTTGTTCGGCTAAGGAAACTTATGTCCATCGAGCTAATTTTGTTTGTTAATCATGAGCCTTCATCGTTGTCAAAATTTCTCTTGTGATAACTCAAATAAGAAGAAGCCACATATATAGTCTATATACTTCAAAAAGAAATAAAATAGTATTACATTTAAAAGTCTATTTTTGCAACAATTGGTTTGGTTTTTGTGGAATAAGAAGTTTCCTTTCCGCGTGTATTTTTTATTTAGGAAAAGGGTGAAAGGGGGTTTCTAGCCTTGCTCCCATGAATGTGACCATAAAAACCTCTATAATATGATATAAAATCGATCTATTTCCGGCACCATATCCATATTTAACGTATTCCTCGTAGTTAAAAGCTCGTGCTCTGTATGGGACAGACATTCAAGCAACTACTTCTGAACTTCAGCATCCACCCAGTGTAAGATTTGACCACTTTGAGAGGCTATGTTTGGTTTAAGTCTTGAGATATGTTTTTGTGTTTTTATTTTTTTGAAAGTAGTGTAAATTCTCTTAGGATTGGTGAAAAGTGTTTTCAAAATTGTTGGAATTTGTAAAAAGTTGTTGGAATGGGTGAAAAGGTATTGAAATTAATGAAAAAATGAGTAGAAAATGTTTTGAAAACGTTTTGAGACATTAAACAAACATAGCCTAAAAATCTTTTACCTAGCTACGCTCGAAAAGGAGAAGAAAAGTATGGTAGCTTAAGACACTTGACTGAGGCTGCGTTTGCAACCATAATTTTCCCCAAAATTTTATCTCTCTCATAATAAAATACTTCAATATAATCTCTCTCTCTACCATAAAAAAATATAAAAAATTACAAAAAATATAAAAAATTACCTCTCTCTTCACCTTTTCACTAAACCCAATACCAACACATATTCCCATACCAAATATATTACAACACAAACACAACCGGAGTAGTACTTAAAATAATGCAGAACAAATTTTGATGCGAGAATCGGGAAAGACTTCCGAAAGCGCCATACTCACAGTACTGCCCCTTTCTCAGCCCACAGGCCCAAAAAATATTTCGGAAAATTATTGTTATACATTTCCAAAAAATTGAAAAAGAAGAAGAAAATGTTATATACCTCAACGACACCGTCGCGGAAGCGCGAAGGATAGCTGGTTCGCTACTCTTTCACTCTCGCTCCCCCCTCTTTCCTCTCTTCTCTCTCTCTTCCTGGGCGCAAAATGGTAGCTCCAGCTATCACCGCGCGTTTAAGCTTCTCAATCGCTCCTTGTAACAGAACCTCGTCCATCCCTCTATTGAGTCACAGGTATTTGTTGGTATTTATTTATGTGCACATGCAATTGCATAATTCATTCGCTTGGAAATTCTGATTCTACTCGGTGTTTTTCATTCTTGAATCGTTTTCTTCAACATACAGAAACTCCAGGGGTACGATAGTATCTGCCTTGCCAAGTCCGTACCGAGATTCTTTATCGTCTGGTATTTCTTTCAACTGAAATTCAATAATTTTCGACTGTTTAATTATGATTTCTATAGGAAGCTAGTGTAATCTTTGCATTGGCTGTAGTTAAATTTAAGCTATAACTCATTTTGGGGATGACCCAGTGGTCTTTTTTAGCTTAGTTGTGCTTAGGGACGGTTTTTAAAAGTTTCTTAGAATGAGGTTATGATATGGTTGAATTTATAAGTGGTAATATATAGTATCAAAGCAATGACCTTGAGGGAGATTCCAAGGTCATATATGGTTGGATTTTTTGCGTTGTCTTCACTTTCTATCTCACATCCATCTATTTAAAGTTCAAATGTTCTGGTATTGAATCTCACTCACTGAGGGAGATTCCAAGCCTGCCAGAGGAGTAGTATATTTTGGGCGAACTATAAATTTATCTTGTTCCATGTTTCAACCATTGAAATAAGTGATCATTTGATAATAAAAAAGAACTAGTCCATCTGTATTCTTAATTCCCCATACCCATTCCTGTTCATGTTTTTCAGTGCTTGTGAATGATTTCATTGGCTACTGAAAATGTTTGGCCAGTCCCAAGACTTCTATAGATACATGAAGGCCTGAAGTGATGGTTAATGCATAGACTTTAGCCTTCCTGCCTGGAGAGCAAGTTCTAACATGTGAATGTACTATTATGTTCAGGCTTATCCAGGAAAACTTATGCCCAACCTTGTAAGCGTGAGGAGCAGGATCTTCATGATGCCAGGACAAGGCGAATGCCTAGGTCTCTTAGTTGCTTAAACTGCCTAATGTACTCATTTGCTTTGTCCTTCGATAAAATACTCGCGAATACTTGCACTCTGACCATTGTTGTATGCTGTTGCTGTCTGTACCCTTTGTTGTAGCAACTATACATGGCTTTTCAATATGATAATTTGTTTTGGGGGTATGTGGTTGACGGGGCTACAGTTACATCTGGCTAATTGAAAAAATACTTGGAAGTATTTGAATGGAATAAGTGCCAATTGTTGGAGGAAAAAGGATGCATCTGGCCCATTTTTCTGCTCATTATTCCTCACAACTTTCGATAGGAAACCTGTCTCATATACCTAGGTTCTAGTACTTAGCGTTCTTCTAGATCCTAAATTTTACATGTTTGATCTGGTACTATGGTTTATGTTTCTGTCATTAACTATTTGAGAGAATAATAAGCTGCATAGACTGTGCGTGATATGCAGTTATGGTGCTATAGAATCCAGAAAAGGGAATCCACCCGTAATGCCAGCTTTGATGACCCCAGGAGGGCCTATGGATCTCTCATCAGTGTTATTCAGGAATCGCATTATTTTCATTGGGCAGCCAATTACCTCACAGGTGGCTCAGCGAGTCATATCGCAGCTCGTGACTTTGGCAACCATCGATGAGGATTCAGATATTCTGGTGTGGTTATAAATTGACAGCATTCTTTCGTTTTTGTTATCTTGGACTTGATGCAATTGGGCCAGTGAATTCCAAATTATGAAGTTTTATTTTTCTAGCTGATTAGCCCTTTTTCTGTATAAAGAATCATCTTTACATCTTATGACTTGCTCCTGTTTCTTGTCAGGTTTATTTGAATTGTCCAGGTGGAAGTACGTATTCTGTTCTGGCAATTTATGATTGCATGTCTTGGGTAAGACTGAAAATGTACTATGCTGCATTTCATAGCTCTCTTTTCCTTAATGAATCGTTGCTACCTTTAATGCATTAGTTATTTTGTCTTGGTATTCATAAAAAAAAAAAAAAAAAAAAAGTTATTTTGTCTTGGTACCCTGTCGTCAGTTATGACCTTCTGGAAGGTGATAAAATATATTGGTTAAGCATAAACACCATTTGCGCATGTCTCCTTATATGAAATTGATTGTGACCTAATGACTTAAGGAAAACCATTCCTGATCCAAAGTAGGCTTTTTGTGTGTGGTGGGTGTTGGGGTGATTTCCAATTCATAGTTGATAAGTGGAAATTGAGCACTTTTTTTTATAAACCCTAAATTGAAATTTGGTTGGAGTGTATAGTAAAGCCTAGATGCTAACTTTTTTTTGCGAACATCATGGGAAACTTCTGTCTAAGTGACATACAAAACTATTACTTCAGGGATTAAAGATAAATGTGGGAACATTTGAAGTTGTTTCTATTTGGCTATCTGAATTTCTATTTTTACGCCATTTATTTAGGTGCTTTTTTTATGTGGGAAATTTTGGACAATCTGGCGATATCTTTCTTCTGGTAAAGTTGCTATGCTTGGAACTTAGTCTTCATAAGTCCTTTGGATCTGTTTCAGGGTGTAAAAGAATTCATGGTTTCCATGGTCTACAGATTAAAAACAAAAATATCATCTGCCTTTATTGTAAGGGAAATTCTTGGACTGTCGATGGATGTTGACAGTCTTTCTTCCCATGTACTAATATGATCCTGTTAGGCATTCATGCTAAGGTGTTGAACTGTCCATCTTTGTTGCTCTGGAAAAACAAGATCGTTTTGATCTTTTTCCTTTTAAATTAGATTATGCTATCATCATTTGCTGTTATGCTTTATTTGTAATTCATTTACTATCTCTTCAAATTGTTTGCAATGTAATCTGCAGACATGCATATTTTTCATTTGAAAGGTCTTCAAGTTCTCTCTCTTTATTTGGTCATGTTTTCAGATAAAGCCTAAGGTCGGTACAGTTTGTTTTGGAGTAGCAGCAAGCCAAGGTGCACTTCTTCTTGCTGGTGGAGAAAAGGGAATGCGATATTCAATGCCAAATGCACGTATTATGATACATCAACCCCAGAGTGGATGTGGGGTATGAATTGCGCTTTTTCTTTAGTTTCACTTCATTTTATGAAGAAGCTCATGGTAGGATAAGATCTGATGATCAGATTAGACTATATATCTGGTGCAAATTCTGCTTATTCTATGCAAACAACTTAGATTGAAAGTACCATCTTTCTGCTCTGTTTAACTTCCAGTTTTATGTACTGTTATTTCTTTTTATCTTTCTAATATAGATTTGATTCTGTTATCTGCTTGTAGGGCCATGTGGAAGATGTAAGACGACAAGTGAATGAAGCAGTTCAATCTCGCCATGTCAGTCTCTCTTTCACCCTTAGATGCTGTGAATGATCTCTAGTAGTTCAAATTCAACTAAATAACTTAGATCCTGCTGAAATATAATGACTCAATTGTGTGTGAGTTCTTGCTCATTTGCATTGATAATGGACACTAGACTTGCATAAGTTGAATATAAGTCTTAGCATTAGAAAAACTGAGCATTACTTCTTCGTCTCTTCTTCCTCTGGCTATATTATGCAGAAAATTGACAAAATGTATGCTGCTTTTACTGGCCAACCACTTGAGAAGGTGCAACAATACACTGAAAGGGATCGTTTCTTGTCTGTTTCTGAGGTGATGTTGCTTAGTCTTTTTTTCCTTCTTTAATCTATCGATCTTGGCATTATCTTGCTATTTAAATGGGAAAAGACAATTTCTATTAGAATGATCAGGAGTGTTCTGATACACTCTGCATCACTAGAATTTAATAGGCAAATGAAGTGGTGCCACATGAAAGTATTGCTTCTATAATGTCAAGATGAATGTAGACGCTGCATGCAAAAAATTTCTAAGATACTTAATTCCTGTTACCAGCTTCTAATATGCTGGATCTTAGCTTTCCTGGCAGCAGATTACTGCTTTAGTACATAATTGAATTCTACTGTTGACTAGTAACAGTTTCCTTGCTGTCGCTGCTTCTAATTGCAGGCTATGGAGTTTGGACTCATCGATGGCGTTTTGGAAACTGAATATTGAGTTTAGATTTTCTTTCGAACCATTTTATGCCTGGAGGGACATCATAGTGCCATTTGTCATCAAATTCATATTCTCAGGTTGCCTTAAATGACAAGTCCCCCATGATATTCTTCTATTGAATCGGCCCAGATAAGATAAACAACCTAGAGTTATCTTGTCACCCGGACAAGAGGGGTTTCTTCACCTCTTGGAAATAGTCGGAGCCCCCAATAGATGGAAGGGACTACGACAATGCTACTCCTGAGATTCAACCGAGGGTGGAATCGACTCTGTTTCTCAACCGTTCTCATAAAACTACTGAAAACCAAGTCTTTTTTCAAGGGATCCTTATCCTTTACCAAGACTCGTATTTGGGATTATTTAGTGCCTTCGGCTCTCTTTGGTGCCATATTATGTTCACCCCACCCTTCTATATAGGGGATGCAGAAGAGTTAAGAACAATAAATTATGGCATGTGCCAAACGTCCAGCTTCATTTATTTAACTGATCTGCTTAATTACCTTCATCTTTACTTTATGGGATAGATGCGTTTTCAGATCAATATGAATCCCAAGGTACTTGTTTACTTTAATTGTAATTTTAGATGAAGGTTTCTCTTGAATTTCTAGAAAGTATCATATATCAGGGCGTTAAAAATGCTAACATTCCTGGTAGTATAATTGATCATACTAGAAGAGGAACACGAAGCAAAGTCTATCTATTATATCTTTAAGGCTGCGTCGAATCACGAGATCCCCATATATTTAAGGTTCTTGGATCCAATTTACATCTTCGAATTGTATAATGCAATTTGGAAAGCGATAGACACAATAAGTGGATTTTACGGTATAATGTTGTTCGTGTAAAGTTTGGATTGAATGAGTTTTACACTATGGTCAACTGTTGTGTCTATATCATCCATGCAATTCTAGTGGAACTTATAGAGCATCCTGATCCCAATTCTATATCTAAGCACTGCTTAAACGAACTCAATCTCCACCCTCAACCTCGCATACCCACGACACTCTTCATTGACAACCATTATCAAATAGATAAAATGCATGCTGACAACTATTATCAAATAGATCCGTAGATGTAATACTATTACAGATGAAATCATTGAACTTCTCTATTATTATTTTATAAGAACATGCAAGTATTGAGCTCACCACTCGGCCATTTATAATTAACTCATGGATATTTCGTTATTTGCTGGGAGATAATAATACAGCGTTTGGCAACTTAAAACTTTAACAAAATTTTATTTTTATCAAATATTTTTCGAAATTTTACTTTTACTTTTATTATTCATTCACCAATTCCAATACCACCTCATTTTTAACACCAATACAAAAATTTTGATAAAAATTTCATATGTCCTATTAGATTTCTTACGTAATTTCTTATCAAATTTCAATAGATTAACTAAAACCCTCCTTGTATTTAGGCCTAATTTTCTTTATGTTCATAATTATTTGTCAGAAGTCAAACTCGTGAGAAGATTTTAGTAAAGCAAATAATTGCAATGGAATGATGTTACGACGTCGTGATCATGATCTATTAATCCACACCCTAGAAGAAAAAAAATTCTTACTGAGCTAACAACTAAACGGTGATGCGGGATTATAATTGGTTGATTCATGATCAGAATGTAAAATTAATGTAATATTCCAAACCATAAGAATATTTAATGTGCTGTTAATTAAAGTGTAACGTCACAAAAGTTTATCCAGCTCGATCTGTTTGAACAGGAAGTGGCTCGATCGGTTGCTGAATTTTCTTACCACATCACGTGGAAAAGTATGCAATCTATATATAATTTAAAACATCACATACTGAATCCCATATATATATATATACACGTAAGAGCAATATATTGCACCTATGTGGTAGGATAAGGGATTCAATGTTCTAAACATAGAAATGTAGTAATTCCTACACAACCTTGTTCTAGTATAGTTAATTATCGGCAAGTCTTTTGTTCTCCAATTTGTGAGATGCTTTATTCTGAGGTTGTCTTAATTGCCGCGTGTTGCGTCCAACAAGGTCAGAGTACTTTTGCAGGATGGTAGACGAACAAAGAAGAAGAGACAGTGTATATGGGACTTCAATAATATATGTGGTTATTATACATTATTAATATTCGATCCTATGATACTTTACTAGGGTAACCTTGGCCATCAATTATTGGTCATTGAAATCTCTCTCTCTCATGCTATGAAGATTTATTTTAATCAACTGAAACCCATCCGATTGCTATAAAAGTAAGCACAGGTTATCTGGAGGACTCACACACTAGCTAGACAGTAGATCACAGACTGATCAGTATCGTGGTGAGAAGAAATATGGCTCTTCGGTTTCCATTTGGGATCCTCCTCTTTTATCTTTTGCTCTTGAAGACTTACTAACAAAAGCATTTGTAGTACTCCTAGTTGTCCTCCATGTAGTTTGGTATTTTTTCAGTTTGATCTTTGCGTTATTTTTATGCAGTGTGAGAGTGGCGATGGAGCAAGGGACGCCGTAGCTCGGCAGGCCATGAAACATGTGGAATTGGTGACCGATCGAAACGAGGTCGGCCGTGAAACCAAACAAGACGCGAAAGATCAGTTGGATCACATAAGTGCGTCTGGGACTAGACATAACACAGCTAAGTGATCGGCTTATTTAATATTTAGCGAGTTACAAAACTGAACGAGATGCATGCTTACGCAGTCGTTTACGCCCTACGTACTAAACAATTAAATGCCACAGATTCAGGTTATGGAGCTACATCTTACGGAACTAAACTGGATGTGGACCACCTAAGTTATGCATCTACTTACCGGATAAAAAAGCCGCGAAGGATTCAAGTTATAAAGCTGCTTGTGGAACTAAACTGATTTCAGATTATGCAGCTTCTTACCGGACTAAACAAGACGCGAAAGATTCAGGTTATAAGGCTGCGTACGGAACTAAACTGGTCTCAAATTATGCAACTTCTTACGGGACTAAACAAGACGTGAAAGATTTAGGTTATAAGGCTGTATGCGGAACTAAACTGGTCTCATATTATGCAGCTTCTTACTGGACTAAACAAGACGCAAAAGATTCAGGTTATAAAGCTGCTTACAGAACTAAAATGGCTTCAGATTATGCAACTTCTTACCGAACTAAACAAGATGCGAAAGATTCAAGTTATAAAGCTGCTTACGGAACTAAACTGGTCTCAAATTATGCAACTTCTTACCACACTAAACAAGATGCAAAGGATTCAGGTTATAAGGCAGCTTACGGAACTAAATTATTCTTAGATTATGTAGCTGCTTACCAGACTAAATAAGACACGAAGGATTCGGGTTATAAAGCTGCCTACATAACTAAACTGGATGCAGGGCTGGGTCAAGGGTAAGGCAACTTACGCAGTGGTCTAAGACCTCACCTTGAGCAAGGCCCCATAAAGTCTAAATTTTTTTTTTTGTTGTAGATAACCCAAAAATAAAAATAAAATTGAGCTAGGAAAAAAAAGAATGGCAAGATGCAATATTTTCATTTTTTATCATGAGTGGACTGATATATTTATTTCAGGCCTCCTAATCCCTTTTTAGATATTTCTGAACTTTGCTCAATGAGAAAAAATGTCTTATAAATTTCTTAATTGTTCTAGTCATGGACTCTTGATGTCATGTATGAAGGCCTCACAAAAAATAATTAATGGGGCCTTGAATATATTTTATATTAAATTTAATAATTTTTCAGATAATTTTAAATATTTTATATTAAATTTTATATAAAAAAGCCTAATAATGTATTTTGCCTTAGCCTCCATTTGGTTTGAGTCGGCCCTGACTAGACGTGGACGACTCAAGTTATGCAGTTGCTTACCAGGCTAAACAAGACTTATGAAACTAAACCGGACTCGGTTTATGAAGCTACTTACGGAATTATACAAGAAGCAAATGATTCAGGCGATAAAGCTGCTTATTACGGAACTAAACTGGATGTAGACGACTCGAGCTACACAACTGCTTACCAGATTGAGCATGTTAGTGTTTGCTTCATGATTATCTAACTTATCACAGTACTTTATACCCAGCTTTCTTAAAGTTCATCTCGTTTTTTTGCACTCATAATTAAGGGCTGGCCATATACCCTTGTTTTTTTTTTTTTGGCAGCGGAAACGAGAAGCAAAACAGAATTACATGGTTGTGTAGACTACTAAAGAAGTCTTGAAAAACTCTGGGATGGAGCACAAGGCAGGGACGGAACCGGGGTGTGACGAAGGGGGTCGGCCGACACTCATCACTACAAATTTTTTTTTTTTTTTTTTACATAGGTTAAGCCCAGCCCGCCTCCCTTCAAACCAGGCCCGCCCCCCTTCAAACTTAAAGAAGTTCCACGCAATTGCAAAGATAAGAGCAGGTGGGTGTGAGGCCAATTTACAATCACATATACATACTGGATATATTTTCAAGTGTTTCCTATTTTTAAGTAGTACGCAAGCCCCACTGAGCCCTAAATTCAGATGCTAGTGTAACTTGAGAATGTTCCCTAGCTGTTGGACATATAATTGCGTCCGGATTTTCTTTTTCTGTCAGAGAGCCCTGCCCCAAGTTTCTTTATCTAAGTGAGCTAGATAAAATATGATGCTAGCAATTAAACACTGCTCATATAGATGGTTTGTTTAGCTCGAACAACACTAGGTTGGTTGATGAGAAGAGCTTATATTGGAAAAAGCAATGCCATCTGGTAACCTCATGTAAACAGAATTTGTAATGCCTGAGGTTTTGGTTTTGTCTCCAAGCTTTTGTACAAGCATTTTGAAAAAATTATGTTTCACATGCAACCATCTCCCACACCCTAAATGTGAGAAGGATGCGTTCAACCAACACCCTTTGTGATACCTTGTAGTTTGCTATGTTAGTGAAGAGGTTCCACGTTGAATGTCAACCAAGCAAAATGGCTACCCTGGCAAGCAAAAAATCTGATTGAAGAATAAAGAGAAGGGATAAATGGTATTTTGGTCTCTCTGATTTGGGTGAAAATCAAATTAGTCCCTTAACAATTTTTTTCATCAATCGGGTCTCTGATCTTTACATGCTTTTATATTAAGTCCTTCCGTCCAAATCCGTCCACTGACTTAACGGTAAGTGTCAACCTGATCTGCTCGGGATGGAGAGCTGAGAGGATCGAGATGCCCGAGCAGGTCGGACTGCTTGTGCTCGGGATACTCGGACTACTTTTATATAGCCTTTGCAAGAGCGGTCTTGCTGCTCGGGCCTCTCGATCTGCTTATGCTCGGGATTTCGGACTACTTGTGTTCGGGATGCTCGGGCTGCTTTTGTATAGCATTTGCGGGAGCGGCCTTGCTGCTCGGGCCTCTCGATCTGCTTATGCTCGGGATGCTCGGGCTGATTGTGCTCCGGATGTCGGGTTGCTTTTGCTCGGGATGCTCAGGCTGCTTTAATATAGCATTTGTGCGCACGGCGGGCCTACTCGGGCCTCTCGATCCTCTCAGCTCTCCATCCCGAGCAGATCAGGTTGACACTTACCGTTAAGTCAGTGGACGGATTAGAACAGAAAGACTTAATATAAAAGCATGTACAGATCAGAGACCCGATTGATGGAAAAAAATTGATAAGAGACTAATTTGATTGCAGCCCGACCTGCTCGGGCCTCTCGATCCTCTCAGCTCTCTATCCCGAGCAGATCAGGTTGGCACTTACCATTAAGTCAGTAGACGGATTTGGACGGAATGACTTAATATAAAAGCATGTAAAGATCAGGGACCCGATTGATGAAAAAAATTGTTAAGGGACTAATTTGATTTTCACTCAAACCACAAGGACCAAAATATCATTTATCCCTAAAGAAAAAGATAGAAAATCATGCCTTTAAAGAATAGACAAGACAAGAAGGTTTAAGTCATCAAAAAGCCTTACATTCCCAAGAGCAAGCAAACCCCCCGTCAAATAATAGAATTACACCCAGGAATGTGAAAATGATACCAAAACCAATGAGACCCAACCCAATCTCTGCAAGTTTAAGCCAAATTTCGTGAGGTTACAAGTGAAATACTAATTTACATTACAAAATGGCATAAATAACAACAGAAAAACACACCGGTATGAAGATTAATCCAGTAAGAAATTTGCTATGACAAAATGCATTTGTTGAGAGAGTGTTCTCTGTAATGAAGTTTATTAAAACTGATTTGCGTAATAAGATAGGAGATGAATGGATGAATGATAGTTTGGTGGTATACATCGAGAGATAAATTTTTGAAACTATTGAAAATGAAGTTATTTTACAACGTTTTCAAAATATACAGTCTCGTAGGATCCAATTGCCACCTCTCAGTATCAACAAATAGTACGGTACGTGTATTTCAATATTTTTAGTGTTTTTAGTCCTTAATTTATTATATTTTAACTTTAAGATATTTTATTGCATTACTTAGTAAATTTTGTTTTTGTCATTTTTTCTTAGGAGTTCGACCCCCTTCGATTGGATTCCTGGTTCCGCCACTGGCACAAGGAGCATGTTAGTGTTGTTTCAATAGTACACCACATTTGAGAATGAATTTCTTAAAGCTGATCCTAATCTGGAATCTTGTTTGCAGTGTGGCCAGATTGATGGAATCAACAGCGTAGCGAAAAAACACATCAGATGGTCGAAAATTTCTTAAAGTTCTATTAGGTGAGAGTACAGAATTGGGTTTTTCTTTTTTTCTTTTTTTTTTCAATTGGGAAGTAGAAAAGTACACTAATTCAAGGAGGATCAAGAGCAAAGCTACTATCAACACAACTGACCATGTCAAAAGTGAAGATGTCGAATAAGCGCCCTGAAGAACCACTAAAGCAGAAAAATGTGTCGACTTAAATGACTTCGGGTTTCTTCCTGCAACGTTTGACAATAGCAAAAAAAAATAAAAAGAAAAAAATACGATTTTTACCTAAGAACTAGAAATATAAGAGGTGTTGCACTTTATACCCTAAATTATCAGTACCTCTTATCTATTGATCTTAAACATTTTACACCATTTGTCAAATTTTTAGACTAAAATAAAGATAATACCCTTCACTCATTTTGCATATATTAAAGATATTGTTATCAATTCATTAATTTCTCAAAAGTATTATTGTTAGATTGAAGGTGCAAAGTGTTTAACACTAGAAGTTAGAGGGTTTAATGTGTCAAAATAGGTAGTTTATAGTGCAAAGTGTCAAACATTAGTAGTTGGAGAGTACAATGTGTATAATTTAAAGTACAATGTGTTATAGACCTGGTAATTGATAGGTGAAAAGTATATTTATCCCAAATAAAAAATAAAAAACCATATTTTTTTTATCGGTCACGTTCATTTTGTAAAAATATTCTAAAATATAATGAATACAACAAATTCACAAAACATCAAAAAATCTTACACAAACACTAATACCTTTAACACAAACTCTAACTTTTCACATAACTTCCAATACCTTTTCAAAAAAATTCTAACAAATATTCTCTATATTTTTTCACCAAACTCCAATAAAAATTAAATATCTTTACAAAAATTTACCAATTTTTACACAAAAATATATAAAACTCCAATATACATAAATATTCACAATTTTATAAAAAAAAAAAATCATACAAATCATACAAATTTTTATATAACAAACATCGCCGATCCAATAGTAGCGGCATCAGTGCACGTGCTCAAACCGCGCTGAGGTAATAAATCAGAAAATGTGCACGTGCTCAAACTGTGAGGTCATAAATAAATCAGAAAATATTAGACCACAAAAGTCTTCAGAAATAGGCCTCAGTGTGAAACTTCGACCTAAAATTAGAATGTTTAGCATTTTCAGTATACGCTGTGCCTTGTCAAATTAATTAGACACGGAGAACTCTGCCCGAAGGCAATAAACCATTTGATATGCATGCAATTAGGTTCCTCGACAATAATAATATCCAGTCTCACATATGACGACGGAGAAGTTTTCTTATATCTGGCTTGGCAATTTATAAGCCACTGCAATCTGTCTCAGTATAAAGGATAAAAAGAAGTTAATGCTGCGTGGAAAAACTTGGGAACCGCTGCAGAATTCACTGACCCATATAACTTTTCACCGCTTATTCAGGATGATGGCCTCCAAATGCAGTGGGGCTCACTTACCTGAAGGAACAAAAGAGAGTGCAGATATTCAAACCAGCACGTTATAATTGAATAGAAATTGAAAGTGTGACACAAAATCAGAAGCCACTTACCATAGTTCTGGCGAACCATGGTGAATTTGTAGATGGCCTTGATTAGGGAACCATACCTCATGGACTTCAATGATCCCATATGACTGTCACACAGAAATTGGACACAATTTGATCCAAGAAAAGAAAATGTATAAGAGAGTGAGAAGTGTTTCAAACACAATCTCACCACAACCGCATACGACAAAGGAAGACGCCATTATGCAGGTGCCTGTAGAGCCTAAATAACTTAGATTTGGCTCAAGACTCGATATTTCTCTTTAGCTTTCGACAAGTAGTGCGATTAATGGATCATTCAGTTTTCTACTTTTCATGGCTTCTTATAAGAACTACTCAGAGCACCAAGTAAATGGAGTATTTATGGAAAGGCAAACTACAAAAAGGAAGGATACTCACACAATCTCTGTATATCGGATCCTCCATGCAGGGAAACCTAGGTGACATCTTGCAGCTCCATAGACTAATAGGAGGTCCGGTTCGGGTCCTCCGCTACCTGATAGCACATTAATATATATACAAAAAGTTCATAAATTACAGTGAAAACCCACCAAATTCTCTAAACCATTGAGCACAATGAGAAGTAAACAAACCAACAGCTCTTAGTGCTTCAGTCATGTGAAGTTCTGTAAAGATTCTTTCTTCTTGATCTCCACTGGAATTAGCTGATTTCAAATACTTGGCAAAAAGTAAGTTAGCTGCTTTAGCCACAGCTTCCTTTCCATCAGAATATGAAGCAAATTCTAGTGTCATATGTTGTTGGTCAAGCAGCTTATTCCTTTCATCAGCTTCCTGCACACAACAAATGCAAAATTTGGCAAGATTGATGGTGGAAATGCCAGTTCCACATGATGCAAATCATACTGAGAATCTCTCTTTTCTTTAGGTGTTATAGTTATTCATTGTAGCAGGAACTGATCACCTGCAAACAGGTGCTTTGTTTTCATACATATTCAAAGAACCAAGTCATGTACTGTTTAATGAATGTTAAAGACGCACCAAATGCCAGTAATATACAAACATAACAAGATTTTAAAATAAGGAAATTTTGTTAAGTTCAAAGATTTATGGGACAAAAAGAGTCAAGTTGCCGGTACAGTATGACTATAGGCTTTAGTTACTCGTGTATCATATATTACTCACAATATCACAGCAAACTTCCATCAATGAATGGAGTTGAAGTAGGGATAAATTGTAACTTTATTGTACAGATGGAAGATACCTGAAAGACTGTTGCATTGTTCATTTTCTCCAAGATGGCTTCTTTTGATTTCTTTAATACTCCTACAACATCGAATGTCCAAAAACAAATCATTTACATAACAAGAGTTGCATACCAAACATTATTACTCAGCAATTGTAGAACTTCCACCTTGTTAAACCCTCACATCCTCACCTTCCATATCATAAAGGCACACATGCTTCACACCAATAGCTTCCAGCCACTCTAAAAGTTCAATGACCTTTCCAGTTTGGCAAGCTTCTTCACTTCCAACCACAATGGCCAGGTAATTGAGCTTGCCCAAATCAAGGGCTTTATAGCTCTTCAGCAGACCACTAGATATAAGATAGCTTTCAACCACACGAGCTATCTCGAGCAGAAAGTACCATATGCTGATACTAAAATGCAGAATACACCATAGGCCTTGAAGCACAAACTTTCCAATCTGCACCAGCCTTAAAAACGAGAATGAACATCGTACTTAAGTTCAAAGAAAACAGCATGGCATGAATCATAAATGTCAATCAGCATTTTTCTGAGCCTGATCTTCCCTCACCACAGGAAGGCCCAGCAGTCTTACAATCTATAATCTCTAAACAGGCACGATGAGTCACATACGCAGATCCGATGGAGCAAAATAAGAGCTTAGTATGGTAGGAAACCTTCCTAAATATTGCTGCATCGAGTGAACCACTTATTCTGTTCCTTTTCCTTGCATTTGCCATCACCCTGTGCTACTTCTAGGCTACATCTCAAATTGAACTAAAATTATTAACAGCAAGCAAGCTGTCCCCTCTCAAGATATTAGGGTAGACGAATGCAAAAAATATGACCAATAAGTGTTTAGTAATGCAATCTTGGAGTTAAAGGTGTCCAAACTCCAGCTATACATACCACCCCATCTACCATTTCTCAGGCTACATCCTCACCAAATGTTCATCTCAAATGTGTTGCTGGATTACAATCTTCATTTTTGTTTTTAATGCCAGTTGGAAGTAATTAACTGCTTAGACTTTTATGTATTAATGCCATTCTTTTGAATTAAAAAAAAACAGCTCTAAACAGAAGCACTGATACAAATGTCTTTAAGACTTAGGAATGAACTTCATCAAACTTTCTATTATCACTTTGAACAATGATCCTAGTCTTCTGCATTAACTTACTGCTGCTCATCCATTAATCCAAAAGAAAAGACTGCACAAGACTATGGACGCATATAGCAAACCAAAAATTATTCCACTTGCACTTGATGTCTATGGACTGGCAAGTTTTTGAGCTACCAGACATCTGAAACAAGCCAAAAATTCCAAATCGAAACATCTTATGTATAATTCAATGCTTCTTATCATGCAAACTCAACAATGGTAAATGTTCTTTTGAGCACTATATGCAGTAGTACTACAAGCAAGCTGAATATGACAGATAAAATATACTGAGAGTAATAAAAAAGGTAACATTAATTAAACCACCTTTACTGCTATTCAATTGATTTCTTCAGTGGTTTTAACAGGGAATGAATATAGTTCCTCACAAAAACCGAACACCACAAATGCTGTAATTAAGAAATGTACAACGCCAAGAGTATCAACAGGGCTGCAATAAACCGAATGGGTATAGGTGCATTTTAAACTAAAAACAGCTCCCAGTAAATGAAATAACACTAAACAAGAAGCTCAGGCTTTTAGCCTCTTACTTGAGAAATCAAACAGTTAGCCTTCCGCATTACTTCTCTGAAGTCCATTCTCTGAAAATTTTGTACCAAAAAAAAACCATCAAACTCAAATGCCCAAGTAGCAAAGGAACACATTCAAAATGAGATAATTAACCACGGGTGAGACCAAAGAAAGAAAGAATCAGGCTGCTCCTATAGGATTTCTAGCTTATTGACCAAGAAATTATCAGGGGTAGATCACGGCCCAACTACATTAATGCAGGAAAGAAGCTTATGCAAAAGGAATTCGAAGGACACTTCCTAAAAATAGGAATTAATTCAACAACTAAAAGCTAAAAGAGAATTTCCAATTAATGAATAGGAAAATTGGCAATTTAGTCACTAAGTTTTCGTACCGTTGACAAAATGGTCGAACTTAATTTTTTTACTTTTTAGTCATTGTGAACATATAGTCGTGACTTTTCACTCCATCCGACATCCCGTTGAATTTCTAATGGAATAAAACTCCACGTCAGCCTCATTAATCCACATCAGCGTATCCCAGTCAAGAAGAGAGCTATGAAACGAAGGAGTTTGGATATCTTCATTTGAAATGCAACAAAACGACTTGCAGCAAAACGACTAACTAAAAAAAGACTAACAGAGACGAATAACATCAAAATATATCCATAGGCTGATTACCTTCAACGTATCCAAAACCTGACGAAACAACATAAAACCCATGTTTTTCAAAAAAAAAACATCGTATTTCCCAACAGCACAACCAAGTATCAAACTTCTAGACCATTCATCACCCGATATTATCCGCATCCAAAACCCAGCAGTGAAACATTAAGGAATTAAAAGAGCAATAACCCCAGAGCATCCACCCACGGCCTCTCACCAGCCCAAGAAGCTCTCTTGGATTGGTGAGCTCGGGCTCGGTTGGTTCGCAAAGCACCGAGAGGGTGTGACCGTGCGAGGGAGAGTACGGAAAAGTGGAATTTCACGAAAATCACTAACCCATTAACAAACACATAGTGAGAGAGAGAGAGAGATGTTTACAGAGAGTGGGAATTACATGCGAAAGCTCCCAAACCACCAGAAATTCATGGAAGCAAAGCTTTGCATTTAAGGCTTATTGAAATTCAAACCCTAGTTAGCTGAGAGAGAGAGGAGCTGGTCTGACCTGGTGGCTGGGAGAGAGAGAACCAGAGGCAGGGATGCAGAGAGGTCGAAGGTACTCTGTGAGTCCTTTTTTTTTTTAGTTAGTCGTTTTGCTGCAAAGTCGATTCGTTGCTTTTCAAATGAAGATATTCAAACTGCTTCGTTTTATAACTCTCCTGTTAATTAGGATTCGCTGACTTAGATTAATATATTAACGTGAAATTTTATTGTGTTAAAAAATTAACTAAGTATTAAAGTATAAAGTTAAAAGTTAAAATTATATGTTTGTAGTGATAAAGAATAAAAAAATTAAATTTAATCACCATTTCATCTAATAGTATTAAAATTTAGTGAGGAACGATTTGTTTGAACGGTTTAATTATTTGAGATTAATATTAAAAAATTTATTGTATAATTTTTTTATTATTATAATATTTATTAAAAAAAATTACTTTTTTACCTATTCTCATAAAATATATTTAATTTATAATATTTCACAAATTTCAATTTTCATACTCAAATATCCTTTAAATTATCAATTTTCTTAATATTTATTTTAAACCACCGTCTCTAGTAACTTCACTAATAATGTCTGTAACCTATGCTAATCTATAAACAAAAACAGACGCAGCAAAAGGAGTGCGATTGATAGAAAACGAGCAGAAAAACCCGGCAAAATTTATGCACCTCTGCAAAGCCGCTCCCTGTCGCCGTTTATTCGTCTTTTTTCTTTTCTTTTTCCTTTTGTCGTTAGGCCTGTCGCTGAATCGAATCCTACAAGTCAGTGTACAACGTAAGAGCGACTCCTATATATATATATATACATGCCCTCTGAGCCTCAGACACAAATGTGATAAGGGGGGAAATCTCTCGCTACAGATGTGCCACGTGTTAAACTTTCAACGGTGAATCATAGTACGTCCTACGTACCGCAGTTCAGCTACAATGGTGTTTTCTCCGAAGATCTTTTTTTATCGGACGGTTTGAATCGACATATTTACCCCCTTTGATCGGAAAGTTCATTTTTTCCACATCGTAGGAGCTGATATTTTTTATGCTTGGTCATTATACGCATTACATCACGAATCCCCAACCCATTATTAGCCTTCGTCAAGTTGATTTGACAAAATGATTAACCAAATCACAAAAAGTAAATTGGTAAATACATAACAAGGGAGAAGAACTTGAAATTATATAACTTCATATAGTTGTTAGCATGACCCTCCTATGTCGTTTTACAGACCAAAGGTAGCTAGAAGGGTGGTTAAATTTACAATGAAAGATCCCAACTCCATGTAAACTTCTCCTTTCCTCAAGATTGCTAGTCATGCCCAAAGTTTGCGGCTCTCGGATCAAACCGTCGACAACTGGAAATATAAGGCCTCCATCTTGTGTACTTTAAGTCTTCGCATCATTGATCTCCAAGGAAGATATTCACTTGGCCATGCTCGTCCCTGCATACTTTGCTAGTCTAGAACTCCAGCACTGTGACAGCAAAAAACAAGCCATCACCAGTTCAGAGATTACACTGACAGTTAATCTACTGATAAAAGATCCTAAGTTATATGCTGTGAATGTTGAGTGGGAATCTCTCTTGTCAACTTTTAATTTCTGTTAAAAACCAAAGGAGAGGACATTGAATCCATGAAGGATAATGCTTCCCTAAGAAGCCAATGAAGAACAATGAATATTTCCTACAGGTAAAGTTCGTCACGGGTTAGGAAATTAATCTCCTTCATGGTATTTCATTCGTTTCAAACACCTCCAATTGTGTAACAAGAGCCACCATTCATTCCAAGCCGATTGGAAAACAACAAAAGCATGCCTTATTTGTTATGATATACCAGATATACTTATGGAGCTGCATCTTCAGAGAACCTAGCATCAAAAGGAGCAGAAGGGTGGGCATGGGCTGCACCAGCACTAGTTCCAGAACCTTGCTGTAGTCCAATCACAATACATCGGACAGCCTTACTCATCTGTTCCAACCGGACCGCATTAATGTGTGGAAGACCGGTTGTGGCAGCCTGCCCTGACTTCTCAGACAGAGAGCCAGTTGCTTCATCCATAAGGCACTCCGATCCTATCCTTTGCTTCACAGACTCGACAAACTCCTCTGCTTGGTCACAAGCCACTCTGAACAACTCCCACTTCTGCTTAAAGTTTTCTAGAGCATCATCTGTGGCTGCTGTTTTCTGGCCACCAGATATCTCCTTGGCTTCAAGCACATTAGCTGCTGCAACAACAAACTCCTGATATGAGTTGTCCAGAGAATCTACTATGTTGTCCATCTTGGGGCCCCCTTGCTGCTATAAAACAATTAGCTGCAAGAAGGCTGTAATCTGAAGAAACCAACACCTAATTAGTTATGAGGAATGCAATTCGACACAAAGTTAAAAGTTGTGTTAGGTAAAGAGACTGTTTTCAACAGCATCAAGTATTGGTCCGATATCAAGGAAATCATTTGTATCTATGCAATAGGAGTTAGGGAAGCCTAATAAAGGTTTCTTCTCAGCAATAATCTGTCATTAAATAGGAGGCTATTCATCGTAAACCATAGAATCCAGGATGAATAAAGTCTAAAAATAAATTCAAAATCGTACCAAAGACTGCAATTGTAGTCCAAAATGAAAACTGTATCATATTTAACACAGTGGACCATCAATTCCATATGTAATTCTCATAGATAGACAAACTATTTGCCAACTGACATCTAATTCTTCGAGAACCTTCAAATACCAAGGATTCACAATACTGGAACAAAATAAGAACAGAATATGTACAAGAAAATGCGTAAAGACAAATTGAACCAACCAAAACCGTTATCATAACCGACTATAAAAGGGGGCATCCAGTTGAAGCAAAAACATGTGCTGTATGCTTCATGTTTTCAGCAAAGTAATGTCTTTTGTATTTTTCTGCTTATATTCCCGACATGTTGAGCTAAGATCGTAGGCACATTAAACAGGACCACAAGGCTTAATAGGCAGATTAAACAATAAAAGTAGTATGAACTCTAAATCTGTCAAAGTAAATGCTTTCTCTTTTGGGGCAATTACAGTAAAAAAAAAAACCTGGGTGCGGGCCGCCCGCTGGAAGGAGATTTCAAATTAAAACCTGGGTTTCTGCTTGTTGTATCTAAGATCCCACAACCTCTAAGACCCTAGAATTTCCCCGTTGCCTTGGTCTCAGTCCCAACTGAGAGCACTTGATCTGCCCAATGCCCGAGCTGCTCCTCTGGCCTTGGAAAGAAAAACAAATAAAAAAACAAAAATTGGGTCTTTACGGCCTTCCAACACTCGATACACAACATCGACTCTAATTCGGACATGCATTCAACTCACCTATAGAAAATCCAATTTTTCTTCAAGAAGTTAAGAGTGTGCGGTGTATGATACGGCCTTCGTGGTTTTCGTCTCCATTAGTTCCCAAATACATACATCTTTAACATAATTTCATATAATTCAACTCGAAAGGCATAGCCGCGTAAGTGTCAACAACTTGGCATTATCAACTTCCATTCTCTATATTATTACTTACCATCATGTATAGACATTAATCAAGCACTTAGACTGGGAAATTTTGAAAAATTACCTTACTTTTTCTACCCTAGCCTAGGCCCTAGAGGGGTTATGTAAAGAACTTTAGTGATTTGTGAGTTTTTGCGTATGAATTGTAATGGAATAGTGTTTGTTTGGCTAGAAAGAATCGGTAAAGCTCGTGACTCATTCGAGGGAGTCGACCTCCTTTAG
Organism: Myrica gale; assembly: GCA_963930655.1. Classification (NCBI taxonomy): domain Eukaryota; kingdom Viridiplantae; phylum Streptophyta; class Magnoliopsida; order Fagales; family Myricaceae; genus Myrica; species Myrica gale. Next base: position 18,215,689 of record OZ005612.1, on the reverse strand, counting down.
CTTTTAACAGCAAGATTTTTCCATATCATTTACTCAGTTGTAAGGTGCTTTATACAAGCCCATAACCCGGCCTAGAAAATGGCCAAATGTAAACCAAGCAAAACAAAAGAGAAAAGCCCAATGGCTGATAACGAAAAGGAAACTAACTAGAAAGCAATAACATAGCCCATGACTTAACCCGGTCCAACAATCTGGTCAGCCAAAACACCCAGTCAACGACAAAAACACCAACACCCCCGAACTACAGATCTGCAACTAGATCTTAGGTTTTCTATCTTTCCCTTCTTTCCTCTACTTCCACGGTCTCGTGACATTCCCTTCCCCTTAGAGAACCTTGCCCACAAGGTGGGGATATTCCTCCCGTAAACGCCAGTAGGCCACCCACGTAGAATCTGCATCAGCCGCCCCTCTCCATTTCACCAAGACTTCTGTAACAGCCCTATTCCCCTGCCGACGAAAGCGTCTCTCAAGGATGCGTTCGGGTTCGGCGTGGACAGCTCGTTCATTGTCCACTGGTGGCAAAGTTGGAAGATGAACAGTGTGAGAGCCGAGTTTGCGTTTAAGACAAGAGACGTGGAATACTGGGTGGATCCGAGAGTCGGCTGGAAGGTGGAGTTTGTAAGCTACCTGATCGATCTTCTGGGCCACTTGGAAGGGACCATAGAACCGAGGAGAAAGCTTCAAGCTCTTCCTAGCAGCCAATGTTTTCTGACGGTAAGGTTGAAGCCGAAGGTATACCCAATCCCCAATCTCGAAATTCCTCTCAATATGATGCTTGTTGTACTGAGCTGCATATCGTTCTTGAGCTGCTTGAAGATTATGTTTAAGAGATTCTAATATTTGATCTCTGGACTTGAGTTGTGACTCTACTGCTGCATTTTGAGTGGTATTTGGAATGTAATGTATGAGTTTTGGGGGTGGGTAGCCATAGAGAGCTTCAAACGGTGTAGTTTGGGTAGAAGAATGTAGGCAAGTGTTGTACCACCACTCGGCCATAGGTAGCCACAGAGACCATGATTTTGGCTTCTCTCCACAATAGCACCTCAAATACTGTCCCACACATTTGTTGACCACCTCTGTTTGTCCATCACTCTGTGGATGATAAGCTGAGGAATGAGCTAAGATAGTACCCTGTAACTGAAATAATTCAGTCCAAAAGTTACTAAGGAAAATGGGGTCTCGGTCTGACACAATGGTTTGTGGAAGACCATGAAGTTTGAAAACATGAAAGTGGAGGCTTTGAGCAATGGTCACAGCTGTGTAAGGGTGGGAGATAGCTACAAAATGGGCATATTTAGTGAATCTGTCCACTACCACCAAGATAACCGTATACCCATCAGAAGTAGGAAGACCTTCTATGAAATCCATAGCAATGTCTGTCCAAGCTCTGTCAGGGATAGGGAGGGGTTGAAGGAGTCCAGCAGGCTTCAAGTTTTCTGATTTATTGCGTTGACATGTATCACACTCACGCACAAAAGCTTTTATATCAGATTTCATTCCCGGCCAATAGAATTCACTTCTAGCACGGTGTAGAGTCTTACGATACCCTGAGTGCCCTGCAGTAGGACTAGAATGAACATGAGCTAGAAGTTGCAGCCTCAAGTCCTTTGAGGTTCCCACATAGATCTTCCCCTTGCGTACTAGGATGCCATTCCTCAACACCACATTGGTACCCAGCTGTGATTTAGACATAAGAGCTTGGGCTGAGGGGTCCCTTACATAACTCTGTTTAAGGTCTTCAACCCATAGTGGATTAGGAAAAGTAATAGCTGTGAGAGTACCTTCATCCACAGTCTCATCCCTCCTCGAAAGTGCATCAGCCACACGATTCTCCTTGCCTTGCTTATATTCAATTGCAAAGTCATAACCGAGCAATTTAGTAAGCCACTTTTGTTGGGCTGGTGTGCCCACTTTCTGTTCTAGCAAAAATTTCAAGCTCTGCTGGTCAGTCTTTATTTGAAAGGTCTGCCCCACTAAATAAGGACGCCATTTCTGCACTGCACATACAAGAGCGTACAGCTCCTTCTCATAAGTAGAGAGATGTAATAATCGGCCTTTAAGGGCTTGGCTAAAGTAAGCCAAAGGTCTGCCCTGTTGCATCAACACTGCCCCTACACCTCCACCGCACGCATCACATTCGATTAAAAATGTCTTAGTAAAATCTGGTAGGGCAAGAACTGGGGGATTAGTGACTGCTTGCTTGAGTTGTAGGAAGGCTTGGGTGGTCTCCTCAGTCCAGCTGAAGGAATTCTTCTTCAATAGTTGGGTTAGGGGAGCTGCAATTCGCCCATAACCTTGAATGAACTTCCTATAGTAACCCGTGAGCCCTAGGAACCCCCTTAGAGCCTTTAAGTTCTTAGGAACTGGCCAATTCAGCATGGCTTCAATCTTCCCGGGATCAGCCTTCACCCCTTGGGCTGAAATTAAGTGTCCAAGGTAATCAATTTCACTGTAGGCAAAACGACACTTAGATTTTTTTGCATACAACTGGTGCTGCCTCAGCATATTCAAGACCTTTTTTAGATGTAACAAGTGCTCTTGTAAGTCCTTGCTGTACACTAAGATGTCGTCAAAAAATACTAGGACAAACTTACGTAGGAAGGGTCTGAATATATCGTTCATAAGGCCTTGAAAGGTGGAAGGCGCATTGGTAAGCCCAAAGGGCATTACCAAGAATTCGTAGTGACCCTCATGAGTCCTAAATGCAGTCTTAGGAATATCTTCAGCCTTCATCCTTATTTGATGGTACCCGGACCTAAGATCCAACTTAGAAAAAATGGAAGCTCCATGCAGCTCATCCATTAGCTCATCCACAATTGGAATAGGATATTTATCCTTAACCGTAGCTTGATTTAAAGCCCGATAATCCACACACATTCTCCAGCTCCCATCCGCCTTCCTAACCAACAACACGGGTGAGGAGAAGGGGGATTGACTCGGCCTGATAGCTCCCAACTCCAATAGCTCCCGAACAATCCTTTCAATTTCCCCTTTTTGATAGAATGGATACCTATAAGGACGTACACACACTGGTAGTGTCCCTTCCTTGAGGATTATTTGATGATCATGGCTTCTAGGAGGGGGCAACCCACACGGTTCAGCAAAGATATCTTCAAATTGTTCTAACAGTTCCTTCACCTTAGGTTCCAATTCTGCCTCTAACTGCATTTCTACTGATTGCACAGCATGCAATATTACTCCTTGTCTTTCCACCTCTGCATGGACATGAAAATTCTGTCCTTCTGACATAGACCACTCCTTAGGTCTTAAACCCTGCATCAATACTGCCTTGCCCTTGTAATTAAAGGTCATAGTTAGCTTGATGAAGTCCCATAAGATTGGCCCTAGGGTACTCAACCAACTTACCCCCAACACTACATCACACCCACCTAAGGGTAGCAAATAGAAATCAGCTTCATATTTCTGACCTTGCATCTGGACATTCACCTTCCCACATTCCCCATCAACCATCATAGTATCACCATTGGCCACTCTCACACGTAGTCTGTTGTATGTGGTAATCTCTAAGTTGTTCTTCTTAGCTACAGCTGGATCTAAGAAATTATGGGTGCTTCCGGTATCTACCAAGACCACCACCTGACTTACCCCTATCTTCCCAATCAACCTCATGGTACTCGGCTTAGGGGTGCCTGAAATTGCATGGATAGATATTTCTGGTACATTGTGTCCTTCTTCTGCATCTGGAGGTGCATCATGCACTTCTTCATCCCCTTCTTCTTCCTCTTCTGTTATCCATTCCACCTCTTCCATCATATAAATCCTCTTCCCGGTACACTTATGTTGCAAGTTCCACTTCTCATCACAATTATAACAAAGACCCTTATCTCTCCTTTCCTTCATTTGGGCTGGAGATAACTTCTGAATGGGAAATCTAGGCTGAGAATCAGCAGCCCCCCGAAATGAATTTCCCCCTTTTTGGTTATAAATTTTGCTTACAATAGGACCTTGATTCCTTCCCATTTCCAAATTTCCAGATCTGAGACTCCTATTAATGATGGACACATTTTCTTCTTGTATCTTGGCTAAACCAAAAGCTGAATTAAGATTAGAGGGATTTAAGAGTTTCACTTGGAACCGAATCTCATCCTTCAGTCCACTAATGAAACAACTTAACTTATTATGCTCTGACAACTCCCTTATCCTATTGGATATCACCTCAAATTGAGTCTTGTACTCTATGACAGTGGCTGTTTGTCTCAGCCTATGTAAAGCCTTCATAGGATCGTCATAAACAGTAGCTCCAAACCGAGTATATAAGGCTTTGGTAAAAGCCTCCCAGCTAGTGAAAACTCCCGCTTCTTCAGAGTCTTGAAACCACACCAAGGCATCCCCCTCCATGTGGAATGAGGCTAACAATATTTTCTGTCCAGCAGGTGTTTGATAATAGTTGTAGAACTGATTGGCTTTGTAGATCCAAGCAGCAGGATTCTCACCATCAAACCTAGGAAATTCGAGCTTAAGGGGCTTACACTGAGGAAAGCCATTGCTGCCCGATGCATTCTCTCCTTGAGCTCCAAGTGGCTCCTGGTCTCCACTTCTCAGATCTCCTTCCGGGTTGCCTGAAGCTCCACCAGAACCAGATGGTACTCCAAAACCTCCTTGATGCTCATGTTGCTTTCCTTGTGAAATGGATAAGGACTTGATGCTCTCAGCAATCTGCAGCAACTGTTGAGACATGGCGTCAAGCGTGGTTTGATGTTTGGCTTGTTGAGTCTGCATGTGGTTGACAGTCTCTTCCAACTGTGTTAATCTATTGCCTTGGGTCATGATGATCGTACGCTCTGATACCAAATGTAAAGAACTTTAGTGATTTGTGGGTTTTTGCGTATGAATTGTAATGGAATAGTGTTTGTTTGGCTAGAAAGAATCGGTAAAGCTCGTGACTCATTCGAGGGAGTCGACCTCCTTTAGCTTTTAACAGCAAGATTTTTCCATATCATTTACTCAGTTGTAAGGTGCTTTATACAAGCCCATAACCCGGCCTAGAAAATGGCCAAATGTAAACCAAGCAAAACAAAAGAGAAAAGCCCAATGGCTGATAACGAAAAGGAAACTAACTAGAAAGCAATAACATAGCCCATGACTTAACCCGGTCCAACAATCTGGTCAGCCAAAACACCCAGTCAACGACAAAAACACCAACACCCCCGAACTACAGATCTGCAACTAGATCTTAGGTTTTCTATCTTTCCCTTCTTTCCTCTACTTCCACGGTCTCGTGACAGGTTAGCTCACAGCCCCGTAGAACTGTTGTGATCCCAACTGGAATCAAGGGTATTAGGGGACGATGAGGGATGTTAGGGGTATGTAGAAGATGAAAAGAACACGGCGTGGAATTGGAACACGAACGCAGAAGTTGTCGAACACGGACGTTGCCTTTGGGAAGTGAAGAAGCTGTCTTTCACGTGGTGTCTCCAAGTTGTGGGTTGGACAATGGGTTCTCATGGGCTACTGCTTTATTGCATTTGTAAGCCCATTTAGCTGGTCCGTCTGCTATCTTTATTTCCTGTTTTAATTCAATTAAGGGCCTTAGCCCATAGACATACATACTTTTTTTTTTCTGCGTCCATAGACATACATACACATGGCGAAATTTGTACACAGAGGAGAGGAGCATGGAAAAATCATTACAGTAAATCAAATGAATTGGAGCTCTCTCTCGAATAAAGCAGTTACAATTTCATTTATTCTTTTCTTTTCTTTTTGCCAAACACTACCGTTCTTCTTTTGCCCTTACTTACATTCGGGATCACTACAATAACACATCTGAATTTGGTTAAAGTTGGGGGTGTCTGATGGTTGCGGTTGGCGTTAGCGGGTGACCGGAGGTGGGTGATGTGGGTCTGGTTGTGTGTGTGAAGGGCTCGGGTCGGGAGATATGGAGGAAGAACTAGGAAGGGCGGAAAAATAGATGAACTTACAAAGGAGAAGAGCGGACAGTTGGGACCGAGAGTTTATGTCGTTGGACAATAAACTGTTGTCGTTTGCCGAAGCCATTTTCTTTTTCTGATTACTTAACGAGGCAACAAATGTGGTTTTTAACAGGACAAAAATCGACCTCGAAAAAATCTCCAATATGATCTCGTTAACATTTGTGGTTTTTGAAATTTAGGTGATTGTTTATTTATAAAAAAAATTAAAAAGTTAAAATTTTAACCAAACTTCAAAATTCAAAATTTTCACTCAAATTCGAACACATTATCGCACAAACTTTAACTATTTTTTATTTTAAAAAATTATATCATATTTTCTCTCTACATGTTAACAAATTTTATCATTAAAAAATTTCATTTAATAATATCAAATTTTAAAATTTTCACACAAATTTCAATCCATTACCAAGAGAATTCAATATTTTTCATAAAAAAAAAATAATATCAAATCTTCTCACATTTCACTTTTTAACACATTATAAAATTTTGGGAAAATGACATTTTATTATTTAGTCCCTAGATTTCAATTTTTTTTTTATTTTTGGTCCTTACATTTTTAATTTTTGACACAAAAGAATCATTCCATCAGAACTCCGTCTATTTTCTTAATGGTAGTTCTTTCCAGATCAATATTTTGCCAAGTCATTCCAACTCAGCACTGCCACGTCTCATGAGCTATAAGTAAAGACTTGTTCCAAACGGCCTCGGAGACCGGAAAATGACATTTTAGTCTTCAGATTTTATCACCTTTTATTTTTTAGTCCCTAGATTTCAATTTTTCAAATTTTGATATTTACATTTTCAATTTTAGACAAAAGAGTCATTTTGTTAGGCTGTTGACTTGTCTACTGTAATTTTGGAGGTCAAAAATTAATTTTCTTCAAAATTTAAGGAAATTTTTAATTAATTATGTGAAGTATCTGAAATTAATAGTTTTTAGATACAATGTGACAAAAACAATAATTTGTTGTACAAAGTGTCAAGACTCATAGTTGAATGATACAAACTGTATTTATCCTAAAAACATAGTAACTACTCCTTTGACAATACCATATTAATATTAGTACCACCATATTAGTGCGTGTAGCATAAACAAATCACCATTTTCTTAACTATATCTTGATTTATAAGTTTTTATTTTAATTTATTTGCATAAAGAAATTAATAAATCAATAAGTTGTTTGAAAATTTTTACGGTGTTGTCAAAATTTTAAACTATAAGTCACAATCTTAAGCACCCCCGCATGATAGATAGAGGAGTAACGAGTTCCCAAAAATTGAAAAAATGCCCTTTCTTCTTGGATCCCACATAAACTTAAAAAAAATGTAAGGATTAAAATTTAAAAAATTGAAATATAGGGACTAAATATTAAAATGTGGTAAAATTTAAGGACTAAAATATCATTTTCTCGTGAGACGTGGCAGTGCTAAGTTGGACATGACATGTCACAATTATGACCTGGCAGGAGCTGCCATTAAGGAAAGCCTTGATAGAAGGGTTCTTTTTTTCAAAAAATAAAAAATGTAAAGACCAAAATATTAAAAAAATGAAATCTATGGACTAAAAAATAGAATGTGGTAAAATCTAAGGACTAAAATGCCATTTTTTTCTAAAAATTTATTAACATGGAAATTTTTTGCTTCCCAAACATCACCTTAACTTTTGAATGATGTGAGAGTAAAAAAAAAATTTAAAATAACATTTTTGTGAGAACAATTTTTATAAATTTTTCTAAAAGTTTTTTTTAGAAATTGAGAAATTGAAATATTTTTTCATAAAAAAATTCATGATTAAATTAGAAAAAAAAAATTGAAATTAAAAAATATTTTCAAGAACATTAGACCAGTATCTCTACTTAGCTAAGCATAAGTTTATCATTTCTAACAGACAATTACAGTTTTGTCAATCCAGAAGGATGGTGATACAATTCCAATTACATAGAGAGAGTCTTTCTTTAATCTTATCCGTTTGGACTCGTAGTCTTGTATGTTTGTAGCCTGCCCTTTTCTATGTCCCCACACTCACTAAATCCCTCCACCCTTGTTGGATTCTATCACTTGCTTAGCGAAATCCACGAACTCCTCAGCTTGTCACATGCCTCTCTGAACAACTCCCACTTCTGCTTGAAATTCTCAAGGGCAGCTTCTGTTACTGCTGTTTTCTCGCCGCCAGAAACCCCTTGGTTTCGAAGGACATTAGCTGCGGCTCCAGCAAACTCCTGATACTCATTGCTCACAAAATCAACTATCTTGTCCATTCGGAAGTCTGTAAAATCTCAAGAATTAATAATGATAACCTTATAAATTTGGAACTTATTTTTCAAGTTTCTTCTAAACAATATATTCTGAATGGATAACAAAAGCATACTAAATGTGAAAACTACAAATTGGAATAAAAAAAAATTGAGGAAGAATCATAAATAAATAAAAACCTACAGTTTGCCGAATGAGGCCATGCATGAGATCGTCGGTGGCGGCCACAGTCAATATGAGTCTCTTCCTTCGGGGTCAGTTATTATGTTGAGCGCCTAAGGTGCTGAGGGTGTTGAGCAACGGTGAGGATTACATTTTCAAGATCCAATGGCTCATAACACGTCACCTCAATTAATGAATATAACCCGTGAATTTGACCCGCGAATGAGAGTCGGTTGACCGCTACATGAACAGGTCGATCGGTTCTCATTTGCGGGTCAACAGTAAAACGGGTTAAATTCGCGGGTCATATTCATTAATTGAGGTGGCGTGTTATGAGCCCTTAGATCTTGAAAATGTAATCATCACCGTTGCTCAGCACCTCAAACCCTCAACATAATAACTTGTCTCCCCTTCCATATATGCGATTGTAATATATATAAATAAACCAATTTACTTAAAATAGGACATATAATCCTACCTGAACCTAACAAGAACAAAGTATTTCGAAAAAAAGAAGAAGAAAAACTCAATTTGAGCCGGCCGAAATCGCTTGCTAACAGCCTAACTCCTCAATTTGAGCCAGCCGAAATCACGGAGAAAAAAGAGAAGAGAGCGACGGAGTGGCAATTGCAGGACAAATGACACATTATTGGACAAAAGTAACCGTTGTCAGTTCTGAGTCCTGTAGACGGCTTAACTCACCAATGAGCTATGGCTCAACTGGCATCTCCTCCTCTGTGGAGTGTCTTGAACTGGGGTTCAAATTCCCCCACCCCTGCAGGCTTGGCCTGCTTTGCCTAAAAAAACGGCTTAACTCGTCTTAAAAGAAAGGTTTTAGCCAACTGCCAGTAATTGCTTCTATTGAGGAGTTAGGCTGTTAGCAAGCAACGACTATAATTCATCAATCCATGTCATGCATGCCCAACAACTTATATCCTCAATTAAATAAAAATTACCCGAAAAAGTGTTCAAATAAAATTTCAATAAAATAAAAAAGCTTAGCTATTTAATCAGTTTTATGGACTCAAATAAAGTGAAAAAGAAAAAAAGTACGGAAATTTCAGAACTCCTCATCTCAATAGAAAATGAAAAATTAATAGCTTTTGTTTTACAAAAAATTTAATAAAATTTTTTACTTTTATTTTATAGCTCATTCACTAATTTCAATATAACTTCTTCAACATAAAATTTTAAAAACAAACACCAATGTTCGTATCTACAAAAAAAAAAGTCTCTAGTTTTTGAATCATTGAACGTTAACAACAAATTTCGAAAATTTAGATGTCAACTATTTATAGTTTGTTTCTTTCATCACCTCATTAGATTTTCAGGTTTTTTTTAGGAAGTGTAAATCGGATCAGTTTCTTCTGAACTCAATAAATAAGGGCCTACCAAAAGACTTACTAATTACTCAATATATGTGTGTGTGTCCACATGTTGATCAAAGTATTAAATAATGATGGGAGAAATATATAAAAAAAAAATTGAAGCTAAAGATTAGTACCATAATTATAACCACATGTTGAAAATCCTACTTACCTGCAGACAGAAGTTCCAGAAGAATCGGATACAAAAAAGTTTGAACCAGTTGGATTGTGTGTGGCATATTGTCTAGTAATACGCCAGAAGTGCAACAGAAACCAGCAGAATTTGAATGGGTATGTTCGTTTTCATCATTTTTTCAGGATTCTAAGTATTTTCACAATTTTATCACCGAACATATTCAGAATTCAAACACAAAAATCAATACATTTTACACAATCTCCAACAATTTTTTAATTTTTTATTCAACATAAATTTTCTCTCTCTATACTTTTTCACATAACTCCAATACTTTTTTATTAAACAATTACATCAAATCATTTCTCTCTCCACTTTACACAAACACCAATAAAACACTATTCAACATAAAAATTCACAACTTCTCTAAAATCCTACAATTTTTTTCTCAAAACTAACGTCACCCTTTTCTTTTCTTTTGGGTTTCCACCAAAGTTCAGTAATAAGTCTAACCCTATTCTTTTATATTCAGTCAGTTTCTTCATTTCTATCGCTTTATGTTTTAGCATCTATACGTCCTTCCCCAACACTTTTCTTCTTGTTTTCCGTTCTTTCTTTGTCACGATGAACGACGACCAAGATCAACTGAACAGGAAGAGAAAAAACAGCGACAGCAACAACAACAACCAAGATTTCCAAATCGCGGCAAAGGTGCAAGAAAACGATGAAGGCGAGAACGACCTGCAGCTTACTCTTTCTCTAATTTACTTCCGTCCCTCAAGGCCCAGGAGAGGGTTGCTGGTAGACGAACCGCTGGAGCTGCGCGCGGTTGCCACGGTCACCACCCCCGGCTCTTTCACCGCCGGGTCAAAGGTCAATCAATGTCAGTGAAAGCACTTTTGAACCAGACCCCACCGCAACTGCCCATTCCACTAATTTCTCCCTCGCTCCCTTTATACTTTCCGACCCACGTGGCTACGTGCCGAACTCCTCGCCTCAGACCTCGATGGAGTACCGGCAAGAAGGTGGCCCGTCTCGCCCATTACGATCAAGTCGTTTACGGACGCGGGTGCTGGGCGAAGGAAAGAGCGATACCGTCCCGCCTCCGTACCCGTGGGCCACTGGGTATCGAGCCACTGTCCATAGTCTGAAGTACTTGGAGTCCAATCAAACTTCTACTTTTACGGGTCAAGTCCAGTGCAGGCGGTGCGAGCAGCAGTATGAAGTGAAAATATCCACTTGTGGACAAGTTTAATGAAGTTGGCAAGTTTATTCAGGACAAAATGGCCACCATGCATGACCGGGCTCCGAGTATTTGGATGAATCCGGTTCTTCCAACGTGCGAGTTATGTGGACAAGAGACGAAGCCAATAATGGCAGAGAAGAAGAGGGCGATCAACTATTATAGAGAAACAAGTAATCAAAAGCCGATTTTTTTTTTTAATCATATTTGTGGTTGACCTGACCACTATTATAGCAACTATTAGATGATACTTGATAGTTTAGAAAAGACCAAAACGGAGTTACTCATCCCCTAATTATAAAAAAAAAAAATTCCTACATAACATGAATTACTAATCCCATAATTATTTCTTTTCACTAAAAGATATATCAACTAAAAAACTATATTTGTACAAAAACCTCAGAAGGAATCGCACCACCAGATTACAGAGAACTTAATTCCGGGGCAGCCGTTTTTACAGTACTCACCTCTAAGTAACACTAGAGCGGGCATTCCCGAGGAAAAATCACAGCTATTGTCTAAGATGATGGAATCACAAGTAATCATGTACAAGAGAAGTCAAGCCCCAAAGAAAACTCCAATTTACTTCTCAATGCCCTGCTGCAGGTATTGTATCAAGTCATAGCCAGCAGTTGTCCACTTGTTGTAAGCATCTGTGCATACACGGATCATGAAATTGGCGGCCTCGCGCTCACTCATCTCAGGATGAAATCTCCTGCGGAGGTTTCCAATGGGATCCCCCCGGCTGAAGCAAGGTAACCCACTATCTTTCATTAGCAACACCGTGTTGATAATCCCATCCATGTAACGCCGGGCAGCAAGGTACCCCTTCACACATAAACTGCGGATGTTGGGTAGCAAGCAAAACACTTTTTAAGTTTGATATATATATAAAGTTCCTGGAATGCTGATGATAAGGAAGAGAGAGAGAGAGAGAGAGAGAGAGAGAGAGAGAGTAAACAAATATGTCCTCGTTACCTTACAAATTGGATCCAGGTTTCACTCTTCATAACCCCGGATGGATCTAGTAATTGTGTCATCTCATGGCTCAGCTTAAAGTGTGCACTTTCGAAGCGCATGTTTCCGCCTGGTGAAGTTTCCAGTATGAAACCAAAATCTATATGAACAAGCCTCCCAACACTGCATTGACATGTGCATTAGCATTCGACTTACTCTAAATCATCTTCATTCTGAAAAATGAGAAACACCTATATCTCGTTTTCCCAAGTATATTATCAGGAATTAGCTTAATGGGATTAAGCAACAAAATACCCAATTTATGTCCTGCTGTAACAGATATCTGTGTCAAAATAAATCCCGTATTATCATGAATTTCAATTTACTCTCCTAAAATCCTTGAAGAGATAACATACTTGTCGAAAAGAAGATTCCCATTGTGCCTATCTTTTGGTTGAAGTAGAAGGCTGGCAACTGCATAACCAGAACTGCTAACGATAAATTTCTCCCGTGCAGCTTCAAATCTGGGAGAGCCCACAGGCCCATAATCCTGCTGAAAAATTTCAAACAAACCACCATCTGTTGTTTCACCCATTTGACTTCTGTTCCGAGTATTAGGCACAACCTGCAAGATAAGATAGCATTTAGAGAAGTAACGCATACTATTTCAGTCCATAAAATTAAGCTGGAAGAGATACTAGCAGAACAGGCAGGTTGAAAAAAATTTATTTCAGGCTCCCAGAACTGGAGTCCTGATAACTTATGCCAAAATTGAAACCAAAAATCAAGTGAGACGCCTGATGGCAGCCATAAATAAACCATGTTTTTTAATTGGAATAGCTTCATGAATACAGAGATACATCAATCGTAAAAAACAAAACTTGAGCAACTTTTTTGTACCACGGGAATGGCCACCATGCACTACAGAAATGGTGGTAGAACTAGATAGAACATAACATAACCCCACATCAGTGATAGCACAATTCCCCTCGCAGATCTATTATGCATTCTTGTCTCTTTTCTGTTTTCCTACTTTAGTTGGTTTTTCACAAACAAATCTAGTGAAAAAGGATTTTTACCAGCTTGCTTAATTTCAGGAAAGGAATTAAAAAACTAACTCAATATAAAACTTGAATGATGATTCAGCAATCCTGCTAAATTGAGTTTCACAAGCATTCAACCAGGAAAAAAGGAAACCAATTTAAAAGCAACACTGATAGAGAATAAATCTATCTTGGATAGTCTCTTACAATCTTATACATTTAGAGTCTAACAATTCCAAACAAGTAAAGCAAGAAAGAAGTCATCTGTCACACGATGAATTTATCTAAATATGCACTAGTGTGTCTTGGAAGTTCAAGGACACTTTGAAAAGTATGCAACATTGCACAAAGACTACAAGCACCACGTGTACAAGAACAACCCTTCAAAGTAAAAAGTGAGTTAAAAAAACTCACCTCAACTATGCCTCTCTCTGGTCCAGTCGGGAGAACACCGTAAGGGAACAAATAGAGATTAAGTCCAACTGCTTCAAATATGTCTCTAAGAAGTGCTATCACTTGAAGAGCAAGAACATCCTGTCGACAATCATCTCCAACCTTGAACAAGAGAACGCAGTTAAGTCATGCATACAAAAATTATTAAAGAAGAAATTAGGGATATTTTTTAGATACACAAACATCAGAATACCAGTGGTTCCTAGTTTAATTGATGAGGTTCCATTAGAGACAAGCAAACGGGATCTTCACTTATTTACTACAGGATATCCATTAGAAAAATTAATGATGAACATGGTACAAGCGAAAAATTAATGATGAACATGGTACAAGCGAAGAGCAAAGAAAAATACCGTAAACTTGAAAGGCTTAATTGTTTACAGTTACAACAAGGGATAGAATGTTACATTAGAATCGACAAGTGCTATTTTTGTGCCTACCTCATAGGTGGATATCAATCAAAGCCTGCAAGAGAACAGGATTACCTTGAACATACAAGCTTGGGGTTTTATATCGTTGCGGTCCCCATCCCTATCTACCACATCAAATGTAACCATGATTGGGACTTTTGCAGCCGATTGCAAGGGTATACCACTATCCACCCGAATACCCCTGACAATCTTGTTAGGAGCAGTTGGTAAATAGAGATCTTCTCCTTGCACTTCAATTTTCTCCAACTCCCTATTGTAGCAAGTTATCGATTTCAACTGCTAGATGCAATACTATGAGCTCAGAAATTCACATAGAAGAAGCATACCTTCGGATACCAGCACGCCGTTCTTCCTTAGGAACTGGATACAGTACACCAGAAATTGATGTAACTTTGTCAAAGAAATCAAATTCTCTTTGAAACAAGTCACGTGCCTTGGGAGTAAAACCATCAATAATGAGCTGTCTAACAATTGGCAGCAGGGCTTGAAATGAACTATTCTGGAATGGCATCAAGGATTTATATAAGTTTTTTTCAGAATTTCGTGACAGACTACCACAAATAAATTCTCAATCATATCCATAACAATTGAATAAACTGTGTATAAACATATGGAAAGAAAGCAGAGCCATGCAAACACATCTTAGCTGGTAAGCATTCGTAGAAAAGGTCAAACATACACTTGGAAATTTTGCTCACAAAAACTGGACAGTGCCATACCTTGGCCAATGCACCACCAAAACATATCACCTAACTTAAAATTCAGTATCCGAGGCTTCCCATATTGCAACATTTGCCCCCACAATGAGATACTTCCATCTTAAACCCAAATTCTCCTTTGAAGAAGTTGGTATGGAAACAAACAAACATTACACTAAACAGATCCAAGGATGTGGGTACTCATAAAATACCTTTCTCAAAGTAGACTATACCCAACTATGTATAAGAACAAAACATAGTCGTAATTCAAATGCCATCAGTATCACCATGTCTTTCACGATATTAACTGCATCTTATGATACACATATGCATGTCATACAACTCTCCTGGTGCAGGTAAGAAACAGATAATTACCAGCAAAACAGGCACACTTTCCCTAAATTAGGCAGCTTTGTTTGAGACCAAAACAAAAAAGAAAAATTTCAGCTTTGCAAATGAAAACAATTGTCACTGCCATCCTATTTTGAAGAAACTCTTTGGTTCTTTTCTTCTTTTTGTTTTTGTCCCCCTCCTCTCCAAAGAGATAATAGCAAGGACTAATGAGGGTGGTGATGGAGATGATTATCGTTATGGTCGTTATGGTGGTATTACTGGCAATGATGACGAGGATAACAATAGTACCAATAACAAGTGTGTTCTGTCGACAGTACCAAAAGTATAGCCCATAAACTCCGGATTTAAATGATCAGAAAAGGAATAAGAATTTAATTCTTAAATGTTTCAGATTTATTTATCTTTGCAAACTGACCCAACGTGGAACAGCATTTTATCTTCATAACCTTGATGATTGTAGTTTGAATAGCACTGTAGATGGTCAAGAACATACTGTCATATGCTATTTGACCTAAAGTATACAGAACAATAATGCGGACATACCTTCCCAGCGGCAGCATCTTTCCCAGATTCTTGTACAGATGTCTCACCCTGCCATTCTTAAACTCAGAACTAATCCAAGAGAAGAACCACAATAGATTGCGGAAAAGGCATATTATAATTCACAGCATCCATCACAACATCAAACAAGAGGAAAAATCATAAGAGAAACAAATAAATGAACGATAGACCAGGATAAGCAGTGCCATGTCCAGGTTTATTGGGCTTCGCCCACCTTTACATTAAGATGGTTGCATTGCTTCTACTTCCCAGTTTCAAATTTTATTGAATTAATGAGGTAAAAAAAATCCATCTTCTTCACGTCTATTTTTATGGTGAATAGGGATAGCCCAAGAAAACATCTTTACTTACTAAATAACAAGTTTTCACTTTAGAAGCTTACTCAGTTATCTATCAATATTTTTTTTTTTGATAAGTAAGTAAAGCTTTATTAATAGAAAAGGAAACGAAACAGTACAAAGACTGTACTGAACCACAGTTACAACAAGCAAGCTAGAAAACTAATAAAGTCGCTGAAGTCTACAAAAGGGGAACCCAACACCCCATTAGCCCACAGAAACACCCCATTAACCACAGAAACATATATATGCATTGCCTCTCAAGTGGCCGAGTTGTACCAAAGGTTAACAATAATATTAAGGGGTGAGACCCTATTGACCTTGATGGGATGCTGCCATATCATGCTCTATCCAAATAAATAAGTAAACAAGCAAATACTCAACAATCTGGGTAAAGCTGTTTTAGTCAAAATTGGAAATTCTCCTCACCTGCAGATGCCAGACAAGAATGTGAGCAAATATATCACTCCTTTGAGTTGCTCTTAGCAAATATCCTTCCACTAATCGCTGCAAATGTTGAAGTAAAAATAGATGGATTAAGACATACAAAAATATGTATATCCATACGAAAAATGGCATCATTGGGCCAGCAGCTGAAATAAACTTGGGCTTGCACTAAAATTGCCCTCCATTGTGCTAGTCAAGTTCAGTTTGGTAGGTCAAAGTGAAAAACTGACAGTAAAAATGGTAACAAAAATTACACCTTGACCTAAAATATTAAACTCTTTACAATCTTTGTTGGTCCCTATCAATATAAGCCATTCAAAATGAAGAAACCTTTTAGTTTGAGCTGGCAAATATCGAAGGGAACATAAAAACCCCTTATCATTGAACCAGGTTCAGAATGAGCTGAAAGCCTCACAACACGGCCAACCCTTGAGATTTTATTGGGATACTATCCAAACGTCTAAGCAGCAGAAACTCGAGCATCCAAATTCCCATGGTTGGGTTGAACTCACTGAAGTCACATGCTATTAACATACAGAATGAAAACATAACCACACGCCTAACCCCCATTCCTACCCACCCCTACAAACTCACAAGCAAAACCATAAACATTTTTGTTAGATAACCACCTCTTCATCATAACGTAGAGCCTGCACAAGCTGTGGTGTGAAGAAGGTAACTCGTTCGGGAGGATAGGACTCCAAAACCCTGAGAACATATGCCATAACGCGCGGATGACCCTTATAAGCAGGAGTGAGGAATTCAAGAGCTTGTGTAATTGAACAAGCAGCCCAGTGTGGCAATTGTTGCAGAAGTGCAGAATTCTCATCAACTGCCTTTGGGGTGACAAAATATGGTAATGCTTCGGGTATAAATCGGATGTCCAGTATATGTGACTGCAAGAAAAACAAAATACCTAAGATATCACATAATATAGACTCCCCTTGAGATAAAATGGAAGATGGCCTTGAATCACCAGAGGAATAACAAAAGTAACTTGGATGAACCTGAACCAACTGAGTTATTTCCGCCTTCATATAAGTGTTTGTTGGGAACCTTGAGGCCAAAGAAAAAGCAATGCGAGGATCCACAGAGAAAGCTGTCCTAGCGTATTCATTCCATTTCTCTAAGCTAATTTTAGGCCGGGAAAATGTACTTTCCCTGAAAATTTGACCAAAATTCAGATTGAATCACCTCTGTTGCATAAAGGCTTAAGATGAAACCCAAACAAAAGGAAAGAAGATGGTTAGAAAATTCTTCAGTATGAAAAAGGACTACTTTGAGTTAAGGGGTTGAGCCCAAACTTCTATCCTATCAGCCTCATGCTGACAAAACAGCAAAAGTAGCTGCTTTCGCTTTTCTCTTTCCATTGCATAGTTCTCTATCTGTCCCCAGACCGGGTGATATTGCTCATTCTGCAAATATTGGAGTAATAATATGGGTACACAGAGCATAGAGTTTGCACAATTGACATCAGGAAATAGATTGAAGCACAATATTTAATAACCGATCAATGGTATGTCTCTTTTGAGGATGAAGAACCATGTTTTGGAACCCTCAGACGCTGTAGATTTCGTGTGCTGCAAATATGATCCCTTACCATGTCAAGTGATGAACCACCATTTTCTCGTGCACATGCTTTAGAATCAGACTGAAGAGCATCTTCTCGTTCATTTGAAAGGGAGTGAACAAACACAGAGACAGACTGAGCCTCACTCTGGGCAAAACTCATATTATTCATGTCGTACAATTCAGGCTCAAAAGCAAACCAGCCCAAAGAGGCCCTGTAACAAAAACCATTGACAACATTGAATTCCAATAGAAAGGCAAAGTTTTCTTGATGAAAATAAACCAGAATGGAGAAGCTTGACAGGACAGTATGCCACTGTGCAACACTAAATCAAGACAGTTAGACAAGTTTCCAAACTCCAACACAGGATGTTAAATTCAACCATGCTTAACTAATAGATTCTTTCACGCCTCGATATCAGAAGCTCAACATCATCAATGGCAGATAAAAAGAAAGAGCCAAAGGCATTTAAATTGCAAAATAAACATTGGGAGATATTCATTTTCATGATTAAAGCCAACTCTCTCAATAGAGACCATCCTTAACACAAAACTTGTAAATTGTGACTATATTCAAAAAAAATTGCAGCTAAATTCAAGCAGCATGCTAACTAGAACCCACATCAGCTCTTCAAAACAAGAGAGGGTGCCAACTATCCTGATAAAATATAATAGTTCTAGTTGCTTTTAAATTTATCAAAATGAAGAACGTGTCACAAGTATAACTGTTTGCAATTCAGGATATGAAGAAATCAGGAAGAAGAGAAGCCAATGGATAAGAAAAACAATGAACTCAAAGATGCTTAGCATGAGAACAAGAGCAATTAGTATGAATTTGTTAAGGAAATACTAGGAGAGATGCTACTAGGCAAAAGCCAATGAAGGACCAAGCAGATATGTAATAAGAATGCATAACCCAAATAAAAATAGCGCCAAATGCAGCTACCTATAAATCCGGTCCTCCAGCAGCTGAAGTCCTGTTTTAAAAATCTGCAGATTGCCCTGGGACTGGCATGAGCAGAACTTTAGCCCAAGAAGCATAACAGTAAAAAATGTACCAGTAGCAGCAGGATGGTGTGAAAATTTCCAAGGGAGTTTTGTGGTTCCTTGTAACAACCGACCAAGGAGCAACAGTTGCTCAACGCTATTGTGCCGAACTACCTATACAACCAAAAACGAGAGATAAAGGCCCCTTGACAATGGATAAAAAAGGTAAAATACTGTAATTTAAATTATAACAAGCAACTATTATCCTAATAGGAAATTCCCCCACACAATTTACCTATACAACCAAAAACAAGAGATAAAGGCCCCTTGACAATGGATAAAAAAGGCAAAATACTGTAATTTAAATTATAACAAGCAACTATTATCCTAATAGGAAATTCCCCCACACAATTTGTGCAGTCCGTATTGAAATATGTATGTGCCTGATAGGGAAAAAAAACCCTAAGACACAATAATAATGGCTGGAAAGCGACTTCAGTTGGTTGTGTCTTTGACACCAGGGTAAGAAAAGGATTCAGGAATTAGCTATAACGTGGAAGCCTAGTTCAGCAGGAAAAAAAAGTAAATGTGTGAATGGAAATTATCAGTCCATCGTATCATATATACAGCATAGAACCCAGTAAATAACATGCACTCTTCAATTGCTTAAAACATTATCTGACCGCAGATGACTTAAACAAGCTAGAGATTTGAAACTTCCAATATAGATGACATACAGATGTTACATTATAACAGTACTTTGAAATTTCATACTTGTTACAAATTCATTGATTAAGACTCCACCTTGCGGAGGCAACTTCAGAAAAATTAAGCAAAGAAGCCCCCACACAATTCCACAAACATGATAGGAAAAAGAATCAGATATAGAAGCATGATTATTATTAGGGTAAGGGTCAATACATGCAGATTTAGAAAATTTACTCATAAATAAGACAAACATAACACGAGGACATTAACAAAAAGGAGAAAATAATGAGCACAATACAGTGAAGTATAAATTCTATGTGCTATTTCAAAGTAATGCATACATTGCTATTTATACCGAAAGAGGATAGGATGTGTCTGAGAGACAGAGAAAGAGAAAGAGAAAATTCAAGTTCTAACCTCAAAGCGATCAATAAAAAATCCAAGCCATAATCTGTGGGCAATTATTTGCCCGACATGATCAGTTTCAGGCAGCATTTCTGGCTCCCCAGGAACAAGATGAGGCCTTAATTTTGCTGAAGGCCCTGAACACCTTGCCTCAGATGCAAAAAGTCCTCGCTTCATATCGATTGTCCACAACCATGCATCAACAAGCTCTGCAAGTACTAGAGATCCCAATTGAGGTGCAGCAGAAACTAACCATGTCCAAATAAAAACCCCAGTTTCCATTGCATCAGGTGTAGAAATGTAGGCCGGACACCAACAAAGAAGGCGTAGAAGTTGTGAGAAGCCATCTACATTTGAATTTGAATCAGAACCCTGCCCAATACAAGAATTCAGACAAAGAGAACATGGCCTTGTTGACAATTGTTCCATTATACAAACAAAAAGAATAGAAATAAGACAAATATTTACCAGATTTGACAGAAGCAATGCAGTGGCCTGAGAACATGTTTCACGAAATTGTGACTTGTCCAGTTCCCCACCTTTTTCTGCAATGTTAGCAAATTGTTGAAGTAAACGCACAAACTTAGTAAGCAACATCCCATTGAACAAATCATCCTCTGCTGGTGGCTGTTGCAGTGAGGTTCCAGATATCAACCTTTGAAGGCCAGCCCCAAGCCCAAAGCCTGTTGAAGCAGCCGATTGAAATCCACCAATTGTATTATACAACCTTCTCATGCCAGCAATTTCTCCAGCATGGTTGCATTTCACTGTTGCACTCACAATTCCAGTACTTAGTACTTCCAAGTTAAACACTTCTGTTAATTTTAAGTTTGCTCCTGACGCTGCAGCTGCAGCAGCCATGACTGCCGGAATAGTTGCTGTTTGTGTGCCTGTCCAGCAATCATTTTTACTGGTTCCGATTCTTATCTCGGACAAAAGAGAAACCACATCAGTCGTATGTTGTGCTCTTTGCCATGTGTTTGCTTTGCAAAGCTTGTCCTGAATTATAAAAGCAAGAACCATGAACAATTGAAAGACAACCAAAATTTCTGACAAAAGATATCGGGCTGTAATTACTGGAAGTAAAAGCATTGGCAGTAACTTTAGTAGTAAAAGGATGATACCTACCTATTAACGAGTCCAAATAGTTCCATTTTCATCCTCACAAGGAATTGGAAGAACAAATTCACCATGTTCAATAGAGTACATTTTACAAATAGGAAGTTTTGATTATTACACAAAAGAGAATCATTTCTTGTAAGATTTTAGGATGTTTATCATGAAGATAACCATTGTAGGCCTGTCCCAAATATGGTTATTGAATATCAAATATGTAAGAATACAAATGTGCCTACTCAGAATTTGAAGGATAACCAAACCAACACCAAATGGGCCTTTTTGCTATAATGAGGCACACCACTCAACTTCAGGATGTCGATCAAATGAACATCAACAAAAATAGGAATACCTCCAATTAGTATATGAGTGTGTTCTTTTCTGTGTTTGTGGGTGTCAATGTGTCTGTGTTTGTGTTTGTACTTGTGTACTCAGTGTGTGTGTGTGAATGAGAGAGAGAGAGAGAGAGAGAGGAAAAGAAAGAGCAGGGGAGAGGACCAACGAAAGAAATTATGTAAGACAGAAACTGAGATAGTATAATGGCAAACTAAAAATCAAAATTTTATCCAAAAAGATCAACTTCCATTGGTAAATTTCAGAACACCAAACTGTTCAGTCATCATCACCATGACCACCCAAAGAGGAACAGAGTATATTTGTCAACCTGTAGAAGACCCTGGCTAGTGCAAGGAGCATATGAAAGAGACTTGATAATCCATTCTCGAACAATCTTTTGGTACAAAGAACGAACTGCCACCATCCAAGCAGGATCATTGACAACAGCAGAAGGCGACTCATTATGAATTGAGAAGAGCAGGGAATCTAAACAAGATGAATTCCACAAAACCTGCATTCATGTAGTTTCATTTGTTTTTTTTATAAGTAAGATGAATATTATTAAAGAGAAAAAGAAAAGAGGCGAAATCAGTACAAAGATTATACTGAAGTCACTCAAAGCATAAAAATGAAGAAACTAAGAAAGTCAAAATAGTCCAAAAAACAACCCCCCAACATGTAGTTTCATTTGTTTGAAAGGTACAAAGAAAATTTAATCAACTAAAGAAATCATAAATATATAAATGAGAATAGGAATAATAATAAGACATTACCTGTGGAAACTTATCTCTAAACTGAATCAGCAGGTTAACAGCGATATCCCGTATGTGTTCCTCCCTCCGGGACATGCTTTTGATGAGAAAACAGGTATGTGCAAAAAGAGTCGAGTCTCTGGCCTCAGCTTCATCACCAGTATTGGATATCCGATCCTCCTGAAGCAAGACCAGATGACCAGTGATGTCCACATAACATACAGAGAGTGAAGCAGCAAATAAACATTGTCACAGAAAACAGAAAAAAGAAAAACGATATTTTGCTTGCTGACCGATTTACATCGCCATCTGAGAAAGTACGAGTTCGCTAAACATAAAATCTATTACTCCCGAAAACCATTCATTGCTAAGACATATTGGACCATTTTTATTTTGGAAGGAGAGTTGACAGGTACAAGAATGTCTCCAGCAAGTTCAAAAAAGTTGTTACAATGCATGGCAAAAGGAGGGTAAGGCCAAGCCATAATGCTAGAGTCACTTCACGTCCAAAATGTAAAGGAATATGCTTCAGAAGCCTCATAGGAAAGAGACGTACCAACCACGATACTGCCGTTTCAAATGCTCTATAGACAATTGCTGTTAAACACTGGAAGACAGCTGGCATAAGAATCGGAGTTTTTAGGTATTCAAAGACACAACTGAAGGCACTCCTAGAAGCAGTCACAACAGCGCCACCATTAAGGATTCCACCATTGCTGCTGAAACGAATAATCTCCAGAAAAGCTACAGCAAGAAGATAGGTAGCCTTTACACCTGTTAAGGTAAATTGAAAAAAATCAATGTTTGAGAGATCATTTTAAGGCAATATTCTAAAATCAACAACTACAACTTGCTCCAAGATCTTTAGAGATGATGAATTCACCAAAAAAAAAATCCAAGATAGCCTATGTCCTCAACAACAAAGCGTCAATTTGCAAATGATAAACGAGCAGATAGAATTGCATTGCATTTAACCTGAAATTGTGCTCATTGCTGCAACATCAACCCGCCCTCCTAGAGCAGCAGAAAGAGCAGCCCTCTGGGTCACAGCAGCCTTCTCATCGCTGTTACCTCGACGGCTGCCTGGGTTGTGAAGAGCATTGAGTTCCAACTCATCTTCGAGCCATTTCACAGAGCTAACAACCTATGGAGAAATAAGTTCTCACATAAAAATACAAATATAGAGAAAGTCAGAGAGAGAGCACCACTTTCTAGAAAAATAATAACACATACTTGTCAAAAAAGAAAAGAAAAATGATAACACATATACAGCCCAAGTTCAAATGGCCAGTCCAAAAAGAAATAAGTACATTCAAGGTGGGAAAAATCTTCAGAGCACTAAAGCGAAGTCAATCAGCCAACATCTGTGCAATTGGTCCTCCGCACAAAGCATTGCCAATTCATGGTATGCATTTCTTATGTGTAAAAAATGATAGTTTCATTTCTCTACTTCAGAAAAACTTTATTTTCAACCAAATCACTAATGTGCAATTCATCTGGTACAACGAGTATCTCAAAAGCATTGTCTCATGCCTGAAAAGAATAAGAAGAACAACACTGACAAAATGCCTAGTTTAAAACACACAAAAGTAGCATATCTTATACAGAAAAAATAAAAATATATTTCCAAAACAGATTTGTCTGCTTATAAGACCCGCGCTCGGATGTCTACTCAGGTAACGCCTCCATACATAAGCTTTCTGTTTAGGAGCTAGATAACAAGACCTATCATAAGGACATCTCGGGTACATAGTGATAGTATATAGTCAGGGAAGTTGATGCAGAGCATCTAAGCCCAAAGCAAATGGGCCCATTCATCGACCCACTAGCTAGCATAAGCCTAGTCCTATTCTATGTCTCATGTCATGTATAATGTTATGTATTGTATCTTAAAACATCGTGTGATAAGCAAAAGATTTTTAATGAGGAGTTTAGACCAGTAAGGTTTTTTTGTTATCTGTGATGAAGGGCTCAGATTTTGGGGTTACAACCGGCCATTACAAATAGTCTATTTTGAGTCCATGAAAGCAAAGATAGACCTCCTCGCGGTTCTAACATTCCAAGAAAGCAGGCCCTACGCCCACTGGAGAGACATGGGGGCTTGGCATTCACAGTCTAGAGAAATACTACAAATATAAAAATGAAGATCTCCTCATATCTCAAGGGGATTCAGACCTCACCCTTGAGAACTGAAATAACACCATACCAAACAAATGTTTTAACTCTCACAAGGAGATCATGTCCACTTTTTTCATGTGTTATCATGCTCTTTAACTGGAAAATGCAGAGGTAAATATCTTGCAAAGAGAGGGCTAATCTCTCCAGCTTACGTTACGCCTCTGTTTGGATGGGCTGGAAAATGTTTCAAAAAAAATTTACAACCACTTTTTCACAAACTCCAACTTTGAACTTTTCACAAAATCTAATGTTTTTTTTACAAGCTCCAACACATTTTTTACAAACCCCAATAAAATCTACACTACTTCCAATAAAAAAATATTACACAAAAAAAAATGGCCATCCAAAGTAGGCGTAACTAGTCAGATATCTTCGTTAATAAAGAAGACTTCAAACTATGTAGGTTGGATTGAACTTTGCATTGTTGATTTAGTTCCCAAAATTAGTCTGCCTGCTTCTTATTTAATTTGTCTTCCCCTCGGCAAACAAAACTAAAACAAAAACAAACTAGTGCTAGCTATGAGATATATAACTGTCTCTCAGAATTGAACCCATCAACGGAGGTTCAGAACCCTACTACCTGATATGGGCCACACCAGGCAGGAATAGGTAAGTGCTATGCGACCTAATCTTTTGATAAATAATAAACCAAGTGGCTACACTCGACAGCCAAATAAAACATGAAGGTAATAAGTGGCAGAGGACATTGTAATGGAATAGAGTATCCTAAACAATTTGCCACAAAAAAACTCCAAAACAGCAACCTAACAAAGCAATTCATATACAAAACAGAACAGTCAGGCAGATAAGAGAGCAACTCCCATACTACCTAAGCAAACAATTTTTTTTTTTTGATAAGTACTACCTAAGCAAACAAATAAAAGATGCTATAATTACCTTGAAGAACAACCAAGCATCAAACAGAAAACTCTTCCCAATCAACTTACTAGTGGAGGTGTCCCTTGAGCAATACGCTGAACAGCAGAAGACCACTGCGCATTCCACATATATGGTCCACCCACAGCTTGAAGAGCAATAATCCCCATACTTCCCACGCTATTCAGTGTACTCGACATTGACTTTGTTGGGAGTTGAATTTTCTGTACGGGAGGTGCTAAGCCAAAAAGGGCAACATAGAACCACAAGTTGCGAAATAACTTCAAAAGCAAAGGTTCCACATCAACAGTAGGGTTAAAATCAGAGCATATTTCGGCAACAGCAGGAAGCAGAGGCCCCAGAAAATCTGCTCCACTCCTGCAACAGTAGTATCGACTGTGAAGTCTCCAACATAAAATGCCACAACAATACTATAGTTAAAATCAGTAACACATAACTATGGCCTCCAGAAGACTTGCATAGGTCGTCATTAATCAAAATGATAAATCATAAGAGGCATCACCAGGACATGCAATCAACAAATGTAACTACAAACAGATTTCTACCTTCCACTTTTGGATTCAGCAGCCAGGCCTACATCTGAGCATAAAGATAGCAAACGATGACGATAGTCTGACCGCAATTTCATACTTGTTAGATCACTAGCGATCAGAAGAAATCCTGCAGGAATCGTCTATGATGTGATTGAACCAGTGAGCATCCATTTGAGAAAATATATGGTCAAGCAACTGAACAGTATCGAGCACATTTCATTTTATCAAAACAAAAAAAATACCTCAACACGTTCTGTAGTAGCTTCAGGTGCAATGGTTTTGCTTTCAGCAGATCCTAGATTTGAAATTTTACCCAAGTAATTTCTTGTCAATAAAACTACTGTCTCACGATAGGACTTGTCAAACCCAAGACTTGCAATGTGAGAAACAGCATCAAGCAGCTGCAGTAAATTTTGTGAGAGAAAAGTTGAAAAACCATGCCAGTGATTCCAAAGAAGTAACAGATATACAGCAACAGTTAAAGTGAAAAATAAAAACTAGACGCATAGATAAAAAGATGAAAAATGTACATCACAAAGACATGCTCTTAAGATGAAGATTCCATACTCGGAGTCGCAATAAACTAGGAGCTGAAGCATCACCCTCTTCTAAGCTTTCGATGAAAAGAGGTAATATCATGTCCACAACTTCGGCCTTTTTGGCAGCCACATTCAAGTCAGCTAGTAAGTGTATAACGTTGAGTTGCATAACAGGAACTTCCCGTTTCTCTTTATCATCCTGAAAAGGGTAAGATTAAAAAAGGCAGGCAATGAAATGCAAAGATATCAAGAGATACAGATAAGTTAGGATACAACAAATCTGTCAACCTAACAGGTTTTAACCCACTGATACAGAGGTACAGGTACTGCTTCAAAGCAAAATGAAATCATATTACATCCATGTTTCACCAACACAGAGGGAAAGGTTAAAACTTCGTATGGGTCACTCAATTAAAAAAATTGCAAAAAGGATAAGTACTGTCGCTAGATATAAGAGCAACCTGTTCCTCATAATCATTTCGTTCACGTATACTTGTTCCCAATCCCATGATATATGTGTCCACAGGAGCCCGCTCCTTGGTCCAGCAAGATTCAATTATTTCAATACTAGTCTTCACGACACTCTCAAACATTGCTCCCCGAGTGCTGCCCCAAGTATCAGCCTGTTACAATTACATTGTTCAGAAGTACAATAAAAATACAAGAAAGAAAATATTACAGCATTGCATGCACATTCAGATGCAGAATCTAAACATTCAAACCATGTACCTGTGCACAAACAGCCAGCGCAACGGGTTTAAGGCGGATGAGCAAAATGCGAAGCGGCTGACCCCCTCTAGCCACAGCAACTTGTGCAACCCCAGACAGCAAGGAACCAAAGAGCTCCCCACAAGCTCTCAACTTGCGCCACACAGAGATCAAACAAGCTTCAGCTGCATCAATCAACGATGCAACCGCCTCATGCACCAACCTCTTAGTGGATTTTGCATCAGAATCAAGTACCGCAATGCTCATAATTTGCAACTTTGCCGCAGCCTGATAAACTGCCAATTTTGTGTTGATCCTGGTTTTCAAATGCGAACCTTGTTCGTTCCAATCCCGCTTCCTAATCTGCCCATATAATCAAGAATTCAAATCTCTCCCCTATTTTTCCTTCTCTTTTAACAAGTTCAATTTCTAAATTTCCTAGGAACAACACAGTAGATTACAACAGACCTACACTTAAGAAAAATATTATGAATTACAAATATTCTTCAAGCTGTAACAACTAAACTTGCTTACCTGTAGGAAAACGGATAAAGATTGGAGCTGCTTCTTCGCGATCAACCTCACCTGCTCCAAAAGTCCGGAATCAATATGGACCTTATCCAAAATGTGGGCAATCAATTTGAACGCAATTTCTTGCTTCTCCAAGCTCTCCACTGACTCTTCTTCAAACCAAGCGACCTGTTGTATAATCATTGCCGCACCTCCACCTCCATCATTGAACCCCAAATTCGCTCCCAACTGATCAACCCCGCTCTTCCACAAAATGCTGCCCCCATTCACTATTACCGATCCCCTGGACGACGTCGCGCTAGTCGCCTCATCGCCAATCCTCGAGCTTGAGGACCCTGACACGTGGCTCGCCTCATTTCCGGGGCTCGCACCCTCATTTGGCTGGTAATGGTTCACGCTCAAAGGCGAGCTCTGCGTCGACGAGGTCTCGGAATTCACCGTCGCAATTTGATCTCTCTGCGCACCGGAGGGAAGGACCCCGAGCTGATCGAGGAGGCACGAGACTAATTTATGGGCGTCGGAGGGAAAAATGGGCAAGAAACTGCGGGACAAGGCCGTGAGGAAAATCCTAGAAATAGCTGAATTGTCACTAAGCGCGGATAAGACGATATCGCCAGTGAAACCTGCGACGTCAGTGGCAAAATCGGGGGACAATTCGGAGGCTCTGGAGACGTAGTTCAGGAAATTGGCGAAGAAGGAGGCGATCGAGTCTGTGGTGAAGGCTTGAGGCCAGAATGACAGCGTAAAAGAGGAAGGAACGGAGCGGAGGAACTCGATGACGACGGATTTCGGACGGGAATCCGTGGAATCGGAGCATTTGGAGAGAAAGCGAGCCACGGCAAGGACGGCATTGAGCTGGGAGCGCGATACACGAGGAGATCCAGCAAAGAGGGAATCGGGTTGGGGGCACCGGTTGCACATCCAGGCCAGCTTCTCACCGAATTGGGTCGGGTTCTCCGCCACAAGATCGCAGAGCTCAGTCAGAGCCTCCATTTCAGGCGATCGAATCCAAGACTCCCCAGACTAAGGACAGAATGTATTAGGGTTCACACATTGGCGGTGTTCTCGTTTTTGCTCGACTGTTCGTTTCGAATGTTTTCGTAGGATTCGGAGAATTTTGTGAATATTTAGGTGTTGATAAAGTTGTATAGGTGTTTGTGTAGAAGTTGGTGAGACGTAAAAAAATGAATGATGATGTTTATAGTTTTTTTATTTTTTTCCGAATTTATTATTATTTTTAATAAAATAATAATATTTTAAATAAAAAATTAAAAAAAATTCAAAAGATAAAAATAAAAGCATGTCAGGCAAACAAAAAAGCATGCAAAAGCATGACTATTTCTTCAAACGGATGTCAGGCGAACGAAAAAGGAGGGCGAAAAGTTGAAAAAGGGGCGACTGCAGGCGACATGTCAGGTGAAGAGGCAGGCCGGCTGCAGGTTGTTTTGTAAAAATTCAAGTTTGCCCTTATGTGTTTTTAGTTATTAGGTTGTGGTGAAAGGTGTTTTAGTAATTCAACATAAATTTTTTAAGGGCAAAAAAAAAAATGCGAAATCCTTGATTTTTTCTCAAATCTACCGAGCAAAGGTGTTTTAGGATTCGATTACTGCGTTTTTTAACAAAACTAACACTACCTCTATATTTCTCTCCGTTTTAGATTCTCTTTTTGGTTGATTTGAGGGGAACCTGAAACTCGCGCCTCTCGGATCCCTCCTCTTTTTCTACTGTTGATCTGACTCTGACTGGTCTCTCTATTTATCCGTCGTTGTACCGTTACAGGAGGAGGTAACGAACGCAGCCGTAGAAGCGAGTTGAATCGGCCGTTGGAAACGAGAAGCGTAATTTCGACCAGGCTAACGAGTGGGCGAAGGTTAACGCTCTTTTTTCTTTTTCTTCTTAGCACCTAATGCATTTGGTACAACAAGGACCTAACCTCCTGTAACGAACGCAGCCGTAGAAGCGAGTTGAATCGGCCGTTGGAAACGAGAAGCGTAATTTCGACCAGGCTAACGAGTGGGCGAAGGTTAACGCTCTTTTTTCTTTTTCTTCTTAGCACCTAATGCATTTGGTACAACAAGGACCTAATTTGCCTCTAAGACAGGGCCTTGGATGCTAATAGCGACCGCTCCATAAATGTTAAAATATCAGCTCAACGCCCTTACAGTTACCGATGAGTACCAGCAATCGCAATTAGCTTTTAGTTATTTTCTCGTACAAATAATGTTGCTCCTGTGATGCGACGTCGTGACGAGATGATTTTATTTGCGGTGTCAAAGGGTGCCCACTAAATCATTCGATTGCCAGCTGGGCAAAAAACCAGCCTAAGTGATATAGGGTGATGTTCGTTTTGAGAAAAAATGTAAGATTTTAGAGAAGTTGTGAATTTTTATGTTGAATAGTGTTTTATTGGTGTTTGTGTAAAGTGGAGAGAGAAATTATTTGATGTAATTGTTTAATAAAAAATTATCGGAGTTATGTGAAAAAGTATAGAGAGAGAAAATTTATGTTGAATAAAAAATTAAAAAGTTGTTGGAGATTGTGTAAAATGTATTGGTTTTTGTGTTTGAATTCTGAATATGTTCGGTGGTAGAATTGTGAATATACTTAAAATCCTGAAAAAATGGTGAAAACGAACATACCCCTAACTCTATCAGAGTTATGTTTCTGCTTGAGACGAGTTTTAACTTGCTTGTTTGATGGTAAAAATGGTGAACATTTCAGATTAATAAAAATTATAAAATATTGAAATTGGTAAAAAAAATTGTAGAAGGAGATTATTTGAATAAATTTTTTTATATTTATTTAGAGTGAAAATGATAATTTAATAAAAGGGATAATTGTAAAATTGGTATCTATGCTATAAGCAAAAATCGATTTAGTCTCTGTGATATGAAAATCATAAATTTAGTCTCTGTGATTCTATTTTCGTTTATCGTTGGTCCTTCATCAGGGACTGATTTTATCAATTTCTGAAATTACAGGGATTAAATCGATTTTTGCTTGTAGCACATAGACTGATTTTACATTTATCCCTCAATAAAAAGATAGAAAATTTTTAAAAAATATTTTATTAAAATATAAATTTTGAAAATTGGAATGAGAATATCAGTTTATACCCTCGAAAAAAAAAGATTAAATCCAATGTAAAAAATAGTTCAATTTTTTCTCCCGTATAGATTGGTGCTCACCTATGCTAATTCATTTTCGACCCGGTAAAAGGTGGCAAACACTTCAATGTAATTATTTTCAACATTGACAAAGTACTATTATTTTGAACAATATATATATATATATATATATATATATATATATATATATATATATATATATATATATATATATATATACATATATAAATTAGAAGTTTCAGTATGCCTTTTTATTTAAATATTATGATCATGTGCCGCACATTTGCTTCAAACTGCAATTATCATGAGAACTATATCAAAATTACGTGATTTAAATGTCTGTTCTTTCGTGGCTTTTGGTCGTGGGAGAGGAGAATTAACTAATTACTGAAACTTTAAAGTGAAATTATTTTGCCGAGCTCCGAAATTAAGCGAGTTGAATGAACTCTCAAATCTTAAACCCCGCTTCATTCTCCTCCCAGCTCCGGTCTGCTAGTCCTCTTCGTCGCGAGAGATCATCGTTTATCGGCGTCGCTCAGCCGCCAATCTCAATCAGTTATGTGTGGAAGTGGACACCATGGAAAATACTTTGGTCTACAAGTCATTGTTTTCTTCCCTTTACTAATATTGAAACTCCCCAATATGCGTGGAAGTGGACACCATGGAAAATACTAGAGGAGATTGAAAAACAAACAACACTACAGCCGGGTAACATGTTTGTTCAGTTAGTGCTTCGAGAAAACATGTCGTTTCACAAATAAGTTACTTTAGAAGAATAATGGCGCAAGATTTTGTACTGTTTTCTATTAAAATTTAGAGAAACTTCACAACCAAGCTACTGAGGGTATCTTTATTTGTCAAAATTTTAGAGAATATTTTTGAAATTTTTGAAATCTTTACTTTATTGAGATTTATTGGGATTTGTGAAAAGTAAAATGTGTATGTGTAAAAGTTAAAAATGTTGGAGTGTGTTTGTTTTGGTAAAAATTTTCATGCTTTGAATTGTTGGGAAACAAATATCTAGTTTCGTGCTTCTTTTTTTGGCAAGTAAAATTTCGCTGTTTAGAAATCAAACACCCGTTGTTCTCCAAATTCTTTCGCGTAAATTTCTTCCTATGATTGAATTGTCCAACTCGTTCACTGGTTGTCAGTTTGAGGGAGTGAAGTAGTGTTATGTCTTTGAGCAAAAGACCAAAAGTGTTCATCTTCTCCTCTCTTTTTCTCATCGAAAGCAGCGAGCGAGTATCATTGAGATAATTATTGTACTACGTACATCAGGGAACGATGAAATGAAGCCACGAGTAGAGGCTGGAGAGATCTCAGCCGTGTTGACTGGGGCGATCATGGCCGCAAAGCCGACGCCGACGCCAGCAACGAATCGACCGGGCATTAGAAATGCATAGTTGGTGGCAAAGCTCATAAGGATAGCTCCGGTAAATAAGATGGCTTGGGTGAGAACGGATAGGGTCCGACCATCAGACTGGATGGTTGAACTTGAAAGTTCACTGCTCGGGCAGCCCGGGACCCACACCCCTTGGTAATTCCACCGTTGGATGGCTGAACTTTCAAGTTCAGCAATCCATTCGGATGGTGGGACGGATTGGGGGTCGGACCCAATCCGTTTCCGGCTTGGGCTACCACGATGGTGTAGCGGCGACCTATCCAATCGGAAATTCGACCGGCAACAAAGGAGCCGATGAGGCAGTAGAGATTAAGGATGCCGATGAGAATTTCGACCTGGACGTCCGTGGTTCTGAGGTCCTCTTTGATGTAGATTATTGCCCCCCACTGATTACTCCAACATCCGAAGCAACGCACAAGGACAAGATGTGAGAAGTGATAAAGCAATCAAGCACCCCAAACCACTAAAAATTTGTTCTAACTTTCTCCCTCACCCCTAAGGAAATACTTCCAATTAAAAAAAAAATCAGACAAATTAAGATAGAATGCCATGTGGTCCGGGGAACCGAAAAAGAAGTCGAAAACCTACTCGTTTTTTGGGATAAACTACTACGTCGACCTCCAGAACTGCCCATTGACAGAAAATGGAAACTTGCTTTTGCAAGAGTACTACTTTAATTGCTAACGGAAACTTAACGAAACAATTACCAGAAGTAAACTTCTATAGCTTATAATTAATGATGCTTCAAGAAACGCAACAGAAACTCATTGTAATTAATGAACGACCAGTGAATGGAAAAGCCGATACAGAAAATGATGCTATGATCTATATATAAATATACAGTAAGAGGCCAAAGTTGTTACTGACCATAACCAAGTAAGACGCAAGCCATGGAGGCCAAAGCAGCAAAGGCAATAGCATACATATTCCTTCCGGGTTTTTTGGGAGGATCGAAATCGACAATAGTTTTAGGGGTTTCACCCGAAATTGCATTATTTTCAGCTTTCAGGTCAGCCATCTCTATTGGCTAGAGAGATGGGGAGAGAGGTTTTAATCAGAGGGGAGTTCTTGGGGTGGGATTTGCAGAATGCAGATGAGTTCAAGTAGCCATGAAGTCCAGTGCTGAGCTTCATCCAGAGATCAATGATTAAATAGACAATTTCTTTCGTCACCCTGACGAGAGGCAACTATACATCTAAGCTCCCCACAAGGGTCGACATCCAGTGTTCACGAAAACAAGAAAATGGAGATTATTAAAAGGGATCAATGCCAATTTCCTACCTACTATATCCATACTTTTATCATTTTATCTGATTAGTCCTTTTATTTTTAAATCTATCAAATTAATCCTTAGATTTTAAAATTAATCAAAACATAAGTCCTTGCAATCCTTCAAATTTCATATACAGGTGGTGTTATGTTTCTTCCCTCTTTTGGAGAGATTATTGTTGTTAATAGTAGAACGGCTTGACAATATTGTTTTTCTATTTTGACAGGTGGTGTTTAGATTGATTATGTTTCGTCCCTCTGTTGGAGACATTATTGTCGCTGTTGGCACCCTCCAAAAATTTTACCTAATAACATAATTACAAAATGGGAGTATGATGAAGAACCATATATTATAGATGGGACAGATGAGGTTCGTCTTGTTATGCTACTGGTCTTTAGATGTGTTTTTTTGTATGCTCCAATATCTGAAGGGCAAAACTTTTGCTAACTCATTGTCTTAAAAATGGCAGATCAAGTTTCGAGTTCATAATGTAAGTTATCCTTCAATTCCAATTGAGCAGCCAAAAGAAGCTAAGCCATTTGCTCCCATGGTGATTACTGTAATTAAGTTCATCCCCTGTATTGAATTGACTGGATGTCTACTATTGCTCTGTCTTGGTTGCTTTTGCACTTTTGTGAGAATGCTATGAACAACCATGAGATATTGCTTCACATACAAATAAAAGGATGTCCTATTAAGATTGATGTGACATCCCCCATTTCTAAAGTGGTTTATAGTAATCTTGTTAATTGATAAAATTCTCTCCAATAGATCTAAAAAACGACATAAAGAGGAAGAACCTTTATCATTCTGTATGAATTGGTAGAGTGAAGTTGTGGATATCTTTTGATATCTCATGATAAAACATCTGATTACCAACCAATCATCAGCCATGCAAAGATCGACTATTGGCTGAGGAAAGTAGAAAATGGGGGGTTCCCTGTCATATTTATTCCAGATACACCTAACTAATGCGTCATCTTTATAGGACATCACATGGTATACAGATGGTATTTGATACAGTGGCAGAGGTAGAACAAAAAAAATGGATTTGTGATTTGTTACATCTAACCATCCCGTAATCTAGAAAACAATTCCTGTTCATTCCTGCAAAAATGCCACTCTGTATGCGTCTTGTGATCCAATAATACTACGAGGTAAAGCTTTGAATGGTCCATTTTATACATTTCTCTTCTCAAACTGGGTTTGTTGTTCTAGTAGACGATGTATTTGAAAATTCCAAGGGTAGCTCCTTAAAACTGATGAACAGTGTTTCACACTAAATATGATTTGGTTCATCTTTGCCAGACGGCAATTTTCTCATCTTTCGAGTTTTGTTTGTTTTCTTTCTGAGTATCTTGGCCTCTCATCTTTCGAGTTGCCTCTAATTGTGTGCTCTTTCCTCAGGGATATCATTTAACGACGATGGTTTGGGCTAGCTGTGTTTCATGGTGGGTTGGGGCAGACAGACCAACTGACCTTAAAGCTTCTGGGCTGTCTTGCAAAGCTTGCAAAACTGGCTGAGGATCCCTATATTGCAAAGGGACAGTGGTCATGGTTAGCAGAAATAGTGTTGTTTCTAGCTTGTAGAGGAGTTACATGTAGTCATGTAGTTGTAAGATAGAACATATTAACTTTTTAATTTTGTAGCTTACTCGGAGCCTTGTTGCTGACATAACACGATTATTTCCCCAATCATTTTAGTAGTCAGGCAAGAGAAAATGTGAACAACAGGGAAACCTAATCGGACACCATTCTGTTGTGTATGAATGGATTCACCGTCCTTCATATTGCATGCTTCTGACTCCCCCCGTCCCCTCCCCTGCTTATCCATTTATTTAATAGAGAACTACACGAGGAAGAATTTTGTGTTTATGATATTGGAAATTGTAATATATTATAGAATATTTTGGCCCAGAACTTTTTGAAAGGACCTCATAGTTTTGACCATTCATTCAAATTGCACTGGTGGATGGAACCAGTATCTAATGGCCAGCATTAAAATATCATCCTTTCTGCAGTCATTACATCTTTCCCCTTCCAAATCAACGAACCTCCTTCCTCATTCCATTGGTTGCATCAGGGGAAATTCATTTTCATTCCTTTTTCTTTTTTTCTATCACAACCAAATTGCAGAATGACCCAATAACTCTTTTGCCCAATGCCACTATATGACGGCATGGTCACCATAAATGCTTACGGCTACATGTAATTGTTCTGAAAATACTTTTTGTATTACCTTTAACTAAAATTTGAAGCTCCCCAATATGCGTGGGAAGTGGACACCATGGAAGATACTAGAGGAGATTAAAAAACAACACTTTAAAGTAAACTTATCTCTCGTTCATGACAATCTGTTTTCCTTTTGCATTACATGTAACTAAACTTTGTGTCTATCACATCATTCTTAAAAATAATTTATTCTTTTCCTACTAGATCTAGTTACCAGCGCCCGTTCACTTCGTTTTTCTTATGAGTTGTGACTTCCTTTTTTTCACCTAAGTTTGTTTTACGGAGGTTGGCTGACCTCCCTGTTCTTCATTCTTCTCCCTACATGTTGCAAATTTCCAGCCGAGATTACCAAACAACGTTTCCGTGTTCTCCAGTGTTCTACCTCTTGTTTCCGGTAGGATAATGTAAAAGAACACCCAAGAGACCGTCGCAATCGACGCGTACAGAAAGAAAGCTCCACCGGTAGTGATCCCCTTGGACAATGAGTAGAAAGTCATGGCCAGGACACCACTCGTGACCCTATTGACAGCAATTGCCATACTCACTCCCTGCGCCCGTAGCTTCAATGGAAAGATCTCCGAGCTGTAGACTATCGCAATGGGGCCCAACCCAATCGAGAAGAACGCCACGAAAGATAGCACCGTGGCCATGCACAGAGCGACGGCCCATGTCAGTTTTTGATCCGAGTGGTCGATGATCGTCAGGGCCGTTCCGAGGCCCACGAGGGAGACAATCATGCCCGCGACGCTGCTCAGAAGCAGTGGTCTCCTTCCGATCCTGTCCAACAAGAATGTGGCGACCAGGATGAACGTGGTCTTGGTGAATCCGACGGCTACCGTCGCGAGAAGCTTGTCGTTCGTCGACTTGATCCCAGCCTTTTCGAAGATCCTCGGGCTGTACAAGACGACGGAGTCTATTCCGGATGCTTGCTGGAAGAAATGGATTCCAACGGCTGCGATTAAGATATGGCGAACGGACGGTGTGGGACGGAGGAGCAATTCTTTCCACGCGTCCTCACCGTGACTCCTTTTGGTCACTTGAACGATGTCGTCGTTGCAATTCTCAGGTATACCAACTGCTTCTTTGATCTCAGCTAGTCTTAAATGGGCCTCCTCTTTGGAGTCCGACGTTCTGTCAAGGACTCGCGTCGCATCACCGAGTCGACCCTGCATGACCAGCCACCGAGGTGACTCGGGCATGACGAAAACGACGAACCCGAGTATAATAGAAGGAATAGCACCCCCTCCGAGCATGAGTCGCCAACCCAAGTGAGTTGGGAGCTTAGAGAAAGCGTAGTTCGAAACGTACCCCAGCAATATCCCAAGGTTGATGAAGACCTATACAAGAAGAACGCTTCACAAAATCATGTTAGTGCTTCAAGAAGAATAATGACAAGATTGTGCACTGCTTTTTATTAAAATTTAGAGAAGCCTTCAAAACCAGCAACTGAACAAACCTCAGGGAACGACGAAATGAAACCACGAGTAGAGGCTGGAGAGATCTCAGCCGTGTAGACAGGAGCGATCATGGCTGCAAAGCCGACCCCGACGCCTGCAACGAATCGAGCGGCCATTAAAAATGCGTAGTTGGTGGCGAAGCCCATGAGGATAGCTCCGGTAAAGAAGATGGCTTGGGCTACCACGATGGTGTAGCGGCGACCTATCCAATCGGAAATTCGGCCGGCAGCAAAGGAACCGATGAGGCAGTAGAGATTAAGTATGCCGACGAGAATTTCGACCTGGACGTCCGTGATTTTGAGGTCCTCTTTGATGTAGATTATTGCCCCACTGATTACTCCAATATCTGAAGAAACACACACACAGGACAAGTTGCTGAGAAAGCTTCCCAAACCACTTATAACTTGTTCAACTTTCTCCCCCACTCCCAAACGAAATACTTCCAATTAAAACTTCTCCAGAGAAATTAAGATATTGGACCCCCGTGCCTTGTGGTTCGTGGAACCGACAAAGTAATAAAAAACCTACTCGTTTTTGGGATAGACTACTACGTCGATCTCCAGAACTGCCCATTGAAACTTGCTTTTGCAGGAGTACTACTTTGCTAACGGAAACGTAACGAAATAATTACCAGAAGTAAACTTCTATCAGCTTATAATTCATGATACTTCAAGACACCCAACAAAAACTCATTCTAATGAACGACGAACGACCAGCGAATGGAAAAGCCAACATAGAAAATGATGCTATTATATATATACAGTAAGAGGCCAAAGTTGTTACTGACCATAACCAATTAAGACGCAAGCCATGGACGCCAAAACAGCACAGGCAATAGCATACATGTTCATTCCGGGTTTTTTGGGAGGGTCGAAATCGACAATAGTTGTAGGGGTTTGGCCGGAAATTGTATTATTTTCAGCTTTCAGGTCAGCCATCTTGATTGGCTAGAGAGATGGGGAGAGAGGTTCTAATCAGAGGGGAGTTCTTGGGGCGGGATTTGCAAATGAGTTCAAGTAGCCATGAAGTGCAGTGCTGAGCTGCATCCAGAGATCAATGATTAAATAAGACAGTTTCTTACGTCACCCTGACAAGAGGCAAGTATACATCTAAGCGCCACAAGAGTCGACATCCGGTGTGGTCTATTGTTCACTGTTCACGAAAACAAGAAAATGGAGATATTAAAAGCGATCAATATCGGTATCATTTTACAACCTATGCGTTATCTTTATTTTATAATATTTCTCAAATTCTAATATCTAAAATTTTCACCCTCAAACATACCCATCGTTTATCATTTATCGACTGATCTGAATTGTCCTTTTGTTTTAAAATTTATCAAATTAGTCTTTAAAAGTTTAAAATTCATTGAGGCATATAATCTTGCAATCCTTCAAATTTCATATACAGCTGAAAAGATCAATTATATTGTGACAATTATAAGGATAATTCAATATATAGTAAGAAAGAAAGATTTTCTATTATTGTGGATGAGAAGTTCGAATTAATCCTATAAATTTTAGACTTAAGTGATATTTAATTTAGAGATTGATTAATGTGTCTGAAATTTGTAGTTGATTCCATTTAATGCATTTTTCATTTGAGTTAGTGATCTGTGCGATTTGATGCACAAAGACTGAGTGCAAAGATTTTACTGGTTATTTAAAAAAACAAAGAAAATGTCTATATTATTTGCCAAAAGAAAACCTAGGTAATAGTTGCCTACCCAAAAAAAAACGTAATTCAAGACGTACAACTATTACCATAATAAATATATATATAAATGAAGAACAAAGATCTCGGCGTTTTATATATAACGGAGTCATTTTAAAAAGGTTCATTACAACATCCACTAGGCCAAGAGTCCGAGGGAAATAGACTTAAAGTCTAGAGCTAGGGATGAATTAAAAGGCTCAAACTCTTTTTCCTTCTTCCAACGAGCAAAATAAAACACTAGTAATCAGATACCTCCCCATAGGGGATTTCTCCATTGTCATTATCAATCACTATCGTTCATTTGATCTTTTCTTTTTTTTTTCTTGGGTTTTTCACTATTCATCATAGAGAAGCCTCGCTTTTTGACTTGCCTCCTCTTATTGTATCCTCTCGTTTTACGTTTGGACCTGGGATCTTTTTGGGCCTCAACCCTGTAATCTCCGGGCCCCATCCCCCTCCAAACCCTTTCCGTCTCATCCACATTTTACTCAAGGTCGGTGTTGTCAGGGTTTGTCTCTTTCGAAGTGGATTAAATCAACCGTTGCCGGTCAGTTCAATTAATAAAATAATAGAAAATAATCAAAATTTTTTACGTAAATTGTCTTTACCCAATAAATCATTAATTCTCAGACTCTTTACCCAATAAATTACTTCCCATCAATACCAATTTTAATGTTGTAATATTACATTTGAAAAATCTCAATTTAATATTTGGCAAGAAGCTGTATTTCTTAAAATTTACGTCATTTCCTTGAGGACCGGTAAATGAGCTAATTTAATTCATAGATTAGTATTACTATTTTTGTACATTATAAATATTGTCTACGTCATCGTTTAGACCCACCAATTAGTCGTAGATCCTAATTTTCGTATATTAACTGGAAATTCTTCATACGCAATTATAATATTTAGTAATTCTACATTTAAAATGTGAAGGTCTAAAAAGTATATGTAAAGAATATTATCTGGCATCATCCCACGAAATTAATCGCTTTATTATTTCATAGATTAGTACTATTACAGTTTTCGTACATTATAAACATTATCCACGTCGTCGTTTATACCTACCAATTAGACCTAGGTCCTAATTTTCGTATATTAACTGGAAATTCCTCGTAAGCAATTATAATATTAATTATACATTTAAAATTAAATAATCAATCACAAAAAGTGAAAGGAATATTACCTGCATCATCCCAC
This sequence comes from Myrica gale, assembly GCA_963930655.1. Taxonomy (NCBI): domain Eukaryota; kingdom Viridiplantae; phylum Streptophyta; class Magnoliopsida; order Fagales; family Myricaceae; genus Myrica; species Myrica gale. The sequence continues at coordinate 18,175,631 of OZ005612.1, read as the reverse complement.
GTAAATAGTCGTTTTATCATTTAATTTCAACTACGTTGTGTAATATCACGTGAAACTCCGTCGTTACGTACGTACGACTGGTCCCTTGACTACAATGCAAGCTCCTTCCACGCTTAGGGGAAAAAAAAAAACGACAGCGTTGTGGTTATTACTTATTTCCCTTCATTTCTCACATTCATGACATCTGTCTCCTTTTTCAGCTAACCCTTCCTGATCACATTCGTGGCTCTTAAAAAAAAAAAGCTGCTTTATACTTTCGGAAGCAAATATATATACTTACCCTAATTCCTCTTTCCTAAGCCTTCCCGCCGTTAGTCCCCAACTGTATCTGACCTTTCCTATTACCGTTATCTTCCATGGTCTCCTTGTTCTTGTTCTTGTTCCTGGTTTCGTCACACTTCCACCTGAAATTACCAAATATACCTTCCATGTCCTCGAGGGTTCTACCCTGTGTCTCCGGTAGCATAAAGTAAAAGAACACCCAAGACACGGTGGCGATAGATGCGTAGAGAAAGAAGGCCCCACCGAACGTGATCCCCTTGCTCAGTGAGAGGAAAGTCATGGCGATGACCCCGCTAATGACCCTATTCACCGAAACACCGATACTCGCGCCTTGGGCGCGTAGCCTCAACGGGAAGATCTCCGAACTGTAGACCCACGTGATGGGCCCCATCCCAATCGAGAAGAACGCCACGTATACTAGCACCATAGCGATGCTCAGAACGACGGCCCACATCACCCTGTTATCCGAGTGATCGATGACCGTTAGCCCAATTCCAAGGGTCACCAGAGAGAGAATCATGCCCGCCACGCTGCTCAGAAGCAACGGTCGCCGCCCGACCTTGTCCAGGAAAAACGTGGCCACCAAGATGAATACGGTCTTAGTAAATCCGACGGCTACGGTTGCCAGTAGCAAGCCGTCCGTAGAAGTGATTCCTGCCTTCTTAAAGATTCTCGGGCTATACAAAACGACGGAGTCTATACCCGAGGATTGCTGGAAGAAATGGATCCCGACCGCTGCGATTAAGGCGTGGCGAACGGCCGGTGTCGGATGCAAAAACAATTCTTTCCACACGTCCTCACCGTGACTCCCTTTGGTTACTGGAACGAAGTCGTCGTTGCAATTCTCGGGTACACCAGCTGCTTCCTTGATGTCAGCTAGTCTTATATCGGCCTCCTCTTTGGAGTCCGAGGTTCTGTCAAGAACTCGCTTCGCTTCCCCTAGTCGACCCTGCATCACCAGCCACCGAGGTGACTCGGGCATGCCTAAAACGACTATGCCGAGTAGAATAGCGGGCACACCACTCACTCCGAGCATGAGCCGCCAACCCAAGTGAGTTGGGAGCTTAGAGAAACCATAGTTCGAAACGTATCCCAGCAGTATCCCACCGTTGATAAAGACCTATACCAAAACGCACAGATATAATTACGTCAGTACTGTTGGGGCAGGACACCATTTTTTTTTTTGGGTGAAAGGTGAAGATGCAGGACACCATTTTAGAAATAGCAGAAAAGAGTCGTTTTAAAAGTTTGTTCTTTTTTATGTTAAAGGAACTTAGTTACAGTCTAATAACCGGAGGTCCGGAACAAACACTATCTTTTCTCGTACAAAAAAAAAAAACAGTAGCTAAATTCATTGTATTGAAGAGTTTCCTGTTTTAGCAAACACTAGCTACCCACGAACCTCGGGAAATGAGGTGAGGAAGCCACGAGTGGATGCCGGAGAGAGCTCTGCGGTGTAGACCGGGGCGATCATGAGCGCGTAGCCAACGCCTACACCGGCAACGAAGCGGCCGACCATGAGAAAGGCATAGTTGGTGGCGAAGCCCATGAGAATAGCTCCGACGAAGAAGATGGTTTGGGCTACAACGATGGTGTAGCGGCGGCCTATCCAGTCGGATGTCCGGCCGGCGGCCCAGGAACCAATAAGGCAGTAGAGGTTAAGGATCCCGGCGAGGACTTCAACCTGGACATCGCTGATTTTGAGGTCCTTTTTGATGTAAATCATTGCTCCACTCATTACTCCAATATCTGAAGCAATACCCGAGGATAACAAGGTGAGTAGACATCTAAAGACCACTTAAAAGTCGTACCACTTTTGTTTTCGAGAAAACAAAATACTTCGCAGAAAAAGCATTTCCTCACAAAATCAGATAGAATCTACTCATCAGCAAGTGAACTTTTATAATAGCTTACAAATTTACAATAACAGATCAAGAAAACCAACTGAACTCTTTGTTATCTTTATCTTGACTACTAGAAGAAAAACCAAATAAAACTGTCTAATCAACCTCCCGTGACTGGAAAAGCCTATACAAAAGAATAAGATACTGTATATATATTTGCAGCAAGAAGCCAAAGTTACTGACCATAACCAAGTAAGATGGAGGTCATGGACGCCAAAACAGCACAAGCAATAGCGTACATGTTCCTTCCAGGTTTCTTGGGAGGATCAAAATCCACAATAGTTTTCTGGGGTAGGCCGGAAACGGCATTATTCTCAGTGTTCCGGTCAGCCATCTGGTATGGTAGAGACGGGTAGTGAGGCTTTTAAGGGGAGTTCTTGTGGTGGTATTTGCAGATAAGTTCAAGGGGCCATGAACCAGCAGTACTAGTTGTCCAGTATTGGGCTGCAGACAGTGCTTAAATAGACCATTGCTCTTAGCTGGTTTGACGTAATAGTACGACAGCTTCCTTCCATACATCTTGTACACAGTACACGTTTTTTCATTTACACCAATCTCGCTGTACAAATTAATATTGAAATTAATAGTATATATATATTTATATATGTTGTGATTCTCTTATTAGTTTTTTTTTTGCTGGCTGATCAATAGAACCATTAATCATTACTCTCTTTCAATTGATGCGATCCCCCCTCTAAAATTAAACTTATTGCATGGTGAGCCCGCAGCCAACAAATTTTTGCATAATTGATGCAAGTTGGCATTATGGTGGCCCTGCATGGCTCTAAAGAAAAAAAATAATGTACACGTAACATGCGCGCAAACCAAATAATATTATTTTATGCTACAAAAATTAATATTGTTTTATGACTCTCCGTCCTCCTAAAATTCCAGTATTTGATAAGGAAATGAAAATTGACCCCCCCCCCAAAAATAATAATAATTAAGATTAATACCCTTTCAGTCTCGAATTTTTGTGATTTAGCGAACAAAATAAATTCTAGATTTGCGGAGGGACTCAAGGTGGCGACATCGACATGCCACAAAAAGTACGTAACCCTTAGGCATACGAAGGGATGATTGTTTACCAATATTTTGAAGAATATTATTAAAAGTTTTTTAAAAAATTAAATATTAAGATTTATTGATATTTATAAAAAAATTTAAAGTGTATAAATATTTAAAATATATTTAATTTGTTAAAAAATTTGATACCTAATATTTTGGATATCCAACTTGAACCGAAGTAGTACCGTGGAAAATAATTATCTATTTTTCTTTAGCCAAGCAAGTCAGTGAGATCAAGACAGAAACGAAGGGATGGGCTCAAAAAGGTTTGCTCTTTAGTCTTTACATATATATATATATTAATTTGTCAAAGTTATGGCTCAGCCAAAGCGGGTTCATATATTGCTTGCGGCAGGTCAACAAAGACGGGCCAGATACAAGGCGGACCCACTTAAGCAGCTTTTTCTGTGATATAATTCTTCTTCTTCCTATCTTTTTTATCATTTTTGTGGTCAATCTTTTAGACGCAATATTAATGTAGTCTTGCAGCCCCAACCCTTCCCATCTAAGATTATCACTCAAGACTGTCCATTGATGCCCCCTCATCAAAGTTGTGTCCATAACCTTTTTTTTTTCTCGAAAAAAGAACCTATAGATTAAAAATTAAAACACAGAACGGAAAAAACGACAACAGGACGGACAACAGAATAAAAAGGACAACAAGACGGACGGGACAGAGAAAACCAGCACGACTCTCGGACGGATCAGAGGAACCACTATATACTCCATGCAGGGCAGAGGGAGTGATGGCCGGACATAGTAGGCAAAGCTACTAGGACCTGGACAAGCCGGTAAAGCGCCACAAAGGACGCGTAGCGAGACCCAACAAAGGGTCGGAAAAAAGCCACAAGGGCTCGGATAAGCCCACGGAAGGGGCGGACAGACGACAACGGACCAAAACCAACAACAAGCCCGAAACGGAGGGGCATGCCCAAACGAGCGAAAACACAACAAAGCACAAGCCCTAAACATAACCTAACTCGGTAGGTTGGTCTTGAATCCTAACGTATCGGCCTCTGTGTCCCCTTTAATATAAATGAGCCTTTTTAATATAAATATGTAAATATTACCAAAAATAAACAAAATCTAATGTTAATATGTTAAGCTTTGTAATTTGGAGGACAAATTATAAATTTTTATCAATATATAAATAAAATAATAATAATAATAATAATACTTATTTGACCCCCTTAAATAAAATTCTTAGCTCCAACCACCACTTCGGGGGCCTATACTCCAAGTCCGGTGGATCCCGTGGATGAGATGGCCTACCCCACCCACGAGAGCCTGGAGCATTAAAAGACAAAGCTACTCTTATTCCTACCGTTGAACTAACTACGTAGTTGTCGAAAAAAAAAGTATTAACTACGTATAGTTTATTCGCATGATCAGTTGGCTTCTAATTATTGCTCATTTAAAAAATTGACAAAATTACACCCACCATGAGGTATTCGAAAGTTGCAATTTGATCCCTGAGAACAAATTAGTCATTTAACTTCCTGGCTAAAGGTATGGGTCATAATTATTATGGAGAACCCGCATGGCCTATATATATTTTTTCCGTAGTAATTATTGGCACTATTGCATGTAACATAGGTTTAGCGGTTCTAGAACCATCAATGATTGATGAGTCTGTGGATCCATTTGCAACTCTTTTGAAAATATTAATCAAATGGTATTTCTTTCCCGTATTTCAAATACTTCGTACAGTAACTAATAAATTATTGGATGTTTAATATTTTCAGAAAAAAGAGACCCCTATTTCGACCTACTTCTCTCTTTATTAACAGTAAATGCTAACATGTCAAATTAATGTTACGTTAGTCCAATCAAATTATGTCTCATGCCCAATCTAAACGCTCCAGCCTATAAATACCACGTCAGCACCAGTCAAGTCAACTATTTATACCATGTCATTGCCACATCTTTCAAGCACAAAAAAAAAACAAATTTTCTCCCTACCCTTTTCCGTGAATCTCCTCTCACATTCTCCTCTCAAAATCTCAAATTCATTAGAATACCTCAACGACTAGGGGCTGATTATTTATTCTAAAAACTTAAACTGATAGGAAGATTAATATTTTATTATTTGAATTATATTCTCTAACATTTTGGTAGTCTATATTTATTTGTTTCTTCAAATAAAAAAACTTTTATCAACCAATTTTTTGATCGTTATAGAAGTTGTTCGGTTAATGTGTGTTTTTTGATAATTTTTAGGTGATATTAACTTTATTGGTATGCTTGCTGCAATTGTTTTTAGGTAATGTTAAAAAATATGTTCGGTTTATGTATTCTTAGAATTCAAAAGAAACAAACATGATCAAAGTCTCAATTCTTGTAGTACAACAGGCAGTAGGTTACTGTGGACTAAGTACTACATCCCAATTTACAATTCACAAGCTGCCAACTAGCACCCGATACATACCAGTTAATATTGTGACAAAATAAATATATACTAGAATCGTTAAGAAAAAGCCAAAAAAAAAGGTCAAATCAACAATTACAAAAGATATATATCAATATTTAAGTGGTTGAGTTAAAAACCCATACTTACACTGCCAAAGACTCAGGTACGAATGGGATACAATTGACTATATAACTGTCAGCTAGCACCCGATACATACCAGTTAATATTGTGACAAAATAAATATATACTAGAATCGTTAAGAAAAAGCAAAAAAAAAGGGTCAAATCAACAATTACAAAAGATATATATCAAGATTTAAGTGGTTGAGTTAAAAACTCGTACTTACACGCGCCGGCGGAGGCAGGGGGCGAACTGGGGCTACTACCCCGGTTGGCTCCCTAAAACAAAAATTTGTACACTTAAATTTTTTTATTTTTATTTTTTTTAACTAAATTATTTTTTTTATCATTTTTCTTTAAAAATTTGCCCCCCATTAATCAACTTCCTAGCTCCGCTTATGCTTACACGGCCAAAGACTCAGGTAAGAATGGGATACAATTGACTATATATATGTGATCATGACTCCTCTTTAAATCCTTTCACGCACGGAAAACAGTTGCGTACGATTCATTTCCTGGCATGCTATAGTCAACAATGGGTGGCGATCACTTGCAAGGAAATTCGGTACAGGACGGTTAAATACAAGGAAAAATAATCCTCTAGGAATATTATAATATACGTATGTGGTTGAGTTAACACATAGATCCCATGACAACTTTTAAATACCTCAACGACTAGGGGCTATGGGTGCATTATGACATAAAAAAAAAATCTTGGACTCAGTATCCGTGGGCATGCATGGTAATTGAAACAAATTATATATTGATTCCTATAATACTATACTATCCCTCTGTGCACTTGTCTCTAGCTAGGGAGAAGCTGTTGATGCCATAAAGTAGTGCAATCAAAGAAGGGTAAAAGGGTATATGACATAACTACGTACACATATTATCTTTGGTACCAAAATCAACAAGGATGGGCCTAGAAAAAAAAAAAAATCAACGAGGATGGGACACATACGTGCCCCCACACTTCTTTGAACTAGTGAGTATATAATTGAAATTATTATGGCTGCTTGGGATACCATTATATGCACTCTCCTTTATTTATTTATAATTAGGTCACGATGACTCACTGCTGTACTCCACAGTTTTCTAGGAGAAGGTAGATACGTACAAAAACATATCATATTATATGATGCAAGATTAGAGAATCTGTATTCTTTTTTAGATATATTAGACTCATTTGTTTGACTCGCCTCACTCGTCTGAGTCCACAATCTGACGCGAGAGAGAGGGGGAGATCAGTGGGTAGTTGCAACGTGACAGATTAGCCTTTGACTTTGATTCTTCCTGCTGAATCAGTAACGTTAAAAATGTTCGAATATTGCAATCGAAGCTTTACGAGGGGGACACGAGGTTCGAATATTGCATATTAAATTTTATATATATATATATTTCCTGCCTCTTCTTTGATCTATAATATCTACAAGCAGATACTCTGCCATTTCTTTATTCTTCGTCGTAGATAACGGTCTCTTTTGGCAGGCAGATTCACTGAATTCGCTTAGAAAAAAGGCAGATTCACTGGATTCAAAAGCCTAGCTCATGGATATCAAATATGTGACGTGCATGTAACGAAATTGCTATCTTTTAATGTTACAAACAAAAGACTTCATATTATTTGTATAGAGAAGAAATAATATTTAGTAGGAAGAAAAATAAAGAAATCTGTAAATATATATATTTTTCAATATATATAATATGCTTTCTGTCAATTGAATGGTGTGTACTCATAACTCATGCATGATGTATGTATGATTTGTTCTCCTCATGTCTTTTACTTCAAGTGAGCTCCGAGATTGCCAAAATCAAGGTACTGGTCAATTAGAATTATCACCAAAAGATATTAATAAAAATGTAATTCCTTACAGATAATCATCTCAATCATAACTATAAGGATGAGCTTGAATTGTATTGTACAATTTGAAGAGAGATAAACACAATATATAAATTCTATTGTAAGATTAATGTTGTCCGAAATTTTATATAGACGACATTAAATAGTGTATGGTCCGTTTATTGTATATATTTTTTCAAATTACAGCATGAAATTCAAATAGAAAATTACAGACGATCTAATATAAATATTAATATTAAGGTAATAGTTGAGCTGGAACTCATGAATGTCCATCTAAAATCTTAGCTGACGTTTGTGCAAGAAAAATCAACTGGGGCAGCAAGCAAGCCAGCCAGACGCTAGTTAATCATTTATTCTTTTTTTTTTCCTAGGTAAAGGGGGGAGCAGGTCATGTCATCCCCCAAAAATCAACAGTGGAATTTTCAATAAAACAACTTGAAGAAAATTATATCATTTAGTCGAAACAAAACATCATCAAAACTTCATGTTTTTAAAACATAAACTTGTATAATTTTCAAAACAATATTACTCCTGCTTGCATGCCATCTAAATTTGATCCTTGACACGTTCTTCAAAAATCTCTGGAAGTGGAGAAAAATAATAGTGGAGTGAGTTTGACAACTCAGTAAGTAGATAATAACAAAACCTCTCATTAGCCGCCAAAACGCATAGAAACTTCGACAAATGAGCGTTGGAAATGAAAGCCTAAAAAATCAGACGAAAATGAGTTAAAACGGACGAGACATTGAAGAGTGAGAGAAAGAAAGAAAATTGATGAGAGAGAAACTAAATGGTCAAAACGGCGGTTAGGGCACAACATTCGTGATTCTAACGTTTGGGGAAGAAGAAGTTTGAAACGCAACGTTTCATTTAAAAATTCAAATTGAGCACAAACTGATTGAAATAGAATAAAACTCCAAAAATAATCTTAGAGGTGCGCCTTGCTCAGCGGTCTTCACCTTTTAAGCATCAGGTTTGGAGTTCGACTCCAACCATTGCAAAAGCTTCTTTGTTTTTTTTTAAACCGGTTATCACAGGCCAAGCCTGCATCTTGCATAATCGACTCCGAGATCGATCCCTTATTAAGGAAAGAGGTGTCAATCGAGCTATCAGCTCGCTGGCCAGTTAATCATCTATCCGTTCGTTCTCCGATATTATTTGTCTCTGCGCCGAACAAACTCTGCTGGGGGTTGCATACCTGTTACCCGGAGGTTGGCAAAGAAAAAAAAGGCTTACCAACCCATTCGCATATGCAAGGTAAGATCGATAAGTATTAAGAGGAAGACGAAGGAAGTGCATGCGAAAAAAAAAAAAAAAAGCGGGGCAAGCGGTACATGTTGGGTTTATTCCTTCTATGTGAAGGAAAGCCCAATGGGGGTCTTTAATAAGGCCCAAAGCCCATTAGGGTTTTAACTTATAACCCTAAGGATGAGTTCTTTGAAAGGTGTACGGATTAAAAGAAGAGAAAGAAAAGAAAGAGGCAGTTTTTCTCTTTCACGCCCAGGTTTCATCAAAGGCTAGATCCCGCTTCGTCTGTGGTCCGATCGAGCTGAAATTTGGAGGAGGCGTTCACGACACAAGGGGCTATCATCTGAACGGTGAAGATCAGATTTTGAGCTCAGGAACAGTGGTTCGTACGCGTGAACAGTAACCGCAAATTGTTGGTATTTTCTCTACGTTGTTTTTCCGTTGTATTTGCCAAGATTGATATCATTTTGAAGATCTGAGTTGTAGCCTCTAGTTGTGACTAGAGAAGACTTTGTGTACCCATTATTTGGTTTATAGTGGAGATTTGACTGGACTAGGTCCCGTGGTTTTTCTTCCTCACACTGGGGAAGTTTTCCACGTAAAAATTGCTTGTGTCATTCTGGCTTGGTGTGATTGATTATCTTGAGATTATTTTTCAGTACATATAATTGTTGAGATTGCGCTCTATTTGCTTTCATCTAGAGAGAAGAATTATTCCGTTGTTTTGTTTGTCGTTATCTCTCTCAACAGTACACCGATCCAATTATATGCGTTCTCCAATACTTGTTTCTCTGGTTGACGAAATATCGATGGAAAATGATTGTAGACCGTAGATTATGAAGGCACGCGTAACTGGAAGACAAAAAAGATTTTTTTTTAAAAATAAATAGGTTGTGATAATAAATGAACGCTAGTGTATATATATATATATATATATACAGTAGTATACTATCCAACGGCCGGCCAGCTAGATGACAGTTGGACTAACAGACAGATGCAATAAATAAATAATACGCGACGCTTTCTGCAAAGATCTGATCATTAATATTTAAAAGGAAAATGATTGAATATTAAACTCACGTTACGTGAAAACAACCATAGTTCCCGGGTCAACATTCGTGCGTAACGCTTTTGTTTTTGGCTTTTTTCCGTTCCTGGTTCGCGCTGGCCGCACGTGTACAGTACACTTGTCGACGCTGCACATTTGGAGGTCATTAAAAAGGAAGAAGTTGCTACACAGTCCCTTTAAAGTTTAAAGCTCACATTTGTAGGAAAACAATGGGTGGGTAGATAATAAACATGCGGAATAATTGGTTAGAAATCAGCAACTGCTTCTGCCTACCATAAACAGGTATTTGCGTTCAATGTTCCTAACGCCAATAATAGTTAATCGTGCATAATATCTACACTTTGTTGCCAACTTAAATAGGATTAATAGTTTTCTTAATTAGTAGAGAACATTGGAAACCCAGATTTGGAAGGTAAATGCAAGAAACTACGTCAGCAATTTTTATTGAATGCGTGTCAATTCGTCATCAACCTTTTTGAAATTGTGATGTGTCCCATAGACGGCCACCTACTATGACTCTGTGTAATGCTCACGCAGTATGACTTGTGACTTATGGGGACTGGCACAGTGAGACTCTTCCACCCATTGTTTAGCAAATATTTGAATAGTCTTTAAAAATACTTTTGACAGTTTTATCAGTTCCAGCGAGTAATTATTCTTTATGGTAATCGAATAATAGAATGCAGTCCATAAATTAAAAGATTAAATTATTCCCAAAACTTCTTTAGCAAGAAGACTTCAATATCCAATATTTATTTTTCATTGTGTTTTTCTTGCAATTTTTCGCATAAAATATAACCACCATCTTCTATTGCCATAATGTCCAATAGCTTTTCCTTTTGTATGAAAAAGTTTTCAGTTTGATATTACAACTCAAATGAAAGTAACCCTTCAACTTTTTTTAAGTCGTTGCCCGACCGGCAATTAAAGTAACTCCCTTTTTTTCTCCGATAGAGTTCGCACAATGGGGGTCCTAACATTTAGTGAAGTGATCTCAAAGAAATTGACCGGACATGTTTACCCAACCCACAAGCAATTTCTAAAAACCTTATTAGTTTATGGTGGATATTCTTCCAAAAGTAAACTACTTTTGTCTGCGACGTCTGTCCACGTGACTAGTAGAACAAAACTAGGTTGTCCACATGAATTAATTAATACATAGCCCAAAAAATAATATAAAAATGTTGTGGTATGTAATACAAAAATATCTCAATTATGGACACGTTTGCTTGCCTAGCATTTTAGGGTGAAAAATTTTCAATAAAATAAATATTTTTTTTATTTTTTAATTTTTAAACGTACACCTTCTACCTTTTATAAATTTTAATAAAATAAAAATTATCAAAAATTTAAAAATATTCACCAGAATTAGCAAACAAACGTCCCTGTGTCAGTTTTTGGAAGTTATGTTTTTGGAAGTTATCACCATGGAGCAGAGTCGCAGACACAGAGCCGCGCCTTTGTTCAGGGGCAATTTAGTCCAAAAGAATGATTACGTACAAGTTACTCTCTTTGATTGGACAAGTTGGAAAAAAGCAGCCACGTTTCCAAACATGTGTCCCAGGTGCTTTATGGAGTGCGAAAGATGGTACCCAAGTCCATCCCACGTGTCTTTGAATTCTGCCCGTTGCCGTCACCCATCGGCGTCCTACTAGTCTGTTGGACTGTTTTGTCAGCCTCTCTCGAAGTTTTGTAGAAATGGTTTTGGTGCCTTGTCTCTGACTGGTCTTCCACTTTTTGCTCTCCAAGAAATTTTTGGGTGGCTATTAATATTAACTCCGACCACGATCGCCTGCAATTCGGCTGCCCGAATTGCAGTGCAATTCGTGAGAGGCCAGCGTGGGTCCCGGGCGGGACCCACGCGTGCCCGAACAGTGAACTGCTGCTCGGGCACGCATGGGTCCCGCCCGGGACCCACGCTCCTCTCTCACGATTGCACTGCAATTCGGGCAGCCGAATTGCAGGCGATCGCGATCCTATTAACTCCCCAAGAGTTTGAGATTAACAAAGAAATTAGAGGCCAACATCGAAATAAGAATAGATGGGATTAAAATAGAATTATGTCTTGTTCTTGTCAGATGATTCCGCTTTAGGTACGTCCGGTCTGTCACGGGCTTTAATGTTCATAGTTTTCAGGAAAGAGGTCCAGAGTCAATGATGTAGTGCTTTAATAATAATGGTTCTAAAATCTACGATCATGATGACGATGATATATTAAAGATGACATAGGTGCTGGCTCTGTTGCGCTTGATTGCACAGAACAAAACGTTTCCTTCACGTATTTATCTATAGTATTTTATTTCCCCGGAGTTTCTTTTCACATGCAAATGCCCCTTCGAACTAGGGACGGGACATATTATTATATTTGCGAGTATATATTAAACTTCATTTAATCTAAATTTTATGGGTAAACTTAACTTATCAACATCCTTACGCTATAGTTTTGATATTTCGGTTTAAAATCATAAGTTGAATGCGTAAGCTTAATTTATTCAGTTATATTTTGCTCTTCGAGGAATCTAAGAAGGCATCTTTTGTTCGAATATGACAACGTCACCTTTCTTCTCCATTACTAAAGTCCAAACTTCCAACTTAGCTGGGGAATGGAGTGGGGACATTTCTCATTAGTCGTTTCTCAGGAGTCCCCATTGAGTAGTACACCAAAGATACGCGTGACGGAAGATTATTATTTATTTTACTTCCACAATAATATTTATAGTGACTCCCTTCGACTTTTCTGTGGCAGAATCATACCAAAGAAAATTCGTCGAGATTACGTGCTCTTGTCTCTTTTAGGTGGCATGTAAGGCTCAATTTGCTGAATGGATGGGATGGGATAGACGGCCGTGTTGGAGCACTGCGTGGGTTAGTTGTCAATCGCCCTTATCACTCTGTGGAACCTGCCCCGTGTATATAAACTTGGCCGTTTATAAGGCTAGAAAACTTTTGGGACGAAATGCACACTTGCCACTCGTTCGGCTTTTTTCACTTGCGTTTATAGGCTTAGGCGCTCCGTTCTGCCAAGAAAAATTCGGTTCAAGCAGGCACAGGCCCTTTACACTAGAATCCAAACTTCGTCCTATCCTTGTTGCAGGGTGGATTGGACCACCCATCATGCGAGAAAAGCAATTGTACTGCATGGTCTCTCAGAAAAAGTAGCAAACTACAATTAATCCTCCTCACTTTTCGCCATACGCTTCACTTTTCGGTCCCGCAACATGACAAAGCCAACCTGGTCCATCTTTCTTTGTAGGACCAATCATTGCCATAGTTGTCAATTGATTCATCTCACCCTATCATCATAGTTTTTGAACGGCTGATAGGGTCTTGGCCAGCTTAATTGGTTGAAAACAACACACAGACTGCCGTAATTAGCCTAAAGATAACATGTTTATAGCTATTATATATTAATTAATCTTACTCGAGTGGAATGATTTAATTTAGAGATAAATAAATATAAGAGAATATAAGAGATGAATTCAACATGTTCCGGGCCTGGGCCGCAGCCCATGTGCTAAATTACAAGATCACGTAAAATGAGAAAACGATAACAAAAGTGGTAATAAAATGAAACTACTTCATACTTCATAAACCTCCACACTTTTTTAGGAAGCCGAGATATGATCTTAGGGACGCTAATAGGATATCAGGTGTTACCTTAAGGCTCCCCCTTGGTGGAGGGCCCGATATGAAATTGTTCTTAATAGATCGGTAGCTTGCTTTAGGTTCCACATATTAAGCAGGCCTCGCTATTTTTTGGTTCAAACAGGCCTCTCTATAAATCCGGAGTGGTCCATCCAGCCCCAAATTTCTGGGCCTGTCCAAACGATCCGTCCGGCGCATCTCCAAGTCCAATTGAACTCCCGAAGGGGACAAAGCTCAAGAGGCTGGTTTGAGAATTGGCTTGGCTAGCAGGAGTGAAGAGAGAAAAATGGAGAGCATTGTTCAGAGGAGAGTGGGGTCAATTTCCCGTCACCTCCTAATGCCACCCGAATCTAATTCTGTTTTTCACCCTGTAAGATTATTTTATTCACACACTTTCCTTTTTCTCTTTCCCTAGCAGTCTACTTTTATGTTGCATAATAGTCGGAATCACACTTTGTGGCTGTTTATTCTTCTTTTTTTTTTTTGGGTTTAAGGTTTCTTTAAAGGGTGGGCTGCTGCAAAATGGCGAAGCGGAACCAGTGTTGATAGGAGCTATGGTGTTGGACATTCATGCCATGCCTTCAATTCCTGCCAAGCCCAAAACCACCACTCCTGGCAAGGTGCTTCTATCGGATTTTCTTCTTTGTTTTCGGACATATGTTGTTCAAAATTATTTCATTGATCTCAATTTTCTTTCACTGTAGAAGGTGGAATAAGAAACTATTTCAGTATCGCCATTTCTAGCTTTATTTCTGGAGTAATCTGATAGTTTCCAAAGCATCGGCAGATCATGAAATGCTTTTCATTTTATTTTTCTTTGAATTACAGGTTAGGCTTCTTTTGTTTCCAGCAGTAACATGTGCATCGAGTTGCCAAAATGAAAGCAAAAGTTGTTCTTTACCCTATATACGTATGTGTGTATACTTTTATGTACGATCATGATATTTAACTTGTAGGGCTTCTACTGCTCAGGTTCGTTACGTACTAGGAGGTGTAGCAAGGAATATTGCTGAATGTATGTCGAAGTTCGGAACAAAGCCTTACATGATTAGTGCTGTGGGTCTTGATATGGCAGGCGAGTTCTGTTCGTTCTTTCTGTTCCATTATCTTGATACCTATAGCTTTAACAGGAGCCATGCTGCATACAGGTGAAACTTGGAACTTGTGGCTGATTTGTGGGATTACCTGGAAAGCAATATGTTCTCTTGTGGTTTATCAAAACACATTTGCTATTTCTTTTCTTTTAGAACTTGTTCTCTGAAAAGATAGCGAATCCATCTTTTCCGTCACATATGCGGACTGGTTAAATGCACAGCTAATAGGCCTCTTTACCTCAATAGTGGTATGAGCATACTCACTGAATTCTATCTTTACCTCACTGAGCCAAGTCAGAAATGTATCATGCTTGTAAATGTATATAAGAATCCACCGTGGTGATTCAAATTAAGTAATATCTGTGTGTCCAATGTACTATTTCCATCTACCAAAGTGAAGCAGACAACTGGATGGTTCCCTTCCTTTCTCCCCAGCCTGATTGTGTATTTTGAACATGAGATTCATGCAATATTCATTAAATTCAGAAATGTCCATCCTAATGCTTTAAAATGCCTAAAATCGTTGGACTCTTTGTCTTTATACCGTTGCAGAGATTTTTCATGTAAATATCAGAACTGGATATTTGTTTTAATTATCTTCCAATTTTTTTTTCCAAGCAGCCAATGTAGCTTCTATGGAATCTGATGGATTTCATTTTTGTTAGTAGGGAATTTGTTGTTGGAGCACTGGAAAACTGCTGGGTTATCTACAGAAGGTTGTCCTTTCCATTTTTACAGCTTTTGTTATTACCTATGGAGACTTTTGCTTTTCCTGATTGCATAATTCTTCATCTATATCTAAATTTCAACCTACTCAAACATAAAACCATTATGGATCTCATTATGTTGCAAAATAAATAAAATAAAAATTATAAACCGAAGCAAAGGACAGAAACTCTGTGAGGCGAAGGACAAAAGAGATGGCTTGCATTCTTGTGAAATTGTACGTGAAATTTTATAAGTTTT
Source organism: Myrica gale (assembly GCA_963930655.1). Lineage (NCBI taxonomy): Eukaryota > Viridiplantae > Streptophyta > Magnoliopsida > Fagales > Myricaceae > Myrica > Myrica gale. The sequence goes on along the minus strand of OZ005612.1, from coordinate 18,159,965 downwards.
GGTATAAAATCAGAATCTAATCCTATACATTTATAATTTACAGGCATTGTGTTTGATAGATAGGACATGAAAAGAAAATATTAGCTTTTGATGAGCCAGTCAGCAGTAGCCTCTAGGAACATTGCAAGTGTTGGTTTCTTCATGCCTTAATGGAAATGAAGTTAAAACCATTAAAGAATAAGGTTGAGTATAAGTTTATCCTCTTTCCTTATTCTTGTATATGGAAAGAATCAGTACAAAGCATGCTGCTATGTTCTTCTTACATAAAAATGCTTTGAAGTAGGGATTCAAAAGCAACTAGATATTGTGACTCCTGTTGTATGCAATATACTTGATGTCAGTGGGGAGTTGGCGGCTGCTGTTGCGAGTGTGGATGCCATTGTGAGTTAATTTTGAATAGCTTTATTCAATGTGCTAATCTGCTGACTTAGCCTAGCTTAGAAGTGTGACCTTGGGACATTATATTTTTCTTGATAACCTCAACACAGGAAAATTTTCTTACACCTGAGTGGATTCAGAAATTCAAGTACAATATATCTTCTGCTCCAATATTGACGGTTGATGCAAACCTCAAAGCTTCTGCTTTAGAAGCTTCTTGCCAGAGTATTTCTCTCTCTCTCTCTCTCCCCCCCCTTTTCTTTTTCCAATGGCATTATAAATGGGATTGTGTTGCTTGGGCATTTGTCAGTTGCAGCAGAATCTAACATTCCAGTGTGGTTTGAGCCTGTATCAGTTGCAAAATCTAGAAGAATTGCTTCAGTTGCCAAGTATGTGAGTGCTGAGCTTTTTGGAAGTATGTCTATTTTCAAATCAATTCTTCTCAAGAAGTTAAAGGCAAAACTTGGGGATTTTTGAGAAAGGGGTCACTTCTGTGTTCTGAGTTATGCTCTGCCACCTCATTCTCTATGGCAGTTGGTTAGGACTATATTTAGTAAGACTATTAGCAGCCCGCATTAATTTCTGTAGCACATTCTATCCTTGATTGTGCTTGAGTCTCTTATTTTGCTGGTCTCCTACTTATATGGTGTTTTCTGCAGGTAAGTGTTGCTTCACCTAATGAAGATGAACTTATTGCCATGGCAAATGCTTTGTCTGGTGCAAATGTGTTTCCTCCAATTGAAAAGGAAAATAATTCAACAGAGTCACTGTTCCAAAAGCTGAAACCAGCAATATGGCTTTTGCTGGAAAAGGGTATCAGAGTAGTTGTTGTAACCCTTGGGGCACACGGAGTGTTCTTATGCTCTAAAGGAGGGCCAATTTTTCTGAGAGCTAATTTGGATAAAACCAAGCCATTTGGTTCTTGTGGACAGCTGTATAAGATTGTGATGTCAAGCTGTCCTCCACATTCATATAGTGTTACAAATTCAGAAAAAGATTCTCGTCTTTTCGCTGTGCATTTTCCCGCTCTTCCTGCATCAGTTATGAGGCTCACAGGGGCTGGTGACTGCTTGGTTGGTGGGGCGCTTGCTTCTATTTGTGCAGGTTTAGATGTTATGCAGAGTGTGGCAGTTGGAATTGCAGCAGCCAAAGCTGCTGTTGAGGCAGAGACCAATGTGCCCGCTGCATTTTGTTTGCCCACAATTTCAGGCAAGTTCATATCTTATTACTATACATAATTTCTCTAGATTACATAATTTCCACTGATAATATCTGAATAGAGGAATCCATTATGGGGAAAGAAAATATTGGGACACGCCGAGAATGGAATGGTTACACATTGTACTTTATAGCATTTGGAGGCAGCAGTTAACTATCAAAATAGGATTTGGAACCAAACTGATGTAGAAACATTAAGAGAGCAAGGAATCATGAAAAAAAAAAACTGCTCGAATGTTGCAATTTCCTGTAATACAAAATACTCCAACGATTTTTTAAATCTGTAGTTAAGGGTCATTCCAATCTATTGATTTGTTAGAGATTTTTTAATTAGGGAATAATGCTTACTACTCTGTAATTATGTGAGACCGATAACGGTGTGGCCAGAAAATAATAGTGACAATAGTTACTGTAATAATAAGCAAACATACCAGCTGGAAAATATTGAAAGTAGTGATTTATGTGAATTTCTTTTGTGCAGACGATGCGAGGTCAGTCTACACTGCTTCCAAAGTTCTATTCGATCAATCCATGTTGTATACCGTCGGGAAGTAATTTGAGTCAGAAATTGCAAGATAAACTGGTCAGTGTGTCATGGATTTGATAGAAACTTCTATATGAGGACCATGTCAATCTTGAGCTGCATGTATAAATCTTAAAAGGGGAGTTTCTCTTCGTCTACTGGTAGTCTCTCTTATCTTGAGCTAAATTTCAAGGCTATTTCTCTTTGCTTTTTGGTGTATAGTCATGGGGACATTATATACACGTGGTACGTTTTTAGCGCAACTGGAACAAACCGTGTCATTTATATTGCCTTGGGTCCCTTGTCGGATATGGGCGGTTGGTAGCCAAAAAGAGTAGAAAAACTTGGGAATGTTAGTTTGGATGAAAATTTTAGAATTTAAATCCAATTTTATACTTATAATCCCAACATTACTCACATGCGCGTACAATTACAACTCAATATTATTTTTATTACAAACATTAATACAAATAAATATTATTTAAATATTAATATCATATTTAGAATTTAATCTGCACTGTACAGTAGATTGTTCGGAATCTCAGATTGAACAAGGTGGACGAAACGGGTTTTTTTCCCAAGAACACAACCGGTTCAAGGCAACCCGTCCTTTACCAACGGGCTACAAATGTTAGTACAACGTCCATAGCAATTACCCAGTACTGTACTGCATGGCCATAGCAACTATCTCCTTGATCCAGCCCATTTAACACCGTTTAAGAGAGTCGCGGAATTTATGAGACTGTTCGGTATACAAAAATTCTCAGGATTTTTTTGAATTCTTAGAATACAAAATATTCTACAACCAAACATCATTCTTAACACTACATAAAAATAACTAAAACACGCATACTAATAAAGTTAACATCACTTAAAAATTCTCAAAATACACCCAAACCGAACAGCCTCTATGTTTAGATATTCATTTACTTTCTTTCTTCTTAATTTTTTTTATAGGCTTGCCTTTTCATCTTCAGCCTGCTTAATTAGCGTAACAATAATGAAATACGTGACAGACATCTGCCTAGAAAAAAAAAAACTAGTGAATATAGCAATTAGCATAGCCCAAGCGAAGTGGCGAACCTGCTTTAGCTTTAACGGTAAAGAGAACAGCCCGGCGTGCTCTCCTACCTTCTTCCCCCACCCCGGGGCGCGTGCTTGATTATCCGAATTCAGATGCTATGCGTGCTATGTGAATGAGGTCCCTGATAGATGGCTTTATATATCACGTCCAAGCCATAAAAGCTGGTTTTACCCCGACCGTTTTTACCTCCAATCAACTCATTCACTTGTACTCTAAACATGGTTTTCTCCGTGAAGCTTACAAGCTGTTCGATGAAATGCCTGAGCGGAACGTCTTCTCTTGGAATGCAATAATCTCGGGTTTTATTAAATCCCAAAACTTGACACAAGCGCGAGCATTATTTGATGCAGCTTCCTGCAGAGATTTGGTTACGTACAATTCAATGTTATCAGGGTATGTAACCGCTGATAGGCACGAAGAGGATGCGCTTAAGTTATTTATTGACATGCAGTCAGAACGTGAGGAGATCGGAATTGATGAGTTTACTCTCACAACCATGCTTAACTTGACTGCCAAGTTAAGTGTGTTATCATATGGGAGACAGCTGCACTCATATATGGTAAAAAGTGCTAATGATTTTAGTGGGTTTGCTATTAGCTCTCTTATAGATATGTATTCTAAATGCGGTTGTTTTGATGAAGCGTGTTGGGTGTTTATTGGATGTGGTTGGGGGCTGGTTGATTTGGTCTCAAAGAATGCAATGGTGGCAGCTTGCTGTAGGGAAGGCAAAATGGAAATGGCTTTGGATATTTTTTGGAGAGAGCCCGAGATAAATGACACTGTGTCTTGGAATACATTGATTTCAGGTTATGCTCATATGGGTTATTGGGAGGAGTCGCTAAGGTTGTTCTTTCAAATGGACAAGAGTTGCTGTAGATGGAATGAACATACTTTTGCCAGTGTTTTGAGTGCTTGCTCTGGTCTAAAAAATTTGAAGCTTGGAAAGGAAGTCCATGCTTGGGTCCTGAAAAAGGGGTTGAGTTTGAATCCATTTATAAGCAGTGGCCTTATTGATGTCTACTGCAAGTGTGGGAATATGAACTATGCAGAGTCGGTTCATGAAACAATTGGGAGTGAAAACCCCTTTGCAGTGACATCTATGATTTTGGGGCATGCAGATCAAGGCAACATGATACAAGCCCGAAGGCTTTTTGATTCATTACCTGATAAGAATAGTGTAGTATGGACGGCTTTATTTTCAGGTTACATCAGATCACAGCAATCTGAGGCTGTGTTTGGACTTTTGCGGGAGCTTAAAGCTAAGGAAGGAATTGTTTCTGATTCTTTAATCCTCATCAGTTTGCTCAGCGGTTGTGCAATACAAGCTGATTTGGGTCCTGGAAAGCAGATTCATGCTTACTTATTGAGAGCGGGGATTGAACTGGATGAGAAGCTGATTACTGCTTTGGTTGATATGTACTCAAAATGTGGGAGTATCGCAGATGCAGAAAAGATTTTCCGAGGGGTTATTGACAGAGATTCAGTGCTTTACAATGTGATGATAGCCAGTCATGCTCACCATGGGCATGAGAACAAAGCTATCCAGCTTTTTCATGAAATGGTGGAGAGAGGTGTGAGGCCTGATGTAGTCACCTTTCTCGCACTTCTGTCAGCTTGTCGTCACTGTGGATTAGTAGAACGGGGCGAGCAATTTTTCCATTCCATGAGAAAAGACTATAACATATTGCCTGAAATTGACCACTATGCATGTATGATTGACTTGTATGGAAGGGCTAAGCAATTAGATAAAGCGGTAGCTTTCATGAAAACAATTCCGATAGAACTGGATGCTGTAATCTGGGGGACATTTCTCAATGCTTGTAGGATGAATGGGAATACAGTACTTGCAAAGCAGGTTGAGGAGAAACTACTCAAAGATGAAGGAGATGATGGGGCTCGGTATGTTCAACTGGCTAACGTCTATGCTGCAGAGGAAAGCTGGGATGAAATGGGAAGAATAAGGAAGAAGATGAGAGGGAAGGAGGTCAAAAAGCTTGTTGGCTGCAGTTGGGTATACGTGCACGACAGAGTTCATACCTTCACTTCTTGCGGTGTATGTCACTCTAAAACAGAGGATTTGTATAAGACCTTAGCTTGCTTGACTGAAGAAATATATGAAATAGCTGGGACATCGTATTGAGGTCATCTTTGAACAGCACGATGATAACCTGATTGATTTTGGATGCCGATAGAAAATCATGTTTTAGTTGCTTTCCCTGTACTATCTTCCTGTGTAAGATGATCAAGCCTTCGCTTCAAAAAAAGAAGATAAAATACACTTTTCACCCAGATTGGTATACAAAGGAATGGTATTGTCTGATGAAGCGCCTGAGTTGTTAAAATGTTTGCACTTTCCTCGTCACTTTACCATCGCAGATCAGAAATTGCTGATCACCATCTAAGAGGATGATATGATACACTGCTTCTCATCCAGCAAGCCTAAACAAACTCTTTCGTAGAGTTTCGCAATGCTGGCTGCGGACTCCTGCCAGGCAAGATTTGGGATGGACGTGGCTTCATTTGAAGTTGGCTCGTGAAACCTTGAGCAAACTCTAGTAGAAAGTCCAAAGTCTCCAAGATGTGCAATGCTACAACTAGGCGCTGCTTTTGGCACGAACAAAGATTTGAAGGGAGGAAACCAATAAAAAGAAGGGAAACGACCTGTCGTTTCTATTGCGGTTGAGCACGATGCAACCAAAAGATTCGTTGACCAACGATTTTCTATTGTTCTCCTTTATAAATTAATCGATTAATTAAGAAAAAAAAAAGATCTAAGAAATCTTTTCACTGCATTATTCAACCACCACTCTCTGAACTTTGAATCTAGCCTAAGTGGTTGTGGTACGTACCCTTGACTTTCTCCAAACCCCCCATCAATCAAACCCATCTCGATTCACAACCCAATAATGCCTTCTAAATAACCGTTGCTACTTGACTTTCGAGCTCCCTCTGTGACCCCGCCTCCATTGACACATAAATCTTAAGAAGGCCCACCGATGACTGGCCGCAGAGAGGGGCTCTTGACGCGAAACACCGCGCAGTCGCAGCCCAAATCGAGGGTCGCAATCGGCGTGGCCATCGGAGTGGGAATTCTCTTCGGTTGCGTATTCGCCTTCTTGTTCCCTAGCGGCTTCTTCCTCCCAAACTCTGTTATCCCTCGCCGCCTCTCCAAATCTGATAATGCTCAGGTTCCCATCTCCATGCCTGCTTTTTCCTCTTCTTTTTTTTTAAAAAAAAATTATTGAAGATTTTATTTCAATTGTTTTGTTTTCGCATTTTGGGCTCATGAATTTATATTGGTGATTTAAATGAAGAATTCTACTAGCAAATTATCCGTGTGCTACACCATTTATTCCTTTATTCCATTTAGTCAGTAGGTTTTAGTTTTTACCTCATTTTTAAAAATGGTTTTAAAATTGATCATAAGTAGCCTCAGATTTTGTTTTAAAAAAAAAAAATCCTTCCCATAGACACTCCCTTTGGAGAGTTTGAATAAACGCCCGTCCAAAGATTAAGCCACGCCAATTAAATTATGTCATGTGTGCATTAACTCAAATGAAACATTTTTAAAAAAACAAATATATTAATTTAACTTTTTAAAATAAATATAAAAAAAATCTCACCCTCCCCTGTCTGGGAGGAGGAGCTCCCCAGGGTGGCGCGGGGTCCGGAGGGGTTGTGACCTTTTTCATTTTTTAACAAAACCTGAGGATAGTTTATGATCGGTTGGAAAACTCAATGACTATTTTTAAAAAAGAGGTTAGTTAACCCTTTCCTTTATTCGGATTGGCAAGTAACATGCATTTTGGAACATACAGAAAAAGGAAAAGAAAAGATAGTGATTTTATTGCGTTTGGGTGAGTCTGTTATAATGGAATGGTGATAATTTGACACTTCTAAATAGTTGTATAGGTGACTAGGCCCTAATTTCTCTGACAAGTAAGTGTGAAAAAAATTGGCATAGTTTGATAATGTGAACTTCTGTGCTTGTTCACTTTCCAGGAACCACCATACATGGTTTGACTTGAATTGGTGGTACTGTTCTGGTTCGTGGGCACTTTGATGCCTGCTGATTGTTTCAAATCAGGAATGCTATCGTTGTCTGATAAATTAACACATAACTCACTGACAGAAATCTTGTGCTTGATATGCACGTCTTTTAAACGCTTTGGATTACCATTTGCTACTTCTGAAAGTGTAGGATGAGAGGTTGTTCACTTCGTGTATGCTATTTATATTATACAGTTGTGCCTATTCTACAAAATTTATCTCGTAGCCATTAGTTCAGTTTGTATGGAGTTTCCATTTTGCTGAATCAATTACTGGGGTGGGGTTCGAAGGCACAAATTTCAGGTCTATGGAAATGATATTTGTTTTTTCAATTGTTTGTCCACTAGGTTAGTTCGGCCTCATGTGAATCGTCCGAACGGATGAACATGTTGAAATCGGAGCTTGTGGCAGCATCTGAGAAAAATGCGGAGTTAAAAATACAAATGAGAGAGCTCACGGAAAAGCTAAGATTGGCTGATCAAGGGAAAGATCAGGCACAGAAACAGGTTCTTGCTTTGGGTAAACAGCTGAAAGCTGGACCTTTTGGTACTGTCAAGGGATTAAGAACCTACCCTCCTGTCATCCCTGATGAGTCTGTGAATCCAAGATTGGCAAAGATATTAGAGAAAGTTGCTATTCAGGGGGAGCTTATTGTTGCACTTGCTAACTCAAATGTGAAGGACATGCTGGAGGTCTGGTTCACTAACATTAAGAGAGTGGGTATACCTAACTATCTGGTTATTGCTTTGGATGAGGAGATTGATAGGTTCTGCAAGTCGAAGGATGTCCCAGTGTATAAAAGAGACCCAGATAAAGCTATTGATTCAGTTGCAAGGAGTGGAGGGAACCATGCTGTATCAGGGTTGAAATTCCGTATTCTGAGGGAGTTTTTGCAGCTAGGTTACAGTGTTCTTCTGTCGGATGTTGATATCGTGTATCTGCAGAATCCTTTTCAATATCTATATCGGGATTCTGATGTGGAGTCGATGACTGATGGTCACGATAATATGACAGCTTATGGGTATAATGACGTCTTTGATGAACCTGCAATGGGTTGGGCTCGATACGCCCATACGATGCGGATGTGGGTTTTTAACTCTGGTTTCTTCTATATTAGACCAACAATCCCTTCGATTGAGCTTCTTGATCGTGTTGCTAGTCGGCTCTCTAAGGAACCAAACTCTTGGGACCAGGCAGTTTTTAATGAGGAGCTCTTTTTCCCTTCACATCCTGGGTATGATGGGCTTCATGCTGCCAGGAGAACTATGGATTTCTATCTTTTCTTGAATAGCAAAGTCCTCTTCAAGGCTGTGAGGAAAGATGCTAAACTCAACAAAATCAAACCAGTAATTGTTCATGTAAATTACCACCCTGATAAGCTTCCACGAATGAAAGCGATAGTGGACTTCTATGTCAATGGAAAGCAGGATGCACTGAGCCCCTTCCCGGATGGTTCGGATTGGTAACAGGTTTCTGCTCTCAGAAATACATTTTTGCATTTCTGTGCTTGCTAAATGAAGTGTACTATAAACATTCAAAAGCACACGTGAAGAATAAAATTCAAAAAGGTTTCTTGTTCTGCTGGCAATGTGAAATCCCTTCATTTTTGTTATACCTTCCATGGGAACTGTGATGTTATTGTGCTGTCCCTGTTTCCCGAGTTTACCATTTAATATAAGCCTATGTTCTCCCGCCCCCCTCTTCAGGGGTCTAATAAAGACAAGTTATGCTTTTTCTTGTTGCTAGCTATAGTAAAGTAAACTCCTCTTATTTTAGCAGTTTGCTTTGTAACTAGCAATTTTGGGGCAATTTTGCCTGAGAACCCTTCAGTACAAAACAGTTAAACATGTTAGCTTAATCCTTGGATATGAGAGTCCAGAATCAGTTCATAAACAATACCCTAGGGCCCTAGGCTTTAGCCATATACTAAGCTCCTTGCACTGTAAGGGTCTGTATTTGTACAATGTGACATGGGAAATACATGGTGATCACAACCCTGTCCTGTTGATTATTCCCCAAAGCTACCACCGAAAAGCCTAAAAGACCAATGGTTGAATGTTGCCACAAGAAAAGGAATCAGAATTCTATATAATTTTTTGTTCGAATTACATCATGACTATTCGTTTGCCCGGTCCTCTCTAGAATTTTCGTTTCCCCCTTCGCCTGAACCCCCTCCCCCCTCATTGCAATTGGCGGCAAGAGGAGCCCTTGCTACTCCTGTCGGCCCCTCCCTCCCTCTCTTCACACTCTCAGTGGATGTTTTCAACGCTAGATTCCCGACGTTCCAAAAGAACGTTGGTGACCACGTGCAGGAGGGATGGTCTCAGCAGCTCCAGACGTTCGTTTCTAGATCTTTCCAGGCGTCGTCAGCCGGCGCGCGTGTGGTCCCCTTTGATGGGTCTGTTTGGGTAGCTCTGCTTGTTTTCTCTGGTCCAGTTTCCTGGCTACATTTCGGCCTGCCAGTGGCCTTTTTTTAAGTGTGTTTTTCTTGTGTTTGTGATTTTTATTTCTATAGGATTTTGTGGGAGGGTGCATGTGGTGACCACCAAACCAGCGTCTTTGCTTCAGCGACTGCTATCCCGGTGGTTTTTCACCTGCTACTTCATTTTTTGTCATGGACCTTGTTGTCCATTTGTGCTAGTGTGAATAGTCTTTTGGGGTAGTAGGATACTCATTAGGAGACCGTCTTTTTCGACGGTGTTATTAACGGATCTTTGGACACGATTAGGATCTACAAACCTTTGTGTTTTTCTTGTTGAGGCCTCTATGACCATATGGAATTTGGCCTTTATGTCTCTATTCTTTGTATTCGACCTAGTAGGGTTGTCTATATTAAGCACAGTTGTATCCTGTAAAATGAATTTCACGTTTGCTTAGAAAAAAAAAAAAATTGTATCATGACTACTGTGTCTATCTCTATTTAAATTGCACGGCACAATTTGGTTCAGAAAATGATAGGAGTATACTAGTCAAGAAGAATCCAGCTCAAGGGGGCAACAAAACACTGCAAATATTGAAGTCATTGTACAAGAAACATCTGCAAAAGTGCTTTGTATCATGCCTCTTCTTTCAAGCTTTGAAGCCTATGTATTTGTAGAGTAAGAATCAAATGAACTTCCACTCGGGCTTCCTTGTTTCTGGTCGCTTTCACCGCTAACAGAGGCAGAGTTGACAGCAATTATGTCGGAATTTGCATCTGGCAGGTACGAAGTTTCGGTTAACTTCTGTTCCATCGGCAAGCCAATTGAATGAATATTAGTTCCTTGCAAACACACAGAAAAAATTCCCGAGTAGAAGACTGTTCAAAATTAATAGGCCTCCATATAAGATGATGGAACCATAAACTTCACGGAGATTCTAAAGCGAACAACCTCGATGCATACAGTGGTTAAACTAAGAAACCGCAGGAATAGTCGATATAGCAGAAACCAAGGCAACTCAATCAAGCTGGGTGAATCAGAATAAAGAAGAAGGGTTTAGATGGCGAACCATGAGGCGATCGTTTTCAGCACCAAGTTCCCGAGATTCCTCATAAAGCCTCATTAGCTCTCCCTCCAGCACGGAACATTCAGTGGCCAGCCTCTCCACCGATGCTCGTAGTTTTTCACATTCTTCCTGTGAAGATAAGAATGAATGAATGGAAACCAAAATCATTAACCCTTTTGTGCTCTGTATTGGTGGAACATCTGATGAATTTAGTCTCACCTTCGCATGCATCGGGGGAACATCGGATGCACCGAGGCTCATCTCCATGTTGTGATTAGTTTCACCAGCAGAACAACACTGGCCAGTGGCATTGTTCTGCGAAACCATTCCTCCTCAACTATTACAGAAAAATCAAACTAGTTGACATGAGAAATGAAAGCAAAGAACGAGAACTTACAAAACATACCATCTCCCAGATGTAGGTTAAATCTTTGCCTTTTGCTCGAGGAAACCTCATGGAAAAACTTGAAAGATCAGTTATTACTCAGCTAAGACAGCAGCATTAGGCAAAAGCAACCTAATAGGTTTTCATATTTACTGAAACTTTAAGATAAACAAAGTTAAGGGTTGAATACCTGGTCAGTGTTACCACTTTCATCTAATGACTCCGAACTTGTAGTTGCAGCCCTGTATCAAGGTGTTTTCGCAATCATAGTTTAGCAAAATGTAACAACCATATTCAGTAGGGATAATCGTACAAAATAATTCAAATTACCTTCCTGAGGGACCAAAATTGCTGGAACCTGAGGTTACCTTTTTGTCCACAATTTTTGGAGCTTCTGTTGCGTTTCTTCATGGAGTTCAAGATCTGTCTAATTCGGTTTCTGGAACCTCGGATATACCTGAGCATAATTTGACATATCTGATTTGTGAAGGGGGGTTTTGAGTTGTGTATAATATTAACTGGAAAATTGGCGAAAATTATGAGAAATTCATGCTGCATGGGAGAGAATACGAGAACACTAATTGAGATAAATCGTTCGAGAAATTTAGCAGGTGTGCTGTCCCCATTTGTTTGGAAGCTTGGTGACCCAAGAATAATTGCAACCAAAAAAACGACCGAAACATCAATTTCTTGATAACCCATTGACCCTGTCCAGGTAAGGTTTCAATGAACACACTATTGAAATTCTATGTTGTTGTTTTTTCACATGAATGGTAGGCTCATGAGATTCATTCTATTAATTGGGGCAAATGAGTCTACTCGTAATGACTATTCCAAGACATGAAAGATTTTTCAAAAATTAGTATTGGACGAAGCATAACTTAGTGATCAGATTGGGATCCTGTCATAGCTCAAGTACTAGTAGACTAATTAAGCTAATAAATAATCTCGTGGCTCCATTTATTTTTCCATAAAAAAATATTGACGCGGTTGACTAGAGGTATTACATATTCAAAATTAATACATTTGTTTTCTATACTTGTAAGTTATATAACAAATAAAACAAAATTGAAAAATAAAAATAAAAATGAAACCCAAGAGATAATAAAAAAGAAATTAAAGAAAGCAAAAATATCCCAATATCTTTTGTTAATAAGGTCTTATCTTATGCGAGCCGTCGGTGGGCTTGCTGAACCTTATGTAAGAGTCCAGATCCGAGGAGAAAAGCCCCATTTTTAAAAGCACAGAGGGGGGCCCTGCTTCTGTTTAGTTTACATTTTGCTGATACAGACAAAGCTACTCAATAATACTAATAATAAAATATTATAGAAAATTGACAATTTAGTCACTAGATTTAAAGATATAGTCACTAAATTTCATTTTTTGACAATATGGTCACTAAAAATACATAATTGTGACGATCTGGTCTTTCCGTCAAACTTCCGTTAATTTTTTAACCGGAATAGTGGTTGGCCGGTTTGTTTATTGTTGTGGCAAAGCTAACTTGTAGCAGACGGACCACATTCTATTCCGTTAAAAATTAACGGAGATTTGACGGAAAGATTAGATCGTCACAACTATGTATTCTCAGTGACCATATTGTCAAAAAATGAAACCTAGTGACTAAATTGTCAGCGTGCTATAAATTCAGTGACTAAATTTTCAATTTCTCAAATATTATTATCATTATTTTATGCGACTATTTGCTTTTATTCCGTGAAATTATAAAGGTATATAATTTTAGATAATAATCCTATAAATTATCGCATTCTGGGTATGTTTGAGCCCCAAAAATTTAGGATTAATCATAAAAAATTCATCACATAATTTTTTATTATTAAAATATTTATTAAAAATATTTTCTCTCTTCACTTTTAATCAACTCTCATAACATATTTTTACTTTATAATAGTTTCCAAACATCAATACCCAAAATTTTCACACTCCACGTATTCAGTATATAAAAATAGCTTCAGACCAGACAAGATGACTCATAAAGCAAGGCGGTCAAATTGTTTGATGTCCTTCGCGGCTTCTTTTTTTCCTAAGCTTTTTTCTAAGCCGTCCTTCACGGTTTCACTTGGACCTTTATCCAGACGTATTTACCCTTTATTGGTCTTCTTCTTTTTGTGTCCACTCTTTCCCCAACTCTGATTTCATCTTTCTCAGGAGGACGCAAGACAATGTGTGGGTTTCAGGCACACGCATTGTTTCATTTTCAGAAGCCATCCACTCTGCTCTGAAAATGGCCGTCTTTAAATTTGCGTGGTTGGATATCCCTCACTTTCTAATGGGTGCTCTCCGCGTAGAGGTCGGTGGGTGTCTTTGATTTTCATTTTCCTAAACTTGGTTTTTTTTTAAATTGTCTCTAGTTTTCGGTTTCTGGATTTGTTTTGCACATCAAATCTGCAAAATTTTGTTTGGATATGGGCTACATTGTTTTGTTTCGTTACAAATCTGATTTGTTGCCTTGATTCAGCCGTAAATACAACTTCTTTTTCTTTTTCTTTCCTGAACGGTGCGTGTTCCTTGTGTAGTATATTTAATTCCATTTTATTTTATCTTACATTCTTCGCGTATATGTGGAAATGGTCAGCTTATCCAATTAGAGCGAAAGAACCCCGTAAATATATGAAAGACATGCAGGAAGAAAGTGAATTAATGAATAAATTACTAAAATATTTAGAAATAATGCTTGGAGAAAACGAGGAAGAACATTTTAATATCGCACATAGATCTTGAGATTTGTCTACTTCGTTCATAGAAGAAAGTTGAAAATAGTCGAAGGGCGGAAGATATTTCCTTTCGTTGTAGAATTATACGGTTTCACTCTTCAATTGAGGACGATATTATGTTTTGTACGTATGAGGGATAGAGTTAGGGATGAGTTGACCTTGGTCTTAGACTTCTTAATACGGAAACTTTGAGACCAAATCATGTGCGTCATATCCTGTTTTTGGTTTCTTTTTGTAGTTTCTTAACAAGGAGAGGTCAATGTTGTTGTCTCCATTTTTACAGGTTGGAATTAGGCGTTGATGGATTCCTACTTTCGCCCATAACCTGAAATCTGGACCAAAGATTGCCTGGGAATCTGTTATGCCTCTTTGTTTCAGGAGCAAATCAGCTACACCCTTCTGCATGTTCCCAAAAGTGAAGTCAGCAGGATGTAGTCCAGGCAATACACCTGTCTATCTAAATGTGTATGATTTGACACCCATGAATGGCTATGTCTATTGGGCAGGCTTTGGAATCTTTCACTCTGGTGTGGAAGGTTAGTTTCCTGTTATTGTACATTTCAATTAATCATGAACTTTAAGTTTCTGGGGCTTCAACCTGATAATACTAGCGCGCATGATGCCTCTGGCGGAGTTTTTTGTACGTAACATTTTCTGGATGTGTGCCATTGTCAAAGGTGAGAGCACAAGTTGATGACTGAATTAGAAGAGTCAACCATACTGCGGAAGGAAACGACTCCTTGTAGTCTTTATATTGATTTGGTGTATCATCAGAATGTATGAAGTGCAATTAGTATGCTTATAAAAAAAAAGAAAAAAAAAGTGCAATTAGTTGAATTTTTCAAAAGAAGAAACAAATAACCTTCCTGACTCAACCGAAACTAACCAGACCATGCTCCTATAAAACTTTATGGACCAAATATAAGGAAATCATTGTAAAGTATGCTTCCTGTTATTAGCACACTTTTGGTGCTCGTATGTTCAAAAATAGACTTTCTAAATTAATTTTGTCCTCACATCTCCTTTTTCACTAATACAGCCCACCTCAGATTTGATTCCTCTCCATACCTGCAACATTTTCAACCTAAACATGCAAGTCCTTGCTGGTGGCTAAACCATATGGACAGTAAATTCTCAAATCCATAATGGATCGAATACTCCCCGTCTCTAGCTTAGATGGAGCAAAAGAATGTGACACGTTTCTGTAAAGCCTTAGTCCTCCCTAACAATGTAGTATTTCCACCTTGCCTTCTCTCATCTCAACCCCCATTTATTTTTCACTTTCTCAAGGATAAATTCTGGGATGCTCCCTTGCTTGCATGTAAATGCGAATTGCAGATATACAGTCCATAAATGACCAGGACACGGAAGCGACCTATATATTTTAAATATTTATAGTCTGCTATCTTCTATTTCTGTCTGATTTTCACTGTTGAATTTACAGTTCATGGAGTTGAATATGCCTTTGGAGCTCATGACTACCCAACAAGCGGTGTCTTTGAGGTTGAACCTCGACAGTGCCCTGGCTTCAAGTTTAGGAAGTCAATATTTATGGGGACGACATGCTTAGATCCTGTCCAGGTTAGAGAGTTCATGGAGCGCCAGTCAGCAAACTTTAATGGGGATACGTATCACTTGATTTCTAAGAACTGCAATCATTTCTGTGAGGATATATATTACAAGCTGACTGGGAAGCGAATGCCAAAATGGGTAAATAGACTTGCAAGAATAGGTAGGTTGTATATATATCTCTCTACCGTACCCTAACTTTTGGCTCTGGGATCATAGAGGGTAAAGGACCAAATGCTTCTTGTATAAGTTGAAATTGATATATTAACTCCCAAGATTTGTGTATTACACATCAAGTTCTCTGCCTCATGCTCTCTCATATACAGTGGAGGTTCCTGTCAAGATTCCCTCTCTGCCCATGATTCATTCCTTAAGGCACATAAGACTTGTAGACATTGTAATTCATAGCGCATGAGGCCACATAAACCTTGATAAGTTGGATAACTCATTTTTTTGTCTTCTTGTAGGTTCACTGTGCCACTGCATACTCCCCGAGGCCCTTAAAGCTACTGCAGTTCGCCATGACCCTGATTTCCAAGGATATGATAATGAAAAGAAGAAACTGAGGACTGCCTTCAGTTGCCTGTCATCAATGTCAATGCATCAGAGGGAGGTATCAATGTCATCATTGTTTCTACATTCTCATTATAAGGGCTGCTTACCACCATGGGAGTTGAAGAGGTCTAGAACTGGCTCATTGAAGGAACAGTGAGAAGACTTTATTTTATTTGTCACCCTCTGTACTTGAAAGGAACCGATCATCATCTTGCATAATTGAGCTATTGGAGAGGCGTGGGGGTATTCCTGCTCATTTTTATCCACAAGGCTTCAGAGGGTGAATTCTGTGCCAGTTTGTTCTTGTGAATGTAAAGATGGAAGGGTTATTGTTCTGGTTTTCTGTTTTTGCTGCCCTATGAGGAGTCTGCTTGTATTTGTAAAATCGTAAGCTGAGAGTAGCTCCATTGATGTGCAGTCATATTTTTATAGCACAAAGAACCCAAAGAGGTTGCTGAATTATGTTCATAGTAACTTGGAAATTTGTGTTCTTGCTGTTTTTTGTGTTAAGTACATGTTTCCATATTCGTCAAATTTAAGATGGAAAGGGAAGGATAGTTTCGTGTCGCCACAAAAAAAGAGAAAGCTCCTAAAGTATCAAATCTTTAATCTAGACAAGCTTTGATTATCAAACCTTCAATTTTTCTTCCAGCTTTGGGTTGAAACTGTATACCATCTATGCTATATCACGATGATCTACACCTAGAAGGTCAACATTGGCAATTTTATGAATAACTTCATGAAAGCACTGTTTTAATAGGAGAGCAATCGCCGAAGTGCTTGTGAAGGATGAGAAAGGGGACTCGGTGTTTTCTTTGTCAAGCCTCTCAAGTTCAATTGCATTCATGGGATCCACAACCTCCTCCAGTTCCACAAGTCCATAACAATGGACTATTTTCTACACAACCCGCAACGAGAATTAAGGATACCCTCAATCAAAGGTTAGCGACGGATGAGCTTGCTGAATTCTTTTTTTGGGTAAAGGTAAGTGAATTCCAACAAAAAAGAGTTTATACAATAATAGGGACAAGCCCTGTTAACAGAAACCCATCAGCACAAGTATTAGCAAGATCTGTACCATAAAACAGAAAAAGAAATCAATGGTTGCACCCCCATCTCGCTGCAATGGAAGGGTTGGCCGCCAGAGCGCCCTTGCTGAATTCCACCTCATAATAAAGAGACGCCTTACTGGAGAGCTTTGGAGAAAATGGAACCCATCCTGTGGTAGAGTTCAACCTCTTCCGTTCTATCTTTACTTGAGAGTGGTGGTTCAACTGTCTTGACTCACTTGCAGTAGATCTTTAGTTTCTTATGAATCCCGACTTCAATACTTTGACAACATTGTACGCATTCGAATACTCTCGCTAAGGTTGTCAGAGATGACCTTATTTGCAGCAGTTGCTGAAGCTAGAGATTGCTCCCTCACACCTTGCCGCCTTTGAATGCGCACGCTCCCATCCGCGGAACTTTCCAATTCTCAAAATAGGAAAAATCTTTTCTGGTTCCGTTCTCCGTTGATTAATCAAAATCCATTAGCACACCATTGAGTCAATTCGAAATCAGTAAGTGATTGGCTCACAAAAGAATTACTCCCAAGTGCAAGAGTTGTCAAGTTGTAAACATGGGTTAAGTCCCAAGATCAATTTCCACAGGGACAATGATGTTACAGAGAAGGCTAAACAAACAGATAAAAACAAAAATAAAACAAAACAAAATAAAAGAAAGAAAGAAAAGACGAAAGGGAAAACAAAAGGAAAGGAAATGCAATGTTAACGTAAACTACAAAGAGAGTAAAAAACAAAAATGAAATAAAAGGAAAATAAATTGGCAAAAAGTAACAGACGAATCCTAAAGCTAAAAGAAAGGAATTATGTTAATATAAACGAAAGCAGGATTCACGTTAAGTAAAGAGAAATGCAAGATTCAAAGCAAGTGACTCAAAAGCGCATTAGCAATTCTTGAGGACAACTAAAAGTCTGCTGAAAAGAGATTTAAAAAGACTTGAGTTCTGATTTTACCAGCACCAATTCTCGATCTAAAATTAATATCATTGAGCTAGCATTACTCAGTTACTTCCCCAATCAAGGATTCAATAACTGGAAAATAAAAGAAGTTATACTCCATAGACTATCAAAGATTGAATAGATTCATCATCCATAAGAGAGATTTTAGACAAATAATGACTGAATGAAATCTTACCCATAAATGGAGTAGATTGTGCCAAGAGTCTACAAAATACCCATTTCAAGAATTTCAACAGTTTTCAAACGAAAATCGTCTCTCTAAACGATGAACACAATGAAATTGAAAATAGAATATCTCCATCAATTTACAACCTCAAATCGATGCAAGATAATCAGAACCCAAGTTTCTGTGACTTAGAAACCCATCAAACACAACAGCAAGAAATTTCGAGAGAAAAGGGAAAGAAAGAAAAAAATACTGCAAGAAAATAACCACCACTTCTTTCCATCTGCTCGAGAGACTATATCAGAAAAATGGCCAAATTCCCCTTTTCTTCCACGCGCTCCCTTCCTCTTCTCTACGCGCAGCACCCTCGCTTTTCTTCTCCTCCATGCCTTCGTCGACGTCCTTCCCCAAATTGCAACAGAATCGATTCCCTTTCTGTTTCATTTTTTTCCTTATTTGCCCTCTTATCTTTAGCTCCTTTCAATTAACGTGAGTGCTGATTTTTGTGGACAAAAATGCCCTCCTGCACATTGAGAAAGAGTTACTGGATGACTTAGTGAGCTTACTAGGAAGCTGCGTATATTCAAAATCTTTGTAAACTTAGGCATTTTAAACATAGTACTATGTCACACATAGGCATTTTGGCACTTTCGTAACCCATTTTTATCACTTAATCACACCCCCCAACTAGCATTTTGCTAGTCTCTAGCAAATCAAGCTATGGAAAAAATGTCAACTAAAGATCTCTTGGGTTTCTGAATGCCATGTAACGTGTGCATTAAATTTAAAAATGTCAAATGGATCAGCACCCAAATCAAATCAGTCCAGATTCTAGCTTAGCAAAAAAAATTCAATAAACCATCTACGAACTCAACCCAAGGAATTATGTCAGTCATATAGTTGTCAGGTGCACATGTGTGTTCAAATTACAAAAGACGAGTCCATGATTTTCATCAGAACAATCAAAGAGCAAGCGCAACTAAACAGGCTTACTCTAATTCAAAACTACTGCAAAGTTGGCTTTCACGCTATCACACTTTAAAAGGTAACTCTTTGCATTGCCCACTTTCATATTTTTTTTTCTTTAAGAGATACCCCGATGACAAGCAGCCTTTTCCAATGCACATACTAGCCTCTTTTAGTGTCAACTTCTTCGTCTCTTTTTTTTTTGTTCTTTTTCTTTGCTTTTTTTTTTTGGACACTTGAGACATAGTTCATTAGAGATTCTGCCAGTTGAGTCGCTATTTGATGCCACATAAAATCATAGAGTCAACTAAAGTAGTTTGAGTGTGTTTTTTTTTTTTAAGTCCAACAACAAGTAGACTTGAAACATGCTTCCAAAAATTGAGTAACTGAGATAATAAATCAAGACTATCATGCCGAGAATAGATTCTGTTCCCTTTGATATTCAGGTTACTCATAAATTTAACAACCTAAATTTAAACACATCGCCTTGAAAATTGAAACCCAGAAATTTCTAGTTTTTGTCTTTTCCATCACTCTCAATTTGAACAACACATCATATCCAACCCACATCACCCCCCAACTACATATTCACATTGTCCTCAATGTGACCAATGTTTGACAGAGAAAGGGAAGAAGAAAGATTCAACAGATAACAAAATAACAAGGGTAGGGCCAAAGGGAAAAAGTACCTGAGATGGCTGAACTTGTGAAGATGACTTCATGGAAAGTAAAAACAGAATCAACAAAAATAGAGTAAATGAAAAGATAAATAACAAGACGAATGAGCAAGCAGGAAAATGACAACTAAGTGACAGGAGGGTAGATGGGGTCTTTCAAAATGATGCTACTATCTTGAGGTGAGAATGTGCTCAGAAAAGGTTTGAGCCTTTGTCCATTTACTTTGAAAATATTTCCATTTTGAGGGTTAATCACCTCAATAGCACCATGTGGATAAACGGTTTTAACAAGATATGGACCACTCCACCTAGACCGTAATTTCCCTGGAAAAAGATGAAGCTTAGAATTGTAAAGCAAAACTTGCTGATTTGGCTCAAAACTCTTCCTCTGGATGTGCTTGTCATGTAGGATTTTCATTCGCTCTTTGGACAGCTTGGCATTGTCATAAGCATCTCTTCTTATTTCCTCCAACTCAGATATCTGTAATTTTCGCAAAGTTCCAGCTTGATCAGTGTCAAAATTAAACTTTTTAATGGCCCAATATGCTTTATGTTCAAGCTCAACAGGAAGATGACATGTTTTTCCATAAACAAGCCTATAGGGAGACATACCAAGTATAGATTTATAAGCTGTCCTATAAGCCCATAATGCATCATTCAATCGCAAAGACCAATCCTTCCTAGTGGGATTCACAGTTTTTTCTAAGATGTGTTTGATTTCCCTATTAGCTAATTCGGCTTGGCCATTGGTTTGGGGGTGGTATGCGGTGGAAACTTTATGATGAATACCATATTTCTTCATGAGTGCAGCAAAGGGTGTATTACAAAAATGTGTTCCTTTATCACTAATGACAGCCCTAGGAATGCCAAATCTAGCAAAAATGTTCTCTTTTAAGAACTTGAGCACAACTTGGTGGTCATTTGTTTTACATGGAATAGCTTCAATCCACTTAGAAACATAGTCCACAGCTACAAGAATGTATAAATAACCGAAGGAGGAAGGGAAAGGTCCCATGAAATCTAGCCCCCAACAATCAAATATCTCAATCATTAAAACAGGTTGCAAAGGCATCATGTTTCTTTTAGTGATTCCACCTAATTTCTGGCATTGTTCGCAAGTCTTACAAAAGTTGTAAGTGTCTTTGAACATATGAGGCCAATAGAAGCCACTTTGCATAATTTTAGCAATTGTTTTATGGGCAGAAAAGTGACCTCCACAAGCTTCAGTATGACAGAAATTAAGAATGGCAGTTATCTCCTCATTAGGCACACATCTTCGAATGAGTTGATCAGAACAATATTTAAACAAGTATGGGTCATCATAAAAGAAAGACTTAGCCTCTTGTTTAAACCGTTTGATGTCTTGTGCAGTCCAATGAGGTGGAGTTTTACCTGTGACCAAGAAATTAACAATGTCAGCAAACCATGGGAGAGATTCAACAACAAATAGTTGCTCATCAGGAAAAGAATCATGAATAGGAGGCGTTTGAGTAGAATCAGAGAATGTAATTCTAGACAAGTGGTCAGCAACTACATTCTCAACCCCCTTCTTATCCTTAATGATGATATTGAACTCTTGAAGGAGGATAATCCATCGAATCAATCGTGGTTTAGCATCCTTCTTCGAGAGCAAATACTTCAAGGCTGCATGGTCAGTGAAAATAACCACCGGAGAACCAAGTATGTAAGTCCTAAACTTATCCAATGCAAATACTACAGCTAATAATTCTTTTTCTGTAGTGGAGTAATTTTTTTGAGCTCCATTTAAAGTTTTACTAGCATAATATATCACATGTGGAAGTTTGTCCTTACGCTGTCGAGTACAACACCTATGGCAAAATCACTAGCATCGCACATTATTTCAAAAGGGAGTGTCCAATCAGGAGGTTGCATGATGGGGGCTGATGTGAGCAGATTTTTCAGTTTCTCAAATGCACTTTGACAGTCAGAATTCCAATTAAACACAACATCATTCATGAGCAATTGACATAAAGGCCTAGAAATGGAACTGAAATTTTTGATAAACCTCCTATAAAAACCAGCATGTCCTAAGAATGATCTAATGTCCTTCACTGATTTCGGAGCAGGAAGATTATAAATCAGTTCAATCTTAGCCCTATCCACCTCAATGCCCTTAGCTGAAACAATATGCCCAAGGACGATGCCTTGTTGCACCATAAAATGACATTTTTCCCAATTGAGCAACAAGCATTTCTCTTCACACCTGGCCAAAACAGCTTGCAAATTGGTTAGACAGTCATCAAAGGAGCTACCAAATACTGAAAAATCATCCATAAACACTTCCAAGATGTTTTCAATCATATCACTGAAAATACTAAGCATACATCTTTGAAAGGTGGCAGGTGCATTACATAATCCAAATGGCATCCTCCTAAATGCAAAAGTACCAAAAGGGCAAGTAAAAGTGGTTTTTTCTTGGTCTTCTGGTGCTATTTCTATTTGATAATACCCGGAAAAACCATCTAAGAAACAATAGAAGGCATGACCTGAAACTTTTTCCAAAACTTGATCAAGGAAGGGTAAAGGAAAGTGATCTTTCCTAGTGGCTGCATTTAACTTCCTATAATCTATACACATGTGCCAACCTGAAGCTATTCTAGTGGGAATCAACTCATTTTGCTCATTTCTTACAATGGTCAGCCCTGATTTTTTTGGAACTACTTGAACTGGGCTTACCCACTTGCTGTCCGAAATTGGGTAAATTATTCCCACTTCTAGTAGCTTCAATACCTCTTTCTTAACTACCTCTTTCAAAGTTGGGTTCAGTCTTCTTTGCATCTCCCTTGAGGTTTTAGCATTCTCTTCTAAATAAATCTTATGAGTGCAAATGAGAGGACTTATACCTTTTATATCTGCAAGTGTCCAGCCAATAGCACCCTTGTGCTTCCTTAATACTTCCAACAACTTACCTTCTTGATTTGGAGTGAGTTGGGATGAAATTACTACTGGAAATGTGTTGTTTGGCTCCAAGTATGCATACTTGAGATCCGAGGGTAGTGGTTTCAGCTCTAAATTTGGAGTTTCATCAGTGGACGATTTTAGTGAAGTTGTCAAGGGTGGAAGCTGCTCAAATTTCAGCTTCCACTGTGAATCAAATCTGGTACCTGCTGAGGAAACATGAGAAATGTTAGCAGTTGTTCCAAATAGCTCCAAATCATCAATCAAATCAGCTTGTAAAACTATGGCCTGGTCGGCTAAACAACTATTCTCCTCAAAAATTGTTTCCAACATGTTAACTTCTTGCATCTCCTCGGGTTCCTGAGGTTGCCTGCAAAGATTAAAAATGTTAAGCTCTAAAGTCATGTTACCGAAACTCAACTTCAAGATACCACTTCTACAATTGATTAAAGCATTTGAAGTAGCAAGAAATGGTCTTCCAAGGATCACGGGTGCTTGGAAAGAGGAAGGAGATGTCACATGCACATCAAGAACTACAAAGTCTACTGGATAAAAGAACTTATCTACTTGAACTAGGACATCCTCCACAACACCTCTCGGTATTTTGATAGATCGGTCAGCTAGCTGTAAAATGATGGAAGTGGATTTTAATTCACCCAAACCAAGCTGTTCATAAACCTTATAGGGCAGCAAATTCACACTAGAGCCTAAATCTAACAAAGCATGGCCTATTTTCGAACTCCCTATAACACAAGCAATGGTGGGGGATCCAGGATCCTTGTATTTGGGTGGGGTATTATTCTGGATAATTGCACTAATCTGCTCTGTAAGGAAAGCCTTCTTTTGCACATTTAGTTTCCTTTTTACGGTGCATAAATCCTTAAGAAATTTAGCATAAGCAGGAACTTGTTGGATAGCATCTAACAATGGTATGTTTATCCTAACTTGCTTAAAAATCTCTAGGATTTCAGCGTGATGTTTATCCTTGTGCAAAGAAGCTAATCTTTGAGGGAAAGGTGCTGGTACAACATATGGAATGCTTTTAGCAGAATTTTCAGGTTCAGCAAAGTGTTGAGAGTTCTCATTTGGAGTAGGCTTAGAGACCTTACCAGCTTTATCTGAACCATGGGCAGGTATGTCTACAACCTTACCACTCCTCAAGGTGGTGATTGCCTCCACATTCTTGACATTGGATGCTTCTGCAACAGTTTGAAACTGTTGCACTTTATGTTGTGGGTTTGGTTGAGGCTGTGAGGGAAACTTGTTTTTCTCTTGAGAACTCCACGCTGTGGTCAGCTTTGTTAAAGTCCCTCTGATGTCATTGATGGCTTGTGAATTTTAATTGTTGATGGTGGCTTGTCCTTGCATGAACTGTTGCAAGGTGGTGGACAGCTGTTGAACTGTGTCCTCCAAGCCATTCTTTTGCAATGTGGCTGGTTGCTGCATGCATTGGGAGGATCCAGCAGCTGTGGGGTTCAGTACTTGATGTTGTTCACTCCTCCAATTAAAATTTGGATGGTTCCTCCAACCTGAATTATAAGTATTTGAATAAGGACCAGAAAAAGGCTTGGAAACCATGTTAACTTCATTGGACTTATCCATTAGTACTTCTTTAAACGCAGGAATTGTAGGACAATCTTTTGTGGAATGCGAATTATCCTCACAAATACTACATGATTCATGAATTGTGGGTGTAGCATGTACCTCATTAACTTTTTTCAATTCTATGGCATCAATCTTTCTAGTTAACAAAGTAAGCTTAGCACGCAAATCATCTTCTTCTTTCAAGGAATATTTACCATTTTCTGACTCAACTCTTCTAGATCTATCATACACATCAGTAGTGTCCCATGATTGTGCATTTTCAGCCAAATAATCGAAGTACTCAAAAGCATCATCGGGTTCCTTACTAAAAAATTCTCCATTACACATAGTTTCAACAAATTGGCGCATTTTAGGAGTCAAACTTTCATAGAAAAAACTGATAACACGCCAATTTTCATAACCATGATGCGGACAAGAATTTAAAAGATCCTTGAATCTTTCCCAACATTGGTAAAAAGTTTCAGATTCTTTTTGGGCAAAATTCATGATTTGTCTTTTCAATGCATTTGTCCTATGTAATGGGAAAATTTTTTTTAGAAACTCGGTTTGCATCTCTTGCCATGTGCCTATAGATCTCGATCTTAAAGAATTCAGCCATGTTTTGGCTTTATCCTTTAATGAAAATGGGAACAATTTCAATCTAATTATCTCTTCAGTACATGTTCGATCTAAAAAGGTAGATCACACCTCTTCAAATTCTTTCACATGCAAATATGGATTTTCTGATTCCATGCCATGAAAATGGGGTAAAAGAGGGATCATTCCAGCTTTGAAGTTAAAATTATTAGCATTCAAAGGCTGGATGATACATGAGGGAGAGCTAGTCCTAACAGGATGCAAGTAATCTCTAAGTGTTCTATTTTGAATGTCAAATACCTCGTTTTCAGCCATGGTGCTTTGTGTTTCAGATGATGAATTAAAAGATATGGACACAACGGCGAAAACTTCATTGGCTCACAAAAGAATTACTCCCAAGTGCAAGAGTTGTCAAGTTGTAAACATGGGTTAAGTCCCAAGATCGATTTCCACAGGGACAATGATGTTACAGAGAAGGCTAAACAAACAGATAAAAACAAAAATAAAACAAAACAAAATAAAAGAAAGAAAGAAAAGACGAAAGGGAAAACAAAAGGAAAGGAAATGCAATGTTAACGTAAACTACAAAGAGAGTAAAAACAAAAATGAAATAAAAGGAAAATAAATTGGCAAAAAGTAACAGACGAATCCTAAAGCTAAAAGAAAGGAATTATGTTAATATAAACGAAAGCAGGATTCACGTTAAGTAAAGAGAAATGCAAGATTCAAAGCAAGTGACTCAAAAGCGCATTAGCAATTCTTGAGGACAACTAAAAGTCTGCTGAAAAGAGATTTAAAAAGACACTTGAGTTCTGATTTTACCAGCACCAATTCTCGATCTAAAATTAATATCATTGAGCTAACATTACTCAGTTACTTCCCCAATCAAGGATTCAATAACTGAAAAATAAAAGAAGTTATACGCCATAGACTATCAAAGATTGAATAGATTCATCATCCATAAGAGAGATTTTAGACAAATAATGACTGAATGAAATCTTACCCATAAATGGAGTAGATTGTGCCAAGAGTCTACAAAATACCCATTTCAAGAATTTCAACAGTTTTCAAACGAAAATCGTCTCTCTAAACGATGAACACAATGAAATTGAAAATAGAATATCTCCATCAATTTACAACCTCAAATCGATGCAAGATAATCAGAACCCAAGTTTCTGTGACTTAGAAACCCATCAAACACAACAGCAAGAAATTTCGAGAGAAAAGGGAAAGAAAGAAAAAAATACTGCAAGAAAATAACCACCACTTCTTTCCATCTGCTCGAGAGACTATATCAGAAAAATGGCCAAATCCCCCTTTCTTCCACGCGCTCCCTTCCTCTTCTCTACGCGCAGAACCCTCGCTTTTCTTCTCCTCCATGCCTTCGTCGACGTCCTTCCCCAAATTGCAACAGAATCGATTCCCTTTCTGTTTCATTTTTTCCTTATTTGCCCTCTTATCTTTAGCTCCTTTCAATTAACGTGAGTGCTGATTTTTGTGGACAAAAATGCCTTCCTGCACATTGAGAAAGAGTTACTGGATGACTTAGTGAGCTTACTAGGAAGCTGCGTATATTCAAAATCTTTGTAAACTTAGGCATTTTAAACATAGTACTATGTCACACATAGGCATTTTGGCACTTTCGTAACCCATTTTTATCACCTAATCAGTAAGGATGATCATGCATCTGTGGCCTGAAACAAAATGTATAA
This sequence comes from Myrica gale, assembly GCA_963930655.1. Classification (NCBI taxonomy): domain Eukaryota; kingdom Viridiplantae; phylum Streptophyta; class Magnoliopsida; order Fagales; family Myricaceae; genus Myrica; species Myrica gale. The sequence continues at coordinate 18,133,337 of OZ005612.1, read as the reverse complement.
AAGCGGGAGCCGTCACTTCACAGAAGATTTTTGAGTTCCAGGATGCACCCCAAAATGTTGGCTAAAGATTAACCCAGATGCACAAAGTATTTAATCAAACATCCCCCCACAGAGAGCCGCTCAAAGTAGAAACAAAACCTAAAATAAATTATTTCTATAAGATAAAAGCCCACATAATACATGGTATGGGTCAATGTGGAAAATGGAAACCGAATTTGGAGACCGCAAAACAGGAACCCAAGGCAAGATGCCTTGTCCATCGCCATCACCGTCACCATCGTGGATGACAAGTTCCATGACCACTAAAAGAGATGCATCTTCGTCGAAGGTTACGGTGAACCATTCCATTCAGATGACCACGTATTAATCTACCCATTTAGCCTTTATTTATTACACTGTCGATAAATCGCACCCTTCTTTTCACAGCAGGTGAACCGCTCCCTGTTTTTATATGTAGAATGCCAGCGATGATCTTAGTGCTCCCTGACCTCCACCCAGCTCAGGGGGTCAACTCCAAGCTAGTTCCAACACCACCCATCCATTCTGATGTTGTTTTCGCTGCTGTATTCTAATAGCCATTCGTACGGAGCTCATAACCTGGTAAGCCTCTGATCCTTGTCCCATAACACCACCTATTTCCTAATCATACAATCTATGAGTTTGAAAAGAGTCGAAATTCAGTGAGTATACTCGCCGTGTAAAAAACTCAAGACACTTCTATGGGCAAAGGAGGTGGGTGTACGCCGAGCAAGCATAGGGCACCAACAGGTGCTTCTGATCAAGATCCTCCAGGCTCAGGAAAGAGCTATCGTTCTTCTAGGAGCTTTCGTTTTTCTGGCCACAGCCAAACCGTGAGTGCTACCCCAGTTCAAGATGGAGTCGAACAATCGGCGAAGAAACTGAAGATTTTCCTAGTGTTTTACTCTATGTATGGCCATGTGGAGCTTTTGGCAAAGAGAGTGAAGAAAGGGGTTGATTCCGTAGAAGGGGTTGAAGGGGTTCTCTATAGGGTCCCAGAGACACTGGCCTCGGAGGTCTTGGAGCATATGAGGGTGCCTCAGAAGAGCAATGAGGTGCCCATTATATCTGTGGAGGAGCTGGTAGAGGCTGACGGGTTACTCTTTGGGTTTCCGACAAGGTACGGGAGCATGCCAGCGCAGATGACGGCATTTTTTGAGTCAACGTGGGGGCTTTGGGAGCAACAGAGGCTGGCGGGAGTTCCTGCTGGGCTTTTCGTTAGTGGTGGCACACAGGGCGGCGGCCAGGAGACAACAGCGTAAGTCTGGCCTTTGATGTTGGGTGTTGGACTAAATCGAGAGTTTCTGTATGTTGTTTGTGTTTTGCAGCATAAATATTGTGATTATGCTTGTTATTTCTTGTGAGAAGGACAGTTTGAGTATTGTGTTCTTGACATTAAGAATTCTTTAGAATTAGATGAGTTGGGAACAATATGGAGGATAATTTCTTTGTTGTTGCATATTGTGGACATGGATTAAAACTCCCAAGTTTTGGAGGGTTTATGCCATTATCAAGGATATTCGGTGAATCCATTAGGTTCATAATTGTTTTTCTTACCATTAAATTTGGATCACTTAAAAAAAGAAGCAGCAGCTTATTTGGATTCAATTACAATACCCGATTACCCTTTTATCTCAAGATTCATGTTCCTGTCAGTCACAGCTAGCAAATGCGAAATCAGCATTCCTACTATAATGATTCCTTACTTGCGGCATTTAGTGTCCTTTTCTAAAGGCGTGGTCCTTTTGAAACTATAATTCCTTTTCTGTTTTGGTCCAAAACCAGGGATACAAAATTGGCGGGGTCCTTCCTCACTACCAACCTAAGTGAAAGTAGGATTTGATTCCAGGTTTCTGGGAAAATGCTATGACTCTTTGCAGAAACTGGCTAGAACCTTCTCAACTATTATGTTTTGGAGGAGTCAATGTGTGAAACTAATGTCCTCCGGCTTTTCTTCTTTTGGTTATGGTGTCTTTGGACTTGGTTAAAACTGACTTCCGATTATCTTATCAACTTAATGCATACCAATTTTCAGTAAAAGTACAAGAAATCAGGGGTATCAACATTCAAGGTTTCAAAATTCTGTAAGTTTGAAAAGCTAAATTATCGGTGCTTGTTAGTTTTGGTTGGTATTTCAATATTTTTATTTGTTGGAGATATGGACTTGGTTTCTGCATTATCATCTAGAAAACTGTCATTTAAGTGATCAAACTTCATCTCATAAGTTTTGTTGTATTTGCTTACAGTTGGACTGCAATCACTCAGTTAGCCCACCATGGGATGCTTTATGTTCCTATTGGGTACACTTTTGGTGCTGGAATGTTTAAGTTGGACTCCCTCAGAGGTGGATCTCCATATGGTGCAGGTGTATTTTCTGGTGATGGAACTAGAGAATCGAGTGAAACCGAGTTTGCTGTTGCAGAGCATCAGGGCAGGTACATGGCTAGTATAGTCAAGAGATATGTCCGATCTTCTAAACTCGTACCTGGTCACTGACTCATCTATCCTTGCTAAATGGCCATTTCTGTCCAACGCCATTCTTTTCGCCTTTTCAGAATATCAAGTTTCACTTCTTTTTGTGATGGTTTGCAGATATCACGTGTTGATAGATTTAGATAGCTGGGGAGCATTTAACCTTATAGCTTGAATACTTCGATTCCATACATAGTTATTCTCACTTCTTTGATTGTCCAGAATGTTTGTATCGGTATATGGTTGTGAAAACCTTGTATTCGAATTGTATCAATTATTCTCGTGAATAATATCATGAGAGAGCAGCTTTCACCACCAGATGTTTTTTTTCCTCCTCTCTCGTTGTAGTTGAAGAAATACATTTGACGGTTTTCCAGAAGAAGTGGGACCTTGAACTTTATGAGAGAGCAGCTTTCACACTAAATAAAGATCTTGCTAAATGGTACCGATCTGATTAGTTAGTGGCCCAAAATCAGAGCAAGCACGGGAAATAATCTGTTCATGATGCAGGATTCATTTTACGAAGATGTTCTCGATCCAATTTCTTGGTTTCCTGATCTGGCAACATTGCAATTAGGAAACACAGCTGAAGACATGTGCAGACCACAAAGTTTGAGTTTTCGCATAATTTGCCCAGTCATGGCAGTAAAAGGTAAATGTTCCCCCAAGAAATATAAAGGAAATAAGATACATTACTAACGTCTTGTCCCGGTGATTCACATCAAAATAACGAAAAATCAGATGACCCCAACCAATAACTGAAACATGTCACAAGTTACACAGCATACAAACATCTTCCAGTTGGCCTTTACATTTCGAAGCTTCATGTCCAAACATCACTCTGGGAAGACCCGCAACCAAATTTACAGCCCTTTGCATCTTCAAGCAATGAAACTCTGGTGCTTCTATAGACAACGTGGGAAGAGGGTCTGCCCAACATACCCACCAGTCATTGCCCTACGCACGTTGGATTCAAACAACTTCGGATTGTCTCTTAAAACTGCAGCCGCGTCATGATTGAGTGGATCTTCACAATTGGGCTCCTGTGTGTGCAAACAAATTATCATTAAAAGGATCCAAACTAATTGCAGGAATGTACTTGTGAAAGAATAATCCATACAGTGAACAGATGAAATAGCCCGTAAATTATAGTGTTTATATTTAAAACAGGTTTCCAGTCTTCTCTTAGAATGTTGAGGCAGACATTTCCTTCCAAGTCAATATTAGGATGGTACACCTGCATATTGGATGCACAGTCAAAACTACCTTACCACACAACATATATTATTAACAAGAAACAACCATTTTAGAGAATAGGGTGTTGGTTCTTTTTACCTTTGTCTTGCACTTAACCTTTGGTGCCTCGTGAGGGTAAATAGGTGAAACTTGGAAAGAGAATACAAATGTGCCACCTCTATCAAGAGAACAAGACATTTAAGCATTCAAAACTTCCACCGTGAGTATATGGGATTGGAATTATCATCAAAACATCATGAGATAACACCCCATCATAAATAGAGGAATACTTCTAACTTTTTATGAGGGATCCTTACAGGTAATATCCTTCATCAGGCCGAATGGTAACCTCGAAGTTCATCAATTCATCCTTGCCGCTGGGAAAGGATATGGTACAAGATTTTGGAAGGTTCAGTTCACTGATATCTGCAAAATGACCAACATAAGGAGCTCAGAACCTACCCCTACGGTTCTGCCTATATAGCTGTCTGGCAGCTAGTGGGCCAATTATGTACTTTCTGATATGAGAAACTGTCTATGATATCAATTTGTACAAAAAGACAGATAATGAGGTTTATGAGTAAAGTATCAATGCATGCCAGTGGAATCCTGAAACTTTACCAAAAAAAGTCTTCCAATTAAAAAAACAGTTGGCTGAGCTGGTGACCATCTCAGGATGTGTCGACCAAATCCTTCATGTACCGCTAAAGAACCACTTAACTATAATATTCAAGTCATTCAAATGGAAATATAACACTCAAAACCTTTGTGGAGACGCAATTCTCCTGCACTTTGCTTCTTGACGGGTATCTTTCCTTTAGCATTCTCTGCAAGTTCCCTTTGTTTTTCCTTCACTTTAAAAAGCTTTATCATTTTTCCTACAGCATAATATTGGAAGCAGATTACAAATGAATGCAGTACCACCAAAACCAAGAAAAAGCTTAGCCATGAAAAAGAGAATTAACTCTTAACTATTCTTAACATCTAAATGGGAAGTCTGTGCATAACAAAATTTCCAAGATCTAATACAAGCATAGCCAGATTCATATTTTCACTCAAGCCACACTCAACTCCAGCTACACTTTCGAAAATGAGGTTTTGCAGGTGTATTTGCTTTAACTGGTTCAGAGTACAGCCGTTATTGTAAAGAATTAGGAAGCCCACAAAGGGTAACTTCCTTGAGGCTTTTAGTTACCATTCAAATACCAATTCATCAATTCATGACAAGTAGACCATTCTTGCTACAATACTTCAGAAATTCCAATAATACGAGACAACTACACAAATATTTAAATAAGGCACAATAAAAATACAGATCAGCTGTATCAATTCGACCATTACTATATGCTTTTCTTTCCCTCCGGGTGCTTTTAATTTATTCTTACCACAGAGTATATCAACAAATACTAGCATACAGACCATTCGGCCATTCAAAAAGTACAACCATTGTCTATCTGTCAATGCCTTGCTAATTATCTCATCTAATATACTATCTCAAAGTCAAAGGGTATATAACTGATTTTCCAACATAATGAAATACCAAAAGGAAAAATTTCACAGTGGTGTGAATGTGGGGGGTGCAGGGTGCCAATCTACATTAGTATGACAAACAGCTAAGACAACTTTCTGCTTATGTAAACAAGCTGTTGTAAGCTTCCTTGCAAGTTCCTCAAAAATTCTTATTCCATAACTTGAGAGAAAAAAAATCTTGAGAATCCTGCTGGACTATGGAAATATCTTGAAGATAGTTGAGTGAACCAAATCATCCAAACAAAGGCAAGAATCAACATACCCAAGAAACAGGGCCTCAGACACACCCAAACATTTCAAGAAATTCAAAAGATTTTCCTTCGTTTAAGAGACCCATTAACACTAATAATATGATGAGTATTTCCTTGTGATCTAACAAGTGAACAAGCATTGTAGCATTAAAGACCGGTAAAAGAAAGCTATTCCACTATATATATAATATATCCCTGATTTCGCGTCAAAGCAATCACGTGAGAGAGACAATCCTGTAGACACGAGCTAAGAGCTAATATGATTTGTGGGACATGCAATAAAAGACCCGCTTGAATGGGAAGAAAATTGTCGCCGGGAGGGGGTCGGGGGTTGTGTGTGCTTGAGCTTCCAACGAATCAACATAGATCCTAAAACAATTCAGGAGCTTAGCGTTTCTAAGCAATGACAAATTGTGACGGCCATCATTCAGTATAAAGCTTCCACCACGATCACCATGCCTAAAAGTTTTGAACTTACCGACCAAAACACCCAGGAGCAACTAACTCGAAAATTCTTAATACATAAAACATACCAGCGATTCATAACGCGTGCACGCATGAGGAAAAGAACCTCCTTGACCATAATTCTAAGCAACCAATTCGAAAACAAGAACGAAACAAGTAAAAGTTCCTACTGAATCCAATAGCAAAGAACCCAGAACTTGGCCAAACCCCCCCGCCAGAGTTCCTCCAAGCAACAAATCACATCTAATTCATTATTCACACAACAAGACATATATGTAGAACTACGTCTGTGAAGGTCGAAACCTGGATCGGATTAGCTGAGTGATGCGAAGGCAGACAAAACGCGAAAGTTGCGATCGCGTGCAACAGAAATTATGGAAGAGAAGAAAAAGAGTGAAGCTTTTACCTTTGCGAAAATAATCCGGAGGGCTTTCTTCTGCGCGAGAGAGAGAGAGAGAGGCGAGAGCTAAGAAGGAATCTAGCCGAGTATTTTTATTTATAAAGGGTGGGGCCTCGGCTCAGTGGCGGAACCAGGAGCAAAATTCAGGGGGATCGAATTCTAAAGACGAAATGATAAAATTTTTTTTCCCTTTATAATGATAAAAATTGTCTTACAATTACAATATCAAAAATTAAAGACTAAAAGCATTAAAAATATTACAATACATGTACCGTGCTATGTACTGCGACTGAGAGGTGACAATTGCATCCTACGATTTTACATATTTTGAAAATGTTACAAAACGGCTTCGTTCTCTTGTGACAAACTTATCCATTATCTAAATAAAATAAAATAAAATGAATGTATCAATATATTATATTCCAGTTACTAAAAGTCATGTGGAGATGCAAATACATGTGGAGATGCAAAGTGAAGTCTCTTGTTCATAAACACATGTGGAGATTCAAATAAACAGTGAAAAATAGGATGACAGTCAATTCCACAAAAGCAAAACAGTACAACAGTTGTCAAAATATAAAAACAAACAATTGCTGAAGTTCTAAAATTAGTGTTTCCCTTTGCTCCATGCAATGACACATTTGTCTACCTAGAAGTGCAAAATACTCATCCGCCTCATGATATTTTGGCAATCAACTTTGTTCTGCAAATTTTGGCAATTAACTTTTTCTTCGTTTTTTTTTCTTTCATTCTTTGACTAAGTTAACGTCCATACATAGTGGATATCTAAGTCCACATAATATTGTACCTCTGAATAGAGGAAACAACATCTGGCTCTTATGATCAGACATCGAGACTTTCACAGACACCCAGCGAGGGTATACCCAGGGAAGAAAAAAAGTGGGTCGCGGGAACAACCTGCAACCGTACTATCCAAATAATTTAACAATATATTTTTTTTTGCAAAAAGTTACAATAGGAGCTTTTAAGTTTTTTTTTAATATAATATGCAAAAATAAGGGAAAAAAAAAGCAAAAAATGAGAGAGTGAGAGGTGTGAGGACTGATGATGCCAGTTTAGCTCATTTCTGCTGTGTGGACTGATAGAAAATGTCAGACGATGTTATTGCAGTTTTCTGGGTCAGGGGTATCGGACCCAGGCTTTATGTGTAAAACATATGTATAGTTGGTCTGAGCCTGAGCTTCAGGGGTATCGGGCCCAGGCCAACTTAATTTTTTTTTTTTAAAATAAAGTAATGAAAAAAAAATTGGCGTGAGGGGTAGCGACCGCCCAGGGTCGCTACCCCTTCGTTCCGCCTCTGCCTGGGCTCTCGCTACGCTCTCTCGCTATCAGTCTCTGCCTTTGCCTGCTTCTTGTCTTTCTCTCTTTTCTTTCTTCGGGTCAACAATCATCGTCATCCAATACTCACCCCGATTTGGTTTCGTTCGCTTTCGACAATCAATAGGCGGGTCGGTTATTGTGTAAATGAGGTTATCGTATGAGTGTATGAGTGGACAGGTGAGATTAGAAGTTGAGAAATTTGATGACTGAAAAAATGTCACGTCATTTAATGAAATCGGATCGGTTTTGTGGGTCGATTTCGTGGGTCGGGTTCTTTAAATGATGTGACATTTTTCAGCCATTAGATTTCTTAAATTTCAATCTCACCCGTCCACTCACACACTCACACAATAACTTTTGCCTCAATGGGCTGCTCCAATCGATCCTACCGCACCGTTGTGTGTTTCGGTGAAATCCACCAATCAATAACCGCGTAGGGCAACGATGTATTTTCAATGAAAAGTTGAGGACGTTCTGGACCTCTGCTAGTTTTGAGCTTCATGTGTAATTTGCAAATTCAGCGCGTGCAGTCATTCGCGGTGTTGCGTGTTTGTGGAATTTTTCCATAGTTAGTGAACGGCCGTTCAAGGGACCAGTCACGTGCATTGACAAAAATATAGGTTTAATTACCTTATAGGTATCTGTGGTATCCGACTTTTACAAAATAATCCATGTGGTATGACTTTCAACAAAATTGTCCTTGTGGTATAGTTTTGAGACAAATTAGTCCATGTGGTATGAATTTTAACAAAATAGTCTCTGTGGTATAGTTTTGAGACAAATTAGTCTCTTTTCTAACTGCATGGAGAGTGTTATACATGTCACATCAGCGTCATTCAAGCGTTGACACGTGTTTTTTAACATTAGTATCTAAATCACGAATGATATACTTCTTTTAGCTCGTAGAATTAGTTTGAGCCTCAACCTCAGACTTGATTGGTTCGATCCAGGACAGCTGCTGACGTGTCAACTGTTGGCTTTTGTGCACAATCGAGATTTTGATGATTTCAATAAATGGATGAAGTTTACAAAATGGACATCTTTAAAGACAAATACAACTTGACGAAAAGAGTCGAACCATGAAGAAAGAAGAATAAGAAGATGCAATGAGCTTAAAGTGAAGATTCAAGACCTTAGGGTATAATCCTTGTAACTCTTTATTCACATTTGACAAGGATTTGAATCACGCACTTGCATATCTTTCAAAACGTGCATAAACCGGTTTACCTTTTATTTGAAAGATTAAAATGTTTTTATAAGTTTCAAAACACCTCAAATATATTCACAAACCTTTCATATATTTATGGGAAATATGTCTTCAAAATTGGGTGTTTAAAAGTGGTCAAAAATCTTGTTTTTAAAAGAACCGAATCATGCTTATGTTGAGGAGGTCGACTGGCTGTTAAAGCGGTCGACCAGTACTTCGACCACTTCATGTAGCGGTCGACCGATTGGTTTTGACAAAAGAGCCGTTGAAGCTTCTGATAATATGACTGTTGGGTAATGGTAACTTGAAGCGGTCGACCGGTTCATATAGCGGTCGACCGGCTCGTTTTAGCAAAAACTCCCAACGGCTATAAACGACTAGTTTTCATATGTGATCTATAAATACACCTTCATTTTCGTCTAAAATGATAACCCAACGACCATATATCATTTCTACTACTTGAGAAATATTTTAAACCTTCTTATTCTATATTTTTCATAGCATTCACACAAAACACACTTTCATATCCTTGTCTTTGTGTGAATAAAGAGATAGAGCTTCTATTTTCATATCTACTCTATCAAGAGAGTTTTTGTTCTTCCATCTACCTATCCAATATAGGTGTTTCCTTTAGTGAGGTTGTTCACTGAAGAAGAAGCTTTGAGAGTGTATATCTCAAGCTTGGTGAGGTTGTGAGTGGTGAGCCAGAAAAACCACTTGGGTGAGTTTGAGTGTTGAGCCCGGGAGAAAACACTTGTACGGTTCACTAGCACCCGGAAGCTAGTGTGTAAAGCTATTGGAGAATAGTGAAAAACCTCAAGGCTCGGTGAAGGAGCTTGAGGGGTGGATGTAGGCGGGTTTGCCGAACCACCTAAAAATACTGTGTTTGCTTCTCTTACCCTTCTCCTTACTTCAGCACTTATTTACAGTTCCGCATATTATATACTTGTGCTAAAGTAGTATTTACTTGCAAACACAACTTTAGGGGTTTTAACCGAAAAGTTTAGAAAATCAATTCACCCCCTTTTGGGTTGCCTTAATCCTGAAACTAGGACTCACAATTGGTATCAGAGTTTGGTGCTCTTTATACAAGATTTAACAATCTTGAGTTAGAATGACAACTTCAAGCTTCAACTCTCAAGTTAAAGGACTTTCTACACTTAGATCACCATTTTTTAATAGAAATGATTATGCATATTGGAAAGCTAGGATGAAAATATATTTTCAATCTATTGATTTTAACTTATGGATTTGTATTTTAAATGGCCCTCATATTCCCTCAAAGAAAGTTGGAGAGGTTGAAACTCTCAAAAGCGAAAACGAATATGATGCAAATGATAAAATGAAAATCTCTCTTGATGCAAGAACTATGAACATATTATATTGTGCATTGGATAGAGGTGAATTTAATAGAATTGCATCTTGCTCAAATGCTAGAAATATATGGCATATGTTAGAATTTACTCATGAAAGAACAAGTCAAGTCAAAGAGTCAAAAATCAATATGCTTGTTCATAACTATGAGTTATTTAAAATGACACCAGAGGAGTCCATCACTGTCATGTATACTAGATTTACCACAATTATAAATGTCTTGAATGCACTTGGTAAATCTTATACTAACTCCGATTTAGTGAGAAAAGTCCTTAGATCACTGCCAAAGGCATGAGAGGCCAAAGTGACTGTCATACAAGAAGCCAAAGATCTCACCAAGCTACCTCTAGAAGAGCTCATTGGATCCTTAATGACCCATGAGATCCAAATGCTCGAGAATGAAGATGAGAGCAATAAAAATATGCAGAATTTTTTGTCTGTCATATATATCCTTGACCAGTTTAGAGAAAAATATGCAGAATTTTCAAGGTGCATTGGGCATTGAAAATTGTGTTTATTAATATCTTATGATGTTATACAAAAATACTCATATCAAGGTGTAAATGGGAACATTAGGGAATCATTATCGTTTTCAATTTTTTTTAGAAATGCTTAGTGCCCTTCATGGGTTCTTTTCATGTTCTTCTAGAAAGAATCTAACGGCTTAGATCTCTGGGTGTATAGGGAAGAATCCGATTCTTCCTAGAAAAATCTAAGAAGGACATCAAATATTCCTCTTTTATTATATTTCAAAGAATTTATCATCATCCAAACATAACTGTTCTCCTAAAATTCTTTTAGGTTCTCAATCAAACTTTCCTTTAATCATTAACCTTGTTTTTCTGTGGGTAAAAAAAAGCATCAAACCCCGTAAACAAGTGATCTACAAAAACTTTCATCACAAGCATACTTTCATAACTTTCACATTATCCAATGAAATATATTGTTCATGGATACCACCACTTTCACAAACTATAAAAAACACATCTCAATAAATATTTTGTAATCATAATTGGGAATTTGACAACTTGGTTCTTGGGTTTATACTCCTTTGGCAAATGGGTCCTTGAGTTTCAAATTTCAAAATTTTAGTCCTTAGGTTTTCGTTGTTTGACAAAATGGTCCTTCCGTTAGTTTGTCGTCCTTATATTTAACGGATTTGAAGCGGTCGACCGCTACACGTCAGCAAATTTGTACGGTCGTCCGCTATATGAAGCGGTCGACCTCTATATGAAGAGTCGACCGCTTCATATAGCGGACGACTACTCACTTTTTACACATATATCCGGTCGACCGCTTCAAATCCGTCAAGCATATGGACGGCAGACTAACGAAATGACCATTTTATCAAACAACGAAAACTCAAGGATTAAAATTTTGAAATTTAAAACCCAATGATCCATTTACCAAAGGGGTATAAACTCAATGACTGAAATGCCAAATTTCCTAAAAAAAGCATCAAACCCGTAAACAAGTGATCTACAAAAACTTTCATCCCAAGCATATTTTTATAACTTTCACATTATCCAATGAAATATATTTTAAAAAATATTGTTTATGGATACCACCACTTTAACAAACTATAAAAAAACACATCTCAATAAATATTCTGTAATCATAACAACAAAAATAAATAAATAAAAATATCTAAAAACCAAAACGAAACATTATCACAAAACAAATATAGAATATCTAAAATTAATAATTAGTAGATATAATGTGATAAAAATAATAAAAAATGGTGTAAATTGTCAAAACTAATATTATTAATCTGTAGGGTGTATTTATCATTTTTTTATATAAAAAATTATAAGAATTTGTTGTTATCCACAAAAACATACAAAGTTTTTATCCGATCAATAAAATTAGATGCATGCAATCTCTCTTCTCGTGAACATACCAAGCAGTTACTTAGCAATACCAGCAGGGGTTTTCGTTTTATAAAAAAATTTAAAAATTTTAAGATTTTTTTGATAGAATTGTGAATATTTATATATGTTAGAGTTTTATAAATTTGTATGTAAATTTTTTAAAAATATTTTATTTTTATTAGAGTTTGTAAAAAAGTGTACAAAAGATGATTTAATGTAATTTTTTAAATGAAAATGTAGTGGAGTTTAGTGAAAAATTATGAATAGATAATATTTGTTATATTTTTTAAAAAATAGTGAATTTATGTGAAAAGTTATTGAAGTTTGTGTAGAATGACTTGCTATTTGTGCGAGATTTATTTTAAAATTTTGGACTTAAGTTTTGTGAATTTTGTTGCATTTGATGTATCTTATAATATTTTTTAAAAACTAACATACTCGAGATCTTGAGATGACTCAATAAGATATTGAACAACATGTGATGTAATTGTTAAAATTTAACCTGCCAATTAAATTAACCCATTGAAATTTATTTGTCAAATTCTTCAAAATTTTGAAACGGTCCACTTAATATGGAGTTGTTGTCATTGGATTTTTTTTCTTAATTAGATATTGTTCTAAACTTTTAGAATTATTTTTTGGAAAAAAAACTAACTTTACTTGGGGGCGTTTGTTGCCCGAATAATTAAGTTTAATATTGAATAATATTTCTTTCTTCATCAAATAATATTTCTTTCTTCATCAAATAATTTCTTATCATTGTAATATTTATTTAAATCTTTTCTCTTCATTTTTTACCTACTCTTATAAAATATCTTTATTTTTTCACAAACCCTGATACCCGAAATTTCTACAGACAAACACCACCATGGACTATTTGATTTTTTTTACCGTTACCTAAATTAAAAGTCGATTTAAATGATAGTTGGGGCAAGTGTTTGAGTTTTGTTGTACTCCTGGCTCGGTGTGTTTTCTAATTAAAGGCATGTTTGTTTTCAACATTTTTCTAGGATTTGTATAATATTTTTTAATATTACAATTTCAACGTCACAAAAACACGCATTCCAATACAATTCATTATTACTTTTTCTACACATAAATGCAAGTAAACACCTTTTACACACATGTCAATAAAACTCACATCAATTAAAAATTATTAAAATACTATGGAAAATTTGTTTTTTAGTCTTTAGGTTTTGGGTCCTTTTTAATTTTAGTCCTTAACTTTCAACCTTCAAAATTTTAGTCCTTGAACTTTCATCTTTGTAAAATTTAGTCATTCCGTCAGTCTGCCGTCAATTTTTGTACCGGTCGACCGCCAATTTTGAAGCGGTCGACCAGATATTTGTTTTGAAAGTGAGCGGTCGACCGGTACAAATTTGACGGCAAACTGACGGCAGACTGACAGAAGGACTAAATTTTACAAAGATAAAAGTTCAAGGACTAAAATTTTGACCCTCTAAAATTCATGACCAAAAATAAAAAAGAATTAAAACTTAAGAACTAAAACGCAAATTTCCCAAATACATACAATCCTAAGAATTTGAACATGCCCTTGAAGTCAGATTTGTAGCTCAGTGCCCAAAAATTGGGTGCAACAGACTTGACAGAGTTTGCGTGTTACGTGGTCGTGAAACAATTAACCATTCTTTCGTGGCTTAACTAAATAACCAGTTAACCCTCCACAACCAGCAATTTCCAAAACTCACCCCTCCATTTCCATTTTCCGATCCCTGTGAAAGTTCTCATCCTCTCCTCATTCTCACACTTCCCCCCACTCCCCAGAAAAACCCTAACGCCAACCATGTCGAAGTTCCTCCTCTTCCTAACGCTAATCCCTTTCCTTCCACTTATCTGCACATCCTTCTCTCCCGAAAACCCTTCTAGTCGCCGAGTCCTTGTCTTGCTCGATGACCTCGCCGTCAAATCATCGCACTCTGTTTACTTCAAGTCCCTCCAGTCCGGCGGTTTCGAGCTCGATTTCAAGCTCGCCGATGATCCCAAGATCGGGCTACAGCGTTACGGCCAGTACCTATACGACGGCTTGATCTTGTTTTGCCCAACGACCGAGCGTAAGTTAGTGTTCTGCTTAATTGCGTGTTTGATCTGTTTGGTTGCTGAGAAAATGAGTAAACGATGTAGCATTTTAGATCTTATTAGCTCACCCGAGACATATGGTTGCAGTAGTCTTGATTGACTGGAGGTTGACCTCTGAGTTTCAGGGTTTAATATGTTTGATTGCTTCAAAATTACCCTTATATTTATCAGCAAAAAATCAGGTTTAAATTTTGAAGCGTAGCGATCTGACATGAACTTAAGTTTGCTCGCCTTTTAACTTTTGTTTAATACTTATAGTTGATGATTGGCGAAGGTAGTTTGGGAATGTGGAGGCATTTGTTTGAATTTTTGTTTATAAAAGGTATTGTGTCATATTTGTAGGTTTTGGAGGATCCATTGATCTGGCTGCTATACTAGACTTTGTGGATTCAGGTCATGATTTAATTATCGCGGCTGATACAAATGCATCGGATCTAATCAGAGAAATTGCAACTGAGTGTGGAGTTGATTTCGATGAGGTGCTTATTACTTTCTTCAGCGTTTGCCCCTGCCTAAAAGTTTATTTTTCTCCGCTTTCAAACTCCATCCAGTATGTTCATTTTTCTGCGTGTTTGAATTTAATATTTGTATCAAAAGCTGCGCCAGTTAGATGTATTATTTAAGTTATTCCTGGGCACAGAACCCTGCAGCTATAGTTATCGATCAAGATATCTGCCTTAGTTTTGTGCTTATTTGAATTATTTTTGGTTACAGGACCCTGCAGCTATGGTTATTGACCACACAAGTTATGCAGTCTCTGAAACTGAAGGAGACCATACTTTAATTGCTAGTGACAATTTCATTGAGTCTAATGTAATATTGGGAAGCAAGAAAATTGAGGCAAGTGCTCTGGCTTTGTCAATACTCGAGCTTGGCATACAGTTAGATTTGATGCATATCTTTGGAACACTTTTATTCCGATGCCATATGTTTTGTCTCTAGTAATATGTTATTTTCACTTAATTAGACAGGCTCCCTTTCAAGTTTTCTGACTTGTTTTCAAGTTCTTAATTCTTGCTTATTTGTAGCATTCACAATTGGTAGTTTTACAACTCCTTCCAACTTCATATGTGCAGTAACATAGCATGCTCCTTAAATTTTCCGCCTTGTACTTTAGTTGGTTTTTCAATGACTGGCTGTACCCTTTGTCATGAAATTATTGTATCCCATTAGTTCGGTTTTCACTGCATTTCATCACAGCCTTAGCTCAGTTTAATGCATGTTTGCCACCCCTGATCTAAAACTGCCCGTCATTATTTGTTATGCAATCGCAAACTCACTTTTAATTACTGTTTGGATAAATTTCTGACAGGCTCCTGCACTTTTCCAAGGAATTGGCCATTCTTTAAATCCTGCCAATACCCTGGTAAGAGATGTCCCGCTCGTATACTTTTCCACAGCTAAGAGCAGCAAATGCTTAACAAAAAACTTTCAGCTTTAATTGCTCATGCTTTGCATCAATTCAAATTTCTTATTGCCACTGCACATGCTTAGGTGTCGAAAGTTCTTTCAGCTTCTCCGTCAGCATATTCTGCGAATCCGAATTCTAAGCTATCAAATCCTCCATCCCTCACTGGATCTGCTATCTCTTTAGTTTCTATTCTTCAGGTATGTTACAATCTAACTGTCATTGTCCTCTGCTCTTTTTTCGTTATAAGATTTTAGATGCAATTAGTATAGGTGGGAAAGTGAAGGATATCCTTAATATTTAATTTCCTCAGCTCTTAACAATCTCTTGCTTGATCTTTGTTTTGGTGATTTTGAATTAATTTCAATGCTCCATATAATGACAATTAAAACCATAATTGGCCTAAGTGTATCCATATTATAGAGTTTCTTACATATTTCGTAATTTGTCAGTTTCATTCCAGTGCCTCACTAAATATATCATCCTGTAACACACTAGGCTTAAGATACGGGCCATAGCGGCATTTCTTTCTTCCTTGTAAAACAAAATCGTTTTCCCAGCAAACACAGATGATGTGACCTTTTTCTTTCTTTTCCTTTGTTTTCAATAACGGTGTCTGACAAAATAACAACTGCCAAGTAGTTCAAGCGTTTGTTCAGATCCCTTGTGGAATGTAGATTTACTTCCAATCAACATCACTGCTTTGACCATCTATTCTTACACTTTGAATTTGCTGAATCCACATTATTTCATTGTCTCTACGAGCAGGGAACTGCCTCTAATATTTGAACCATCAATTGGACTTAAGATTTTGATCCTCTTTCTTACCTATTTTCTTCCTATGCTTGATTCAAATACCAAGTTCCATCAACATAAAATCACATCTATCCAAGCTCAATGATTTATCCTCCTAATTGGTCTAGAAGAGCTGGCAAAAGTTGGATCTTTTCTACCTGCTAGATGTTACCTCAGGGCATGTTTATTTGTGCTTGAATATGGTAAAATTTGGTTGTGTCAAGGAATTTTGATGGAGTAAGAAATGCATGTGTGGCTTTGGATGTAAATGATAACTTTTCATTTTCAATAGCTTTGCAGGTTGCTTTGATGCCTTTTACCGTATAGTGTTAGTGAAAATGATATCTTTATAAAATCAGAATAGGCTCAGCTCTTGTTTGTTGCAGGCTAGAAACAATGCTCGGATTTTGATCTCTGGCTCGTTAAGTATGTTCAGCAATCGGTATGTTGTCATTATCAGTTGATCAAGTTTTTCTTGTTGCATGCAATATATTGATACATGTTGATCTCGTTTTCAGATTCTTTAGATCTGAGGTGCAGAAGGCTGGGAGTCCAGCTAAGTGAGTAAACCTTTTTGATTGCCATTAGTTCATATCTGACAATTAAATTTTACAGTATCTAGATCTCACTAATATCTTTTCCATAACTGTGCTTAATGAGTCTTGTGACATCTATGACTGAAATGAAGGATGCTATTCTTCTTGAATATTTATTGAGCTCTCAAATAATTTCCTGGTCAAAATTGTTGAATCGTTGCTATGGTAAATCTTTCACTTATTTTCTCTTCCAAGTAATCTATTGGTAAATGAAAAAAACTGATTATTTTCTGTTTCAGTTGGAGTTATTACCACGGTTAACAAAAATTGGCCTTATCCAATGAGCATAATATGTTAGTTGTATACGTGGTGAAATTTCAACAATTAATTTGTCATAGATGAACAGAAATACTGTGGTCATACAACACATTGAGGTAGTAACACCATTTACAATTAATGACAGAGTTATCAAATGTATGTTGGAGTAGTGGCAACTTTTACATGCATGTTCTTTTTGATCTAAAGATCATCTGCCTTTGGTAGAAGCAAAATTGGTCTTTGTAAAAGTGAAATTGATTATGTGTTTGTTTTATGACAACAGGCATGAAAAATCAGGTAATGAGCAGTTTTTGACTGAACTTAGCAAATGGGTTTTCCACGAAAGAGGGCACCTCAAGGTCAGCATCCAAATATTTCGATTTTGTTTATCATTTCAATTCTTTCTTGATGGGGTTCAAGAAGAAAATAATAGTTAACTTATTGAATGATTTAAACTGTCTTCTGTCTTCAATTCTATTTTTATCTATTACTGGTTGATCATACCAAGACGAATTTATACTATAGGCCGTCAATGTACAACATCATAAAGCTGGAGAGGCTGGGGAACCTGCCATGTATAGGATCAAAGATGACTTGGTAATTTTACTTTTTAGTTTCATGTGCTTTGAAAATACATAAGCTGTCATTAGTCAGAAAATAATTGTTTTTTATCTATTACTAATACTTTTTATATCTGGTTAAAGGAATATTCTGTTGAGGTCTATGAGTGGTCTGGTAGAAGTTGGGAACCATACGTTGCTGATGATGTCCAAGTGCAGTTTTACATGATGAGTCCCTATGTTCTGAAGACTCTGTCCACTGACAAGAAGGTAATTTACTAGCCACGTCATAAGTTACATGTGACTTCAGTCGCTGACTTTCTAGGAACGCCTTTTCTATGTTTTTGGTCGGCGCGAATACCTCTTTTTATAATTTTGTTTTCGTGCAGGGTCTTTACTTTACTGCATTCAAGGTTCCAGATGTTTATGGGGTTTTCCAGTTCAAGGTCGAGTACCAAAGGCTTGGATACACGAGCTTGTCCCTGTCAAAGCAGGTACTTGATCTACTTTGTAAAAGAGAGCATCACCAATTTTGTTACATGTAGAATTCTGTGTAAGATAACGCTCTAGACCACTTTAGAAGTAAACATAGCCTCCTGAGCATGCTTGATATTATTTGCTACCAATTAAACAGACATACCATTCGGGTGAAAGAGTGGCTATACAGAGGTTTAGACAATAATATGAAAACATAATCCGATCAAGGTTTCTGTTTACATAGAGTCCAGATAGTTTCAAACATCCTATTATAAGTTTCAAACATTCTCTTTCCTCTGCTGGCATTGTTAGTTTGCAGTTGTCCTCCTTGCTGGTATCAGGTTTTACCCTCTTGCACGACCATTTTGCAAAGAATTTAATGATTACCGTGGTTCTTGGTTCAAACTTAAAAATGACTGAGAATTAGAAGCATGATATCTGCCTTCTCCGCATGCTATTACTCTTTTACCCCCTTATCATAACTTACCGAACCATGAGGAATCATTACCGCAGGGCATAGTGGGGGAGGTCATAAGTACCATAAGGTGAAAATTAAGGTCTAAGCTTTTTGAAATGCAATCTGAGAATAAACAACTTTCTACAACTGCAATCTGAGAGTGAAAAACAGATCTGCAACTTGATTGCCATCTTTGACAATGCTGGCAAGTGTGATATTCTATTACAATGTATAAGTGCCTTTTTCCTGGTTTACAACGTATTTGTGAATTTTAATTACAGATACCTGTCCGGCCCTATAGGCACAATGAATACGAAAGATTTATACCCACAGCTTATCCCTATTATGCGGCATCATTTTCAATGGTATGAAACTCTCTTATGGTCAGTCTTGTCTATATTTACGTCTGAGCAATTTATCTTCATAAAAGAAAAATTAAGTGGAGAGGGAATTAGGATTATAGAGTTCTCCTTGGAGTTCCGGCAAAGAGACTTCTCTGCCTTGGTCTGTGGTTGCTACTTTAAATTAATATGCTAGATTAAGATATGCTCTATGTTAACTTGAAAATTTGAATTTTGATGCAGATGGCTGGTTTCTTCATCTTCACCGCTGTCCACCTCTACAACAAGTAGGTGTAGCACCATCGGATATGGAGACAATTTGACATTAGGATTAAGAGCCCACTTTTGGGACTGGAAATTTTGGTTCGGCAACATGTTGATGCTTATGATATTAAGGATACATCAATTCTTAGTTGGTAGAAAAGGAATCTACGACTATTGCAAAAGTTTATGTATTGTAGTCCTAATCTTTGTCATCAACTCCCTCTTCCATATTTACAAGAAGTCTGAATATGATACTTGACCACTTGCAAATCAGAAAAACTGAAGTTGAAGTCGTTGGAGCATTGATACGAACGCTGGTTGGGTTAGTGGTATAAAAAGTGGTCTTGATAAAATATGGCAGAGGCCAGAGTAGCAGTAACAAACTTAATATGTCGATGAAAATGAGCTATATGGGATGTTGGCACTCGTAGTCATCTGCTGCAATGGATAAATTTTAGCTTTAGCTTGTTTTTTCCGTTTGTGAAAGCCCCTTAAGTCTCGCAGAGACTCTGTTTTAGCTTTGTTTTCTCTCTTAGAGCTCATTCTCTCAGGTTGTGGGAGACTAGTTTTGCGTGAGGTGTGAATGGGTGATCTCATTTAGTGGGTGCTATTTTACTGATGTTGTGGCTTGGCCGCTTGATAAGATCTTTCCAGGGAGGTGGGACTGGTTGTGCCGATTGGATTTCAAGGGTTTATTCTGGGTTTTTCGTAATATAATAAAGAAGCCAAATAGTTCTAATCCTAGACACTTGACTATTTCAGGATCACACTCTTAGGTGAGTCAAAAATATCAAACACAAAAAAGAGTGAACTTGGTTACAGGACATCACATCGAACACCTTACCAAGTACCGATTGGCTTCAGGGTAGTCACAAAAATGTTCTCAAGTGAGGTAACCAGCGACCTGATTGGCCTTAGGATCTGGTATAATGCATGATGTCCAAATGCCATTAATGGCACACATGTTACCTTAATCCTTTTCACTTGGTCTAATCTGTTTCTTCAGAGGGTGGAGAAAAATGAAAGAAAGAAAACAGATTCTTTCCACCGATCCCACTGCAATGTGATCTTCTGGTTCTCGTAGTGACAATTTTTTTTTTTTTTTTTTGCTTTCTGTTCAATTAATTAGCTTCTGACAATCTCGAAAGACTTCTATGGTTACGAGGTTCAACACGTACAAGTGCGGCAGCCCGAAGAGAGAGCGTGTAAAAACAGAAAAAAAAACCCTGCGGCAGCTTTCAGAAAACCAATCTCCAAGCCCCACAGTTCAAACATCCTCTCTAAAATGGGGTAGACGAAAACAGAAACGTTCAGAAAGGAAAGATACAGAGAAAACAGAAGGAAAATAACAATGCATGTATGGCGAAGTTACTAAGTAGACGCCTCGAAGTGATAAAAAAGAAGGCGCTAATCAGCGAAACTTCCAGATTTGATTTTGGCCTCCCATGAATCAGGTAAGCACTAACGCTTTAGCTTAACTGGGATTATGAAGGCACTTGATCTATCTTACTCAGCAAGAGAGTACAAAGCAAAAGAAAATTCCCAAAAATTGATTTTTTATCTTCTGAGGAGAAAGGAAAACCCAGTCGAAAGCCACAGCCCTTCAGCCTCGCTCGCTTCCGCTCTGGAATTCCTCTGCGTCTGTTTAGTATTTATAGTCCGTGCAGCGAGGAAGCAGTCGAAACCCTAACCCTGGTAATTTCATATTTGTCCTTCGTTTTAGTAGTATTTGTTTTTGCCCCCTATAGTTCTTGTTATTTTGCATATATGCCTCTAAAAGCCATCATTTCGATTAAATATCTACAGCTAATAACTTGCACATCCATGAGATGACTAGGAAATTTTATAACGTTGAGAGGCATGCTAGAGGAATTCGAGAGGGCAAATTAGCATTATATTAACAAGAGTATTTATTACATCAGAACGTAAAAGCAAGACTCAACACCAAAAGATAAAGAACTAACAAGCAAACACGCCGAAAGCTAGCTGGAACACCGCAGGACATGAAAAAACGCAACCGCACACATGCAGAGTCAGACAAACGACCGCACATTTTTATGTTTATTTTTGGTTTCCATAATTTAGCAGTGGGTCTGGGGAAGATTGCATTTAGCCGGGAGGTCCACGGCGAGGTTGGGGTTAATTCCATACATGCCCAACAGCCTGGAGTTCTTGAACATGCAAAGGCATTGCATGTCAGCGTTGGAGAGAGCCGTGCAGCACAACTCCGAGGGAGGAACAGGGTTCTGGCCGCTAACGGATGGTCCGCATGCCTTGAGACCCTCTTTGGTCATGCGGCATAGTGTCTGACCATTGGCCAACATGGGCTCAGACCCAATGACCAAGGCCAAGAACAACGCCACAAGGACAAGCTTTTTGTATGCTTCCATGTCGCTAGATCTGATCACTCTTTGTTATTGTTGGTGGGTTCAGAGTGTATAAGGTACGTTGGCTTATATAGAGAGGGGGACAAGAGTTGATGTGTTATATGCTCGGTCACCCAATTTCTTCCTTCGTCCAACCCTGTTGTGACATGTCATCATGTAAAGGGGCTGTTTGGTCATATTAGGTGACTTGTGTGGGTAGTTTTGGCATGTAGAACTTGAAGTGGTTTAGTGTAATTGGGTAGTTTCTTGGGGAGGTGGAAAATGTGAATGGCCTTGTCTTTGAAAGCAGCAAAATAGTAGCAATGCTCGTGACACAGAGTTTTGGAATAGGCAGTAAATGGCATTACAATGGGCCTTGTCACGGGCGTCCATAATCCATTTAAAAAATGGTTTAAACAGATTGGTCTTTAGTGGGAACTTCATCCGGAATGAGTCGTTTAGTAGTATAGTTTAAACGAAGGCCTCTGAACGGTGGCATGTGAACCTCAGAACCCATGTGCAGTGTTTTTTGTTGTTTTTTTTTTTTGAGAAAGACAATCATTGTAGCAATGTGCGTGATCAGATAAGTATTTGAACTATAGATACTGTCTAATAGACAAGTCCATCTCCACAACCCCAACAAAACCAATAATGAGTCACCCACTAAGTTCAAAATAAGACTTCTTTGCAAGTGATTTAAACTCATGTCCACCAAACTCTTGACTTTGGAATTAATGAATTTAAATGATACCAACTGGAGTACAACCCTGATGATATGCAATTTTCTTTTAGATAGGAAAGTTGGTGAAGAAGGTGTTTGAATCACAAACATCAGCTAGGGTACACAGGACAAATCATGAACACACTTTTGATCTCAAGTTGTCTTATTTTGTCTGATAAGTGGGTATATGTTTCTTACAATGGTCAAGGATGGAAACCTCTTACTTTCATGATACTTGAAAACAGTGGCGTATCTAGGATATAAAATGAGTGGGGTCGAATTTATAAGGCAAAATTACCAAAAAAAAATTCACATAATGTAAAAAGTGTCTTAAAATTACAATATCGCAAATTAAGAACTAAAAATATTAAAAATAATGAAATACACTTACTAAACTATTTGCTAATACTTAGATATGGTAATTGGATCCTACGGGCCTTCATCTTCTGAAAACATTGTAAAATGACTTCATTCTCAATAGTGTCAAAAATTTCTCTCTCAATGTATACTATCATGCTATCATTCATCTCTCATTCTATTCCGCAGAAAACACTGTCAATGGTTGCAGTCGCAATCGGTAAGACCAATGCTAACTCAATAAGACGATAAACCAATGAAAATACAATATTCTTGTCACTCTCAACCATCTTCATAGCATCATAAGAGTCAATAGATTTACGCAACCGTAGGTCAGAAATAATATCATTCGAACTCAATAAAAGGCGAGATCTTTTCGAACTATAATCTTCATTTAGTAGCCACATTAGGAGTGTTAGACGATTCCATGCTTTGTGGCTTTTTTATTATTATCAAAAACTGCTCCATTATCTAAAAAGAATATAACAAAACAAAATAATTTAAAATGTCCATCAGCATATGAGGAAGACAATTCTTAATACCCATCAAAAGGTCAACATCCAAACAAACAAACATTTTATACGTGTTCACAAAATTTCTATATTGTTATCCTCTTTTTGCTATAAAATTGAGGGAAGACCACGTTACAGTCCAGATAGCTACTCAGGAGTTAAATATATCGGAAGTAGTTTTAATGAATTGGGCCTAATAGATAAGAAGCAAAGACACTCTTTTTTTACTCGTCTAGAAGCAAAACTATCACGTCTAAAATTCTTTCATATAAAGACAATATAGACACAAAAGATAATAAAATATAACATACTAAATAGTCCAACATTGAAACAACCATAAACAATTAAGCATCAAGTCAGAAGCATTAACATTGAATGATTGAAACAACCATTCAACCAAGACAAATCTTAAAAACAAAAAAAACCCAGCACAACAGCACCATAGTCCATAACTATAAGCACATAATCATAAATGATAAATCATGAGAAATTTGGACAATATTAAACTAAATCATGAGAAATTAATCATGCAGTAGCAGAAAAATAAAATAAAAGTAAACAACTAATCATGAGAAATAAGAAATTAATCATGAAATGATTAAAATTTGAAACCCTAAATGGCTAAGGGAGAGCTGGAGAGATCACAGAGAGTGAGAGAGAGAGAGGCGTGCGAGTTTTTTTTTTTAAATCAGAGGGTGAAACAACGTCGCTTCACCCATTGATTTAAAAAAAATTAAGGAAGCAAGCCACACGAGAATGATCAGTGGGTGCACCCCTGCTGGCCCCGTCCCGCCCCTAGAAGCAAGCCTGGGAGCTGGGCCAGTGTGGGCATGATTGATTCTTAATAACCAAAAAAAAAATTGGAAAAAGATTTTGGATCCAGTGAGGGCGGTCGCCCCCACCCGCACCCCCTGGATCTGCCCATGCTTGGAAGAGTGAGAAAGATATTATGTCTGTTTACCTGTGTTAGTTCTCTGTCTTTTTAATAAAATTTGCCCATACAATTTTTTTTCTTTACAGTAAAAATGGACACAATCTTTTGGATGCCAACATTTTCTAATCATTTTTTTTTTATCAATTCTAATCATTTTTTTATAAACTCCAATAATCTTTTAACAAATCTCAAGGGAATCTAAGGGCATGTTTGTTTGGCTAAATGTTTTAGAATTTGAATCTAAATTTTTAAATTTATACTTTTAATATTATTTCTACGCGCATACCAATACAAATCAACATTACATTTTTTATATATAACAATACAACTCAACAACTTTTACACGCATGTCAATAAAACTCAAATATCGCCTAAATATTCACATTAATTTTAAAATTCAACAATTTTCTTTAAAACGAAGATGACTAGAATATTACAAAAAAAAACCTCATCCAACACAAATTGTACAACAACCAAGGTTATGTTCGTTTTGAGAAAAAATGTAAGATTTTAGAGAAGTTTTGAATTTTTATGTTGAATAGTATTTTATTGGTGTTTGTGTAAAGTGGAGAGAAAAATGATTTGATGTAATTGTTTAATAAAAAAATATTGGAGTTATGTGAAAAAATATAGAGAAAGAAAATTTATGTTGAATAAAAAATAAAAAAATTGTTGGAGATTGTGTAAAATGTATTGATTTTTGTGTTTGAATTCTGAATATGTTCGGTGGTAGATTTGTGAATATACTTAGAATCCTGAAAAAAGTATGAAAACGAACATATCCCAAAAAAAATTCTATACCCAAAAATCCAACGAGGTGAGAATGAGATCGCGATCTAAACCTTATTGCTCGACTATTGTTAGATCTTAAGCAGTACTAATAGTCAACATAGAGAGAAAAACAAGAGACTTGAATATCTGTAATGTAAAGAGGAAAAATATAAAGACTTATTTTTGTCCAGGTGGATTATTTTTCTTTTTGGATAGTTATCATTTTTTTTTCGTATACGCAAATTTGTTCCTTTGGGATCGAAATCCACGTCTACATGGTAAGGGACTCGAAGTCTATCCTACGTGTACATTCAATCAATCTCCACCACAGATTATATCTTGATGTGACTCAAAATAATAATAATTGTAAGGAAAGCAACAGATGCAGAGCCTCACAAAACACGTGACTGGAAAAATCCGTTGACGTAGCGTGGAATCGTTTCCGAATCGGGCAAAAGAGGCAACCAGTGACTCGCCGACACAAATTGTTTCTGGCCTTACGTGTCAGGTGGAGGGCGGTAATCCATAACAGAACATCTCCACCCGAGACTCCGAAAAGTGAGTGGGTCCGGGTCGGACCGCGCGTTGCTGTCTTTCCGAAAACGACTTGCCTTTTGGTTTTGTTTTCCTCGCGCTCTACGGAGTCTCGCCGCCAAAAATACCCCTGTTTTTTCTATTTTTCACGAAAACTACATCATGCCATTATTCGAAGAATATTAATTTGGACACATTAATAACAGCGTTTGTTTCCTAAATGTTGGGCGGCTATATTATAAACAATTATAAATTAATAATTTCTTATTATTATAATATTCACCCAAATCTTCTATCTCCTCATTTTTTTTATCATTTTTTACAAAAATATGTTTACTTTTTCGCCAAACTCAATACCCAACATTGCCACCGTCCTAAAATTTTCACAAATAAACATCACTTAAATATATTTCATGTAATTTTATAAAAGGTTTTAAAAATGTGACTACTTTTTACACAAATCCGATATGTTTTTTTGGGGTAATTTCGTTTCGATTCAAACAGTTAAGAGAAAATGGGCAAATTGATTCCTTAACACCCAAGTCATCATTTGAGTTTGAAGATCGTTATAAATTGCTAAAACATCAAACAATACTATCTGAGCAACTATTCCTTTTAGGCCGACTTCTGCCGACATATATATACTTTTAAAGCTTGCCGTCATTCGAAGAACTGCGATCAGGTACACTCCATTCCTCTTAGGCGGTGGCTATCTATCTCCGTTCTCATTTTTTACAGTGTAAAACATGCATGGGGCTTGAAGAAACTTCTGGGAACTCCCTTGTTTTGGAGCCCCTAGCTGGACAATTTTGCCTTATAAACGTCTTGTTTTCTCTTTGTATATCTCATTCGGCTTTTGGATGGTAATTTTTTTTCCCCGGGGCCCGGGGTGTTGAAGTTTGATAATTTAATATCAGTTTCACGTTAAAAGGTTGTGTTCTCTCTGGAAGTTTATCAGAAAAGAGGCTGGAAAATTCATGGCAAAAGATAATGCTCGAACCTTAGGAGTTTTGGAAAACACCTTCCATTGATCAAACCTTTATGATCCACCCAGTGCTTCGTTCCTAACACCTTCCTCTATCCTTTGTTTTGAAATGTCTTTTTTGCCACTTTACAAGTTTTGTCCGGATCAGCTCATACCATTTGTTGGGAAGATAAACAATTAGAGGAGTCTCTTAATGAACTCATAATGTAGTATATACAGACACTACTTAGAGGAGTCTCTTAAGTTTTATAATTATGAGCTAACTATGTTATATTAATCACCCATATTACTTTTTTTTAACGTGAGATAACATATTTACTCTTTCATATGTGTATGGACATATTTGTTTGCCCAAAATTTTGGGCTTAAATTTTCAACAAAACTAACATACTTCAAAATTTTTAATTTTTACGCATATACTTCAAACTTTTCATAAAACCCAATAAACTTTAACCTTCAAAAGATTTCCGAAATTTTGATAAACAAACGTATCCTATATTCAACTGTGACAATGTTATAACCTTCTCAGCTCCCGGGTTCGTTCAAAACAGTAGCAAAGCATTTGTGGGGAGTCCATTTCCAGCAGGTGCAGAAAAGCAATCTCTTGCGTTTAGTGCTTTGTGGGGACTCAAAACTCAAGGTCATCTTTGAATTAAAATCTTAAAAGAAAAGGAAGCAACTGGGAAAGAGAGAAAGAAGCTGGCACTTGATTAAAAAAAGCTACTATCTGTCTGGGACATGTTTGTTTTTGTCAAAATTTTGGGTGTTCAAAATTTTTAACAAAATAAACATAATTTTCAATTTTCAATTTTTATATATATTTTAAATTTTTCACAAACTCTAATAAATTTCAATGTTTAAAAAATTCTCAAAATTTTAAAAATATTCCCCAAAAATTAGGTAAACAACTATTTTGCATCCATAATTCCTATCACAAAAACTTATGTGAAAAGTAAACAGAAAACATTAATATAGACTTAAACAAATTAACATAACACAAATAGAAATATATTGTTTTCCTAGTCAATTGAGGACTTCGAGAAGAGTCCTAAGACCTTTGTTTTTCTCCAATCAAAGACTTACAGGCTACAGCAGAGTCAAATTGTCAATGACTTCCTCGGGAATTCACTCATTAAGACCTTTGTTTTTCTCAAATCAATTACTGTACTGATGGATTAAAAAAAATTACTGTACTGATGTCTTGGGGCTGAAGCCTCTGCCCTCCGCCTTCTAGTCTTTCTTCCGCCTTCCAGCTAGCTCTCCCTTCACTTCGGTTACAGTTGCTTTGCGCGTTAAAACTGTAGAGGCGGAGAGAGAGAGAGAGAGAGAGAGAGAGGGGGGGGGGGATTGCTTCCCGCGTTTCACATTGTCCAACTCTCTTTTATCCCATGCGTGCAAGCTATTCTCAAAATCTCCAACACCTCACCACCCCCACAGATCTCTTGGTCCTCAGCAGTTTCAGTTCTCTTTAAGCTTCTTCCTTTAAGCTTCTCTCTCAGCAGTTTCAGTTCTCTTTAAGCTTCTCTTTAACCTCAAGTTCTACCGCACTTTCCTTTATATTGCTTTCCTCCTTTTAAATAAAAAAACCGTCACTTATCTCAACCATTTTGTTTGTCGATTCGTTGATTCTTTCTACTTTTATTCCTTGCAAAGGTTCCTGAGTCGCTCTCGGTCGGTTTCAAAATCTTCAAAAAATCCTCTGAACTTTCATTTGTGGTGATAAAGTTTTCCAAGTATGAAGGGCACGTAAATGAAAGTCGAGATTTTTTAGTTCGGTGAAGTGGGGTCGGTCGGATATGTGTGCATATTCATTCTATATATTAGCTGGGAATCTGTCTGGGATTGGATTCGTTTCATGATATCTTTATTTGTTCTTAGGAAAACTGCACTCAGAAAATTTGGTTTTCATAATCTCGGAAAGGAATTTGTTTGATAAATTCATGGTTTTTCTATAGAAGTTCCGCGGCAGCAAAGAAAAGACAAGAAAGGAAAGTTGGCTTGTTTGTTTCCACGAATTAAATACGGGATTCTGGAAAGCAAGCTTACGGATTGGCAAGGCTTCTGAATTGGATCTCGTTTTGTTCCATTTCTTGCTTTCTTTAGATCTGAAATTTGTAGCAATGGGTGGCCATATGAGCAAGAAGGCCGCTGAACCGTCATCTGCCATCAATCTCAATACCAATTTACAGTATACAACGGAGTTGAACTCTTACGAGGCAGCTTGCAAGCTTGATGCGGACTTGCAGTCCTTCGACACCACCCTCCAAGCTCGTACCAATCAGGTCATCAACACTCTTGCGGTAGGAGTTGAAGTTCGAGCCCTTTCATTCGATTCTTTGCGAGAGGTCACAGAATGTCTCTTGGAGATGAACCAGGAGGTTGTTAAAGTTATCTTAGAATGCAAGCAAGATATATGGAAGAATCAAGAACTATTTGAGCTCGTTGAGGAATACTTCGAGAATAGCTTGCAGACCCTAGATTTCTGTACAGCATTGGAGAAGTGCCTGAAGCGAGTTCGGGATAGCCAATTGTTCATTCTTGTCGCTCTTCAAAAGTTTGATGAAGAAAGTGAAGTGGGAGGGAGTAGGTACGCGAGGACTTTGCAGGAGTTGAAGAATTTCAAGGCAGCTGGTGACCCTTTCACTCAAGAATTCTTCCAAATCTTTGAGTCCGTCTATAAGCAACAAATGCTTATGCTCGAGAAATTGCAACTCCGAAAGAACAAGCTCGATAAGAAGCTTAAGTACATTCATTCTTGGAGGAAGGTCTCAAGTATGATATTTGTTGCCACATTTGCTGCTGTATTGATTTGTTCAGTTGTGGCAGCAGCCATGGCTGCTCCACCCGTTGCAGCAGCTTTGGCTGCTGCTACCGCTATCCCTGTAGGCTCAATGGGGAAGTGGATTGACTCCTTGTGGAAGAACTATGAAAATGCTTTGAAAGGACAGAAGGAAGCAATTAGCTCGATGCAAGTTGGTACCTATGTTGCCATCAAGGACTTGGACAACATCCGGGTTCTCATTGATCGGCTGGAAATTGAGATTGGATCACTCTTGCAGACCGCAGAATTTGCCATCGAGGAAGAAGCCGTCAAGATTGCAATAGAGGAGATTAAAAAGAAGCTGGGAGTGTTTATGAGAAATGTTGAAGATTTGGGGGTGCAAGCTGACATTTGCAGCCGGGACATCCGGAGGGCGAGAACTGTGGTTTTGCAGAGGATCGTAAAACATCCCAACAACTGAAGTATGATCCATGGTGCTCTCTCTACCCAGTTACTGTTTTTGTGTTGGAAAACTATTTTATTTACTTTTAATTATGATCGATGACGATTGATATTCATTGCTTCTTAGTTTGTATCATCCAGGCCATTGGATTCAATGTTAAATAAAATAATCCAGGCCATTGGATTTCAACATTTGTAGGGAACATTTGAAGTCTTGTTTCCTTTTCAACAATGCTCATTGTTTTTCAATCTTACATGGAGTACTGTTAGCTCACAGATCTCGTGTTGACTGTTAGCTTTATTATCCTGGTATATCCGTAAATATAATTGGCCACAGGAAAAAGGGGAGAAAAGAAAAATGAAGGCAGGGGGTCATATGGCTTGATGGATTTGGAAGTGTTAAAATTATAAAGAAAATGCCCCCACTTTTGAAATTATTATGCGTTCAATATGATCAATAGCTAATTTCCTTCGTGGGAGAACAAAAAGGTATTATCCTTAAGTGGCTTCGTTTTGGTCACATCCTGTTCCACGCAAAATGGAGAACATTAATATTTTAGAAGCCTGCATACATAATAATCTGTACCATAGCCTGTCCACCAACTATACTTGGGGAACAAAAAACCTACGGTTTGAAGTCCTACATGTTTTTTTTTGAGAAGTTAAACTTTATTAAAGAAGAAAGTCGACAGTATAAGAGGCTGTACTGAACTAACTGGAGCATACAAGCTAAAAAATTTAGAAAATCCGGATAACCCACAAAAAGAACACCCTAACACACCGAGTTAGCCCAAAGAAAAAGAGAATGCAACATAAAGCCCCTCAAACTTTCCCAAGAAAAAGCCCTGTCCTCAAAACATCTGTCATTTCTTTCCCTCCACAAACTCCACCAAATACAAGCAGATATCATCTTCCATATGGCCATAGATATAGGATCCTTAAACTTCCTCCTCCATAGCAATAGTAGTCCTACATGAAATTACAACAACAGAACCCATCTTTGGTACATGTTGACAGTGCCTGCTCAATAAATACCAGACTAAGCTTTCGTAAGGCAACCAATCGGCAATGGTCGAATATTAAAGTAGGTTGCTGATGCCAGATAAGCGCAGGCCAACGACACGTACATTTTGAACCAGATGGACGAGAAAAAGGTGAAGAACATACAAGTGCTGGTCAAGACAATGACTGCCACAATATTAACAAGGCACTTTGTTGTTGAGAGGTCCCATTCTGTCCCTTCATGAGGAAAATGGCCTTGACTATAGAAATTGGAAAGTAAATAGTCTTTGAGATGGAATCTATCCATCAACCAACCAGAAATCTTGTCTTCAGATGTTGGGATATCACCTATTGGGATGCGTCGAACATGAATATGAACTTCAGAAGGGTCCACCCCAAAGACATTGTCCAAGAAAGATGGAGAGCAATACTTGTAGCCAATGGTTACATCATAAACTGCAGCAAATACAAATGCATTCACATATAAGAGTAACTGTAAGAAAGTCATCAAGCATGAATTGCTAATGTTGATTCCCGTATAGTAGCACTTTAGAAAAGCAGTAGCAACCTTTCATAAGGTATGCTGACATGAGTGAGCAATTCACAAAAATGGTCTCGTAGATTACACAACAAATTCACAGTAAAGCAGGTCACACATGTCCACTCAATTTGATAGTTTAGGAAATGATCCTGCCCATGAATTATTAATTAATGAACAACCACCACAACGCATGTACAGACTGCTAGCTCACTCGCCTCATCATGTTGCATCGGTGCTCACGATTCCAAATTTTGAAAATCTTAACTGGAAGCACAACAAGTCTGATCACGAATAATCCCAAGGAAAAAAATTCGCAGCTATAAATCCACAATGGCTGCAACCCACATCAAGGCCCAACGTTTAACTCAAGCCCCAGAAATATCCACAAGGCTACTGCCTCCAACAAGCTTCAATATAAGAATGAGCAACACTGTCTCCCGACCCATATTGAGTATTGTTATGCAGCTAGCTTTAATGGCCTAAACTATGTAAGAAAAAACAAAAAAAGCTCCTTTTTCTGAGATAGTTCGATGAGAAAACAACCTATACTTTCCTATGGTTCTCATATTACTTAATACACCAGTTGTAACAAACAGGATCCACATCATATGCTCTAACCTCTATGCTTTGACAAAAATCTACGTGTAAATCTGTTTCCATAGGAATAATTAAAGGCAAAAGAAAAGAATCAAGAACTAGAAGCAACAGTTTAGGAATTCTTCAATGGATCAGGAATGAAAACAAGATACAAATACTATCCCAACAAAATAACACCCAACTGCGGCTCAAAGTTTGAAAAATATTAACAAGTATCAAGTCAAAGTACTATAACTCTCAAGACATATATATAGTCAAGTAAGGAAACCTGCCTCCAAACATCCCCTCAACTCTTCCAAGCAGGCACAGAAACCCCTCGTTTTTGGAAGCAACACATTTTTCAGGATCGGTAAACCATTTTCAGCAGCATATTTTTGATTCCGAATGCATTTCTGCTCACTGCACAAAAATGTTGGAGTGAAATCAGAGGTATTAATAGATAATACAGGGGATAGGAAGAGCAATGTGATACATGCTATGCTTTTGACAAAAATTGGATAAAGACAACATATACACATGGAATTCACAAACGGTAGCCAATGGTTGCATTGTTACGAATCCTAAAAGTTTCAGAGAAAATCTGGAAAATCTTCATATGCAGCCGACAGACATCAAATAATACCAAGTCTTATCTAAGCACCAAAAGAGAAAGTAGAAGAAATACGAGATATTACGTGAAATCTGTGCCTTCTGGGAAAAGAGCAAGCCAAAGGGGATCTTGAGGATCTTTAAAAGTGGAAAGCATCTGGCGCATGATTGATTCATCAACCTCCCACTTCCTTTCTACAGGGATGAACTCCATTATGTGAAATGCCCAACCAAACACCGGTAGTTTCATCAAAGTGCTCTTAAGAATATACTTTATGTATCCTAGACGTCCCTTCCGCAATGCAAGATCCCACAAGTACATCCAATCAACCTCAGTTCTATGGTTTGCAATAAGCAAAATGCGTTCCCTTGCAGGAACAGTTTCCCCAGAAAAAAACAACTTTAGTCTTGTTTATCAAAGAGAAAAGGCCACAAAGCTAGCCAAGCACCAAAGAAAAAGGATGTTGCTTTCCTGCTATAATGTATGCTAAAAAGTCGCAACATTACAGCACACATGAACCCAACATACACTAACATCATGAAAGCTGTTGAAAGTAGCACGGACAAACACATGAAACCCCTACACATCCTTAGTGGAGTTAACTCTCGGTGCCTTTTCCCCTCACTTGAACTTAGATGTTTTCGGTCCTCCATGTTCTTTTAAACTTAGTTATAACCTCCCTGTCCAAGGTAGCTGCATCACCTGTCTTAGATAACTTCCCTACTTAGCATGTTCCTAACAGCAGGATCTTGTTTTGGAAGGTCATTAACTGTGAGAACAGAATTTGGAGATAAACAAGCTCCTTAAGGCTGAACAAGTGCGTCATAGAATGAGACACAGACTCACTTTGGGAATGATAAAGCCTATGCCGTGTGGAATTTACGGTAGTCTAGTTAACAAAAATGCCCACACAAGAAGGTGATTTTCAAAAAACAATTTGATCACTGCATCAGCACAACAAATACAATAAAGGAAGCTATCCGTGGAACTGGAGGGATCAACAATGCCCTGAAGAAAGACAATCAGGAAGAGAGTCAGCAATGTCACATGTCATGCAGCACAAAATACATGGTAAGCTTGGGAAAATTGTTGTGCAATGATATGTAGAAATCTGGGAAATTCATTAGCATGGAAAAGCAGCAAAAATAGCACAATTTGCAAAAAAAATTAGGTCTTGATAGCAAAATGCTTCAGCTATTATAGAAATTTCCACATACAAAATACACCTTAATTGTCACTTCCTCTGCATAGACATCCCTAGAAGAAAAGCTTAGGTAGAGCTAAAATTACAAATAATCAAGTGAATATGAATGTTGCTAAATTGCTGGAACTATCTAGCTGGTTTTATGGGAGAGGAGAGTTATTTAAATGATGAGGAACGTTTAAATTATCCTAATGGTGAATATTTCTCATCTTTTGCAATAGCCTCTTTGGATTGTGTTTACACAAGGCAATAGGAGGTAATGGGCCATTTGCCCAAGAAACAAAGACACTAATTTTGTGTAAAGGATTGTTGAAGTAAGATTTGGGTTTGCATCCTTACGTCAGTTTGGAATATTCTTTATGACTTGATTTCAAGCTGGGAAGTTTGTACAAGTTGCTCCGCATGAATTAACAATATATTCATGCATTCTCTTCCTTTTGAGTCAGCATATCTATGAAACCATTGTTACCCACCACTTCAAACCCATATCTCAAGGAAAAAGGCAAAACGGTTACCTATTTGTAATCACGCAATTAGACCAGAAAAACCAATTATTCTGAGTGACAGATAAATAGTGAAGTGCCACTTCCCCTCAAGAAAGGCCAGCATGACGGAAGATAGTATTACTAGTGTAAAGGCCACACATCGAACTATTATACTTTGAAGCTAATAAACAACAAAAAGGAATCAAACTTGATATCATATGGGACCCAAACGCAATTCATAAAATACAAGAGCTAAACCAATGTCAGGAACAAAAGCTATTACAATCTCGCACTCAATCGTGAATTAGTTTATCCCTTACCCAAACCACAAGGCATTCAAACCTTCATTCAAAGGATAAAGAGAAACCTTCACACAATTGAAGACAGAGAAACCAAGGTCAAGTAATATATTATACAACAAAAGACAAGAGTTTAACCATTTTAACTGGGCTCCGAACCCAACCTCGATAAGACTCACTACTGTATACATCCCCGAGTTAGATAACCCAAATTACTTTTACTATCAAGCTCATCCTAACATAGCATTTTACTTTCTTCAACAAATGCCCAAGTAACTAAATAAACGATTCTGAAGGACATCATAATTCTACTCCAAAAGAAAAACAGGGGCAAATCCGAAACAAATGCTCTGAATTAGATTTCAAAACAAGATGTCAGTGCAATGCAAACCTTGTTTGGTAGCGGAGAGTATCAAGGAAAAGTGAAGCGCAGAGAACATCGAATCTGAGTTTGGCGCCGCTCTTGTTTTTACTTTCCAGACAAACATGAATGAGCTCAAATGAGCTATTGAGTTCGTGTTTCTTCTTACCTCTTCAGCATTTCGCGCATTCTATCTGCACTGCAGCCAAACGGCTTTGTAAGACAAACAGAACGTAGGAATGATCGAGACTCGAGAGAAATACGGATAGATAAGTTTTGGGGTGGGCTTTGACGGGAAAGTCTACTTTTAGGTGCTTCCACAGTTCCACAACGGTCTGGGAGACTGTGGAGCTATCGCCTGTGAGGCTGCGACTTCCACCGAGACTGTTCCTCCAAAAAAGGCCAAAGAACAAAAACGAAACAAGACATTGCAGTATATAAACGTGATTAACGAGAAAAAAAAAGAAGGCATTTCAGTTATTTTTAAAATAGAGATAAATGAAAATTTGGTCCAGTAAAAATTGATTTAGTTCTAATATAAAAAACATCGATTAAGTCCCTATAATTTCAGAAAGTAATAAAATTAGTCCTTGATGGAGGACTAATAACAAACGAAAATAGAATCACAAGAATTAAATCGATATTTTTCATATCACAAGGACTAAAAATGTGTTATACTGATTTTACATTTATCTTTTAAAAATAATTAAAACCATTTAAATATTTTTGTAACGAAATCATATGAAAATTGTAAATTTAATGTTCTTATCCGAGCACGTGTACTTTGTTTTAATAATTTGTACAATTCTTTCTTTTCTTTAAATAGGTATATAGGCAAGTTATAAAAGGTGGTTGGCTTCTATTTTTAGTGATAATAGGAACTAAAGTTAATTAGGAGACTTGAACTTAGCCCATATAGAAAATATGAACAATATAGATTACATTTTAAATTAATAGAAGATTACACAACACGGGGATGTTTGAGTGTAGAAATTTCAGGTATTAAGATTTGTGAAATATTATAAAGTAAAGATATTTAATAGAAATTAGTAAAAAAGTGAAGAGAGAAGATTTTTAGGGGGCGTTTGTCTCCAAAAATTTCCACCTCTCAAAATTTCCAAACAATCATAAAATAATCTCTCTCCTCATTAAATTATAAAATAATATTATACTATTCAATTAAATCTTATCTCTCCTCACTTTTCCATAAAATACTATATTTTTTCACAAACCCCAATACCCAAAATTTCCAAAACCCCAATATTTCCACAAACAAACAACACCTTAATAAATAATATAATAAAAAAAAATTATGTGATAAATTTTTTAATATTAACTATAAATAATTGTCCGATTCAAACATCTCCGTGTCAACCTCAGGTGCTGGATGGTCCTTTTCTTGGCTAAGTTTGGCCCAAGAACTCAGGCTCAAGCTCAAGCTCAAGCTCCTTCATTGTCGGGCCAAGCAGACCCCGAGGCCCGGCCCATGGTCAACCTCAGGTGCTGGATAGTACTTTTCTTCGCAAGCACTCGAGCTGTCAGCTGAGCAGTACTGGGCGAGAATATTTCGCTTCGTTAATTCGAATCTTCCCAAAACTTGCACCCTCTTGTATGTGGAAAAGAAAAGAACATAAAACACGAACTCTCGGAGCTCTCTGTCTCCCTTTCTAAATTTTGACATGGAGCTCGATTTCAAAGAATACCAATTGCGCTGCGAACTAAGAGGCCACGAAGACGACGTAAGATCCTTTTCGAACCAATACCTCTTTTAAAGCGATTTCCAAATTTAGATTACTTCTAAATTGCTTTCCATTTACACGGATCAATCTCTCTTTTGATTCACACTCGATGATGGCTAATTTTTCGGTTACCTAATGGACTGAAATTTTTTTGTACTGTTGGCTGAAACTCAGTTTATTGTTGTTTAAATGGCGATAACTAGGTTCGTGGAATTTGTGTGTGTGGCAATGCGGGCATAGCGACGTCGTCTAGGGATCGAACCGTGCGGTTCTGGTCCCTGGACCCGTCAGACGAACGGAAGTCCGCACCGTCGACAATTCTGTTGGGCCATACGAGCTTCGTGGGTCCCTTGGCCTGGATTTCACCAAACGAGGAGTTCCCGGAGGGTGGTCTTGTGTCTGGCGGCATGGACACGCTTGTAATAGTGTGGGACTTGAGGACTGGTGAGAAGGTGCAGACGCTGAAAGGTCACCAGTTGCAGGTGACCGGTGTTGCTTTGGATGACGGGGACATTGTGTCATCCTCGGTCGATTGGTGAGTTAAGATGCTTGAGCTGAATTATTGGTGGTCCTGCACTTTTATGCTGTTTCTCATTATTGTTATTTGTTGTTGGAATGAGTTAATTGCTATTAGGGTGTTCATTCGCAAAACAAAAGAGGTGCCAGGATTTTCTGTTGACAATTCAGAAGAAGTGTCGTCCTCACACGATTTGCATGTTGTTAGATTGAGGAATTTTGTTTCTCAAAGCTACTGACGCTTGGCGTTGTCTTTGTTTGGGGCGGGGGGACGATTTCATTTCTCAAGATATTTGACTTGTTCTTCTCCTACCCCTACCCCTTGCCCCGCTGTTTGGTTAGTTCTCACTCTAAAGAAATTGGGCTGCTTCAGTCCGTACACTGGTGGCCGTAATAGTTTATTAGTGACTATTTCATGTATTAATCTTTTTGGTCAAGTTAAAAGTTATCAGAGTAAGTGCTGAAGGGGCAAGATTCAGCTACACCATCATTCATGAATAGACTGCCAGGGGACAAAAGAAAAGAACACATTGAAAGAATACAAAGAATCAATCAAATGGAAAGAAAAAGAGTGATTGCTGCTGGCCTCCATACGTGAAGACCAAAGCAGCTTTTAGATCACTGCTGGTGCTTTTTATCCCTTCCATAGCCTAGCTGTTATTGCTCTGTCCAACCACAAGACTGGCCAAACACGGGCAAGACCTATGAATTCCACTCTTCGGATTGTTTCAATTCCATTAGCCCTCTTGTATCTGATGTATGGGGCCTCTTCCTTCTTTCTTTGGGTATCATATTCCTTTCTTAGAACTCATTCATTGGGGTTAGCTAAAGCTTGTTTTTGGAAGAAGTATTTCGTTATCAAAATATAATTCATTAAGCACAAACAACTTACTAGATAGGGGGTACTTCAGTGCTTTCAGCTTTTAAAGCTAAGGTTGGGAATTTCTTCTTTTCCAAAATGAAGAGACGGACATTAATCTCTGAACTTCATGACTTGCATTTATTTGCAAAAACGGTGTGATTTTATCATTTCCACATTGTTATGCCAACCAGGAAAACAAAAAGTTAAAATAATCCATAAATCTGTCGCTTTCGGTCAGTCATTGACCATATGTAGCGTAATTTTTTGATTCGGTCATATTCTCCACGCTTTCTTGTTTCGTTTATATATCACTATTTGTTTGGTTTGAATTGCTTGTTGTGCCCTGCTCTCAAGGTTCTACACATAGTACCTGGAGAATTTCATTCAATGTGATTTTGCTTTTTTACTGCAGTACATTGAGACGGTGGAGAAGAGGCCAACCTATAGAATTCTGGGATGCTCATAAAGCAGCAATCCAAGCAGTTATAAAACTGCCTTCAGGGGAGCTTTTGACGGGTATAATGAATTCAGCAGATGGCTGATCACCGAAGTTTTTTTTTTTAACTATTGGTAACATTGAAATCAGATGCTTAGATCCAACTATTGTTTTGAGGATAAACTTGTTGTAATCGTTTTTCTTTTCCCCCAATTTAGGTTCGAGTGATACAACTTTAAAACTTTGGAGAGGAAGGACATGTGTACATACGTTTTCTGGCCATACAGGTATTTTATTTTTTCCACTTTTATTTTTCTTCATCATGCATTTTTTCTATTCTAATAGTGGAAGTCTTTGAGGGAATAATATTCAAGCTTGCTACAAGTCAGGAGTGGAAGAAGCTTGTCATAACTATTATGTTTTGCCTGGTACAATTGTTAGATATGTTGACATAGGTAATCCTCTGTTTTAGTGCTTTGCTTGTTAGATGCCAATAGAAAAAGGTGTGAGACCCTCAAATTCTGAGGTCTTTTCTAAGGCATGGCTTGGACCAAGATTGACACCTTTTATGAAGTTATTCCTTCAGAGTGGGAGTTATCCACCTCATACACTTGGGCTTGGTACTTCATGGCATTCTGGATTAATTGGATTATATATGTAATCAGTTTCTATCATTTTAGTTGATTTGACTTAAGGCCTAAACATAACAATGATGTGGCTTGAATTCAGAATGATCGAGGAGAAGTATGTTATGCTTGACGCTGTATGCTATTGATGGCGATAATTACTCCCAAAGTTGGTTGCAATTGATATGCCAACATTGGCTGGCGTACAAAGATAGATATTAGAGTTAGAACATGGTTGTTTGCTCCCATAAACTGCAAAGCTGAGAAAGCTTTTAAGTGTGAACTTTTCTGGGTTTTGTTTCTTGCTCTTATATTATAAAGGATTATATCGGTAGAAGCACATTCATCCTTCTGTTGCTCAAACTTTGGTGTTAAAGTATGACAGTTATCATCTTGAGCATGCATCTGTAAGCCTTGTGGAATTGCAGATACGGTTCGAGGTTTGGCCGTGATGTCTGGTTTGGGAGTCCTCTCGGCATCGCATGACGGGTGGGTTAATTGTTGCAGTGATTTTCCTTTTATATCCTGTTTTGGGGATTTATTTCTAACGTATATCTTTATGAACAGATTTTGTTGGGGTGTGTGGCTAATGGGTTAGGTAGGTGCTCAAAGCAAAAGTAACTCCTAGAATTGAGAACAAAAGATAGGAAAACATACCAGCATAATGCATTTAATCTGATGTGTAGGGGAACATACAGTCAGTGGTTTTGACATTTGGATCAAGATTCCGTTTAAGAAAATTAAGTTTTCTGTAGGAAGTATGGAGAAGTTGAATCTGATGTGTTTCCATATGTAAGTCATTTGGAACATGAAATTTGTACCTTTTACATGGATAACCTTCTTAGGTGGGGACTCTCTTTTTTCGAGAGTAACATAACAATCAATTGTGTAAAAGCTGTTGCATTTCCAGCAGGGGAGAGAGAGAGAGAGAGATCACACATCCAAACATGAAAGAAATGTGGGATCTACTACACATCCGCATTGCATTTTGCTTGGTGCGTGGATATTGATTGGTTAAAAAGAAAATAAGGGGTCTCTGGATGGCTGGATGGGAGTCCTGTGATTAGAAAATTCCTACCTCTTATGTGATTTTGAGTGCATTAGACATAGTAAAAGCTGATTGCAGAGATGCTTTTTGATGATTTAATTGGTTGTAAATATTTGTCGATTAGGCAAAGCTTCTTTGGCATCTCTGGGAAACATGCTCATTCATCTTTTACTCCATTTTTTGTTTTGTTTCGAGTTCCGCGCGAATTTTCAATCTTTGTCTTGTCCTTATTTGTTTAGTAGGTGCTCCTGATTTCTATTTTGTTTCCATTGCTACAGTTCCATCAGGCTATGGGAATTAAGTGGTCAAGTATTAATGGAGATGGTTGGTCATACTTCCATTGTCTATTCAGTTGATTCACACATCTCTGGGCTTATTGTCAGCAGTAGTGAAGATGGTACTGCAAAGATATGGAAAGGTGATTGTATCTGGTTTTCATGCTTCTTTTTGGAGAATTCTTGTTCAATAACTGTGTTAATTACCCATTTCTACTCTTTACGATTATGGAAATGCTGTACCCAACAAAACTTGGATGTGATGAATTACCTCTGCATAGTTATGAATAAAATGATCTTGGCCAAGGGGAAAAAGATTTGTAAAAGCTTCATTTCTGGGGCTGTTATCTCGCAGAGCTTTTTCTTTTCTTTCAGCCTTTTAATAAGAATCTCAATGTTCGTGGAATGGAAGAAGTCTTTCTTGACAGTGTTATCCGAGGTTTGCCAGTTGTAGGAGTCTTCTGACATAAAGCTGTGTATAAAATTTTGTTCTTCCATTATAATTTGTTCTGTATGAAGTAACCTGCAACCACAATGCATATATTTTGGTTCTCGCAGTGTAATACCCTACATGGCTTGGAATGTTTACCTGCTAAAGCATGTCATGTTTCAGATGGAGTTTGTGTTCAGAGCATAGAGCATCCTGGCTGTGTTTGGGATGCCAAATTCTTGGAGAACGGAGATATTGTGACTGCATGTTCAGATGGAATTGCACGTATTTGGACTGTTCAGCCGGACAGGATTGCTGATTCACTAGCAACAGAGTCATTTTCTTCCCAACTTGCCCAATACAAGCTAAGCAGGTATGATATCCATCAGCTTCCAGTTTGTACTTACGATTGTTTGCATTTTGCAATTTTGGAATCAGGGCCAGGGAGATAATAATCCTCTGGTAACTTCTGATTTAGATCTTTTATTGTATGGACTTCCCTATTTTTTCCATTGCTTGAAAATAATAGAACATCATGAACGTCTTAGCTTACTTTTTTTGTATGTGGTGTGGAATGTTACTTTCTCTCGAGCGGCTAATGATTGGGAGTTGGAAGACTTTTCTTCCTTTTTTGCTCTGTTGTATGGTAGGGAATTAAGGAGAGGGGAGGAAGATGTGATGGTGTGGTCGGGCACTAAGAAGAGGGTGTTTTCGGTTAAGTCTATGTATGGTTTGCTCATTGGTGAGGCTGCTTTGTCTTTTCCTTGGAGGCGTGTTTGGAGGTCTCTGTGCCCATTGAGAGTTTCATTCTTTGTTTGGGAGGCCACACATGGTAGGATCTTAACTGTTGAATCTGTTCATCATGTTTTGCTGCATTGTCCTTATGCGAGTGAGCTGTGGTCCTATGTTCTCCGTATTGTGGATTTTCAATGGGTTATCCCAGAAAATGTGGAAGCTGTTCTGTGGTGCTGGAAGAGAAGGCTTAAAAATCCTTTCGCGAAGGCCATTTGGAGGATGATCTCTCATTGTATTTGGTGGTGCTTATGGAGGGAACGAAATAGTAGATATTTTGATGGTGTTTCTTTGTCTTTGGATAGGTTGCAGGGTGCTTTTTGTCTTGTCCTTGTTCTTTGGGTGAACTCGGTGCTTGGTTCCCCTTTTGTTGATTTCCTTAGTTTTCTTTCTTGTTTGGATTAGTGTCTTCGGTATAGTCCTTTGTACTGTTTTCTCTAATTCTAATGAGATTGACTTATTTATCAAAAAAAAGTTCTGAGCTTCTTTGTAATTAAAAATGCGTTTCTGAGTTCTGGTAACACTCTGTCCGAATTCGGTGGTTGATCACATTTTCATTTGGATCAATGTTATTTGTCAACTTTGACTTATCTGCATGTTGGTATTTGTCTTAGGAAGAGGGTTGGAGGACTGAAACTTGAAGATCTACCAGGGATGGAGGCCTTACAAGTTCCAGGTGTGATTTTAAATAATACTCTTATCTTCAAAGATTTTACTCAATGTTGTGTTAGCCTTGTTGATGGAATATATTTGAGTTCAGTTGCTTCTGGAGATGAAACAAGAATTCGATTTTTTTTTTCTTCCTTTTTAATTTTTAATGTACTCTGTTAGCATGACACATCATACTAGTAAATGCAAGTGGGATTTTTCTTTTGTACAACAAAATTCTGTTTACAAGAAATGTAGGAAACATTTGTTGCATGCATATTTGGCATGAACCTGGGCTTTGCCTTCTATTCTTTTCAAAATTTTCGGAAGGATTCATAATTTTGTAAAATGAGATTAAAATAATAGTTTCCATGAATAATGCCATAGTGGCTCTTTCCTTTTCCCGTTACTTCTTGTCTATGCAAGAACTCAGTGTTCCCATGTTTGTGCAGGATTGATATGTTCAAACAGATTGATGTCCTGTAGTACTTCCTCTATTTAACTCGTATTTCATTTCCCCCCCCTCCCTTATCAGGCAACACTGATGGGCAGACAAAAGTCATCAGAGAGGGCGACAATGGTGTGGCATATGCGTGGAATTTGAGAGAACAAAAGTGGGATAAAGTAAATTTCAGTTTCATTCTACCAACTTCAGCAATTTGCATGATGGTTTTATTGCTCTGCAACATTAAGTGGTTGCTGATTTGGTGGTTTATTTGAAGGGTTTGAAGGGCAAGCTGATGAGTTCTCTTTTTTTATGGGCCAATGTCGTGCTAGGCTCTCATTTCTCGGATTGTTCTGATTTCATTAGTTTTGTAGCTTGTATGGCTTAGGTGTTCAGTATAGTTCTTTTGTACTGTCACCTTTCTTGGTTCCTTAATAAAGCTATCCTTATATAAAAAAAAGTGGTTGCTGATCTGGCACTTGATGGAATCACTCTTTTTTCTTCGTTGTTTGTTGTGGTGTTTTCAAGAATTCAATGCTCTGTAAGTTTGTGCATTTTTTTTTCTTCTGAAGTTCTAACCTCTTTGTTTTCATAGATAGTGGATTACAATGGCTGGAACTTTTTTCAACATATTTTTGATTTCTAAGGAAAAATGTAGGAAGTGAAGGTCCTTCTGATGTAAGAGGTTGACATATCCAGTTTACTATCTGAGAAGCACATAGATGTTGTCTATATTACTTTTTTCAACCATATTGTTTCCTGTTTAGCCCTTTCTCTGACTTCGTTGGTGTTTGTATCTTCATAGCTGTTATGATTGTTTTCTTGAATAGTAGTGAAGTGTTTTTGCTTTCTTTTAATTCCTGGCCTGGATTGTTCTCGTCACTGCTCTGTACTATATCCATCTCGGATGAGATTGATGTGGAATTTTTATGTTGCAACATATCTGAGTGTGACATCCCAAAAACATTCTTCACTTTGACGAGTAATTTGGTACTATTTTGCATGGGGTTATGAAGCAGTCTTTAG
Organism: Myrica gale; assembly: GCA_963930655.1. Taxonomy (NCBI): domain Eukaryota; kingdom Viridiplantae; phylum Streptophyta; class Magnoliopsida; order Fagales; family Myricaceae; genus Myrica; species Myrica gale. Next base: position 18,089,595 of record OZ005612.1, on the reverse strand, counting down.
TTATGCTTCTAATGGTCTCCTGCACTTTCATGCTGATATCCTAATAGTGTGTTTATCCTATGTCTGGTTATTCTAGTTGAATTTCCTTTTCTTTTATGCATGTGTAAGTTTAAGTGGATTGTATTTGAGCTTTGACTACTGAAGTTTATAGATGCCAGAGATTTAGTTTGTTCCCCACATACTTGTAAATGCCTAGTTTCTGTTGCATTTTTCTTGTTCGCTTTTTCTGTTTTTTTTCCCGTGGAGTATGTAATTTACTCTAAATTGTACTTTTAGATTGGTGAAGTTGTTGATGGACCGGATGACAGCATGAAGCGTCCTGTTCTTGATGGAATTGAATATGATTACGGTTAGCATCTTATGTTCTTTGGCAACTTCTGATCTGCATGACCCTTTGTCGAGAACAATTGTTAAACCTTTTGTTATATTGTTACTCAGTATTTGATGTTGACATCGGGGATGGCGAGCCTATTCGTAAGTTGCCCTACAATCGATCAGGTATTCCTTCTCATACCTGTGTTTAGTTGTGGTCTTATAGTTACTGTATATATTGATCTTCATTTTCCTCCTACCTTGTCACACTATTGTATTTATTTTATTCTCCCTAATTTTCTCTGATATGTTTCACTTCTAAGTATATAGATGCATGTATCGTTGTTGTATCAAAGAAAATGAAAGCACATCCTTCACAATATTTTTCAACTAACAACGTGGCAGCTAATGAATCAAGGAGTTAGGGGGTGTTTGTTTTCTAAAAAATTGTAAGATTGTTAGGATCTTTGATGTGAATATTTATGTAGATTGGAGTTTTATAGGTTTTTGTGTAAAGGTTGCTGAAAAGTTCTAAAGATATTTAATTTTTATTGAAGTTTGTAAACATGTGTAGAGAGAGATTATTTGATGTAATTGTTTAATAAAAAAGTATTAGAGTTGGGTGGAAAAGTATGGAGGATTTGTTAGAATTTTTTTTAGAAGATATTGAAATTTGTGTGAAAAGTTATTGAAGTTTGTGTAAAAGGTATTGGTGTTTGTGTAGGATTTTTTGAGATTTTGGATGTTCGTTTTACAAATTTTGTCGAATACATTGTATTCTAGAATATTTTTGCAAACGAACATGCCCTTAAACATTGATGTAAGATCAAATATTTCCAGATAATCCTTATGCTACTGCTGATAAGTGGCTTCTCAAGGAGAATCTTCCTCTTTCCTATCGGCAACAGATTGTGGAGTTCATACTCCAAAATTCTGGACAAAATAACTTCACCCTGGATTCATCATTTCGTGATCCCTATACTGGCTGTAAGTATGATATTGTTATGGCTCTATGACATGAAAGTTTCTGCTGATTTATGTGCTCTCTTCCTTCTCTCTTGATTAATATTTTTGGTTTATGATTTCAGCTAATGCTTATGTACCTGGAGCACCTTCCAACTCATCTGGTATGTATTCTTTTATTTAAAAAATTAGAAATACTTGTTAATTATTGGTTCACCTATGTCAATACTATATTATTTCCTTAACTTCAACCTCCAATGTGGGACTCTATGGGGGTCTAATATTCTTCCATATTCTTTTCATTTAGCAGCTGTTTCAGCAAAACCCACTTTCAAGCACATTCCTAAGGTATGCTCTCACAGTTTAGGCCACTAGGTTTGGATGTATCAGTCAAGGTTTGGAAGTGCATCTACATGTTCAGGGGACTTGAGCAAAATGATATTTTGAGTGATTATAAAGGCCATATATGATAAATTTTGTTTATTTTGCAAGAAGATATTACTTATAGAACATCACCTAGCTTTCTATAATTGAACTCCACAGACCTATTTCACCTTAAGAGACTCTTGGCTTCCCTACTTGTCTAATATGGCTCTGTATCCTTGTAGTTGGGTATAACACTGGTTTTTGGAGCAGAACTTTTTTTATGGTCTTAGTCTTCATTCCTGAGACTAGTATTGTTTGTCTGCTTTCTATTTCGGAGTCATCATTTGAATATATGGTATATTGCTGGCTGAGTTCATAAATTGGGTCGATTGAAAGGAGATATGCTGCTGGTTATATTCATCAGGTCATTAACCACTTGTCTTTCTTCAATTATTTTGTTTCCAGAAAGGAATGCTTGTTTTTGATGTGGCTCAGTTTGATGGGATCCTCAAAAAGATTACAGAGTTTAACAATGCTCTACTTTCTGACACGGTATGTTCTTTGAGTGGTTCAAGATGACATCACAGATTAGATTCTGCTTTGGAGTAAAACAAACAACTTGCTCTCTTGTAGTACATTCTAATTCTACCACATAGCAGTCATGAGTAATGTGAATGTATGGAAATCTTTTGTAGGAAAAAAGGGATTTATCTTTGACGGAGCTTGAGCTTTCCAGACTAGGTGCCATTGTCAAACTTTTGAAGGACACATCACATTATCACTGTAGCAAATTTGCAGATGTTGATATTAATTTGTTGCTGAAGCTGCTACATTCATGGCCACTTGCTATGATATTTCCAGGTTAGTACACCGAAGATCTAAGGATTCTGCACTTATAGAGCATTTTATACTGTGATCAGTATCAAAAGGTACAGCATTAAGTTAAAAGTTAAGGAGCTTTCTATATGATATTTCACAACTTGTCCTTAATTCTTGCTTTAAAATTTCCTCAATGATTCTGATACTCTGTGAGACCACCATCTCTTCCCCCCTGCGCCCCCTCCTTACCTCTTTTCTGCTGCTTAATGTACACCTCCACTGTGTGCGGGTTACTAAATCAAAGCTTTTATTCTCATTGAAGTGCAATCAAGTTTACTTTTTGGTAGTATTACAGAGCTCCATGCTCTACCAGGTTCTATACTTAGATACAAAGTATGACATGCTAACTTTAGCTACATTTAGTTATATAGAATACAGAATATGGGCTGTTTATTTTAAATTCTGACTGGTTTGATTTTCACTTGTTGTTGGATCATATTGGACAGTTTTTGTGATGTTATCATTGTTGTCTATAATCATTGTGTAGCATTACAATTCCAGGAAAATTTTTTGCTCACTTAGTGAACTTCTTACTGTCTATCTGCAGTTATTGATATTTTGAGAATCGCTGTCCTGCACCCAGATTGGTCGACTGGACTTCTCAAGCATTTTGAAGCTGAAAATGGTATCAGAGTTAAAGATGGTGCTGATGATGTTCTATTTCCGAGTATTGGTTTAATTGCTTTTATATCCTGTTAACGGGAGTTGTGTATATAACCATCGGGGAATCTTAAATGAGCTGATTGTTTGAGGCCTTCAAGCATGCTTCTTCCTTTCTGTTACCAAATTTGATCTTTGCCGTTGACATTGTGTGCTCTTCACAGATGTACTCATGGAAATGATCAGGAAAGTCACAATGAATCCAGCTATTCCAGCAAATCTTTTAACAAGCATCCGTGCAGTAACTAATCTATTCAAGAATCCAGGCTACCACACCTGGTTACGTAAAAATTGTAGTGAGGTTTGTATCTTTTCTCTCTTATTTTCTGAGTTTTACCATACATGATAAGCAGAAGTCTTAGTTTTGTTTTGACATTTGTTTGATTTTGTGCGTGTGCACATCTACGCAAGCGGGTGAGTGGTCATTAGTGTCTGTCTGTATGTGTTTACCAATAGGCATCATATTAATGTCTGGTAATGTAATTCTTGCTGGCAGCTACTTCTTGCCATGTATATCAAATGGTGATGAAACTATGTAAACACTTCCAAAGATTGTTGGAAACTCAATGTTGTATAACTAGCTTCAAATTTTTTTGCTTTTGAACACTCTGAAACCTTTTAGTTGCAATACTAGCTTTTACATTGGCATGTCTATATCTCTTTAACGTTCTTATGGTGTTTGGGATCACAACTTTTCTGTTGCAAAATTCCATGATTGACTCTCACTGACTCCCAAATTTGAAGTATAATATTCTGAGTGTGTCCAGATGGATGTGAAAACATAACTCTAAAGGCACTTACCATTGCTGTTGATTTTTATGATTACTGTAGCCTCATAATAATGGGATTCTCTCGGTATAAATTTTATTTCATTTTAGCTTGTTCTTGAGAAGTTCATGTCACAAAGAGCCAGCAAAACCTCTCTTTGCAAAGGTTTTGGCATATCCGGTTTACCTATTCAGTTACTATCTATATAAAATGGTGAGATATCTTTTTAACTGATTTTGCAGATTCTTGATGCATTTTCAAGTTGTTATTCTTCTCCAAACAAGAATATACAGTTGTCTTATTCTACTTTGATACTCAAGTAAGTAATTGCTGGACTGTATTTGCAGTTGTTCCACTGTCACAGAAGAGATCATTTTCTCTACTAAGTGGAAAAGCCTACACCTATGTGAAGTGGATCCTTAATACCTGCATCACATACTTTTTTGATCTATTTGTCGCGATAGCCTAGGCAACCGATTATCTTGCATATTGTAATACAATTGTTATTCCAGGAGAAAGATAGAAGTTAATTCGAGGCATATATTTGATTACCAGCAATTCCATAGCTGTCAGATGATTATTATACGGCCTGGTAAGTGGCCAAGTTCGGTATTCACCTTAGTTTTTTCTTGGTGACCTTTGCAGTTATGCTGTGCTTTTAATTGAAAGGAAGGATGAAGGAGGTCAATCTCAAGTTCTTTCAGCAGCTCTTGAGGTATGTCTAAATCACACACCACCCAACTTGCAAGTGATCACTTGTCCTCTGATGTAATATTCTCTTGAGAAGCTCTTTTTGTCACTCATTTTGAGACGGACTATATGGGTTTTTTTATTCTTTCCAAATGATCTTCAGGGCTCTTCATAGATGAGAATCTTCAAAAATCATAAGTCCTGATACTAAAAGTATGTCTTTGCAGATTGTGGAAGGGGAAACTCTTGAAGTTGATACCAAATTCCGTGCTTTAGTTGCCATTGGATCACTGGTATTATTATTTTTCTTCTTCTTCTTTGTTTTTTTTTTGGGTATGGCTTTTTAATTGAGTACCCTATTGGGTTTATGGATGTGACTTGTGGTTAAATTTGTTGAAGACCGGCTAGATTTTTCAAGTTATCCTTTCAGTTTTTACATGTAAGTATAACTTTTCTAGGAAAAAAAAGATGTATCACTTTTAAAATGATTGCTCCGAAGACAAAATGTTCTCATTTTCGTACTTAGATGGTGTGACTAACTTATTCTAAGTGTGCAAAATTAGACTTGAGCTGCATTGAAGTATGCCTATCATCTGCAATTCTGCACCTAAAGTTTCTTTCATGAGTGCATGATAATTTTTTTGTGTCCTATGTAGTCTTGTATTTTTTTCCAGAAAAAGGTACCTCAAGGCGTTTGTGATTTCAAAATTTTAATAAAATTTTACTTTTATCAAACACTGCAAAATTTTACTTTTACTTTTATCACTCATTCACCAATTCCAATACCACATCTTTTATAGCACCAACACAAAATTTTAATAAAATTTTGAAATCAAACGCCATGTAATAAGAGAACTTCTGAACATGAGGATTTGGACCACCGACGAAGATGTGGGCCAAGACATTTTTTCCTTTGTTTTTTACAGGTTAGATATTGGTATTGACACTGATCAGTTGGAAGAGTGATGCCCAATGGTCCGTGTGAATAAATTTGACACTTATTTGGAAAAACATGAAATAATAACACTTGAGCCAAGTGTTTTTTTGTGTCCAAAAGGCAAATATATTTTTGTTTCTGATGTTGTGGAGTGATGAAGCTGGAAATATAATGTTAGCATCAAGAGGGCGATAATTTGGCATTTAGCAACAAAAGGCCAAGCAAGATAACTTAGTCAAAACTGCAACCAGATTTATTGCATGGGAACAATCTTTTGGTATCACCTTTATGTTTTACTATAATGTTTATCATTCGAACCGGCCACTTGTTTTACTTACAAATGTTTCTGCCATGTTCCATGATACAGATGCTCGAGGGTCTCGTGAGAAGAATAGCCTTGGACTTTGATGTCGAGAGCGTTGCCAAAGCAGCAAAGACTTCTAAAGAAACCAAAATTGCTGAAATTGGAGCTGACATTGAACTGATAACCAAACAGAGTTGAAACTCTTAGTCATGGGTAACTAATAACCTCTTCTTGCCAACACTTTTGAATTGCGTATGACATTTGAGTAGACTAGGAAATGCATGCAGGCCTGGCTGCATCTGTAACATACATATCCACGGGCACACTGTTCTATTGGATAGCTTCCCATGTAGTTTCTTATATTTAATCTCCTCTCTAGAGAAAAATATAGCGTTTCGAATTATTTTTATTGTTGTGATGCTTATTCATGTAATGAGGTTCGGTAGCAATTTGTCACAGGCAAACATTCATATCAGTGTAGATGTCTGAAGCTGACTGTCATGCAGTTATACTTGACCGAAGAATATGGTAGTAGGTACCAATGGCAGAAAGGGATTTCTGAGGACAACCCCAAGGAACTGGGGATTTGATGCTTTTTTCTCTGACCTTAGAATATGTTGCTGATTCCCATTTTTCTACTTTTCCCCAGGTTTGGTTAGTTCAACAGCTGGAAGTGGCACTTGCTACGAAGACGTAACTGTTTGCTAGGGGTCTCTTTTGTGGCGTCTTGGGGGTTATGAGGGCGGTTATGAGGGCGATTGTTTTTGTGACATCTTGGTGCTTTGGGGGTTCTGAGGGCGGTTTCTCTTGGGAGAGCCTCAGTATTTTCTCTTGTACTGTTGTCTCCGTTGTCGCGTGTACTTTGTTTTTTTACTTTTTTTAATAAAATTGGCTTAATTATCAAAAAAAACATGGGAAACGGTGGTTGACCTGAGAATCTGCAGAAATCATGGTGAGAAACCAGGCCTGTGTTTTCTTGATGTCTACATGGAAATATTGACGTGCGGAAAAGGATTTTTTTCTGATTGATGAGGACGCCCTGGAATGTGGTTGTCAGAACGCTTCATTTTTTTTAGGTATTTTCGAACGGCTTAAATGAACCAAATGGTGCAAGGATTTATAATTTCTTTTCTTGGTTAGGGGGGCCTCAGTTGTACCATAGTTGCTGACCCCTGACTGAAAATACAGTATCAAAAGATGCTAAAGTGTTTTCTTGCACACCCCCCCCCCCCCCAAAAAAAAAAAGGGAGTGTCCCATTCTCTAATATCCGAAGCGTATGTTCTTCGTGTGCGCTTTTTTTTTTCACAGAAAAGGCTCATCATATTGATTAAAAAACTAAAGTAAATCACAGTTTGAATCACAAAGCATAATGTGAAGCGGAATAGAAAATAAAGCTATAAAGCCCGACAGCTGAGAGCGAGCAGTCTTGTGCAAGAAGATGAACTTGCTGTCGAGTCTTCTAGCCCAATGGATAGCCCAATCCGATTGACCCTTTGAAAGCTGCCCGTATAAAGAGAACCAAGTCTTCAATCTTCCAAGGGGTTGGAGAGGTTGGGATGTATTTGAGCAATGAAGCTTCGAGTCAGATTCAAAAATCACATGAGACTACAGTTTAGATGGAGCAATTTTTCACAACTCTAACTGCTGCCATAGTTTCACCCAATAACGTGTCCAATTCGGACCATATAAACAGTATAGTGAGCTAAAGAAGGTTCAACAAGAGACAGCAACGTATGATCCATTTTAATGAATAATCACGCAAAGGTTGATCTTCAACTCACCTGATTTTTGGATGGGGGAGACTCTAGGTATCAGTAAGACTGAAAGACCAAGAGACCCAAGCAGTAAAGTGTTCCTTCATGAAGAGCTCTATTGCGGTTAAACTAAATTCATCCGGAATAAGAGAGTGAGGGAAAAGAACTGGTACGAAAGCCAAGTAAGATATCTGCATTGAGGAGCGAATGAAATTAGAACTACAACGAAGGTACCATGGGTCGTGTGAAGGGTAATGCTTCTCTAGTGTAAGAAATTTGAGAGAATTCTTCATCGATTGAACGAAGCAGCTTAGGAAGAAGTCCTAAAACTTCATGAGGTCGGAAATAGCATATAAAGTGCTCCAATCCATCCAGTTTTTTTATCAGAATTCAAAGATCTGTAAAGAATATCTCATTTTCTCCTATTTTGGTCCAAATATATTTGCCGACGAATCCTCATTTTTAGTAAGACATATGCCAAAATTTAGCGGGAGAGAAGGACCAAACAAAAAGGGAAGAAAATCGATTCCATATTTCACTTCTATTAAAGTTAGTCACATTCCTTTAGTAACGTGGACTGTTATATTTAATGACTTATAAATAAAATTTCTATGTAACCTCATTAAATATAAATTAAAAAATCAATAAATTTAAGTGGACATTTCCATTATATATGTCTCACTTATCGATATAAATAATTTTTCTTTAGATTAAATTTAAGTGGGCATGCAGATTTTTTTTTTTAAAAAAAAAAAGAAAAAAAGAAAAATGCATTTCAACTGTCGTGAATTTGAGTTATAAACAAATATTATAATGTGCAACACACGTCAACTTTTACACAATGTGTGGTGACATTGTACAAGGGGAACCACACCAATAACATGGAAAATATCTGCTGCTTGCGAAAATGATTGGGAAAAACTAAAAGATATCTGCTTTTTGGATAAACTAACGGCTATGGTCGTTACGGCTCAGAGTTTAGCTCTGAAACTGAGACACCGAGTTCCATAATCTCCATCACAATGGAGGCTTTAAGTCCCGCTAAAACCCCAAATGCATCTCTCCCAAACACCTTTCCCATAAAATCCCATCTTTTCCAGTCCACCTTCAGACCCCAACTTATCCCCTACAGAGCCAAAACTCGGACTCTCCACAGTTCAAGAACTCTTCCATTCACCATCACTGGCAAGCTGAAGACCCCTCAAGATGTCAAGAACAAGGACGAAATCATGTCCAAGAAGATTGTTCAATCGGAGGAAGCGCCACCGCTGTGTGAGGAAGGCGGTGGAGGAGCTGGGAATGGCAACGTTCCAGCGAAGTCGGGGAGTGGAGGTCGTGCCATGGGGTTGGTGAAGAGGTTCCCCAGAAGGGTTCTAGCGATTTTGTCCAATTTGCCTTTGGCTATTGGAGAAATGTCCGCTGTTGCTGGTCTAATGGCCCTCGGTACGTCGTGTTGATCTTTACTCTTTTCAAGCTCTAACTTCCAGTTTAGAATTCTTCTTATTCTACTTTTCCTTTTTACCCTTTTTGGAGGTGGTACGGTTGGGGTATATAGTTATTGAGCCTTGGTCAAAAGCAGAGAGAAATACTTCCATTTCCTTAGTTTTTGTCTCTATAAATCGATGATTGCGTAACCGTTTGCGATTTTGTGACTAAAAACTTGGTACACCGGAGATAACCAATATATTGTTTCAGCGTCATTTGAACACAAAATGTGAATAGAGTGCAAAGAGTACGCTTCTTTGCTTCATTATTAAGAAGTCTAGATGAGTTTTATTACAAATTAGATGGCCCTTTTGTCAAACTGCTTTACCTTGATACTTCTACCGGCAATGCAAGTACTATCCAATGTCAAGCCCTGATGCGTTATAATGAAAACCAAGTCTTGTGTGCATCCGATGCTTTACAGGTACTTTCATTGATCAAGGTGAGGCTCCAGACTTCTATTATCAAAAATACCCTGAAGACAACCCTGTATTAGGATTCTTCACTTGGAGATGGGTTCTCACCCTTGGGTTTGACCACATGTTCTCGTCTCCCATTTTTCTTGGAACCTTGGTTCTCCTGGGTGCATCACTCATGGCCTGCACTTACACCACACAGATCCCCATGGTTAAGATCGCAAGAAGGTTAATTGAATTATTTTGCCATATCCGTATACTCTGTGGTCAGGAATGAGTTGGAGAAACTTTTCAATCTCAATACTTTATTCAATCCTGCAGATGGAATTTTCTAGGCTCCGCTGAGGCTATCCGCAAGCAGGAATATTCGGATATTCTGCCCAGGGGATCAGTTCAAGATTTAGGTGTTGTTCTGATGGCATCTGGATATGAGGCAATACCATTTTACACTTGCTTTCTGTGTCTTCTTACTCTTGCTTAGTTTTGTTTTTATTTCAGTTGGTATTAAGTTGTTGTGTTCCGTAAATTTCTGCCTGTTGTATTTTTGCACGAGTTCATGCATCTCCTTTAGGGTAGACTTGCATTTACCAGACTAGATGTCAAATTCCAGGAATGCCCTGTATTGACTAGATCCCGCATGGAATCCAACGTTTGGTTGATGTAGGTTTTCTTGAAAGGATTCTCCTTATATGCTTTTAAGGGGCTTGCTGGTCGGTTTGCCCCGATTGGAGTACATTTAGCAATGCTGCTGATAATGGCTGGTGGAACTCTTAGTGCAGTTGGAAGCTTCAGAGGTTCAGTCACAGTTCCACAGGGGCTGAATTTTGTTGTTGGAGATGTATTAGGCCCAAGCGGGTTTCTCTCTACTCCAACTGAAACTTTCAATACTGAGGTTCATGTCAACAGATTCTACATGGACTATTATGACAGTGGAGAGGTATATTTCGATTTTGTTTTGCATCAGTGCAAACCCAATTGCAGAGAAAAAAAATATTATCGAAAGTTTGTATAGATTGGCATCAAAATCTTCATTTGATCACAGGCTTCTTGGAGGTCCTTTTTAAGTAATTATTTGGTACATTTTTCTTTTAAAGTTTATTTAGGTGGCAACTTCCGGTAATTCCTTCAACCCAGTGGAATTTGGTCAGTGGTTGTTCATAAGTCTTATACCGATGGAGCCCCCTCCTGTATAGCTTCCTTATGTAGCATGTTCCTTCAGTAACTTTATAGTGATGACGCCTCAGGATGGTTTCTTTTCTTTCATTTTGTAGGTGTCGCAGTTTCACACTGATCTTTCACTGTTTGACCTTGATGGGAAGGAAGTAATGAGGAAAACCATTAGCGTAAATGATCCTTTAAGGTTTGGAGGTTTTACCATATACCAGACAGATTGGAGTATTTCTGCACTGCAAATTCTTAAGGATGGTGAAGGACCTTTTAATCTAGCTATGGCACCTCTAAAGATCAACGGAGACAAGAAGCTTTATGGGACCTTCTTACCAGTAGGAGATGTTGAATCTCCAAATGTAAAGGGAATGTATGCATTTCTCTACGACTGGATATGCTGATTCTTCTTAAGGGAATGCACATGGTTGCAGTAGAGCCATGCATTTTGCCTTCTCTAAATTTAATCTAGTTTAATTTCTGTTTTCAATTTTCTCATGGGGAATTCAGATCAATGCTTGCCCGTGATCTACAATCAATTGTCCTATACGATCCGGAAGGGAAATTCGCTGGAGTTAGACGGCCTAGCTCTAAGCTTCCAATTAACATAGGTGATACAAAAATTGTTGTCGTAGATGCCATAGGCAGTAGTGGCCTTGACTTGAAGGTGATGACTCAAAATAACTCTTGCACTAAATAATATGGGATTTGCTTGGACTGCTTGTTTTCTTTCGTGTTGGAACTAACTTGTTTTTTTCTCAGATTGACCCTGGGGTGCCAATTGTTTATGCTGGATTTGGTGCTCTAATGCTCACAACATGCATCAGTTATCTATCTCATTCGCAGGTGAACTTTCTTTGGCTGTACATGTTACAGGACTTGCAATTAAATGCCTGTTGATATTGGTTTTTCATAATGTTATATTTTGTTATACTTAGCTTCCTATGAATTGATATTGATGTTCAAACACCTCATATAATGGAAATGACTTCACTTTGAAGTCTAGAGAATGATTCCTTAGTAATAAACAAATGTTGGAATGCAGTTCTGGAATTGAAATGGAGGTAAAAACTGATAAATTCTCTTTCCTGCAGTATTACTTCTCTAATGTAAGGGTGCAACAGATGTTTACAGCTGAAATTTCTGTTTTTCTTTGTTGTTTTATCAATTCTGTCTTTGGTTTGATATTGCCTTGTTGGAACAATGATTGCAATTTATTCATACTCGTGTTCATATTTTCATCCCTGGGCAATCAAAAGATTTGGGCTGTACAAGATGGAACAACTGTTATTGTCGGAGGAAAAACCAATCGAGCAAAGGCTGAATTTCCAGAGGAGATGAATCGCTTGCTTGATCGGGTTCCAGAAATAGTTGAATCATCGGACTCTAAGGAACCTGATAGAATCAGTGGCTAGGTTATGAGGGATTAAGATGCAAAGAAAGATGACTTGATTTGCGGTATTAGATCCCCATTTTGAACTTTGAGGTGAAGCCAAAATGTTGCCTGAATGCAATCCGAATGTCCAAGTCAGCAAATTGGGACACCACGCCATCCCAAGTACAGCAGTTGGAGTTGTCTTTCAAAATCTATAGCTTTTCAGCTGATATCAGGATTCCAGGGTCTGGTTCCAAACTTCCAAGCCACGAGATTTTGTGCTTTCTTTATCTGCCATATTTGCACATTCACAATTATTTCAGTTACCATATACAAGATGCTACGAAGTTCAGACTGAAAGAAAATTGTCATGAATACAATATCAATCTTTATAGTTGCTAAGTTTACATTTCTTTCCTTTTTGCTGTAGAATGGGTGTCATTTCATAATTCATAGATTGCAATTTACGGATCAAGATTTTGTACTTTCTAGAGCTTTGTACTCAGGTACTCTTCCACCACAAGTGAGGCTTTTTGAAATAAATTCGGATATGTCGCCCTACTTCCCAACAAAGAAGACAAACACAATATGTGAATTCGACTACTCAAACTTTATACGGTCAGCATTAAATATGTAAGATCAAATAACGTCTTAAAGTTGAGTCTCTTTGCTCTCTTAAAAATAAAAGCGGAATAAGAGGCTCGACCATAAGCCCAACTCTTATTGGAATTATTGGAAGCGGCTTTCAAGTGAGGGCAATCGTCAGTCAGCCAGCTACCTAGCCTCTTATTCCCATCGCTAGCTTAAACTGAGGAATAAGAATAGGAAAACCTCCAAGCCCCTATAAAGTAAGCTATTTCAGTGTTATTTTTGTCTCTTTCTTCTGTCCGGTACCAAAGCCACTCGAACTCGAATCGGAGGATCCTATCTTACTCACCACGGCCCTATCCTGCTCAATAAATTTTATAAAGGGTTGCCAAGATGGTTGGACTTTACTTTCCTTGTTCAACTACTTAGCGTTAATGGAGTCAAACATTGTGTTTTCTGACATTTGGAATTCTAGTATTTTTCGTGGACGTTAAGAATTGCTTGTACTCGAGGGATAATGGGCATTAATCAGCCGAATTTAATAATTGCCGAGAAGCTATTACTTCGCCACCAATCTCTTGTGATTGAAGGAAAACGTTCAGTGTTGACCATGTTGACAGGCACCAAATAGTAGCATAATGTATTTCTCAAGTAAATAGTGAATATATTGTAAGACTTGCTGATACGAGGAAAGGAACGAACTGTTTAATAGCAAGGAATGATTTGTAGCCACTTCGATGCATTTTCATTGATATTCTGTAAATATAAATACAAGTACCGAAATAACAACCTAGCTGATTAACAGTTACAAACTAGGACCAGTATCACTATCAGCTAAACAACACGCACTATTTAGAACATGGAGTACCCACTAACACCTCTTAGCTAAATAAAAGGACACAAACTCAAATAAAAGGACGCACGACTAATAAACCAAGACTGGGTTCATTCTGGCTTATTGGGCTTAAACGAAAACAAACTTTAGACTCCAAAAACCAAGCAATTAATGGGCTGTGTAACAGAGGCCGAAAACACAGCCTAACCAAGCCCATAACACGTATTTATGAAAAATTAACTTCGACTAATCCAACAACCACCAAACGGGGAAAAGAAAGAACAAGAAAAACAATATACTAACTCAAGGCAGAAGCATGTCTATAAAAAAAAAAAAAAAAACTCAAGGCAGAAGCATATTTCTAAAGTACTCGAGTTCGTGGGGGAAAACTGAGGTGGGGAGTGGCCCCGGCAAACACCATCTAGGAACTATGTACAATATGCTACATTTCTGCACTGAAGGGTGTCGCATAGGTGCACTAAGTTTGGAACATCAATTCTGAACTTTACAGCCAGATAACCATACCCTTTTAATACAACAGAAAAATTATAGGGTCCATCGGACCTGTATAACATAGATCCTTTAGTTACACGTCTCTGTAGAGAGTTATTACTACACTTATCATGATTGTATTACATAATTCCTTCGATTATACATCTCTATAGAGGGTTATTGTTACACTGACACTCTGGTTGATGTGCTGATCTTGACCTCGCCTAATTTACACTAGTTGCAAGGCCTCTTCACGTTTGATGTCGAACACTTTGATAAGGACATCCTCAACAACCTAGCAGAAATCCAAAACCACAGAAGATTGTGTCACTTCTACAGCCAATGGCATTAAAATTTCAGCATACCATATTGGAAGTTAACCGAGCACAACAGCGGATTCTTATGGTTAAAAAGAACATCTGCCTGAAAGGAAATTACCTTATCCGGAGTAGAGGCACCAGATGTTACACCAATTATGATGGGACCCTTTGGCAGCCAGTTCTCTTTCTCAACTAACTCCCCGTGCTATTGGACATCCCGTAGAAGAATTAAAAGACAAGTATTCAGATGAAAATCGAATAAAGGAAAAAGATTTGCAATCTAAAATTGGTTGAGAAAATGGAACTCTATTCCTCCACACTTACATTCAGCTTATATGCAATTCTGTTTCCAGGACCTACTCTCTGCTCACTGTCAACCCAATACGAGGGGATTCCGCGTTCCTCAGCAATCTCTTGTAGGTGAGAGGTATTGCTTGAGTTCCACCCACCAATCACTAACATAAGATCTACCTTTTCCTCTACCAGCTTATACATTGCATCTTGACGCTCCTGCAAATAAAACACAATATGTAAATTATGTCTAGTCCACCTGAAAGATCAGAATCGTGGACATATAAACATATTGGCTATCCATTGGCCTAAAGTAACTTTGCTATTTCACTGATCTGCAAGTTGTCTACACATGGGCATGTTCGGGGTAGGTGGTGAGATGCTCAAGGGGGTTAGAAGAAATATCTTCTCTCTTCCTTTCCCTGAAGAAAGAGAAAGAGAATCAATCCTTTTCTTCTCCTTTCAGATGAACAGCCCCATGGCTTCGAAAAGATTTTAAAGACCACAGCTTGTTTAAGTTATGCCCTACCACAGTATTCGGGCATACTTTTAGTAGAGAACTGACAAAACAAAAACCAAGAGACTAGAGAGAAGGAAAAAAAAAATACTTGAGTAGCATCGCAAATGGTATTGAAGCTTAAGAAGTGCTCATTAACGTTCCCAACTCCATACTTGCGCATCATAGTCTTTTCTACTAATTTCCCTGTGAAATTGAAAGAGGTATTTTTCTTCTTGGGTTAGTGGAAACTTTATACAAATACCACAAGTAGTGATTTCCTGTAACAATAAAAACTGAATTAGCACAACTGCCACTAACCAATCTCTTCTGTTTCTCCTTTGAGCATTGTTGTCTGATTTGCAATGCCAAGTTTTACCAGGTCGATATCCGGATCAAACCCCTTTGACACTGCATTTTTAAATTTCTGCATGCAAACGAATGACTATCCCTAAAACTCTGCCTTACAGCAAAATACTAGACATAAAAGCTTAAATAAGCAGCAAAATAGCTCTACCTCTAGAAACTCCTCTTTGGTTGAGCTAGATCCATCAAGTTCACCCCCAAGAATGTAGTCACACACATATATTGCCTGCTTTCATTTAAAAGTTCACCATATGAGTATATTTCTTGTGCAGAAGTGCATGTAGACCAACAACACTAGAACATTATCAAAAAGTAGGCATCAGATGCATCTAGGGCATACCTCTCCCATATTCTTTACAATGATATACTTCCCTGCAAAGGATGCAGTCGCTACGGTTTCCTCATGAGCATACTTTCCATGAATAATTGAGGTGTAATCTCCTTTCTTGTGCTTCTCAACAGTATTCCAGACCTTCCGAATAATTTACAAAGATATCATCAGAGCAAGAAAAAAAATTAGACAGAACAACGCACTTGTGACAAGTCGAACGGCCAATACTGCAAAAGATACCTTAGACACCCATGGGCAAGTTGTATCAACAATTTGTACATTTTTGTCACTCAAAACCAACATCTCATCCACTGCAGCTCCAAAAGCAGGTAAAATCACAACATCACCCTTATCTACAACGTCGAATTGCTTCTTCCCTTCTTCAAGTGGAACATTTTGCACCTCCATCTCCTCTAATCGCTGTTATAAATAATTAACACTTCCTTAATAAAATTAAATAAGAACGATAAAGTATTGATGCAGACAAGAGGTGAGGGACTTCTCAAAACAGTATAAATATTCAAACTCTTAAAGAACCCCAACCACTGGCATAATTATGTCAGAGATAAAAGATAAAACAAATGAAACGAAACCAGTCCCCATTAGGCATGCTGCAAATGTTTTCCAAAATCAATAACTTTCCTTGAAATTCCCTTTAGTACCAAGAGAAAGGACTATTCTCTCAAAACTCTCTCGGTGTATATTAGTCAGTCCATCACTAACATGGATTGTAGCTACTCAGAATCTAGCACCAGAAAACATCCAAAGCAGCAAGAAATGAAACAATTGGCAGGTTTCTTCCAAATTCAATTCTTTATGAACAATGGGAGCAAAATTTAGAGACCTTATTAACGGTTGGGTTGTGAATAATTTCATTGGTAATCCAAATCCTCTCATCTGGAAACTGTTTCCTCGCTTCATAAGCAATCTGAACAGCCCGCTCAACACCCCAACAAAAACCATAAGCTTCCGCCAGTTTCACGGTAACATTTCCCCATGTATACTCATTCCCGTTATCCTTCAAAGTTTTTATGATGTCACCTGAAATTTCCAACACAACATTCACGCACAGATCAATCCAATATGAAAGCACCGAATCGGAGAAGCATAGTTTACAACCACATAACTCGGTCAGACAAAAGGAACAACGTACAAAATAAAGGGTTAAATCCCTATAACTCACGCAGATGTAAGCACGAGCTGATAGCTATTTTTTTTTTTTTTGATAAGTAAGGAGTTTATTATTGAGAAAGAGAAATAGCAGTACAAAGATTGTACTGACAGTTACAACATACAACCAAAGAAACTAAGGAAATCCTGAAAATCAAGAAAAGAGCCCCCCAACAACGCATTAGCCCAAAGAAACAAAGTAAACAACAAACCACCCTGCAAGCGTTCAATGGACAACGAAGAACCCTCAAAACAACACATATTCCTCTCCTTCCAGAGACTCCACCAAATACAAAGAGGAATCATCCTCCAAATAACCTGAGCTAAAGGATCCTTAAGCTCTCTCCCCCAACAAATCAAAACGTCCCCCACCCGTTCTGGCATAACCCAATGAAGGTTCAACAAGTAGAAAACATGCTGCCACAGACCTCTCGCCACTGGACAATGGAGTAAAACATGGTTAATCGATTCACCATCCTTCTTACATAGATAACACCAATCAAGCACATAAAGCCCTCGACGCCTCAAGTTGTCAGACGTCAAAATCCTACCATGCGCAGCTTCCCAAACAAAGAAGGAGACTCTTGAAGGCACTTTGGACTTCCAGATGCGACGCCAAGGGAATTCAGATGAGCTTTCCGAATCACAGCACTAATACTAAGAGTAATTTTGCACAAGGTTATCAAATTCCAGTAGTTAAAACCGTTCTGTGGTTCAACATAGACCCATGCAAGAAATAGAAGAATAAATAGGAAAAAGGAAATCAAAATAGTTCCGTTTGACTGCTGAGAAACCGAAGGTACCTAAGAAAAAAAAAGTAGGTTCCGATTGATTAAAGGTTGGATTTATTTCCTTTATCCTCCTTTTGGTTATACTGAAATCGGAAACTCAACAGAGGCATAAAAGCTCTTTCGAGCCCGAATTCACCCGAAAACTCACTGGTGTACTCGCGGTTCATGAGCTCCATAGTCTCCTCCTTGTGACCGAAGCCTTTCCGGTTATAATTCTTGCTCCTCGTCAAGTTCTTCCTGAACACTTTGGCATCGAAGTCGGACTCCACCGACACAGAAGACTCAGACGACGCAGAAGAAGAATCACCGGCGCATCGAACGGATAAAGGCTTCCGCCACCGGAGAGCTCCGGCACCGGCGAGGCTCTCTGGCAAGCAGATGTCCGTACGTGTGGGGAGACGGCAGAGCTGCAGAGAGATGGCCATGGCAGATAGAGAGAGAAAGCGCACGCGCACGCGCACGATTGCAGAGTACTTTGAGACTGGTGTGCGTGCACCATTAGTGTGCCTTTTATCCCCAGCCACCTATCTCGTGTTCCTTGTGGTTTTTCTTCTTTTTGTTTTTTTTTATTGTTTTTGGAGTTTTCTGTAATGGGATCGGACCGATCCGTTGTTTTCCACGATTCCTCAATCACATCGCGGGGCATGTGAAAGAAATTACAATCAAGACCATGCTATTAGCTATATGTTAAACAGGGCCGGGTAGTGCCAGTGGTGCGAACGGGGGCGGTTTTGCCTCCAACCGGCACCACTACCACCTGTACTCGCCCAGTAGTAAGACACGTGTCACATGAGGTGATAAATATGTCAGGTCAACCAAACATGAATACATCATCAGACGGCAAATTAACCTCTATCATTAAAAAAGAAAAAAAAAATAGATTGACACATCCAAATTAATTGAAAATTTCAAGAGTATATAAAATATCTGAAATTAATTGATGAGTACCCTATTAGATTAGAGGGTAAAATAAGAAGATTCTCTTGAATTTAGGTACAAAATGTATTGAAAAAACTAAAAAAATTATATTTGCTTGTCCCACTCAAGCAAAGTGTATATTTGCTTGTTTTTCATCTGCGGGCTTAAAGATAAATTTTTGTCAACTCTGTTATTTATAGGAAGTTCGTTTGGAAGAAAATTATAGAATTCTGATAAAATTGTGAATATTTAGATGATGTTAAAGTTATATTGATATACGTATAGAAGTTGTTAAAAGAGATTGATTTTTATAAAAAAAATATAATAAAATGTTGTATTGAAATATATATATTTTTGTGACGCTTAGATAGTAAATATAACCTTAAAAAAGACAAACACCTTCTCGTGAAACATCCAATCAAAGTTAGCGTTTTATTACTTTATTATGCATACTTGTCGGCCATAAGGCAACCCCTCCGCACAGGCGGAGGGAGGGGGGGCGAACCGGGGCCATTGCCCCGGTTGGCTCCCCCCAAAAAAAATTTTTACATGTATTTTTTATTTATTTTTATTAGGTTTGCCCCCCTTGGCCAAATAAAAATTATGCTTGCGCCCCTTGCCTGCCTAGATTAATCAGCCCGCCCCCTTAAAACCCAAGCAGCCCAATACCTCAAAATCAAATTAAAAGAATAAGCAGAGAGATATTTATTTATGTCAAAACTTGAAATCTTACATTAACTTGTCGACGTTGTCGTGAATATTGCGACGAATATTTCATATACGTCTCTTGAATCCTATAATCGTTGTGTGTTGTAATCATTGAAATAGATGTTTTCACTATTCTAGTACAGCTTTTTTTTGTTCTTTTACCTTTTATGTTGGACTTGGTTGAGAATTTGGATATCGCAAATACTGAGAAAGGGGGTGGTGTGCTCTTGTTGGATAAGTGATAATTCAATTATTTAAGTGTGCTGCGTGTCCATCTTTACTTACTAGAGAATCATTGGTTATATCATTTTATTGTCACTATCATTATCTAATTTTACATGTCTGACTTCTCCACAATTTACGAAAATCAAAAGTTGAAGTAAGACTCATTTTCATCTATCTTTTGTTTGTTTAGGTCTGATTTTTCATAGCCCATGAGATTAACTTGTTTTTAATTATCTTTCTCTAAAAGTGGAACTTCTTTTCCATTGTAATTTGTGACGTTTGAATCAAGTTATAAATCTATTTCTTCAAAATTTTAGCCAGGTAATGGACACTTTGAACTATGATTTTTCTGTTTTCTCATTTTGTAAGGGGAGTAGAATAGTTATTTGGATGTTAAAATTGAACTTTTTGTCCAAATTTTTTTTCTATTATCATTTACCAGGTATGTATTTCCTCCTTGCAATTTCGGGTTATTTTATTGTTGATAGAGATTCCACTTTTGAGAAGCCCGTGTTCAATAGTACTGTCACACTAAAAAAAACTATAGCAAGGGTGAGAAGTATTTTTATGCCATTGGAACCTGAATTCTTTTTAAACTTTTGATAATTTGGCTTCTTTTTCCAATATGCTTCGTTTTGCTATTGTTTCTTTCAAGAATAATAGAAATACAGTAATTGTTTATTTTTCTCATTTATGTGTTATGTTTTCTTTTTACATATCCCAACAAATTCAGCAGGACTTATTGAGCATAGGGCACATCCTTTCTAGCAACAAAAATAAGTACTTCATTTATGGAAGTAAAAAGTTATATTGCTGAAAATATTTTATTTCATTTATGTGTTTTGTTTTACAAAGAATATATATAAATACTTTTGTTTGTGTGATTAGTTGTTGCTCTATTGGTGTCTTGAACAACAAGAATTTAATCTTTAATGTCACCTCTCAGTATCAGCAAATAATACGGCACGTGTATTTCAATATTTTTAGTGTTTTTAGTCCTTAAATTTTTTTATTTATACTCTTAAGACTTTTTTTGCATTAAGTAGTAAAAAATTTTTTTTTATCATTTTTCCTTAAAAAATTTACCCTATTAATTGAGTTTCTGGCTCCGCAGCTGCCCCTCCGTCTTGGGTAAGTGGAGGATTTGGGTATCTAGCGTTATTCAGAAGTTCGTTCTGTCACCGAGGAATCCAACTGAGAGAGTGCTGGTTATGAGCAGCAAAAAACCCGACGAATACCAGGATAAGCAATCAGACTCAAATTCAACCAGAGGCCACGGCTCATCTTCCATCGATTGGGTGGAAAACTAGTTATTCAGTTTTTGATGACATGTCACATTTTGATTGATTTTGTTAAATAATAAAATTAATTTATTCCTATCAATTTAAGCTTTTGTTTTTTTTTTAAAAAAAAAGTGATAGACCAACAAAAGTAACATATTTTTATTAGTTCCTATAACGAGTGTTACATTTTAAAGGGCGCTTATGTGTTTTAAATAACCACACCACTGCACCAGCACTTGCCTTTAAGGTCTTTAACAACGCATGGATAGAGGTACCATTGTAGACCTATATGATCTTAGCGGCCACATTGTTGAATATTGAACACAAGGGCTTTTTTGTCACAAACTCAAATCATACAGACTGATAAGTAATTAGGCTAAAGATTAATAATATATAATGTAACTCATATTACCACTTGCCTTAAAGGTCTTAATTTTGGAGACCATCCGGCTTAGTACCGGCAACTTTCCCGGTTCAATACCGGCTTTCTCGCGGCTCAGTACCGGCAACTTTCCCGGCTCAGTACCGGCTTTCTCCCGGCTCTTTACCGACAACTTCCCGGCTCAGTACTGGCATCCTCCCGGCGTAGTACCGGCGACTTCCCGGCTCTTTACCGGCAACTTCCCGGCTCAGTACCGGCATCCTCCCGGCGTAGTACCGGCGACTTCCCGACTCAGTACCGGCAACCTTTGTTATTATTTTTTTTCCTGTAATTATTTTTGTAACTCCAAACTCAAGGTTTATCGGTTTGTCCACCTTGAGTTTGCAGGGGAGTGTTGAAATGTGGTGTTGGAAGATTTTAGCTTATAAATAAGCCACCCTTGTAATCTTTTAATTTCATAAATGAGATGTAATAAATTCAATTGAGTTTTTCCATAATTGAGTGTCTCATTTATCTAAAGTAATTTTTTTTTATTTCTAACATAGAGTGACTATTTTGTCGTATTAAGGTGTTATTTTAGTGTTAAAATTTTGGAATATAAGAATCGTTAAAAAAAAAGAAGTAAAGATAGCTAATTATAGTCGGTGAAAAAATAAAGAGTAATAAGATTTGATATGAATATTATAATAAAATAATAATAACTTGATAAAAAAATAAAGATTATTTTATAATTTTGTTAATTAAACTCCGAATTTTACTAAAATACCACCTAAATAACCCACGTAGGCACTTGCTTTAAAGTCTTTAACTGCATGAAGGGACCATTGTAAACCTTTATGATCTTAGGGCCAAATTGTTAAATCTTAAACCACGAGGACTTTTTTTGTTAGAAACTCAAATCACACATACCGAAGCAGTAATTAAGCTAAAGATTATTAATATATAATGTAACTCACATTACCACTTGCCTTTAAGGTCTTTAACGCTGCATTAATAGAGGGACCATTTTGTCCGACTAAATAACCCACATAAACACTTGCCTTCAAGGTGTTTAACCGTGCATGGATGGAGGGACATTTTGTCAGACTAAATAACCCACTTAAGACCTTTAACCGTATATGGATTGAGCGACCATTTTGTCAGACCAAATTGATGTTAAAGGCGAAATTGTTGAATCTTGAACAACAAGGACTGCTTTTGCACAAACTCAAACCGACCGGTACAGTACTTAGGTTATATATTAATATATTATAATGTTTTATGGATTACGGTGAAGAAGAGAACAATGTCTTGTTAAGTAACTAATATCACAATTTCACCTGCCCTAAGGGAAGTTCCTCTTGTTAGTCTTTTTTTCATCTCTCCTTTTATCAACCAAGTAAACAGGAAGGTCACTTGAGATCTTCATTCTAATTCTAAGGGAAGTTCCTTTGGTTAGTCTTTCTTCGGATATGTTTGAGTGTATTGAGACACAGTCAGCACCATGAAACCAATAGCTTAGCACACTGAGTCACAGACTACAGCTCAGCCTTAGCTCGAGGATTCTACAACCTTCTCTAATTTATAACTAATTCTTTGTCATCGTCTGCCATCGATTTATTCCTGTGATTTTAGGAATTCTGTTACACAATAGTTATATAAGTACATGACACTGTACACTCATTTATTAAATAAGACGAGAGAGAATTTCTCTTCAACGCCCAATTTTCTTCCTCTGTCGTTTTCTTACATGATATAAGAGTTTGCTTAAAGAAACTATGGTAGAAGAAGCTGTTGCTACCCCTATTATACCCGAATCTCAAAATCATTTCCTCAACTTCAACAACAAACTGGCCGCCAGAGCCAGAACACAATACAAACACAACCCGGTCACAAGGACCAGAACACAACACAAACACAAACAGATTACAAAGACCGGAACACAACAAAACCACCACTCAAGGCGATGGCAGCTTCCACTAGAGGAGGGGCAAACCGAGCAACGATTCGACTCCTTTAGGGCGAGCTTCAGGCAAAGACTAGCTGCATGCAGGGGGTGAGGAGAAGGGGAAACTGTAGGCAGAACAAAAAAGGGCCTCACAAACCCGCCAGGGGCGGCAAGCAGCAAAAACGTCGAGCCCTCAGGCAGAACACGCGCGCAAGGCTGTGCGTGACCGCTAGACGCTGACAAAGGGAGGCTGAACGGGGACAACAAGCCAGGAGGGGCAAAGCACGGTGGGGTGGGCCAGACCTCCAAAAAAAGTGCAAAACAGCAAGAGGGGAGGCAGAAGAGGTCGGGCGCGTGAGATTCACGCGCCGACCACTAACCTTTGCTATTGGCCAGAACTGGACGTCGGGAGTAGAGGAAGCCCACCATGGGGGTCGTGCTCACCAAAGACCACTGGAGATGTCGAGATCTAGCTTCCAAAACAACCAAAAAAAGGAGCACAAAAACTGGTGAAAAAACAAGAAAAAAGGGAACCGCCAGTCACCAGGAGCGGAGAGGTAGAGCTCCTCCCTACCAATAGCAGAGGCGTTAGGGGTTGTTGCAGGCAAAGAGGAAGAGGTTCTAGAGAGAGGGAGAAGTCTCTCTCTAGAACACGTATTTTCCTTTGTTCCTTTGATGCGCCTGAAAAAAGGCACTTGCCGGTTTACAGCAAGAACAAAACTTTGTTAGCTCTTATTATGGGTGACTAAAAGTATTATGGGATGAGTTATCACTCTATGATCTCATTCCCGATTGTAACTGTGGCAAGCTGCAAATTCTTCTGGATAGACAGCAACGAGATTGCGTCATCTAATTTTTAATGGGCCTTCATGACTTTTACAGCAACGTTTGTGACCAGATTATGCTTCTTTGATCCCATACCTCCTGTTAACAAAATTTTTTCTCTGGTGCAGCAACAAGAAATGCAGCACAAACTTATCATTTTTTGTCCCTCTGCTAACTCCATGGCTATGGAAACTCAGCGTTTTTATGATTCCAAACAAATGCTATAAACTCCATGGGTTTTCCCTTGGACACAGCTCTGCGACAGAATCCCTAACTTCAGAGACGCATATGCTTCGCCATCGTTCTCTCTTTCGGATCGCTCAACCATTCGAGTTTGATATTGCTGCCGCTTTGTACTTTTGTCTCCGGTGACAGATTTCTAAGGGTTTCCCAAACATTATTCAAAAAATCGCAAAGGCCGACTCATTTCAGAGTCTCCGCCCAATAGACTCAAAGCTCTCAACAATTTCAACCTCAACCGCAAAGCTTTGAGCAAGCTCAACCTCAACGGTTTTAACAACTCTTTCCAAGCTGCTCCTCCTTTTGTTTCGGCGCATTATCTCTTTTCCACAGCAACCTTCCGATTCTTCCTAGTATTCAGACACTGCAGCGACCAACAACATGACTGCTAATTTCAACAACCTTACTATGAACCCTCAACCTCATTCAGGTGATGAGCAAGTCAAGAATGGTGATGACTCTGCCATGCCTATTCAACATTTTGGATTCCAAAACCCAAAACACATTGCTGATCTTCATTTTCAAGCAAGGTCGTTTGATGGGCTTATTCATTCTCGATGCAAGTACATTGTTGATCTTCTCCAGCGAGTTGGCTTGTCCACCTTCAAACCTATTGCCTCTCCCTTGGGAACTTCTTCTCAGTTGTTTGCGTCTCTTAGTTCTCTTCATTCAAGCCTTATTGTCGTCCCTTTACCGTTCGACTTGCAAGGGATGTTGAGACACATTCAGTACCACGAAACCAACACCTCAGCACACCGAGTAACAGACTACGACTCAGGCTTAGCTCTAGGATTCTACAACCTTCTCTGAAGATTTTTTTGTTATAACTAATTCTTTGTAATTGTCTGTCTACGATTTTATTCCCGTGATTTTAGGAATTCTGTTATACAATGGTTATATAAGTGCATGGCACTGTACACTAATTTATTAAATAAGATGAGAGAGAATTTCTCTTCAATGCCCAATTTTCTTCCTCTGCCATTTTCTTATAGCGTTAAAATTTTAAGGTATTGGAATTGATGAAAAAGTGAAAAGATATTATTTGAATTAATTTTTATATTTATTATAGTGAAAAGTAATGATTTGATTAAGATAGATTATATTGTAATTATTTTATTATGTTAAATTTTTTTAAAATTTTGTGTATCAAACGCAGCCTTCATCTCTCCTTTGGTCAGCCTGTAGGTTGTTACAAACTATAAATGCTACCAAATGCAGGCCAGGGGCGGACCCAGGCCCGGGCGAACCTGGGCGGCCGCCCGGGGTCCGCCCCTGAAAAAAAAAAAATCATATAGCAATACTGCAACGCTAATTGGTTAGTGGAGAAATTCTACTCTGTTTGACTACACATGATTTTCCCTGTTGTGCAAAAATGGTTTTCTCTTTTCTGTGCTGTCTAATCCATTACTTACTAACGAACTAAATATCCTTTGAAATAAATTCCACCCGGCCTTTTTCCATAATGCTTAGTGGATATATCAATGGCTTGACGAAAAGTTCTAGACGTACAAAAGCAAGCTGAGGACTATCCTTTTATTCCTTCCCCTGTCGACTCTGGTTATACAACCGCGCCAGGCGGAGGTGGAAGCTACATACCCCCAGCTAATATTAATCCATGAGGAAATGGAGCCGACTTGCACCCTGCAGAATCCAGCTGATTTCCGGAACTTAATTATTTAGTTGCTAAAATAAGTTGCTCGTTAATTAAGATCCTATTTATTATTGCCAGATCACATATCGTATTAATTTTAATTCTTATGTTTAGATAAGATATATATATATATATATATCTCTTCAAGTGTCCGAGTTGCGGAGAGTTATATGTACTTGCAGTGCTGCATGAGTACGCAGTATAAAAGACCGTGACGTACGGTGAGTTATGTACCCATTTTTTTTTCGAGAGAGTTATAATTGATTTTCTTCAATTACACAAAAAATTAATTCCAATGATGAAATATGGGCTTCAATATATTTTTAAAAATAAAAAAATCTAATTTAATTAAGAAACTTAACTCGAGCACTTTCTCCTTTGCAATTCATGTGCTATCGAATGAAAAATCTTCTTACTTTCTCGTTACATTGCTTGTGGATGAAACCAATTCAAGCTGCACGACCTTGAAGCTTACGGGAGTCTTGAGCTATTAACAAAGAACCTCGTCAGTGGGCCTGAACTTTGTAATTAACGTGATGATGGGTACGAATACATGTTGAAATCTTCGGGGCGGTAGTTTTCTGGCTAATATAAGAAAGCTGGCAGCCCAATCAATTCCAGCCCAAATATCTTGGTCACGAGATTATTATTATTATTATTATTATTATTATTTTATAAGCTAGACCCAAAAATTTTCTGGCTTATGTATCTTTCTTTCTTCCTTGAAGCATATCTGTAGGTAATCAGCAACCTTGCTCTTTTGAATAGAAATGCAAGGCATTTCCACTGGATTCCTAGAGGGCAATTTCTTAGCTCAAAAGTTGGCGAAATGGGGTATGGAACAGTTTTTGTTTTTTTTTTGCTACGCGGTGTATGGAACAGTTAGATCAGATGGAGTTTGTGCTGAGACTAGAACGGTTGCCCAGGGTCCGCCCTGAAAAAAAAAAATTCATATATTTTTCGCCACGGCCCAAATTTTTCATGCATTTTCGCTCTCTTCCTATTAGAACAGCATAGGTGCAATGAGAGTTAAGAATGTGTGCATCGAGTTCAGAAATTATTGTGAGGCCCAGAACCTTGAAGAGTGAGTTACCTTTATTCCCTTGTTGCAGTTTTTTTTCCATGCCCTATGTGAGTAAATTTTCAGAGTCTATCCAATTTATAACTGATGAATTTCTACACAAAATCCATGGACTAGTCTGCGCTTGGTGGATTTCAAAGTTTGACTCAATTATGTAGGAAATACTAAACTCCTTGATGTTGCAGGTGTTTGAGATGTATGCGGGAGCTGCAATTTGAACATGCTATTCTGAAAAGCCAGCTTGAACATTTATTCAGGGTTAGTATATATTTCTGTTGAATGAAGCTTATTTTTGGTTGAGAAGATTTTCGATCGTTCAAGGGACCAGGAAATATGTTCATCTGGTTAATGCTTTGAGTCCTGAGGGAATGACCTCAAAATATTGTTCAAATTAACGGCTATCCTGTTGAAATTTCGTCTTTGGCCTTTCTATACCCAATTTTTGGTTGAGCAAACAATGTTTTTTCCTGAGATAGAGAGCCTGTGAAGGGAAATTTCTTTCTTTGCTTTGTCCCCGTGGATGCTCAATACAGCTTCTGAATTGTGATATTTCGAGCATGATCATCAGAATGAGTTTCTACATCTTACCAGAGATTACATAACATTGTAGAATACTGAGACTAGATTGGTGTCCCATCAGACTTTTTAAACTTTTTCGCCAATTTTTTATAAGTTCCATAACATTGTAGAATACTGAGACTAGATTGAAATATCTTGTTTGCCATTGAAGACTACCATTGAATTTTGTTTTGTTTTGTTTGCCATTGAACTTTGCCATTGAATTAGTATGATTGAGAATTGTATGATTAATTTGGATAAATTGATGAGTTTGAGAAATTTCTTTGAATTTTGTTTTGTTTAGATAATGGAAAGATTTTATCAAAAAAAGTCACACAGCGTTGAGTCATCTACTCCTAACGTGGCTACTAGTTCTGAAATGGAAACTAGTTTGAAAAGACCTCGCATTTTGCTTTAAAAATTCGCCCGAGTTAGTTTTCATTCCTGGTTCCGCCACTAATGCAGGCTAACTATTTTGGTTATCAATATACGTGATGGCATAGAAATAATGCAGGAGTGGTTCTAAATGGACCCATCATATCTACATGGAGTGGTTCGGATGTGCCGCAACTGCGTAGCTTAAAGGGCACCACAAGATGACATTACCGTTTGTTTCTCTACTAGTTTTGAAAAACGTTCCCGAGCAATGGAGCGTTGCTCCCTGCGATCATCAACTGCAACCACCGTGATATCTTCCCTATTCCCAAGTGGGTCGATTGAAAAACATTCTGTGCATGGTCAAGTGCTCAAATTTCCCAATTCAAAGGGGTGCCAAATGCCAAAAAGCTCAAATTTCTTGGTATCAGAGCTCAAACTTCAGGTATATATTGTTGGTCCTCTACATTCCATCAACTTGGGAAATGGGTTCGTTTTAATTTGTCTTATAACTTGACAACTAGTATGGTTTTCATTTCGTATCTCCATTTGTCAAGAACGGATGTGCTTCGCAGTTTTCATTATGCAAGTGGTCTACCTATTTCAACCAATGCATTGGTTGTTTTTTGTGTTGCACTTCTCAATCGACACCTGTAAAGTTGTTTACTAATGTCTACCAGAAAAATCTGTTGTAGGCTATATTTCTAGTCCAGCTGAAAGTTTGCTTCTTTATTCCAAAAGCTATGCCAACGGAAGTACAAATATGGTCACCTGCAAATTGCACTGGTCAACCTGAAATTCTGCATTGTAGGAAGTTGTGTTAAAGTGTTTTCAAAATAGGTATTATTATATATTATATTTGGGATTGAGAATTTATTAAAGTGTCCCACATGAGAACTCCTTCTTTCTAGGATTGCATTTATTAGTGGAGAGCTTTAACATGTATTTGCTATAGTGCAAGACATGGAGTTTATGGTGCACCACACGCACACGCGCGCGCGCGTGACGTGGGCTCTAGGGCGCTAGAGGCGCTTATGAGGCCCACTTGGCACTTGGCAATTGGCATCGGAGCGAGGATCTGAGCCGTGTATTTTTGGTCTTTTGATCGGACGGTCAGATCGAATTTATTTCAGCTTTGATGAAAATCAAACGGTGGATTTTATTTATAGTTTAAATCCGTATGGTTAGTTATCTAATCATGGATATTAAAACGTGTTTAAATCGTGTCCACGATATTAGCAGTTTTTAAACTGCCAGAATCACGTTTGGATTTAAACTGAATAATCACGACGTTTGATTAAGTAACTGCTTCTATTTTAAATGTAAACTGCTTTAAAATGTCAAGAGATTGTACGTACATGATTCGTGAGTTATGCTACGCATTTTGTACGAGTGGATCCTTTAATCCAGGCTCTATTGTATCCTAAACGAATTTGACTTACCTTGTGCACAAACTGGTGGGGGCAAATATCGTTTAAGGAAAGCAACGCTGTTGTGCCTTTGGAGCAATTTCTTTTCCCGATCATTCATTCTTTTTCTTTTCTCAACAAGTTGCTCAACTAGATTCATGCTTGACATGTTTGAGTTAAGTACAAACATTGACAACACATATAAAATGGATAAGTTGATCTGGAGTCGTAAGTAAAGCATAGAGTGAAATGGACTGGGCCATATCTAATTCCTGTTATAATGTTACTGCAATTATGTCAATGAAACTATAAATGAGAGAAAGAGAACTATATTATTGCCCCCACAGAGGATGTGCTAAAACACTCTGTATATCATCGGTTTCCATGTGTATTGTTGTTTGTGAATTTCTTACAAGGCACACAAAAGGTCCTGTCGGAGGCTGTGGAAGCAATTTCAAAGAAAGAAGATAAAGATGAGGACCTTGTATTCGTTGCTGGTGCCACTGGTAAAGTTGGCTCACGAACAGTGAGGTTGCTTCTGCTTCTAACTTCTCTCTGATGGAAAATTATCATTAATCTGAATGACTGGTTTCTAAAATTCAATCTTCTTCAGGGAACTTTTGAAATTTGGGTTCCGAGTCAGAGCAGGCGTGAGGAGCACTCAGAAAGCAGAAACTCTTGTGCAAGTACAAGTTTAATCATTAATTAGAATGCTCCAGTTCCATCTTACTCAAAACATATTAGTACTGAGAACAAATAACTCATTGCAGAGTGTTAATCAAATGAAGCTAGATGTTGAAAATTCAAGCGAAGGAACTCAGCGTAAGAAACAATAGGCTTTGAAAAGATCACTTTCTTCTTACATGTGGAAGCTATTACCTTTGTAACTTGGGTCAGTTATTGTCATTGCCACTTAAAATGATATGCTCCTACAGCAAATAACAGGTTGTTTTTGGTCTGTAGCCCAGCTGTAGAAAAGCTTGAAATTGTGGAATGTGACTTAGAGAAACGAGATCAGGTTGGACCAGCATTAGGCATTGCATCTGTGGTTATATGCTGCATTGGTGCCAGTGAAAAGGAGGTCTTTGATATCACAGGACCATATCGGATTGACTACCTTGCTACCAAAAACCTTATTGATGCAGGTGAATAAAGATATGATCGGTTATGGCTTTGACTGAGTTAATTATTAAACAATTAACACCCACATGGTTTCATATTTTTGCAATACCTGGGCTAAAATCTCACAATATTTCATTCTTAGGCCCCAAAAGAAATTTATAGATCAGCTTTAACCTAGAAATACTTGCATTCCAGAACGTTGCAATTACTTTTAGTTTGGTGTTTCTTTTATAGAATTCTGCTTATATCAGATATACCAGTAAGACTGAATCATAGACACACCAGCCAACTTCTGGATAATTCTTACTTGACAATTTTAGGATAAATAGCTTTGATCTCATAGTTTTAACTTTCCCAAAATCTATACAAGCTGCCAGGAGTTGTGAAAGCTAAGCCCCTACTTGTGAATCATCATGCTCCAGCTTGCCTAAATTTCACATGGAATGAGCTTCTGAACTCAGGCAGGGCCAAACAATGGGTTTATATTATTCCTTTTTCGCTAGTAAATCTATTATTTAGGAAGATGGGAAGGAAAATAAGGTTTTTTTTTTTCCTTTTGAGGACGAACTTGATGAAGTTGACAAATTATATGTTCTTGAAGTTTCAAAATGCAAGAAGTATGATAAATTCTTATACCGTGCAGCAACTATTGCAAAAGTTGGACACTTCATTTTGCTTACTTCACTAGGCACGAATAAGATTGGGTTTCCTGCTGCTGTTCTCAAGTAAGTCTAGAAGTTTTCCTCCTCACATATTGCAATATGTTGCTTATACCTCAGTAGTCAACAAAAAGAGAATTATTCTCTAAATACTTCTTGAGGTTTCTTTTAATGATTGTTAATGATTGTCTTTCTCTTCCGCTTCTATAGTTTGTTTTGGGGAGTCCTCATTTGGAAGAGGAAGGCAGAAGAAGCACTGCTAGCTAGTGGACTTCCCTACACAGTTAGTGTTAATAGTATTAGATGAAATTTTTTTTTATCCAAGTGCAGGGGCTTTGGTGCTTTTTTATTAATTTAATACTCTTCTTCAGATAGTGGGGCCTGGAGGCCTGGAGCGACCTACTGATGCCTACAAGGAAACTCATAATGTTGCCCTCTCACAGGAAGATACTTTATTTGGTGGCCAGGTGTCAAACCTTCAGGTATTTTTTTTTCTGTACAGTTTCTTGCTGATTGCTATCTCAAAGTTGTAGAACTTGAGTCAAACGATATTGCATGTTATATTGAGTATGAAGAAAATGTTTAAAGAATACATTGACTAAAGAGTGAAACTGGAAGATCTAATGCCGAAGAGCCATCTGATCTTTATCTAAAGCGCTTAATTTGTGGACCCCAAAAGAGTTATTGAAAGTGTACAAATGTGATTTTTTCTCTTCAATAGTGCTGCTCCTCCATTTTATACAGACTCGAATTGTAAATAAGCTGGAGGTTCATTCTTACTACCTCCACATTTAGGATTTGTACCTTCACCCGGTCTAGAGTACTGTCATCTTTGATCTGTATCTTTGATTCATGTAGATATCAATACCTATATTTGGTTAAAGAAACTTTTGATTATCCCATCAACGACAGAGGCAACTTCCATTGATGCAGGTGGCAGAGCTCATGGCCGTCATGGCTAAAAACCGCAGCCTTTCATATTGGAAAATAGTGGAGGTAATTGCAGAGACAACTGCACCGTTGACTCCCATGGAGGAACTTCTTGCAAAGATACCATCTCAACGAGCTGACATTTCCTCACCAAAGGTATTTTGTTATTTTCTTGCATAAATGGGTGGAGAATAATTTGACTTGTGTTTCTTGTAGATCAAACATACTCGATATTAGTGAATGAACTACTTACGAAAATTCAGAACACAACATTGCAATGCTTCAAACTTGACTATTAGGGTTAATCTAAGCAGGACATGTAAACATCATGTAGCTATCAAGAGCAGCTTTCTCAACTTAGGCAGAAAAAATAATTCAGTCTGAAGGCTAAGTGTGATGTGAGCATTCACTTTTCTGAATATCCGAGGTATTGTTCTCAATTGGAATAGACTTTCTGCATCCCTCTTTTTCTCAAGCATTTCCTTTAAATTGTTTTGAAAAGAAACTATAATGAAGATCCTGAAGCAGAAATGGCTCCTCTATAGTTGCCTCTCCTCTATATTCAGTCGGGAGGTTGTCCATCCTTCATATGGTGCCAAAGCAATAGAAAGGTTATCATTTAGGAATCTCAGTGGATGGAAGGGTCAGAGGTCCAGCTCATCCTGATGACTTGTGGCTAGGAGGGAGGGTGAATCGCTGGCATCTTGCCATAAGTAGATTTGTGAAAGATCAAGCCAAGAATTAACTTGTCTCAAAAGCGCATCTATCACTAACTACTGTGGGAGCCCAATAAATTCTTTCTTTTCGTGTCGCCAGGAATCAAGTGGTCCAGGTGGGCCTGATGCAGCACTATCTAAAACTATGAAATCTGAGGAACCAAGCACTCCAATTAAGAAGGAGCCTTCCACTGCTAAAGTGATGGCAACACAACCGCTCTCTCCTTATATTGTGTAGGTAGACATATTAGTCTTGCCTGTTGTATATCGAATATGACATCCTATTTTGATTGGAACCTCTTACTTCTTTCATATTCCCTTCTTTCAAGCTATGAAGATTCAAAACCACCTACATCCCCTACTCCAACCCAAAGCACTACTGCTGGTGCAACTAAACCAAGTTATGCAGATGCTAAACCAGAAGTGCCGAAGTCCACTCCTTCCCTGGAACCATCACCGAAAAACAACCTACTCAGACTGAAGTGAAGAAACCAAAGCCTCTCTCCCCTTATACGTGGTAAACTCATTTACATGCGATCAAATACTCTGGGACTCGTACCTTTTCTATGGTTTGTCTGCTTGACAAAGGAGATTGTTTCAAGTCACACAACATGATTCGAACCAGTCAGTTATGTTTTCCAGCCTTTGAATATCACCTGAGAGGTCTAACATTGAGAGGTTGCTATAACGAAAAAGATTTAGATAATTTTGAAAGTCTGGTAGATAATGCCTTCATACTATATATATGTGAAGAAGGTGAAACTCTCGAGTAGTAAACTAGTTTGTGGTTCCAACAGTGTTTTCATCTGCACGATTACAATCTTCGTTGTTTCTGTTGTCTTTCACAGTTATGAAGATGTAAGACCTCCTGTATCTCCTACTCCAACTCCACCTGATGGCCAGAAAAATAAGAATGTTATCGATGCAGTTTCAAAGCTTGAACATCCAGATACACAAACAGGTGCAATGGGGACAACAACCACCATCACCGAGATAAAACCTGCCCCACCAGAAATCTCGATTAAGAAGGCTCTTTCACCTTATACTGCTTAAGCCATTTCTGATGTTTTCCTTTAGAATCATTCATATCGGATATTTCTTTATGAGCTGATCTCGTTTTTATAGTTATGAGGATTTGAAGCCACCTAGCTCTCCATCCCCAACACCAAGTGGTCCCAAAGAAACGCCTGATCAAGTTTTGTCACCTCCTACTGGAGTCAACAATGTAGCAACGACGTGGCGACCACTGTTGTTGAAAAGATCCCTTCCGAGAGTTAAAGTTATCATTATTCACCCTACCCGGTGTAAGTATTTTAATGATTGCGTAATCTGCTATTGCAATCCCCGCTTTAAGAACTTGCAGTATGTAGTGTGGTAGAATCACATCTATTTTTGTTCTACACAGAAAGTAAAGGCTCTTCTTCTACCCAGATAGTAAATGCTAAAGGTTCATTGATCTATCAACACCATTAATTAGAAAAACACGCTACAGGATTGCGGCCTACCAACAAAATCAATTAAAACAATAAATGCAATGAAAAAAAATGGCAAAATAATGAATGCTCCTATATGTTTTCACATAGCTTCTGTGCACGGCACGCAGACAAATCTAGTGGTTGTGATGATCCTCGGTAATTCATGATTTTTATGGTAAATGTTTGGCCATGTAAGACGTGTTATGGCAATTTCCCCCAGTTACGTAGTACATAGTCCCATGTTTTTCTGCTGTACCTGTCTCAAGGTATTCCCATTTACCAAAAGGTTGAATTCAATAATGTTTCTCATATGAGGGATCCTTTAATTAGTGGATTAATAACAATTTTTGTTAAGATTGATGCTTGTTACACATGCTGTTTCATTTTCTTTTGGCCAAGTTGAACAGCTGTGCACTCTTGGCTTGGTTCGAGACAGCCTTTTAATGTTTGTTTCCGCTTACATCTTGTTCCTTCTTATATTCACAACATTGTCAACTGAATATCTGCATCTCTTTTTCCCATATATACCAGGTATGAAGACTTGAAGCCTCCAACTTCCCCAATCCCAACCCCAAGGAATTCATAGAGAAAATAACTGTCCATCCCTATCGGTAAGGTGATACACTTCATAAGCACTCGTTACCTTTTATCAAAGAAAATAAGTATGCCTCTCTTCGGCATAGAAATGACCCTGAGTGCATGATTGGAACAGAACCATTGAGGATTATATTTCTGACATTGCGGAGGGGTTCACAGAAGATCACAAGTAATTGAGGGAGAGGCGAGCAGGTGAAATTGCGGGAGTAGCTTCTAAGGAGAATTATTGTCTCATACGAACATGGATATATAGTTATATACAACTCTACGGTTTTTGTATATATATTTTTTTCCTCAACTCTTTCTTTACTCAAGATGTAAACTGCAGCAAATTCAGTTTGACTTCGTAGATGCTCTTATGTATCCAGTTGTCTTCTGTCATATTACTTTTCTTTTGTTTTTGTTCTTCAACTTCTTCTTGCACCTTTCGAGGGAAAAAGTTTCGGTCCTAACATTCAGTCCTATCAAGTTTAAAAGAATGTTTAACAACACATTAATAAATTCTATCAACAATTCAAATAGATCGTACGATTACCATACATTTTATCGAGTCATATCAAAGGAGTTTTTAAGTAAACTTAATCCAATTTAGTAGCAACATATATTGTCATAACAACCCCTTGGATATTAGTTTAATTTTGTTTTGTTTTGTTTTATATAGTATTTTAACCACGTGGATTGCGTACCAAGTGAGACTTAGTCACGGTCCAACGAGCAAGATGATGCTCTAAATTATTTGCATCTCCATAGACATGAACTGTCTTCCAACAGTCTTCATAAATTTCCTTCACAGACGAAGCAATACTCCAATCCACATTATGTGACCAACTATTAATAGCCTTTATAACAGTCTCTGTTTCATATAGTATTTTAACTACGTGGAACTAAAATTGTTACATTTACCTAGTTCTTAACCCTCTACTTATAAAAACTACCTAGTGCTTAGCACATGACTTAGTTGTGTTTGAGAAGTAAAATTTTAGGGTTGTTAAAATTTTAAGTATTGGGGTTGATGAAAAAGTGAAGAGAGAGGTAATTTTTTATATTTTTTATAGTAAAAAGTAGTGATTTGATGGGGAGAGAGATTATATTGTAATTTTTTATTGTGTTAAAATTTTAGGATGAGTAAAATTTTAGTGTGCAAACGGATCCTTAATTAATCAATAAACTGTTACTTTTTATTTCTTTGAACAATTTGTAATGCAATAATCTCCATACTCAATTTAATCTAACAAAAATGAACGTATTTAACAAGCTCGATTAATTTTAAAATCTGAAATCATGACTCTTCTATGTTTGATCAAGGAAATTTTATGCACTATTCTTGTTTAAAATGCTAATATTTACCACCGGGAGGCCTTCTATAAGGTTGGTACGTCAGCCACTGCTCGTGAAACAGGGCCTCATCAGAACAAATCAGTTCAGCGAGGTTAAGGTTTCACTGGTTTTACTTAAAAAGAAACGAAGAAGAATAAAGCCTGAAAAATCAGGAAATGGGTACGAACCAGAACCCGGACGAAGCGCAGAAGAAGAGTAGCGCACTTCCGTCCACTGCCTTGGCGTATCTCGATCCTCGCTACTGTCATGACGTGCGCGACGAAAAGAGCTTTCCGAATTGAGGTCACAGGCACGAATCGGACACTTGTAACTAAAGTTATGGTAAAAAAATTGACACGTACAC
The DNA here is from genome assembly GCA_963930655.1 of Myrica gale. Taxonomy (NCBI): domain Eukaryota; kingdom Viridiplantae; phylum Streptophyta; class Magnoliopsida; order Fagales; family Myricaceae; genus Myrica; species Myrica gale. The sequence goes on along the minus strand of OZ005612.1, from coordinate 18,053,079 downwards.
GAAAACCGTCACAATTAGACTAGATGACGATTTATTGTCATTCTTGCGCTGATCTGCCCGCTCCAAATAATTCGGCGCCATCAATATACAATCTGACAGCTCAATGTCGTGTAACTCCCGCAATCCGTTTCTCTTTTTTATGTACAAGTGACTGGTAAAGTCAAAAAAAAAAAAAGACTAAGCTGGTAAAGTACATAGTGATTTGCTTTTTAAAAAGGAGAATAGCATCTCCGTTGCAGTAATATTCGTCTGACTAAGCAATCAATGACTAAAATTCTATTGTCCATGTGCTAGTGTTTCATATGGAGCCTGAACTTATGCATGTAGTTGTAAACATAAATAAACTATTTATTGAATCACGTGAGTAATCCCTGATATGACATTTCGACTTTTTTTTTTCCCTGTTATATCTCGTGATGGATCATGGCTTCATCTTTTGCCTTGATTCTATTCTTGGGTTTAATATGTTCCTTGATATATCTATTAATTAAGTCAATACAACTGTTTTTTGCGTTAACATTTTTCTAGGGCAAGAGATCATCCGATGGAAACAGATCTAGTGAGAGCTTGAAGATGCCATCAATGGGTCCATTCCACGAAGAGTTGGAAGGTGAAGACGAATAGGGGATTTGGCAGCAGCAACCTGTATTTAACTGTACTCCAAACAGAGCTCACTTAAGTTGATACAATATAACCTTCAAGAGTTTGTAGTTACTGATGTAAGATATTATTTTAACATCCATTAAAGTGTGGTCCACACAGCACATGTTATAAAGTTTTAATAAGATTGAATAATTAGATATTTATTCCAATAAGGATTCTAGTAATATAGTTTTAATTAGATACAGATTTATTCTTTGATAGGAGGAATATTTAAAAGTTAAATTCAAATTGAGGGTCTCTGACCTAGTCTATAAATACAAAGTCTGTGTATTATATTAATATGATTTTAAGGTTAAGAATAGGCTAGAAGATCCATCAACAGATATCCAGGTAAGAATGTTGCGTTGTCCGGGAACAAACATGCATGGCTGGAGGTATTCTAGTGATATTGGCATAGGAGCGAGAGAGAAAATACATCTCAAGCTGATGCTGCACTCCAACATGGGACTGCCAAAGCAACCGAAACAATTAGAGGCTTTAGCTCACCATTAATCCTAATGGGTCCCTTTCTCATCGGTTGCTTATTGGAAATTAGCAAAAACTCAGGATCAAATCCTAATGCTGCCAAGGGATCGATGAATTTGGGGTCCTTTTCTCATCAGTTCAGTTGCCTATTGGAATATGACCGATAGAGGAAGGTCTCAACCTTCGGCCTTGTGGTTAACGGGCCACACGCTCCAACCAGCTGACCTACTCCAGTCTCCAGCTGTTGGTGGAGCAATCACGACACATTCGAAGATTAACCAAGCCCGCAGAGAGACGTAAACAGTACTAGTTTGTTCTGGAACATAGAAAGAAAGTTAAAACTATACTATATATAACTAAAATTATTAAACATGTATTAATATTTTTCATGAAAGTGTGACGACATCCGTATCAGTTATCACTCCTATTTGTTCGTATGTTATGTTTGTGTTGTAAAAATTTTGCTATTTAGTTTAGTGTTGATATTGAGTTTAGTGAAAAAATGAAGACAGATAATTTTTTATATTTTTTATTGGGAGAGAGTGAGATTATATTGTAGTATTTTTATTGGGAGTTGGTGAAATATTTTATAAAATTTTTACCGCAAACACACCCGTAGTTGAAGATAGAATAAGGTGATTGAGAATCCTTCGCAGTAAAAGAGTAAAAATGTGTTTCACAAATGGGCAATGGCCATCAGAAGACGAGGTATAACTTTTGAAGAGCTTGCATGTTTTTCGAAAAACTAAATTTTTTTAGGGAAATTATGTTTTTTTGTTTTATTTTTATATTTAAAAGTTACTTGAGTCTTTTAACTATTAATGCAATTTTAAATATATGTCTAAACTACGAATCTCGAGACACCAACCTTTCAACTTTCCTAATTAATTAAATTACACTTTAAAATAAAATTTGATGATTAAAATCGTGCCCATAGACTCATTTATAACACACGTTGTACGAGTTTGATAGTTATATCTTTTTATAAACAGATTTATAATTTTTAATATTTTTTAATTGGATATATCAAACGTGGTAATGGAGATCTTATTTCAGGTTGCTTTACTAGTGGAAGGTCTCGAGTGGCTTTCGTCATTTTTTTTTTTTTGCCTTTAAACTATGTCTTCGTTTCTCAACTACCTTTTTGTGAGTTGGAGTTGGAAGTTGAGGGCACAATTTTTGTGATGAAACAGTTAAGATTAGCAGCAAAGTTAGGCGCTTTCCCTATCATGGAACCATATTGACAGCCCTGATTAGGAGCTTTTGGAAACGTTTAGCTGTTGTTTTTGGGCTTTCCAAAACATTTATAGAAGAAAAGGAAATGTGGCCACTCACCAACCAAAACACGACGCCGTTACAAACAATTCTTTCCTTAAATATCGACGGGAGAAAGATACTACTGTATGTCCGTTTAATAATCATCTCTCCGACAAAGACTCTTCCTTTCTTCGTGTTCTATTCCTATATGCTACCTCCTCGAGCCTTTCCCTTCCCCTCCATTCTCATCCCCGGCAACCTCGTGGGGCTCCACATCGGGTCTCGCCGGAATACCCGAATTTGTTTATCCCTTACGATCGCAGGATCTCGTTGAGTGCTCGATTATGCGCCTCAATTGGCCCGTAGATACACCTATTCGTTCCTTCATCGTTATGTATCATATCTGCTTTTAAGAATTATCAATATTATTACTGTTATCCATGGAGGATTGTATGAGCGACGAGGACTATTACTACTCCGATCGGGATTCTCTCGACGGCCTCGAGAACGACGAGTCTCAGTTCCAGTGTGCCCCTCCCAAGGGTCCTACAACTAAGGTATAAGGATTTTTTTTTTGCATAAAAGTTCGTATTTTTTAAATGTTTAATTTGGAATTCCCAGTGAGTTCTTGATAGTCTCGGTTATTCTGTAGAAAAAGAATGGATTTTCTTTGGGAGTTTTGGGTCGGGGGATTGGGAATAGCTTACCTTTGGGCTTTAGAATCTTGGTTATAATTCTGAAGCTCTCTCTCTCTTTTTTTTTTTTGGGGGGGGGGGGGGGAAGGAAGGGGCTTTCTATTTTCAAAGTAAGAGATTTGAAAACCTCTGATTATATTCTAATAATGTTTGATCTTGTTGAGTATGTTGGCATTTGGCAATTTCATCCCTGTTGATCGCAAAGCTGCTGACTTTGTTGAATGTGTTCCCTCCACTAGTTGCTGGATAAAGTTTTTGGTTTTTTTTGTTTTGTTTTTTTTTTTTTCAATTGTGCATGGTGTTGTGAATGCCTTCTTTTCTAGTTTTGCTGCTAATTGTGCCTACAGCTATTGAAATCTTCATGAGCTTTCAAACTTAAAATATGACTCTTCATATCCCTTATAAGGGGCAAACATGCTTTCATTAGTTCCATAGGTTGCTACACTACCTTGAAGATGGGCCATGTTGTCTTCTCTATATGCTTTTTCTGTCAAGACTTATTTTGGTACTGGCCATGTTTTCTGAACCTTTGCGGTTTTGTAGGTAATTACAAAAGAATCTCTCTTGGCTGCGCAGGTAAAAAAAAAAATTCCTAACTATTTTACTCGAAAAGTATTTTCTTTGTAAATATTTTAGAGTATTAACGTTTTGAGGTGGGGCACAATGATGTAGAGGGAGGATTTACGTAGAGTAATGGACTTGCTATCCTTGAGAGAGCATCATGCCAGGACATTACTTATTTATTACCGCTGGGATGTAGAGAGGTTGTTCGCGGTGCTTGTAGAGAAAGGAAAGGCTTGCTTGTTTGCTGAAGCAGGTGTTACTATGGTTGAGCATCAAGGTATTGATTTGAAACCATATACTACGATAACGTGTGATATCTGCATGGAGGATGTGCCTAGTGAAGAGGCAACAAGAGTGGATTGCAGCCATTGCTTTTGCAACAACTGTAAGTACTCTGCCCTTTGCTTTCGTATCTTCTGCTATGTTGCAGTTTGCTTCATAGTGCTAAAACATTTATAACACATGCTGGATTATCAACTTGAGCAGTACACACTATATTTGGAATTTAGAGGGAGCGGAGAGGAAAGGATTAGGGAGGATAGAGAGGAGAAGAGAGAGAATGACTATCCCTGTTTTTTTTGGGATGTTTTAATAAATACTATTTGGGTGAAGGGCAACAGGCATCAGCCACCCTATCTGGTTGTGGTGTAAAGGGGAAAAAATATAAGTATTATGTAGATGGACAATATGAAAAGAAAAGTGAATATGGTTTGCTTAGAAATTGCTGAATTTTTTGCAAATTATCGGGGGCAAGAATGTAAATATCAAATAATTAAGTTAGGAAAAATACATTTTTCATCCACAAACTATCACGTGTTTTGCACTTTGCACCCTAAACTACCACGTTGGAGACATTTCACCCACAAACTATCCATCCCTAACACATTGCACCCTTCATTTTTTTCCGTCAAATTGGAAAAAAATTGATTTTTTTAATAAGAAATATTAATTATTCCCTTAAAAAAAGCCAAATAATAGATTACATTTAAGGGTATAATCGTCATTTAGTTTTTTTAAAAGTCAATTTCCGTCCAACTTAACTGAAAAAAATAGACAGATGGTGCAATGTATTAGGGATGGGTAGTTTGTGGGTACAATGTCTCAAACGTGGTAGTCTATGGTGCAAAACCTATGGTAGTGTTTGGGTACAAAATGTATATTCCCCATTAAGTTAAGAGGCTATGCTCACCCTGCCCGTTCCCTGATTCTAAGGAATTGAAAAAGTAGGCTTGGGATATGGTACCCCTCCTAATCCCGTCACATTCCCCATTCAAGGAATCAAAAAGAGAAAAAGAAAAAGGGGAGGGGAGGGGAATCCAAAGAGCGGACTGTGTATTCCTCCTCTCCTTCCCCTCTGTTTTTCACATATCCAAACACACCCTTATCCAGTTGTTAAAGAGTTGTAATCCTTTAGAGTATGAGCATGTTGCATTATATGGATATCTGCTCCTTGTACTGTTCTCGCTTTTGAATAAAATTGGCTTATTTATCAAAAATAAATAAATTATATGGATATCTTCAAAATGGGAAGACCTGATGCTGTAGCTGTTTTCATCCGATTCTTTTCACACTAACTTGCAAGAATTGCATCAGAACTCAATCTTTTACGTTGATGTTTCATTTTTTAGGTTGGACGGAACATTTTATTGTGAAGATAAATGAGGGTCAAAGTAGGCGTATTAGGTGCATGGCTCATAAATGCAATGCAATTTGTGATGAAGCTGTTGTTAGACATCTAGTCAGTAAAAGGCATCCTGATATGGCTGAGAAGTTTGATCGTTTTCTTCTTGAATCGTATATCGAAGATAATAAGAGGGTTAAATGGTGCCCAAGTACTCCAAATTGCGGGAACGCTATACGCATTGAGGATGACGAATTCTGTGAGGTAGAATGCTCATGTGGCATGCAGTTTTGTTTCAGTTGCTTATCAGATACGCACTCGCCTTGTTCTTGTTTGATGTGGGAGCTTTGGACCAAGAAGTGCCGAGATGAATCAGAAACTGTTAATTGGATAACAGCGCATACAAAGCCTTGTCCAAAGTGTCACAAACCTGTGGAGAAGAATGGTGGTTGCAACCTTGTGAGCTGTATTTGTGGACAAGCATTTTGGTGAGGAGTATTTTCTTTCCTTCTTTATTATGTCTTTCAGTTGAATTTCCCTCTGCCATACTTCCAATTTGATGCATATTCTTCTCATACAAGCTGCTTTTGCCTCTCAAAGCTTACCCTTCCACTGATGCATATATGTTCATTGCAATAGTGAGGCATTAAGCTCATATGATCTGTACTTGCGAGAATTTATAGTTTGAGTTCGACTCGGTTATGTCTCCAACCAAAGTTCTGTTATTTCCATTGGTTATCTGTAAGGTATGTGATAATTGTCTAGTAGCCGTATGGGCACAAACAAATGTTAAATAGTGCAGCATACCAGCCAGCAGACAAAGTCTCTAGATCACTTAATACATGGATCAAGATCAGCTTGCATATGGTGACGTTAGCATTTTAGATTCTCTACTGGGATGATTCAGTTACTGGCAATTAGATCTTTGGTTATAGTAGCACAATGGTTGTTGTAACATTAGTTTTTTTTTTAGAACCATTTTTGCTTGTTGTGCTGTCCTCTTTCCAAGTTATGTGTTCGGTGACCCATTTCATGTTTTTCCAACCTCAACATATTAGATTGGCTCAACAGTTTGCTGCTGGTGTTAAAACGTAGAAGCTTCTGGTCATGCATAGCTTAAGGTCACCCATTTTGGTGCTATGGTCGAATAGGAACCCCTTCGCTGCTGAAATGTCAGTTCAGGTTCATATGCTCATCATATCTTCTATCTGTCATTCTTTTTTTTCTTCTTCTTGTTCACATAACTTAAGGAAGCCCACTCTCTCCCTAAACCTCCTAGTAAAGATTTCTTTAGCTACATCACTTGGGAGGATTCATCCATGGTTGGTCTCATATGTTGTCCTCTCTCTCTCTTGCGCACAAAACTCTAGCCATTTGGCCTTTCCTGTTATCATTATTTCTCTGTACTAAGCTGATTAAAATCCCTTCTTTGTTTCCCTTCTTGATGCAGTTGGCTGTGTGGTGGAGCAACTGGTCGAGACCATACTTGGTCTAGTATAAGTGGTCACAGTTGTGGTCGCTTCAAAGCAGATAGAGAGAACAAATCTGAACGTGCAAAGAGGGATCACTATCGATATATGCACTATTATAATCGCTACAGAGCTCACACAGATTCTTTTAAGCAGGAAAGTAAATTGAAAGAAACCATACAAGAGAGGGTGTCAGTTACAGAAGAGAGGGATTCAAAGCTCAGAGATTTCAGCTGGGTAAATAATGGGCTTTACAGGCTTTTCAGATCCAGGCGTGTTCTTTCCTATTCGTACCCGTTTGCATTTTATATGTTTGGAGATGAGCTGTTCAGGGATGAGATGACGAAGGAAGAAAGGGAAATCAAACAGCATTTATTTGAGGACCAGCAGCAGCAGCTGGAGGCAAACATTGAGAAACTGTCCAAGTTTTTAGAGGAGCCCTTTGATCAGTATGGTGAGAGTAAAGTTATGGAGATAAGGATGCAAGTCATCAATTTGTCGGTGATCACAGACACTCTCTGTCAGAAAGTGTGAGTGTTTATTGCTGCTGCAAAAGAGTTGGCTATATTGGACTCTTGGAACTCATGCATTTATAAATCTCATGCAGGTATGATTGCATTGAAAATGATTTATTGGGTTCCCCCCAATTTGGTAACCACAATATAGCTCCTTACAAGTCAAAGGGCATTGAGAGGGCATCAGAACTTACTGCTTGCTGGAAAGCCAATAGTAGTGACAAGTTTTTGCCTTCCGACTGCAGTGCAAGTGGTAAGAAGATTCCTTGATATTTTTGTTACCTATATGCTATTCATTCACTTAAGGATAGGCACTGTGTCATATGGGGCATCTAACCATCACTAAGAGTTATTGTTGGACGTTTAGCTTTTAGATTGTTATTGTAAGGTGGTGCGATCTGTTGCTAGGAATCTTTGACTTCTCATCTGTGGTTATCTTAATCATAGCATCAGTTATATCTTTGATGTACGCACTTCTAATAGTTTTGATAGAAACTTGATATGTGACAATGGACTTCTGCTGATGGTTGCAGTTGCATGGTTCTTTCAGTGTCAGTAAACTGTTCCTTTGCTGATAATCTTTTAACATTTCCTTTTTAGTGGGAAGTTTGTTTCCTTGAAAAGTTATCTTTTTATAGCAAAGCTTAACCAAAAGAATGAAAATGGAAGATCATTACTAAGTGCAGCCATCCTAATTTCTCGTCTTACCATTTGGATCTTTGTCTTGATATATTTTGCTAAATTGCTAATGTTGTGATGAAAGACATACACATGGCGGCCGGGGATAGTTATTTAAGCTAATCTGGAAGCTTTGTCAATGTTGTTTGCTAGAATTTATTTGGAAATAGGATTGGGACGATAAACTACCACACCTTTCTTTTTAGGGAAATTGGTATTTAATCCTTAGGTTTTGCCCCTTTTAGCGGTTTGGTCCTTAGGAATTAAACCATAACAAAATAATCCTCAAATTATCACCTTTTGACAAAATCATCCTTCCATTGGGGTTCCGTGTGTTTGTTTAACGGCAGTGTTCCACGCTGGCAAATTGAAACGGTGTCGTGCGTTTTATATTCATCCAGCGAAACTAAAATGCAACCAGAGTTATAAGCTGTCGTTGCACTCCTTCTCGTCAATCTCCCTCAGCTTCATCAGCCTCTCACTCAACTACCCAAATGAAAACCACCCTTCATCTGACTTCTTCCCCTCTGGCCCCATCTTTCTTAGCTTATGCCCCAACTCCTCAATGTTATAAATCTTCACAAACTTTGTCTTCATGGCCATTGTCTCCCCCCGTCTTCTTCCTCTCCATCTCCTTTCCAAAAATCGAAACCGGCAGCATATCAGTCCCACCAATCACTGGACCTGAATCCGTCATACCTTAATCTTAGTACTCTGCCTTTAATGAAATATAGAAAATCCAAACAAGCTCGAGAATCACTTCTTTCCAAATTAATGTTGCCCACTCCACGAATTCTCTCGACCCTGTCCTTACACAGACGTATCAGCGTGCAGTGCGCCTCATCCAGACAAAGAAGGAAAATAGGGATAATGCGGTCTCCAAAGAGAGCGCATAGGGAGAGAGAGTCTAACCAGCAGCAACTGTTTTTATAAATAGTCAAGGATGTTTCGCTTCATCTCTTTGCAGTCTCTACTCTCTCTCACCTAGTCTAGCTGGCAGTCTTCTCCTTCTTGCGCCAACACATGGGAAGGTAAGTAGGAACATGCCTGATGTTATAATTATTAATTAGCGAAAAAATTCACCACAAAAACTGGCGTGCATGGTTTTCACATCGGCTGATACATGTCCTCTTCAGAAGTTCGGATCATTAATAAACATATTCAAGTCCAAATATGAACATGGTGGTGGGGTCTTGTCTAGACGGAAGAGGAAGGCGTACCTTCATAGCTTTGGTTCTACACCGCTTTGTGCGCTGCTCTTCAATAGTTTCAGGGGATGGGATTCAAATATTGTGATTTGGGATAAGTTAGCCTTTGAATATTCGAGATTTGAGATGGTTGAAGATGACTTGGCTTGTGCAGTGACAAGTTGATAATTTGCTGGCGTGGAAGGCTCTGCCATTAAATAAGCACACGGAACCCGGAAGGATATTTTGTCAAAAGATGATAGTTTGGGGATTATTTTTTTAGGATTTATTTTCTAAGGACCAAACCGCTAAACGGGGCAAACTTAAGAATTAAAATGTCAATTTCCCTTATTTTTAAGTAAAATAGCGGATAACTCAAACAAAACACTACCGAACTTGTACCTTTTGTGGGTTAAAGATGATAATAGCCTTCCGCGCAGATGCATCAGATTGGGTTCCATATGTTCAAATCTGTTGGATTCGTAAGATGTCATGGAAATTATTAAAACATAAAACATTCATTTTTGAATTGTAACATTATTTTGCCTTGACAGCGTGTGATATTTGCATTTCATTTCATTTAGGGTAGAAGATGGGAATAAGGTCTTGGTTGTTGGATTGTAAAAGTATAATGCTTTGTGAGAAATGTACTCTGGTGATATTTATCCAAACATATGTTTCTTAGATTGGTTGTTATGCTCATATATAGGAAAGTCTTTCTGACACACTCTAAAATTTTAGGTGGGACAGCAGAATTTGATCGACCTTCAGGTTCTGGGAGTTCGGATGATAGTGGACGCCCTTCAAGGAAGCGTGCTAGAAAGGAGAGTCTGGGAGGCGGCCTTTTTGACCTAAACTTGCCAGCAGAGGTCGTTGACAGGAACTGAAGTTGGAAGTTGTAGGCTCCATATAAATACAACAGGTGTACAGCTAACATAAGGGCGTATTTAACACTAATGAGATTGGTCATTTCTGGATCATAACACCCAAGAAAGAATTTACCTTTTTGGCATTATTCCATCATTTTGCTTGGGGTTTATGAATATCTTTTGTTCCCAATTTTTCGAAGAGAAATTTGGTAATCGTCATACCTGTATCTTTCTTTTCCTCTTCGAAGGTCCAACATTGTATATAGCCTCTTATTGGGGCTTTTTGGGGGATAGATATGTAAATTTTCTGCCTGAATCTTGAGGACCCCGCTTATAAATATAATATTTCCTGGATGCTGGAAGTGAAGCTACTGATGATCTTCTGCTTTAGTTTAATGCTGTGTTCTTACTGGAAGGTTTGCTTTGTTTTTTCCATTCAATTCTGAATTATTAAAGGACGTAAATCAGTTTGGCTCTAGGGTTTTAAATTCATCAAATTTAAAGAGTCACAGTAGACTAACATTTTGATGAATTTTAAGAGATTTAAATAAAAGCTAATCAGATAAACTGATAAACTATACGTGCGCTTTTTCAGGATATCCTTCAAGACAATCTCGCTCAAAGTCTCAAACAGACCTCGGGATAAGATAGATGCCGGAGGCGAACTTTTTAAAAAACGACACCGTTAGACTACCCACTTTTAGCAATCACAAGCTGACCCCACCATCACGACCACTTTCTTCCACGAAGACCTCCATGACCGTTGTTTCCGGCCACCGCCAATGTCGTCCTCCATGGTCAGCCACCATACGTTATCGGTCACGGTCTCCTACGAAGAGCCTGACGACCGCTCTCGGCTGCTCCGGTAGCGACGAAAGCGCCGGAAACAACAATCCCTAAGCACTCGGAGCAAGACAAAGGGTGGGTTTGTGTGGTAAAATTTTTAGTATTGAGTTTAGTGTTGGTATTGGGTTTAGTGAAAAAGTGAAGAGAGGTAATATTTTATAGTTTTTGTAATTTTTTATATTTTTTTGATGGAAGAGATAGATTATATTGGAGTATTTTATTAGGAGAGATAAAATTTTAGGTAAAATTTTAGTGACAAACGCAGCCAAAGAAAGAGCTACTCTTCGGGGCGCTGAGGAAATTCCTCAGATGGTGGCCCGTCATTTTGTTGGTTCTCGTGATTGGGTTACTTCTCTTCGAGGTGTCGATTGTTTACGAAAAAGTTCCGGATCCCGCGGTGACATCGGTTTCCGGTTTCAAGAGGAATGGTTCAGTCGGGAACTTGAACTGGTTGGACCCGAGGACGCGGGTGGTTCATGGAGTCAGAGAGCGTAAGTTCGGCTCGATGTGTTGGTTTTGTCAATTTTTAGGAATTACAGTTGTTCAGAAGAATGAAAATTTGAGTGAAAACAAAACGGAATATGGTTCGTAAAAATCGAAAATTTAATGCGATTGAGCTGAGACGCAGTAAGAGTACTCTTCACTTCATTTGGAACCAAGCGGTGCGTCAAAGAATTACTTGGCTAATTGGTTATAATGCTGCTTCTGTTAAAGTCTTGATCTTTTCGTTACTAAATTCATCAAGGGAAAAGGTGTTCTTTTTCACTTTGCGGTGTAAGGAGTTTCATTTGGTTGTGCTATAGAAGTTTCAAGCAGATGAATTTAAGAAAAACTTTTTACGTTATTCTTTTATTTTATTGTTCTATCTAAACAGGTTGGTTAAAGATTTTGCCAGCCAAAGAGCTTGAACATCTCGACATTCCTTCTGTTGAAACACCAAGTTTTCCTGTTAATAGAGTTGTGTACATATCGGAGAGTCAAGAGTGAGGGAGCTGACACTCTTGGGAACACGAACATCCTACAGCAACATTCTAATTGAACCAGATTTAATTTGTTTACGGGATACCAAACAATTCAAGAGAGGGAACAGAGTTACAAGGTTATAATTCGGTATTGTTTCATTGATGTTGGTCGAAATCAAATTGCATGCTTTACATCCTTGGGATTTCAGTGCATATATACCTTGCTGGATTGATGTTAGAGCCATTCTATTTACGCCAAAATTTGGTTTGGTGTTGAAAAGTTTTTCTGCCTTATGTGCTTGGTGTCCCCAAGCTTCTTCTTGCCTGGTTGTATTAACGTGCGTAATTGATTTGTCGCAGGTGAATGAAATTACTTCTGTGCATTGTGGTTTCTACAGTGAAAATGGGGGTTTTAAAATTTCTGATGAGGACAAGATTTACATGGAAAGTTGTGAAGTTGTGGTGTCAACTTGTGCATTTGGCAGCGGAGATGATCTATATCAGCCTATAGGAATGGCAGAGAGATTACTTAAAAAGGTTGTTACCCTGAATAGAAAAGTTTAGATTTTTTTTTTTTAACTTTGTAGTCACTTATCTTTTTTCTGTACGCTTTGATATGCAGGTTTGCTATGTGGCATTTTGGGATGAAATTACTCTCAAAACTCAGGAGTCCGAGGGGCATATGATTGGTATATGGCGAATTGTGATTGTTAGGCAACTCCCATTTATGAAGCAACGGTTGAAAGGTAAGATCCCAAAGGTAAAACAAGGAGGCTCATATTATCATATCTTTTTCTTTCTCATGAGAATAATTAATTAGGGTTCCTTGGGAGTGAATCTGGGATCTAACATGCATATCATTATTGTAAGCAGCAAGGTGCTGTCTTCTGAAACATTATCGTAAGCAGCAAGGTGCTGCCAATTTGATTGTTTATTTCGTCTACCCTATTCTTGACTCGTGCATGACCTGCCCATAATGACTTCTTTTTTCCGCCCTGAGCAACTTTAGCTTTTACTCGATTAAGATTTTTCAATGTCAGAAAGTAGATACTTAAAATTAATATATTTGGGAGAATATTACCCATCAAATATTTTGATTCACTTTTCAAACCAGATGTTAGGACATCGGTTATTTCCTCGAGCTAGGTTTTCAATTTGGATTGATTCGAAGTCCCAATTTCGAAGAGATCCCCTGGGTGTCCTGGAAGCACTTCTTTGGCGTACAAATTTATATTAGCTATTTCGGAACATGGAGCTCGCAGTAGCATCTATAATGAGGGCAAGGCCGTAGTCAAGAAACACAAAGCCACCCCAGAAGAAGTTGAGGTGCAGCTGTCTCAGTACCGCCATGATGTTTTTCCTGATGAGAAGAGGTTTGATGGAAAGAAAGGTATGCTGTTTCTTTAGTCCTGCTTATTCTCCTGCCAGTATTGTAAAAATCATACACTTCTAGTCCTATATTGTTCTAATCAATCTTCAGATGCAATCTTTCTCCAGTTGCTTTAGGCATTTCATGACCTAAAAATCTTTAGTTTCTGCAATAAAATAGACAGTCTAAGTTTGTCTTCTGAATTTTGCTCTGCATTCATCACCCTCCTTGTCCTTTCATATTAGCATCTCAACCTTCATCTGATTGTCACTGCTTTAACAATTTCCCCTTCTTTATATTATCTCCATCCTTGTTCTTGAAATTTGATTGATGGAAGGGTTGTCTCCAAATGGGTTTTGTTGATATAGATAAGTGCGGTTGGAACTTGTAGAGAGGAGGAGTTGCAATTATATTACTGCACGTTCACTATGAAATAGAGAATAAACAGGTGTATATCTTTTATATCGTTTTGCATGAGCTGATCCAAGTATTGTTACATGCACAGCTTTGGCCGAAGCTTCTGTTATTGTGAGAGAGCACACTCCCTTGACGAATCTTTTTATGTGCCTCTGTTTTAATGAGGTGGTACGCTTTACATCACGTGATCAACTCAGCTTCCCATATGTCCTGAGGCAGCTGAGAGTACTGAAGAATGTAAGTATGTTCCCGGTCTGCACTCGTAAGGATCTTGTGAATAGTATGGGCCATATTCGCAAGGCTAGGTCACAGATAAGTTGATATGTCCTCTTGATAAGTTTTTCTCTGATTTGCATTTGTTCAGGTAGGATCTACATTTTCTCTTATTTGCATTTGTTCAAGTAGGATCTACATTTTGATAAATTTGTTGATATTTTGTTTCTTAATAAAGTGAATAGATCTATCTTCAATATTTGAATTTTCTTAAGTTATATTTCGCTTCATCACTCCCTTCACCCTGAGAAGTGAAAAGAGAAAAAACGAAAAGAGGGTGAAAAACACCCCTTTCCCCCATATATTTTGATTCTCAATTTTGGGGCCAAAAATTGTTGGGAAAACACATTGTGGTGTCACTCCTATAAATGCATTAGAGGTACACTTTATCTAGATGAATGAAATATAATTGAAGAGGCTGCATTACGACCATGTATCCACAACCAGTGGCAATCGATGCTAGAGCTGTTTCTGAAGATAAGAGTTTAGACAACTTGTGGGGATAGACTCAAATCACTTGAATCCAGGAGGAAAGAAGCTAATTAATTGCATAATGAACGCCAGCTAGTATACTTTCCCGTTTGGTTCTTCACCACTGTTGATGGGAGTCGTTCTCAACTAATTGAAGTGGTTCGATTTTGCGAGCTGTTCATAACAGTGTGTTTCTTCTCTTCTGTTTCTGGGGCATGAACGATTCTTACTCACATTCTCTTAGAAAATAAATTCCAAAAATTTTATCTTTTCAAACATCTCTGGTACTGATGATCATTCTTACTAACACCTAACAAAAATATATCTCAAATTTTTTTCCTAATTCCCGAGTCCTTTGCCCTGGGATATTTATGCCGAAGTCAATTGCACTTGCGGTTCAAAATGCTCGTGGAACAGTAATATCAGCCTGACTATTTAGCATTTGACGGCTAGATGTATCAAACCATGTGTATTTTGCGACAAGGAAAAGAAAAAATCGATGTCTGTTTTGGGTTCAGAACCTGTCGAGGTTCTCACATTTCTTGTCCTACGGACCTACTTAACGCATTTGCATGTTCAAATTGCGAACCTGCGTCAATTGCACTTGCGGTTCAAAATGCCCGTGGAACAGTAATATCAGCCTGACTATTTAGCATTTGACGGCTAGATGTATCAAACCATGTGTATTTTGCGACAAGGAAAAGAAAAAATCGATGTCTGTTTTGGGTTCAGAACCTGTCGAGGTTCTCACATTTCTTGTCCTACGGACCTACTTAACGCATTTGCATGTTCAAATTGCGAACCTGCTCTGCTCTTCCAGATGGATGGCTCGATTTACATAGCCACCGAACAAATATTGACTGGATTGTGAAGTTAATTATAAAAAATGAATGTAAGCTATATCTTGTCCACAGATAACAGACAGGAGTAGAAGAAGAAGAGCCAGACGCTTTTTGCTCTCATGATTTGCATTGACTAATCTGCTCTAATGCCTAGGGAAAGTTCAACCCTCCATTTCTTTTTTCATCTGGGTTTTAATGCCCTGCATACTCTCTACCTCTACAAAAGATTCTGCCGCGTTCATATGCTAAGAAATGGAACCAAATTTTCATTGATCTCGAAGAAAAGATTCTTTTACTTTCCTTGAGAGAAACTTCATTTGCTTCGGGGTACGCGAACAGGGTTTAATAACAAATTATATGTCAGACAGGCAGCAACCAAACTCTCCTTGGTAGATCATGTTTGGTGGATACGTTTTGTTTTGTTTAGAATGAAAAACATCTAACGATGGAGTTTTGATTAGATCCCTTTTCTTCTCTCATTTCAAGAGACAGATTCGTGTATGTCTTGAGTTCAAACACTCCCGGAAAAGAGACTATTATTTTTGCCTTCTGCGGTTTGTTTCATCAGGTTCAAAATGCTGTTATTTGACCTAATCGGATTTAGTATTCAGCGCTGTGGCTGTTTATCTACATTTACAAGAACAGAGACAAATGCATCTTTCTAAATGTTACCTTTTTTTCTCGTAGAGATCTCTTGGCATTGGTTTTTGAACTTTTGTTAGTTTCCAAACTATACAAAAGCCATGATCGAAACATGATATTTTTAATATCCCACAAGCATGTCTGTCAGTTTCTTTGAAAATTGTTGGTTGGCTTACTCGAGGAC
Organism: Myrica gale; assembly: GCA_963930655.1. Classification (NCBI taxonomy): domain Eukaryota; kingdom Viridiplantae; phylum Streptophyta; class Magnoliopsida; order Fagales; family Myricaceae; genus Myrica; species Myrica gale. The sequence goes on along the minus strand of OZ005612.1, from coordinate 18,037,090 downwards.
GAAAATGTTTGTTTTCTCAGTTCGAGTCTTGTTGACATCGATATATACGAAAGACCAAACATCTCAGACTTCTAATTTGTTTGGATCCCAGTCCGGATAATAAAATTACATGTGTTTTCCGAGCTGACCATCGGCCTGATGCCAAACTAGAAACTTCTTGGAATACCACATTTTTATAGGATGGTTTAACTTAGCTGCATATATATATATATATATATGTTTTCACCATAAACTCTCCAGTAACCGTCTTAACGAAGCTTCATGCATACCGCCTTCATAAGGATAATCGTCTTGGTGAAGACGATTGGAATATCCCTAAAACGAGAGGGGTATTCTCCTACCAGGGCATGCCTCTGATACCAAGACGGGTATCCTTGGATATACCGATGGATTTACCAGATAGATCATGGAATGAAGATTGGTTACCAAGGAGCTTACTTTGAAAGGACCAAAACGGTTACTGGAGAGTTTATGGTGAAGACGAGTCATGGAAGAAAAGAAGCAGAGAAAATAGCATCAGATAAAATAAAATTAATTTTTAAAGACCTCCTATGAGGGAACAAGCTTCGTTAAACCCAAAGGTCGGCAAATAAAAGGCCAATTAGAGGGTATCAACTTGCAAATGGTCTTAAAATAAGTTTACTTGAGAAAACAGAAAATAATTACTTAAACCAGCCATGAAGGCGGTATGCATGAAGCAGAAATATAAACCAGCCATGAAGAGGGATGCATGAATGCATGTAACTTGAAATGTAAAACCGTCCAATCCGGCGGTATGCATGCTTGCAGAGAAGATATAACACAGAGATATACTTGGAAACTTGGTTTACTTCAAATAACAGTTGACTTACAAGCAAGAACTATCAAGTAAGAAGACATATACATCGTGTTCTTAGACTTAGATAGGCTTGGGTTACTAAGGATAGAAAGACTTAAGAGAGAGAGAGTTCAGAAATCCGAAATGGAATTCTGCCTACAACTGACTTCGACCTCTGTATTTAAAGACAGAGGGGTTACTGTGGAATCACGCGGGTACTGTTGGATCACGCGTGCTTTGACTGTGGATGAACAGGGGCGTGTCGGCTGCTTTTGGCTGCTTTCACTGTTTTACCTACAGTTCATGAATAGTAAAAAAAGTCAATTTTACTGTTCATGAATAGTGACTTGTCGGTTTTGACTTGTTGACTTCGTCCTTACATGCCTACGGACGTCACATGGGCCTGGGCTAGGATGTCACGTGGACTTGGGCTTCACATGTCGTCTCCTAGATCGAAGGCGTAAGGATCCTGACTATCTTGGAAGACTGGATCCAAGTAGTTGGGCTTTGATTGACCTGCAGCAGACGAGTGAGATGAGGCTGGGCTGTGCTCATCTGGGTCTTGTCCACTGATTTTGCTTACTTCGATCTGCAACTGGTGGCAGAGCTCCTGCAGATCTTCTTTACTTTGAACTTGGTTCATAGCAGAGACTAGGGCAGTCTGGAGACTGGTCTTCTCTACTAAGAACTGAGAGACAGCAGAAAATTCCTCTGGCTGAGGAAATTCCTTTTTTACTTGTTCAATTATCCTGTCGATATTGAACTTGTCCCACCATTTGACTTGGAAACGGCGGGCCATGATGTTCTGATTGACTTGATAATCCCATTTAAGAATCCATGGGATCTTGTATTTACTTGTGAACAGGCAGAGGGTCGGAAACTGACTGTTCTGGACTGTGACTTGTGCCAGATTACCAAACCGAGCAATTGCTTCCTTGAGCTTGGTGGGAATGATATCGGTAATGGGTCCGAATAATTGCCACCAACGAAGGAACCACATAGGCAGTTGACTTGTGAACTTGTTGTCGAAGTTCAAGAACCAAGAATGAGAGAAATTCTCATTTTGGTAAAGGAGGACATTTGTCCAAGCTTCAATATAATCATAATAATTGAAGCCTATGGGTTGACCTGGAAGTTCTTTCAGAATGGAGGGATGAGAACCCCATTCCTGATTCGAAAGAATTTTAATTATGAATAGCTTGTGGAAAGCTATTCGTTTCTGAGTGGGATCAAACCTGTCCATGATAGGTTCGATCTTTACAGATTCTGTGTGGAGAAGGATGAATTTATAAAAACCAATTGACTTGTTGGGATGTTGTGGGACAAAATGCCATTTGGGTGGCAAATAGGCCCTGAGCAGTTTACCATGTTGGACCCGGAGAAGAGCTTCCTGATCCTTTTGACTTGGAGTTACTTCAGGTGTGATCAGACGCCTGTGGCAGTGATCCACATGGAATACATTCTGAAGAATTTCCTTGACTATGAAGTCAGAAGGATTCTTCGGAACATAAGGAATTTTACTTTGTAGTCTAGACGGAGACTGGGCCGTACTTGGTAGTCTTAACGGAGACTGGGCCGGAGACATAGTCTCAATAATCTCATAAGGATTAGGAGGTTGACTTGGTGGTAAAGAGGCTAATGCAGAATATGTAGGCTTACCATACTGACTTGTGAGAGCAAGAGCTGAGGATGAAGGTCGGACTTTTTGACTTGGTTGGGAAGGATTACCTAGTAACTAGAAACGGTTACTTGTTGAGGTTTGACTTGGAGGACCAAATGGGACTAACAAATGGTCTGGGAGTAACTTGGGTATATCTGGTGACTTGGTTGACTTGGCAGGTTCTTTACCGTGGGGTTTAGGAGCCATGGGATTCCTGAAAAAATTCACGGGTAAGGAAGTCAGGGATACTGTTTTGACTTCCTTGGATGTATTCAATGTCAAAATCAAAAGCACTGAGAATAGCTTGCCATCGTGCAAAAATCTGTTTGGATGCAATGTTTTTCACATCTTTTTCTAAAACAAATTTTGCGCTTTTGCAATCAACTCGTACTAAAAACTTTTGATTTATCAAATCACTTTGAAATTTACTTATGCATAGTACTATAGATAAAATTTCTTTTTTGATAGTACTATAATTCTACTGTGTTGAATTCCAATTGCCGGAGTGATATCTGACTAATTGTTCAGCTGAATCTGGTTTGACCTTTTGTTTGAGAATGCCACCATAACCAATTTCTGAGGCATCGGTCTCAACAATTTTGAAAGCTAAAGGTAAAGGAATGCCAAGGCAAGGAAGAGTCTTGACATGTGACTTGATTTGTTTTACCATAGAAGTGTGTTCTTCAGTCCAAGGAGGAGGATTTTTCTGTAGACGTTGGAACAAGGGTTTACATAGATGCCTTAAATTATGATAAAATTCAGCAATGTAATTGAGAGAACCTAAGAACCTTTGGAGTTGGGTTTTCTTTAGAATGACATCGGGAAATTTATCAGCAAATTGAAGGGATCTGTCTATGGGGTGGATTTGACCTTGATCAATATTGTAACCTAAAAATCTGACTTTGGTTTGAAACAACCTGATCTTAGGGGCAGAGACCACTAGACCGTTTGACTTGACGATCTGAAGAAACTTATGGAGGTGTTTCCAATGTTCTTCGATTGACTTTGAGAAGACTAACACATCATCTATGTAGACAATGGTGAAATGACTATAAGGGTTAAAAATGTCGTTCATGACATTTTGGAATTCACTTGGTGCATTTTTCAAACCGAAAGGCATTACGTTCCATTCGTAATGTCCAAAGGGTGTGGTGAATGCTGTTTTGTACCTGTCGGGCTCATAAACTTGGATTTGATAGAAGCCGCTCTTCATATCAAATTTACTAAAAACTGTGGCTGCTGACAGACGACCGATGAGATCACGTTTGTCAGGAATGGGGTAACGAATCCATTGAAGGACCTTGTTCAATGGTTTGTAATTGATTACCATGCGAGGAACTCCTCGTTCTATTTCTGCATTTTTATAAACATAAAAGGCAGAACAAGACCATGAGGATTTACTATGGCGAATGATACCTTTACTCAAAAGATTATGGATTTCTTTCTTGCAGACTTCCATCATCTCCTGGTTCATCTGGATGGGTCGAGCTTTAGTGGGAATATTTTTCTCACTAAAATCCGGTTCATATGGGAGTTTTACTATGTGTTGCTTTCTATGCCAGAAAGCATTTGGAACATCAGAACAGATTTGCTGTTTTAATTTTACTTGGAATGACTTAATCTGTTGTTGAAGGGATTGACTTAAGAGTTGGTCCTCAACTCTTTTGAACTTGATTTCTTCCTTTAAAAAATCAAGATGTTGAGTTTTCTGGACAAGGAAATTAAGATTTTTACTTATGGAGGCTTCCTGTAACAAGGAGAGTTCCTTAGGCTGAGGAGGATGAATAAACTCGAAAGTTACCTTTTGACCCAAGATGGAAGTTGTAAGTCCTTCACTTGTTGTGGTGAAAGGATACAACAGGCATATGAAGGGAGTGCCTAAGATTACCTTTTGATCAGGCAGATTTTTTACTAAAACAAACGATGACTTAAAGCAAACATTATCTTTACAGACATGTGCTTTGGATAACTTATACTGAATACCCATAGAAGTACCATTGGCTGAATGAAGACGTTCTCTAGTCTTTTCATAGTACTTAGTGGGTATAAGACCTTATTGAATACAATTGAGATCTGCTCCTGAATCAATAAGGGCAATAACCTCAAATGCAAATTCAGAATTTACTATGATGTTTACTTTTGCATGTCATTTCTGGAAATGCATACGATTCATGATACTAAGGAATTGGCTACCTTCCGGAGTATCTTGTGGGAGAGTAAATTGAGGCTGAAAGGGTTCAGGTTCGGGAACCTGCTCTGACTGTTCAGACTCTTGTTGACTTTGTTTCTTAAAACTTTGGTTGATTTTAAGAATGAGGATTTCTTGTTCAAGAGTTTTATTCTGGGCTTTTAGCTCACGAATCTCTTGTTTTACTTGTTGGACTTCAGTCTGTAAATCTTGTAAAGTGACAGGTTTAAAGGTTTTCTTAAACTTGTCTAAGATTTTATTAAGACTGACCTGGGTTTCAGGGATTTTTAATTTACTTTCTTTTTTACTCAATACGTTTTTAAATTTGGAGAGATATTGAGCCTTGAGCTCAGAATCCTCAACTTTGTCGATTAAATCGAACAAAAGTTCTTCTTGTTGACTTAAAACGTTCAAGGTTTTACTTGGGTGGCAACAACTATCTTGACATCCTAGCTTTTGGTTAGGGGTGTCGGATTCTGTGTCGGTACTGAGATTGTAACTAGAATTAGAGGATGAGATGTCATCTATGTCTAGATCACTACCGCTAGAATCTCTTAATTCTAAGATGGCAAACATTTTTACTTTCTCACTTGCAGGAATGTCTAAAGAATTAATATTTTCTTTAACTCGACATTCAGAGCTGTAATGACCTAGTTTCTTACATTTGTAACATCTAATTTTACTTTTGTCTTTAGGTGTGGATTTCTTCCTAAAGGCTTTTTTGTGAAATTTTGGTTTACTAGGTTTACTTTCTTCGGGAGGCATGTAATTCCTATTTGACTTCTTGTGGTATTTGTGTGACCTCCTAAAAGATGACCTTTCTTTGTGGTGTTTTCTACGGGATGGTGCTATGGGAGGCAGACCATACTGTTCGCAGAAATTACCCATTTCATACTTAGCTGCTTTTTTATCTTTGCTAAGTTGATTATTGATTTTCATGTTAATACACATCTTCATACCTTCTTTGTTGATGGTACTAACAAGATCACCGTAGGTCAGGGTATCATACTCTATGATTCCTGAGGGCTGACTTAAGACTTCTCTAATCTTATGGGCAAAGAGATTAGGGAGGCCATTGATGAATTTTTCTTTCCAAAAAGGATTCTTACAGTCTTCCCTAAGCATGACACGGGAAATGAAGACATCCTTATACCAACGAAAATCACTTAAGGTTGGACACTTTAGGTTACTTAATTGGTCATGAATCCTAGCTGAAATGTTACTAGGAGTACCAATAAAATGTTTAACAACGGTATAAATAAGAGTATTAATACCATCGCTAACACCTTGACCTAATCTTTCATCAAAAATAGGAAATCCTTCTTCATCATGCTGAACAGCACTACGAATATGATCCCTATCTTTTTCGGTGAGGTACTTTTCCCACCATTGACGTAAGGATCCGGTGAAACCAGAGACAATTAAATCAACGACTTCTGGATGACTAAGGGAATGGTTTACTAAGTAGCTGTTTGCTATCATAGTCATATGTTGGAGTTTATTAAGGATTTCTTGTTCAGAGAAACCATCAATATTCCATTCATATAACTTGTCGCTGGAGACAGAGAATTGACTTTGGAAATTCCTTTCTTCGAATTGAAGATCAGGAGGAGTGGGTTTACTATACCAATTCTTGGTTAAAGACATGGGGTTAGGACGACCAGACCTAATCCTGTTGACTTCTAACTGTTTGAACTGGTTTTCGATTTCACTAATCTGATGATCAGATTCTGAGTCTGTATCAGATCCTGTGGAAACTTGACTGAGGGCACTGACTTGATGGGAAGATTCTGGTTTCTTACCATCTGTTTTACTTGTTTTTAATTCACCTAGCAACTGAGTGACTTTACTAAGGGCTGACTGTTCCGAGATCTTTAAACCTAAAGGCTTACTAGGCAGCTGTAGTAAAGATTTCTCAGAGACAAGGGATTGACCATCTAATTTGGATTCAATCTTGTCTAACTGTTTACCTATAGTCATAAGACATTGGTTGGTGTAATTTTTTTGTTCAACCAATTTCTTGTTACTATCATTGTCAGTGGCAACCTTAAAGGGTGAGACTGTAATCTCTGTTCCTTTATGGGTTATGACAATTTCTTCTGGAGGTGGATGACTGGAGGTAATGGACTTCTTATCAGAAGTAGTCCATTTGGACTTAGTGAGGACCTGGACATTCATGGAATGATAATTTTCAAAATAAATGAAAAAGGGAATGTCCTGACCTAGCTGACGCATGAAGGCTTGCCATGAGTCATAGATGACTTGTTTTTCAGCTTTCGTGTATCCTTCACGATACTGATTTCTTTTACTATCATTTTCTTTTGACATAAAATCAGCTTCGAGCTTTTTCATGTCAGGCTTGAAAGTTTTACTTATGGTCATCAACTGAGGGTTAACAGATTCGAAATCTGTTTGGGTTGGTGACTGTTGACCGTCATCTTCTACATCGTTGACTATTTGTCCTGATGTAGATGCTTGGTTAGGTAGATGAGAATTAACCGAATACAAGGGTGTACTAACCTGAGAGTTAATATGTATACCCTTAAGTTGTCGGTTAATGGTGTCAGGGAGGCTAGAGGCAGACCTACGGGCTGATTGGCTACCTGGTTCCTGAATTCTAAGGGGTGCAAAACCACTTCGGGGAGCATCAAAACTAATCCTAACAGTACCATCCAAATACTGTTGGATCATGTCTAACTTGTTAATGTTTTGGGAAACATTAGTGGTTGAGTTTTCATTTTCCAACATCCAGTCACTTGGCAAGGTTACTTCACTCCAACGGATCGACTTGGGGACCCTAATGTTGGCATCACTTGTATGACTTTGGATTAACAAGGTTTGATCTTTGGGACTTTTTACTAAGGCATGGACGTTGAGGTTGGTCCTGATACACTTGTAATAAATCCTATAGATCAAAGCTAAAGGCTGACTTCCTTCTAGCATCTCATAACCTGAAGTTTTAATGTTCAAGGTTAAGGCTTTTAGAAGATGTTTGTCACTTAAACTTAAGGTAAAATCGGGAAAACAATCAAAATGGATGGGACCATTATGAAGGCTTGACTCGATGATTCCTAAAATGCTGGTGCTGTAGTCTGTGAATCTAGCATCACGTAGACACAGAAGGACAGAAGCATCAACTCCTCTTCGAGTTAATGGTTTTACTGCAACTTGAACTAATCCGATGTGAATATAGTTGAAGCCTTGTTCCCTATGTTTTTTGACAACAGAAGGAGACAGAAGTTGACATTTTTCATGAGTTTTACTTAGAGCGTAAACCTGCTCTACGGTTTTGACATGGTAATTACCTTTGAAGGATAAAGGATTAAAACTTGACTTTGAGTAGATTTCACTACTTGGAATTTTAGGGATATTCCAATCCTGAAGGTTGGTGTTGACTTCATTGATTTCAAATTCTTCTTCATTTATTATTCCTGGAATGGGAGGAATGGAACCAGAAGAACGAGAACTGGTGGAAGAGGAAGACCTAAACATCCTATTCATGATTAAACTTCTAGACACTTGAATCAAGCTAAAACGAAAGACTTAATGAATCGACAATAAACCTTACCTAAGCTTCAACCTTTCGACTCAACAAACTTAAAAGGACACACCCTCTCAGGCCACTCCGCTCAAGCCACTCTGGTCTTACTGTTTAGACGCTGGACTTACTGTTCAGGTATGCTTCTAAACTGCTAAGACTGGGGTTTAACTTAGATGGGCTTACTGGAGACTTACTAAGAACTTTGAAGTAGAGAGACCAAATGGCTAAAAACTCAAAAACAAATGAGAGGGGTATTCTCCTACCAGGGCATGCCTCTGATACCAAGACGGGTATCCTTGGATATACCGATGGATTTACCAGATAGATCATGGAATGAAGATTGGTTACCAAGGAGCTTACTTTGAAAGGACCAAAACGGTTACTGGAGAGTTTATGGTGAAGACGAGTCATGGAAGAAAAGAAGCAGAGAAAATAGCATAAGATAAAATAAAATTAATTTTTAAAGACCTCCTATGAGGGAACAAGCTTCGTTTTAATACCTAGGCATATATATATATATATATATATATGCCTAGGTATTAATTTATATTAATTTAAAAATTATCACCAGATTGTGAATTATCACTATCTGTTGAATATAATGTGCAGTCACTGTTAAATGTATATGTAACATCATTAAAACCGGATTCTAAATCATCACTATCATAGTGTGATGTATAATCACTGTCATATTCTTCTAACATACATTCATCCAATGCATTGATATTGTTTTCAGTATATTGAGAACATAAATATGCACCGTAAATGGTATTTAGAAAGAGAAAAGCAAGCAGCGTATTCATAGTATCATTAAGCAATAAAGTAATGACAATTAATACAGAAAGATCTTGACTCATATTGAAAATTAAAAGTTTTACAGGTTACACGATTCAAAAGCAAACTTACAATATTGAAGACTTGAAAGCAGGAATTTGAAACTTGACAAACTTGACAGGAAGAGTTGATATATGAGAAACTAGAAAAATAATAAAGGGAAAGGAATTGTCGAAGATTGAAGGCGTAGAAGTTTTAAGGAAAAGGAAGAGATTTATTTGAGGGTAGGAGAAGGTTGATAAGAGAAGGCTGAGAGATTTCGAAGAAAGGAAGGCTGAGAGATTTCAGAGAAAGAAAGGCTGAGAGTTTTTCAATTCGTGAAATGAGAGACGAAATGAACGTTTATATAGAAAAGAGAGAAGAGAAAAGGACGAGAAATGTCCTCCGATATTTTTGAATAGGAAGGGTATTTTTGGAAAGTAAAACAGTACCTGTCGGCAGAGTACTGTAGATGAATAGTGCTTTTTGTCGGGAACAGTAGATGAACAGGTAAAGCAATAGTATCTTGAACAGTGCTTTGTCGGCGACTGTTGGCAGAACAGTAATCTTCATCTTGAAAAGACTATCTTGACCTTGATATTATATCGCTGACATAATTGATATTGACGTCATGCTTGCATCATCAAAGGAACTGTTGATTTATAGCATTTATTTCTTCATCGGATAAATGAACTTCGTATCCATCAAAAGGGTCTTGAGCATCTTGATATTGTGGTATCGGACTGAGAGCAGAATTGGATGCCGAGGTGGCAGTAGTTTCATCTTCTTGTGACAGCTGAGATAGAACTTGAAGCCATTGATTTTTATAATCATCTTTATTCTGGGCAGCAGCAAGTTTAGCCTGTAATTGACTTCTTTGAGCAAGGAATTGAGGATGGTGTGATATTTGGGTTTTGGCTTTGGCAATGGAATTAATGATATTATCGGTGGTGTAAACGTTCCACCATTTAATGAAAAAATTCTGGGCCAATATTTTGACATGGTCTTCGTGAGAAAAAACAAACTTCCAACAGAAAATCCAAGGGACAAGGTTAAACTGTATATAGAAACGGAGAAGGACATGTATATTTTTTAACGGAGGGTTTTTCATGGCTAGATATCTGTCTAGGGAAGGTGTATCATGAGGGTTGACAGTCCATTGATCATATGCTTTCTTGAGACTTTCTGGAAAAAGTTTTTCATCTGAACCGAATCGGTCCCACCACTGGAGAAACCAATGGGGTATCGGTTCAATACCATGGAATCCTTTAAACCTTATGAACCAAGTATGACGATGGTTGTTATTTTCAAAAAATAAAGTGTATGTCCATACGTCAATGTAATCATAATATGAAATTGTTTTAATATTGTTAAAAGCTTCAGAAAGAGAACGTAGAGTCCAAGGTGGACCCCACTCTTTTTGGGAAATTATCCTGCGTATGGTGAATTTAGAAAAATCAACTCTTGATGAGTCAAATTTGCAGGGAGTGGTTTCAAATTCAACAGACTTTGTATCCTTTAAAACATGTTGATAAAAAGCTTGAGTGAATAAAGGATGCTTTGGAACATAGTTCCATTCAGGAGGTAATATTGTTGCAGCAACTTTGTAAGGGTCATTCTCATTGTCATATGGGCTTTCCACGAAACATACTAATCTGATATATGATTTAGGCATTAAAGGGTTAACATCAGGTAAAAGAGGTGATATTGGGGTAACAGAGGTAGATGGTATTGAAGAGGAAACCTTTTGACTAAAAGTGGCAGTCATTGGAGGAGGCTCAGAAGCTAAAGGACTTGATATTGGAGGAATATGAGGTATTTGGCCTAAAACAGTAAATTGATTTTGAATGGGGACGGCACCAGGCCGTGGACCAGGAGGACGAGGACCAGGTGGACGAGTATTGCCACGATAAACAAAAGGAGGCAAAGGAGGAAAATTAGAGGATTGCTCAGAAGAAGATTTATTACTCATTTTTTATTTTACCCTGTAGAAATTCACGAGTTAGAAAATCAGGAACATAATTTTGAGACCCTTTTATATATTCAATATCAAAATCAAAAGCAGATAAAATAGCTTGCCATCGGGCAAACAAATGTTTAGAAGCAAGGTTTTTAACATCTTTCATTAAAATATCTTTGGCAGAATGACAATCGACACGAATTAAAAAAGCTTGATTTAATAAGTCATCTTGAAATTTAGATACACAAAGTACTATTGCCAGACCTTCTTGCTTGACAGTACTATACTTTTGCTGCGTGCTATTCCATGCATGAGAATGATATCGTACTATTTGTTCATTGTCATCAGGATGTATACGTTGTTTTAAGATGCCACCATAACCTATATTAGATGCATCTGTTTCTACAATTTTAAATGCATGAGGTGATGCTATTCCAAGACAAGGCAAATGCTTTACATGCTTCTTAATTTGTTTAATTATTTCTGTGTGTTGATCAGTCCAAGGGGAAGGTTTTTTCTTTAATCTATCAAACAAAGGTTTGCATATTTTTCTTAAATCTTTATAAAATTCACCAATATAATTTAAACTACCAAGAAATCGTTGTAATTGTTGTTTATCAATTATTTTATCCGAAAATTTATCGGCAAATTCAATAGCACGAGATATTGGTGTAATAGTACCTTGATATATAGTATGACCTAAAAATCTTATTTTTGACTGAAATAATTTTATTTTAGGAGCAGATACAACTAAACCATTTGGTATCAGAGCCATACTCTTCACAGCACTTCATTCATCATTCGTTAACTGTTTCACCCTTACTTTTACTATTTTAATTCCCTCTTCAAATACTTTTCTACCGTGATTCTTCTATTCGTTCTATTTAGATTACAGATACAGTTTTTCGCTATAATCTATTGCAAACGTTGGAATTCACCTGAATAGCCGTTGGATTAGCCGTCGAAAAGGTCGGACCCGGTTGGTGCGACCCGTTTGAAATAGCTTATTGTGAAAACGTACTGTGGTTTAAACAGGATGTTTAGACGATCTAACAGTAGAAGTAGTATTGCAAGTGGAAGTTCTAATAGTAATAGTATGGAAAATAGTATTGCAATTGACAATACCTTATCATCTGCATCCAATATCAACAATGATGAATATCACATTTCATTAGGCATCAATAAACCATTAAATAATTGGGTCATACCTAAAGTAAAAGACTCTCAATTATATAAAAAAATCAACCTTTGCTTTTAATACAGATTATGCTATTAAAACAATAGAGCAATTAATACCAATCGGTAAAGAATACGAAACAATTCATTTAATAAAAACAGACATGATACGTAAACATATTAATCAAGGTTTTAAATATATGCACATGGGTTTGGTTCAAATTGTTGCTACTCCGTTAATTCGTCAGGGTTTAAATACTTCTGTATTATTATGTTTAAGAGATGGTAGACATAATCAATTTTCTAATTCTTTGCTTGGAATTGTTGAGTCTTCTTTACATCAAGGTCCTATATATTTTAATTGTTATCCCTGTTTTCCCTTATCTTTGTCTGATCCTACTATTTTACATTCTTTAATATTAAATATTAAAGCCATGGGTCAAGATATGATGCAAGGTGCCCAATATCTTGCTATCGTATACCGACTTCATTATAAGTTAATGAAGACAACTTTAGATCCTAGATCTAAGGTTAGTCCTCATTCTGGCGAAACATTGCTTTTAACCACTAGTAATGAACATTCAAATATTACTATACCTAAAATGATTAAATGGGATAATGTTGTTCTACCCGATAATTGGAAATTACCTTTAATTGTTCCTCCTCCTAAAAAAGAAAATAAAGAAATTGAATATTTTACCCAACATGATGATGGGTCTGTTACTTTATCTTTTCAAAATAGATCTAATAGATTTTCTACTAGCTCTAGTCTTAGTCCATCTTCAAGTTCAAGAAATTTAAATTTTAAATCTGTTTTAAATTCTTTCAGAACAAGTACTTCTTCAATGCCTCCATACATACCTACGTTTGTACATCAAAATATTCCTCATATTCCTGTTGGTATAAAATCATCTGATAATTCTGTACAAAATCCAGTTTATGAAAATGAACAAGTTTTTAAAACTTCTCCTACACAGTCTGAAATTATGTCATTACAACGTTCTCATTCTATAAATATGTTAAATTTGTTATTAACAAAGATGCACTTCGTAAAGATTTTGATTTTATTTTCAATATTAAGAAAAAAACTTTGGTTTTTTGAAAATTATGACGAGATTGAACAAGCTTTTATTCGTTCTACTTATTATGATCATTTGAACAAAGTTCAACAAAATATTCCTTTCTTTTCCTGGTTTGATGCAAATATTTTCAGTTTAAATTCTACTTTAAATGTTCTTACAAAAAATTCTCCTTGGTTAACTACAGATAGTAAACAAGTTTATGAATTTTATCCTCCTAGAACTACTATTAGTATTGATAATCAATCTAAACAATATTTTGTTTCTCCTTATAAAGTTAATGCAATGAATAATACTGATAAGAATTTTGATAATATCATTCAACAGAATAATTACACAAATGTTTATTTACAACAAATTGGTACGCATTTAACCACCATTGAACAATTAATTAAGCCTGGTAATCCCTCGAAAACCGAATCTGCAAAACAACCAATGTTTATTCCTTATGCTTTACCCAAAATGTCTCCCATGAAACCTGTTGATTCAAACACCGAAAAATTAGATAAAATAAATGAAATGCTTGCTAAATTATCTTTGCTTGATAATAATAAACCCTCATCATCTAAATTACAAGTACTAAATCAATCAAATTCTTCTTCTACATCAGACGACTCTTCCAATGATGATCAAGAATCTATTGAAACTCAAGATATCAATGATCTATAAAAACAATTTCAAGAAGATTTAAATATCAATAAAATACATCATACTAAGAAAACTAATAGTAAATATTATAATTTAAATCAACGAAATTATTATCCAAGACCTACTCCTCCAGATTTACAATATGAAGAAAGACATTTTAACAAATACTTCCGTCTTTTCTGCTGCTAATTTATTTGAATGGAATATTGATTGAATTGCTGAATATGAAATTCTTAATATCATGAATGAAATGGCCATGTATGCAAATGTACTACGTAATAGTCACAAAACCGAACATGAAGCTGCTAATTGTTTAATTTCTGGATTTACTGGTCAACTAAAAAATTGGTGGGATAAATATCTTACAGAAGAAGCACAAACTGTCGTCACAAATGCTGTTAAAAAAATGAAAATAATAATATTATTTATGAAAATAACCAAACTATTCCAGATGCTGTAAATACTTTGCTTTATACTATTACTAGAAATTTTGTTGGCTCTCCTGATGTTTATCGTGAAAGGGCTTCTGATTTTCTTTTAAATTTAAAATGTCCAACTATGACTGATTTTCGATGGTATAAAGATGTATTTTTATCTAAAGTTTTATTACGAACTGATTGTAATCAAGCCTATTGGAAAGAAAAACTTATTGCTGGTTTACCATATTATTTTGCTCAAAAGGTTCGTATTAATTTAGCCAATGAAGAAGGTGTTATTTTGTATGATTCTTATACTTATGGTGAAATAATTAGTATTATCAATCGTACTGGTTTACTTATTTGTAATGATATCAAGTTAAAGAAAACAATAGAATTAGAAAGAAAACATACTCATAGAGAACTAGGGCATTTCTGTGAACAATATGGTTATGTTAATTCGATTGCTCCTTCGAAAAGAAGAAAACATAATAAATATTATAAATCTAAAAAGTCAAAATATAACAAGTATAACAAATGGTTTAACAAATCTAAATATTCTTCTAAACCTAAACCATCTTCTAAACCATTTAAGAAATTTAAAAAACAAAAAGATAGAAAAAATGTTGTTTGTTGGAAATGTGGAAAAACTGGACACTTCGCTAATAAATGTTATGTCAGAAAGAAAATCGAACAATTAGAAATTCCCGAGGATATAAAAAATAAACTGTTTAAAATATTTTTAAATGATCAATCACCTATTCCACTTTCTTCTTCTTCTTCCTCTTCCTCTTTAAAAGATGATTATTCTTCCGAAAATGATGAAGTCCAATTATGTAATTGTTTAGGTGATAATTGTACTTGTAAAACAGTTTTAGTTTTAACAAAGTCTGATCAACTTTTATTAGAAGCTATTACTCAAATACAAGATAAAGAAATACATCATGAGTTTCTAGTAAAAATGAAAAATATGGAAATACAATCTTCTTCATCCTCTTTTTCGAATAAACAACCCACAGTTCATTATGATTATAGTAAAATATTAGCTAGATTTAATAATTCAAACAAACCTGCTACAATACAAGATTTACAAAAAGAAATACAAATTCTTAAGCAAGAAATAAAACAGTTGCAAAACTCTCAGATAAGTTTAACCAATATCACCGATCATTTATTAACCGAAATTTGTCTTTTAAAAACTCAAAAAGATGATAATAACAAACTAACAATATCAGATATACCCTCCTCTTCTGAACCTCCTGACATAGATACTCAAATACAGTCTACTGAAGCTTTCTTACAAATAATAGATAGAATTATTTTTCAAAAATGGTATTCTGAAGTTACTATTCGTATTAAAGATTTTTCCTTTACTGTTGTTGCTTTAATTGATTCTGGTGCTGATTTAAATTGTATTCAAGAAGGATTAATTGATTCCAAATATTTTGAAAAATCAACTGAACGTTTATCTCAAGTTGATGGAAAGAAAATGACAATAAATTATAAAATTCCAAATGTTCATATTTGCAATAATGGTTTTTGCTTTCAAACTACTTTTGTTATGGTTAAAAATTTAACTTCTAAAGTTATTTTAGGTAATCCTTTTTTATCTTTATTATATCCTTTTATGGTTACTGAACAAGGGATAACTTCTCGTGTGCTTGGTCATGAAGTTACTTTTAATTTCTATTATCCTCCTTTTTCTCGAGATATTCAAGTTTTAAAAAACATTTCAATATCAAAAGAAATTAATATTTTAAATAAAACAAAAGTTCTTCGTAAACAACGACATTTACAATTTTTACAGAAAGAAATTATGTATAAAAAAATCGATGAACAGATTAATAATGAACAGTTACAACAAGCCATTAAAAAATATCAACAAATATTAGAAGATACTATTTGCTCGCCTGTTCCTAATGCTTTTTGGAATAGAAAACAACATATCATTACTCTTCCTTATGAATCTGATTTTTCTGAGAAAAATATACCTACCAAAGCTCGATCCATACAAATGAATAATGAATATTTAGAAATTTGTAAAAAAGAAATACAATCTTTAATTGATAAAAAATTAATTCGCCCTTCTAAGTCTCCTTGGAGTTGTGCTGCTTTTTATGTAATGAATGCTGCTGAAAAAGAACGTGGTGTCCCTCGACTTGTTATTAACTATAAACCTTTAAATAAAGTTTTAAGATGGATAAGATATCCAATCCCTAATAAAAAAGATTTGCTTAACAGATTGCATGATGCTTGTGTTTTTTCTAAATTTGATATGAAGTCTGGATATTACCAAATACAAATTGCTTAACACGATCGATATAAAACTGCTTTTACAGTTCCTTTCGGTCATTTTGAATGAAATGTTATGCCTTTTGGTTTAAAAAATGCCCCTTCTGAATTTCAAAACATTATGAATGATATATTTAATCCCTATTCTTCTTTTGCTTTAGTTTATATTGATGATGTCCTAATCTTTTCTAAATCAATAAAACAACATTGGTATCATTTGAATAAATTTCAAAAGATCATTGAACAAAATGGTTTAGTTGTATCTGCTCCTAAAATAAAATTATTTCAGTCAAAAATAAGATTTTTAGGTCATACTATATATCAAGGTACTATTACACCAATATCTCGTGCTATTGAATTTGCCCATAAATTTCCGGATAAAATAATTGATAATTATATATATTCATTGAGTTATGCGTGGTTGAACTTCTTGAACATACATAGCTTATTTTAAACAGCAAAACATTAGAGAAAATGCCTAAGACAGGCACTTCTGCAGAAAAAGAAAAGAGTCAGATCTCTGAAACGAATAGAGAATTCACAAATAAAAGAGAAAGAAAACAAAACAATTTTGAATTGAGATGCACTACCCAAAACATGTAGGTACACCATGCTCTCAAATCCCAAACCTCCCTTAGCATAACCCTAATGGAGAATGTATTTCTTGACAATGGCCTCCCCCATCTTCGTATCAATTTTAATTTCACTAGTAATAGGTTTCCTTCATAAATCTTTGATAAAGAGTTATCCAAACAAATGGAACGTTTTCACCTATGCAGGTAAAAAAACGGAAAAAAAGGAAGAGAAAAGCAAACGATTCCATGGTTATCAAGAAAAAGGGTAGCATTGATCAACAAAAAAGGTAAAAGGGTAGACCTGTGCGTTGGTCAGACCTACTTCATAGACCCAATGGGTAGCACAGGTGAAAGAAATACTGTATCTAGGAATCAAAACCTTCATAAATTTCAATGTTTTTGGATCTCTTACACGAGTTCGATCCTCATTCCCACTTCTTATGGATGGCGTTTGAATTATCCGATTGTCTTCGTAAAAAACGGGACATATCAAGGAGTTGCAAAGATCATGTGACATGAAGGTGTGTTCGACTGACCGCTGTGAGTTGAGTTTACTCTCTCTCAGCGAAGTAATAGTGGTTGAGTCTCTCTCCCTTTCTTCTTTCCCCCATAGAAAAAGAAATGAAAAGTCTCCATCCCACACCGCTACTGGATAGAGAGGGAGCTCGACTCATAAGTTGGTAGTTCCCCTTCAAAGGATAGGCCCTTTTGAAGGTGTGTTCGACTGACCGCTGTGAGTTGAGTTCACTCTCTCCCAGCGAAGCAATAGTGGTTGTCTCTCTCCCTTTCTTCTTTTCCCCCATAGAAAAAGAAATGAAAAGTCCCCATCCCACACCGCTACTGGATAGAGAGGGAGCTCGACTCATAAGTTGGTAGTTCCCCTTCAAAGGATAGACCTTTTTTAAGGTGTGTTCGACTGACCGCTGTGAGTTGCGTTCACTCTCTCCCAGCGAAGCAATAGTGGTTGTGTCTCTCTCTCTTTCTTCTTTCCCTCATAGAAAAAAAAGATCATGTGACATGGAAATCGTTTAGTCATTCTGATTGGCTCGCAGATTCTTCTGATATGGAAAGTCAAAATCCATTTGGTCTCTTTGATTCTTAATATTTAATTGCACTGAATGTCAAGCTTTGCGCGTTAGGCAAGTTGAACCCCATTTTCATGTGCCAGTTGTCAACAATCGGTTCTGGAAATAGTTTGTGTTCGAGTGTTAAAATTTTAGTATATTAAATTTGATAAAAAAATAAAAAAATAAAATATTTTTAATATTTATTATAATAAAAAGTAATAATGTTATAAAAAGAAAGATTATATTATAATTTTATGTTGTGTTAAAATTTTTAAAAGTATAAAATATTTGTAATAAATATAGCCTAATCAGTTTTCACGGGTTCCCTTTATACATTCTTTCTTCTGAATAGTACCCCCAATCCCCCAAAAAAAAAGGAAAGGACCTTTTTTCAGCGAGGTTTTTTTTTACTGGACAAATCGGTTATATCCTGATTTTTTTTTTTCTCAAACAGATTAGACAGTGGAAGCCCACCAAAACCAGCGATTTCATGTCAAATCAGACTCGTTTTAACTTTGACATTCACCTTTCAGCCCTTTCGAGGTTGCCTTTCTTTTTCTAAGTGCTGCCCTTTTAGGCTCAGGAACCAACACGACAGATATGCCCCTCTCAAAGGCACCAGCAACTTTCATTTTCCATGCAGCACAGAACAGATTAACAAGATATTCGCAGCATAGAAACAGAAATGGGAAGTAGAAAGCAAATGACATCTCCAAAGAAAACGTTATGCTATGAGAGGATGACTATCATCGGATTGACAGAAATATAGTATTGTGCTATGCTGGATGAACCAAGCAAGTGGGTTCCTATCTTATATATTTTGTTTCCTTACTATTCTGTGATTTTTTTATGTAGTTTTCACAGTAGTCACGTGGCCTAACCACCATACTGAGTGCCCTTTTTCAACTTTTGAACTGTAAGCAAGTCGGATTCCTGCCCTATATATTCCTTAAATACCACCCTAATTGTTGTCCCTTTGTTCCTGTTTAGATGGCTGAGTGATTTTTTTTTCTCTTTTTTTGTGGGAAGATGGCTGAGTGAGTTTTACTTTTGCATGCCATCTTCAATGAAAAAAAAAAAAGCCACGAACTGGCTTACTTCTTTTAATGCAACGCCAAAAGCTCACCATAGCAAAAAGCTTCGATGGTGGCATAACTTTCTTTGACAAGTGACTGGTCAAAGAAAATGACCATACTTATACTTTCAGGTACTTTGCACTGTGTAGCACATATACTTCAGCATGTCATCGTTGCACTTCGTTTTTTAGTTCTCTTCTTGCATACATAAAGGACAAATGGGGGTTCTGAGTTTGAATTAGGCAGAAGCTACGAATCCATTGGGTCCTTGAACGGTTGAACCACTTGATTTTGTTCGACCTCTAAAACGCACCTCTCCGTGAGTAGTCTTATTCTTCCTACGTGCATTCTGTTGCGTCTAAGCTGGGTTTTCTCTGTTACAATTGATTTCCTTTGAATGTATATGAGCTGTTGGTCGTCTGTTTAGGCATATGTCAAAATCTGATGGTTGTGTTTGCTGCAATTAATGTTGTCTCAGAGAATCTTTTAATTGCGGGGTTAAAGCCAGTCCTAAAACAAGTATGCGAGAAATAAAGTGGCGGTGTTCTAGTTTGAAGCTGTTCAACTTCATGGAAGAAAAAGTTTCAAGACACAAGCGTTCTAAGAGGTAGCTTTATATCAGCATTTCCATAATTTTGTTCAGTTCATTTCATCATCTGAATATCAAGTTATATTCGCTTTCTTTTCCTTCTTTCTTTGGAACTGGAAAACAAGCTTAAACGGTTCCGGCTTCTAGCCTTGAAAACTAAATTGGGGTTTTTTTTTTCTATAGAAGTGAAACCTGAGCATCATCTTGTTCAGGAAAGCTCTGATAGAAGAAGTAAAAAACCTGATTGTATTTTACCCTCAAGTAAATGAACCTTTAGAGAAGTTCTTATTTTCCAGTTATGGAGATAGAAGTACGATTTTTAATCACAAGGTATACAGATGAAAAAGGACGATTCTCCTGTTTCTGAGATAGAATTATGATTGCTGGCTTATAGAAGTAAATTTAAATAAATATATCATGTTAATGGTTCCACAATGCATTTTCCTGTGTTCCACTGTGACTCGTTTTCTTCTTGTACAGCTACTCTGATCCAATTGAAATCGAAGTCAAGGCAGATAAATTGAATAGCGTCCTTGAATCTCCTTACCAATTCAGGATGGTAAGAAATTCGATTATCTTTTTGGTGCTCTTGTTTCACTAAACCGTAAAGATTTTAGTGAGGGCTTTCCTTCTCATATGCTTTTAAGCCAACTCCTCAGTGCAATGCGGTGGCGATTTTCATTTATTACCTTACGCGAATTAGTACAGACATTCATACTAGATATATGTACCCACTGTAATTGAGAACTCAGAATAAATCCCCTCTCAGTTTCAACTTTGGTCTAATTTTATATTTAATCCTTATGTTTTTCGCCGAAGGAATTGGAACAATCTGCCATCGGCATTGAAGCAAAGAAGAGGCGGCCGCTTGACACTGACCTTCAAAGTTCTTTGAAGCAAGAGGTATAGAGCTCAAATTTGCTCAGTTGTCATGCTATGGCTTCTGTAACATGCTTCTGCAGATAAAATGGCTCCATGTTACTTTACCTTCACTTGCTATCTTCTGCAGGTTCTACAGCTTCAAAGGCAATTACAGGACCAGTTTGTAGTACGGGGTGCACTAGAGAAAGCATTAAGTTATCGCCCTCTGTTACATGATGCTACTGTGGAAAGTTCAGTCCCCAAGGTACTTTCTCTTTGTACAATGTGTACTTCTTGTGATGGGTATCACACACTTTGAACATTTAGGTATTTCCTCTGTCTTTCTGTACGAGATATATGCAGAAGAATAATTTGCTGAACATGTGTGCTCTAGTTCTGCTACTTAAAAGAACTAAGAAAAAATAGATATTGCTAAGCAAAGTAAAAATGCTCTTTTATTTGTCAAACTGATATTGGGAAATCTTGCAAGAACTTAAAATGGAGAAAAACTGTGCTTGAGAAGTGGTGCTCACAAATATGAACCATTCACGATTATTCATGGGCCCTTTCCTTACTTGAATTAGTCCCCTTCTTGGCACATTTAGCACTGCTATTCTTGCTTCTAACAACCACGTTTTCTTGGCTTCAGCATGCCCAAGAACTGATCAAGGAAATTGCAGTGTTAGAACTAGAAGTTGTGTATCTGGAACAATATCTTCTTTCTTTGTACCGGAAAAAATTTGACCAACAAATATCTTCCCTACCAACTGTGGAGGAACTCACGCCCAAAGAAAATTTTGGAGAAGTAGGTGGTTATGATGCTATTTCAGAGAAAGAAGATCGTATCATCCACTCCAGTCCACTTATGTTGCCTCGAAATTCAAGTGCTAATCCACCGGAGTGGATTGACTTCCGGGGATCACAGAAGCTACTGGATTCTAGTATTCATCGCAGTCACTCATCACTTTCCCAAAATTCAGCTTATTTAACAAGAACTCCTCCTAAGGCTGTAGACTCATACCATTCCCTACCTTTGTCAATGCTGGAGGTAACTTCCCATGAGAGTATTGGTACAACACTCGAGCGGTCATTATCATTTTTCCTCGTACTTGTCCTCATTGTATTCTATATGCAGTAGTAAATATAGTTGACTTCAATGAAAGTGGGGCTACCTAATTTGGGGCTTCAATTGTTTCCTTTTCAGCAAGCTCAGACTGCTAATTCCAATTTAAGTCTGGCGGATCATCTTGGGACCCACTACTCTGATCATATCCTAGAGACACCAAACTGGCTTTCTGAGGAGATGATCAGGTGCATTTCAGAAATCTATTGTGAACTTGCAGAACCACCTCTGATGAATCATAATTACCCTTCTTCTCCTGTTGCCTTCTCATCATTGCTCTACGAGTGTACTTCAGAAGGTCAGAGTGATAAGACATGCTCACACTGCAAGAAATTCTCGTCATTCAATTCACACTTCAATAACCCTTCCACATTGCAGGATCAAAAGACTTCACTGGACCATACCGCACCATGGTAAAGGTGCAACTGATATGTCGAGGAAGTCAGAAATTAAGCGAAATTGAATACATGCTACGAAGATTTAGGTGAGCCTTCTCAATCATACAATCCTGAGAAACTTGTGGTAGTCTATGCTGTCTACTTTCAGTGGGCTTCACTTCCTAAATGCTCCATCTCAGCGTGGTGCTTGTACTTTCCCATAAACGAAGTAAAGATATTCTCTTAAGATTCTGGAAAAGTACAAGCAGCACAAAGAAGTGGTGCTTTAACTCATGGTTTCTAAAAGTTGTCTCTTAGTACATGCACTGCGAGAATCCTCTGCTACAGTAAAGGGGAGAGAGTTTTTCTTTTGGAAATTTTTGCCCGTTGTCTTTTCACATAGACTAGGTCCAGGAATCATAGCCCCTGCTCTCATAGTAACTATCTAGTTATTATAAATGAGGTAAAATACTTAAAACATTCCCTTGCAGGTCACTTGTTTCTCGGTTGGAGGTAGTTGATCCCAGAAAGATGAAGCATGAAGAGAAGCTAGCCTTTTGGATTAACATCCACAATGCACTAGTAATGCATGTAAAGTCCTATAGCTTAGAAACTTACATTTCATGTTGCTGTTTTTGTTTTCTAAGTGTGGGAGCATATCCAACCAATTTTGTATTGGTTGTCTAGCAGGCATTTTTGGTTTATGGGATTCCACACAATAATCTTAAGAGAATATCTTTACTTCTCAAGGTGCACCACGCTTCTCTGATAACTTGTGAATAAAAAGCTTGCGTTCAAGTTGTTTACATAAGCTTGTGTGCAGGCTGTATATAATGTTGGGGGCCAGACCATAACTGTAGACATGATACAAAGCTCTATCCTTGGATGTCGATTGCCTCGTCCAGGACAGGTAATCCCTTTCCTGAAATTCATATCAAATGTTAAAAGATACAAAAGACCATGAATTTAGGATTGAACTTTTTTCCTAGTTTCTGGATGAGTGGCTGATTCAGCTCTCTTTCGCGTCCAGTGGCTGTGGCTATTGTTTTCTTCAAAGACAAAATTCAAGGTTGGAGATGCAAGGAGAGCATATGCAATTGGGCATCATGAGCCTCTACTACATTTTGCACTTTGTTCAGGAAGCTATTCTGATCCTGCGGTACACCTGCACCCTTACAGTATTTGTTATTCAAATTTTTCTCCTTGGAAATTGTTTTAAACTAGAACAAATGTTTCTGGAGGTTCATTCAGAATTAGAACTGCAATTTCGCTCCTGACTGCTATATTGAAAATGAAGATATGTGACCATGATACAGAGTTCAATATTCAGGAAGTTTAGATATGTGACCATGATACAAATTTTCTCCATTGGCATTGAGTGACTTACTAATTATATGACATATACATCACTATTAGGTAGTCCCTCACTTCTCTATATTAACTTTTTAAAGTAATTTCTGCTACTGCGAAGCCAAGATCACATAGTTCTTAATGAACTAACCTTTAGGTTGACACTGTCACTTTATGTCGTTTGAGGTTTAGTTGCCAAGCATTGGACCAAAAATGAATTGGGCTTAGCAGAAGATACACAAAGGAAATAAAGCTCAGTCATTTTGTAGCATTTAATTTTTTTCCCCAGCATCTTTGTCATTGGTTAGTATTTATCTAGGTCCGTGTATACACATCCAAGAGAGTTTTTGAGGAGCTGGAGGCCGCAAAAGAGGAGTACATTCAATCAACCTTCAGCGTACGTAGAGACCAGAAGATCCTTTTACCAAAGATAGTGGATTCTTTTGCCAAGAATTCAGGTTTATGCTCAGCTGATCTAGTGCAGATGGTTGAGCATTTTATAGCTGATACTCCAAGGAAAGACATTTTGCAGTGTCAGCACAAAAGAACCTGGAAGGGAATTGAGTGGATTCCCCACAACTTCACTTTCCGCTATATGCTTTCAAAAGAATTAGCTTAATGCTCTTATGGCTCAGTTCGTACTCAAGAGTCAAGATCCTCCTCTCGGAGGTGCCAGTGATAATAGAATGAGGTAGGTTATTTCGGAAGCTTCAGCCCATTAAGGCGATTTTTTATTTTAGCAGCTTCAGCCTAGTAGTTGAGAATGACAGATGAATCATTACCGAACCTTCTCAAGCAAAACCAGCCTAACTTGAGTACTACCGACGTTCTTTAGCCATCCTATCCGGGAAAATATTGATGACCAAAGAAGCCTGACATTGTCGAGCTTAAGAATATCCTAAATGCATGGCATCTTGATTTGCTTTAGATCAGATGGCAGACAGATGAGAAAGGACCTTCTTTGCAAGACCTCATCTTCTGCTCCAGTAAGCTTGAGCTTGTTTGATCATCATCTTGTAGCTCTGGTTTGAGTGTAAGGTTTTGATTCGGCTTTCATTCCCAGACATCTTGCCAATTTCTTTGACAAGTCCTCGTGTACAAACAAATGAAAACAGCAAGAGATAAGTTCATAGGATTGAAGCATGCAGTTCATGTGTAATATGATTATTGTTGGGTGGATTTTGTGATGTATAGTATATGACTAGTGTTCTAAAATTTATCATAATGCTGTCTGGATATTCTCTGTTGATCTGGAACTGTTTCTCAAAATGATGAGTAAATGCCACTGATGAGTTGACGATGATCTTTGGATCAAATGACAGCTCCTTTATTTCGAACAGTACGAGTATGAGGTTTCAGGTTCATTAATCTTCTGCTTCTTCTCAAGTAATGTGTTGCTCAGTTGCCGTCAATATTCCTATTTCCACCATGTTTGGAGCAGAATTTATTCCAGTGCATACCTTGATAACAACTTTTACACAAGTCTCTTTCACTTCTAATGTATTCTTTGGCTATGTAAACCAAAATTTTGGCCAAAATTCTCTCCATTCCAAAAACTCTCATATGTAAACATAACTAATTCAAAATTTTAATAAAAAATAACAATAAAAAAGCTTCAAAAAATCATATCTTTTTATTATAATAAATATAACAAAATCACTCAAATTAACTATCTCTTCATTTTTTCACCAACTTTCATAAAATTATATTTTTTACTATTTTTTTCTCAAAATTTAATAAAACTCTAATCTACCTCAATTTTTACAATATTTTTAAAATTTCTAAAAAAATCTTGGTTTTGCAAACATGACCAAATATGTTTTTTCTCCGCTCCTTTCCATGTCCATCTTCACTTGACTTCTCTGCTCTTAGCATTTTTTAATATGAAAAGCAAAAATTGTAAATGCTTTTCCATTGCAAAGATAAATATGATTTATTATAATAGGACTATTAACCATGAAATAGAACTATAGTCTCCTGAAATCACTCGCTATTTCATAATGGAGATGCATAACTTAACTTTAAAACATAGACAAGAAATGTAGAAAATTCAAGTTTCAAATTTTAAAAAATTATCCATATATATTTGTATGTGTGTACGTATCTTAAGAAAATAGAAAAACAATTTTAGAGTGTGCCATGTTAGTACGAAGATCGAAGTCTTGTGTCCAAGTGTTTTTTTTTAACATATAAAACGTAATCAAGAAACCAAAACATAAATAGGGTGATTTTTTTTAAGGTAGAAATGTATTTTTTTTTGACTTTAGGGACGTTGGTTTAAAAGAAATTGTTAGAATTATGATAAAATTGTGAAGATTTAGGTGAAATTAAAATTGTGTAGAAGTTGTTAAAAAAATTAATTTTTATAAAAGTGCTGTATTGATGCACAGCCGTTCGGCAAGTTGGGATTCGGGCCCTATATTGACACTCAAGAGGGTAGTGGGAAATCTATCTGCTGGGAGAGCACCAATCACTTGGTTATATGATCCCATGGAACAGAGACAACGACAAATCTATTTTGGCGGTTACGGAACGCTTTTGCCCCAACTGAAACCGCATTCATTTATCAATTGAATTCAAACACCTTGGACATAATCGCCATCACCAACCTCTACAGACAGTCAAATAGCAGAGAGGGAAGGAAAAATGGAAGAAGAGGGAATAGGGTTAGTGCTGGCAAGAGCCACAGAACTTCGGTTGAAAATCAGCAATTGCATCCACAAGGCAACAACTTCTGCGAGCAATGGCCCAGAACAAGACGGTGGAGACAAAGGAGAAGATGAGGGAGAAGCAGGAGAAGAAGAAATGGAGAGGCTTTTGAACATTTGTGATGCCCTCGAATCCCTCGAGACCCAACTCTCTTCCCTGCAGGTTCTAACCTCAAAACTCATGTTTTCTTGGTTAGGGTTTGTCTGTGAAAACCCTAATTTTGCGGCACTTTCTTTTGGGAAGTGCTCTGATTTTGGGACTAATATGTGTTTCATGATTGTCTTTCCGAGCATGTGTGAAATGGGGTTTGAGGATTTCCTGTCGTTTGTCTTAGTTCTAATACTTCTGTTGACTAGTCTCCCTGTGGCGTTCTTGGACGGTACTGGCTTCGGTCTGCGTGAAGATTATGAGAAACCCATTAACTGTTCGTTGTCATTTTCTTTTCTCTTGCTTATAACGAAGATGTAGGAGCTTTACAATTGATAACACAAGGCAATGTGGACATGAGGGAAGAGTTACTCGTGGTGGATAAACTCTGGTGTATGCGTCTCTCCCAATCATTATTCTTGCTAATTTGACATATTCTAACACTGACCATAACAATCAATACTTGGGATAAGTAATTCCCGCAGTGGTATGTAGGGAATTTCAAGGATAGGACAATTAACTATACCAAGTTCAGTAGAGGACATTGAGTATCCACCATTACAGCCTTATGTCCTGCCGGAGTGTTTGGACGCACCAGTGTTCTGGCTATGAATGCTTAGACAGATAAAGTCGTTAAATTAGTACCAACATATGTTCATTATATTGTTTAATTTGCAATAAAAGCTCATAAGTCTATCACAAAACTTTTACCCATTCTTCGCGAACTTACTGGATCTAGTTCATTTAATTTCAACTTACCTACATTGCGTTGAATCTACATAAAATTTCTCGGAAGTACAACCTGAAACCTTCATCAGTATGTTGAAGGATTTCTGTAGAATATAGATCAATGCTTTTGATGGATTAATCTGGATAGTTGTAGGGATTTTTAATTGTTCTCTTTGATGCCTAGAATTTGCAACATCAACAACGATATGAAAGAGAAGTGGCCCTTGCTGAGATTGAAAATTGCCGTAAGATGTTACTTAATAAGCTCAAGGAGTACAAAGGGGAGGATTTGGAAGTCATACATGAGGCTTCTGCTTTTGCTTGCGAAACAGTAGAGCACAACAGTGATCTCCAGCTTCCTCCATATCCAAGTCGCCCTCCAATCTCCCTTTGTATAGAGAATGGCTACCTGCCACAGTTCACTACCTCAGGTAAGCCTCTACGAAATGGAACAGTTACCAGTGGTCAAACAAATGAAGCGAAGAGGAATATCATCGAGTTAGAGAGAAGTCGAAAGCATACTGGATCCCAAGGTTCCAGGAAAGTGTTGGGGTTTTTATTAGGTACAGCAGGCAAGACGTTGCTTGCTCTTGTTGGCGTGGCATCTCTATTAAGCTTTTCTGGTATTGGGCCAAGTTTTGCGAAGAAGGATACCCTTTTCAAGCTTTTGAGTCCGTTTCAGCAACCAGCAGGTGAGGAAAAGGGGTCAAATATTCCATGCCCACCAGGGAAAGTCCTAGTGATGGAAAATGGGGAGGCTCGGTGTCTTGTGAAAGAAAGAGTTGAAGTACCATTCTCATCAGCTGTGGCAAAACCGGATGTTAACTATGGTTGTGGATAATTTGGTACATCACTCTTCTTAACGAAATGGTGTATTCAGTTTTTCTTCAATGGCCTACGGTTGTCATCTTTTTGTGTTACAAGTGACCTATTATGCTTTGGAATATGCAAATTGCGAAATTGCCTCTCCAAACCGAAATAACACACCCAAATTCAGATGGTTTTTTATTTTTATTTTCATTAAAAACATCTGTTGATGGTTTGCCTGAAAAAACTGAATTTATGACTGGCTTTTATTATCAAAGAAGCAGAAATTTTGTTGCGTTAAACATCACCTTTAAAAAAAAAACACAAGAGGGTTTTATTAATTTTTTACGGGCCTAGTGACCTGGGGTTTAGTAGCTGGCCTAATGGGCCCTTATTAGGTGCTATGTTTTTGTATCTATCTCGTTTAAAACAAGGGTTAATGATTATTTTTTATTCTTGGGTTTTGATTACTTTTAAAAATTCGTCCTATGTTTTCGTGTTTATCACACGTAGTTTTTAAGTTTTGAGATGTTAAAATGATTAGCGAATTATCCAATTAATTAACGGTCATACATGTCATGATTAATAAAAAAATGACACGTGTAACAAAATTTATTTTTAAAAATGTCATGTTATCTTTATTGTCTCACATCAATAAAATAAACAAAATTATAAAAGAAAAAAAAATAAATTAACAATTTAAAAAAGCCCTGAAAGAACAATGGACCATTTTAAAATAAAATTTTGTTATCCGCGTCATTTTTTGGTTGGTCATAACGTGTAGGGCTGACTGGGCATTTCGCTAAAGAGAGTGGGCGGAAGGAACATTTTGACATCATCTCAATACCCAGGGACTATGTGTGATAAATGTGAAAATCAAGAGATGAATGTTTAAAAGTGATAAAAACTCAAGGACAAAAATGGACATTAACCTTTAAAAAACTTCATGTCACAAAAATAATACTAGGTTTTTATCAACACTTAAAATGTTTATGAGCTTTAATTATTCTGAATATAAATATCTTATATCTAGGGGCAGGAAGTCCCACTATACTTGCAATTTTTAGGGTACGGTCGAATTCCTTCTTTCACTGGAAACAGTACAACAATGTTAAGTACAAATAAGCCTCTAAGGCCTAATACAACGAACAGGAGCATAAAGCTCATAACAACGATATTAAAGGTCCAAAGGGCCAGGCATCCAACAGCCTGAAAGGCCTGAATCAAGATGGCTATAAAGGCATCATGCAGTGGACCAAAAGGCCCATAAGTTTTAAACAAGTCTAAAGACCCAAAATAAATTTCGCCACCGGAGAGAGCGAACGACAAGTCCACAGAGACTCATCCATAACAACACGTTCACAATGAGGGAAAGCACGAAAAGCCCAAAACTGCCGATCAGACACTGCAAGGAGGAACCAACAACCAATAAGTGCTTGTCTGTAGGGAGAAGCCTCGACACTAAGGATTCCACAAGATCCTTCCCACAAAAGTCCAGAAAAATGAAATTATTAGAGACAACAAGAAAAAAGCAAAACACAACCAAAGAACCTCATGGACTTTTGGCAAAAACATAGAGCCGAAGAAAACCACAAACAGCAACCCAAACAGAGCATAAAAAAGGCGTGCGCGTGAGATCCACTCGTGCGCGTGGACACGCGTGGGGTGTCTCGCACCGCCTCACCAGCGTCGGAGAGATGTGCAAATGATCGTCTGGAGATGAAGAACTCTGCCGTGTTGAGCGTGGCTGCCAAAAAGCCTCCAAACCATCTAGACCTAGCCATGAAAATAGACAAAACGAAGGAGCTCATAAGTGTGGCATTGGAGGGTCGGGGAGAAGAGAAAGGGCAGCCAAAGGGGGACGGAAAAGGAAGAGAGGGAGAGACGAAAGGAGTAAGAGCTCCTCCCGAAAGTTGTTGGAGAAAACGGTGAGAAGAAAGGATGAAGGGTCTAGAGAGAGGGCAGACGCGTTCTCTCTAGAAAACACATTTTCTCCAGATTTTGAAGGAATTTTGAACCGGTGGAGTTGCGATTAGAGAATCCATATTTTGAAGGAATTTTGAACCGGAGGACTTGCGATTAGAGAATTGCGGTCGCTATCAGGTCTGGTTGTAACCTTGGATAAGGTTTTACTCATGATGTCACTGATTACTCAAATGTCGTCCACAAATCCATTGAATTCCTGGCCCCAAATCTTAGGACGAAGCGAATAAACGATGTCTGGCTCTACGAAGCTTGAAGGGTTAGTACGTAAACAATAATTCAATTATCTTTTACGAAAGTAGTTATACACATTCGACCTGTGCTGAGATTATTTTTTGCTTAGAAAAAATAAGTGTATAAAAAAGATATCGCCAGTTCCAACAAAGGTGCATGGTGAGGCTTAAATATGTTTAATAACTGCGTGTTAGGTAAATGTCATACCCCATTTCCCTTTTATAATATATAATTGAGGACTTGCGCTAGCTAAAGTAAAAAAAAATTAATGTGTATGATTTTCACTATTACAAGTATATGAAGAGTTAAAATTACTTAAGGCTCCGTTTGCACACTAAAATTTTACTCATCCTAAAATTTTAACACAATAAAAAATTACAATATAATCTCTCTCTCCCCATCAAATATCACTACTTTTCACTACAAAAAATATAAAAAATATCTCTCTTCACTTTTTCATCAACCCATATACCTAAAATTTTAACAACCCTAAAATTTTACTTTTCAAACACAGCCTAGACGAACAGGATAAGAATAAAGATTACTATAGATTAATATGTGCATATAATACGGAAGAACACTTGCTTATGGACATCCGTTGGATAAGTATATACTATATATTCTTCGGTTTTTGGATACCCATTAGCATACGTGATGGTAAAACCATACGGTCAAGCTTATCGGCAAGTCAACTCAACATGATGAAGCAACAACCATGTTCACCTCGCCACGAGCAGCCGTTGGTTTTTAGGCACGCGTTGTTACCGGAATGTAGACCCCAAAGAATATGGCTCTTCAAGCCATGAAGAGCTGGCTCTCATCATCATCAAGGTTCATTATATAAGCTACAGAGATTGGTCAAAATCCCATTGCAGCATTTTCGATATATATCTCCTTAATTTGTTGACGAAAGAGGAGTCTGTAGTCTGTACTATCAGATTCAAAAACTTGAGCATCAAAATGAAAGAATGTGAGCACCGTGAAAGGGAGGGAGTTCAAGGAAGAGCAAGAAGCTCTGGTGGAATTGTTGGGATCCACACTTATATAAGGTAGACTTAGAATAGAAGTAGTTTTGAAAAAGAAGTTTACTTCCTCTCGACTCCAAGTTTAAAGTTTTCTCTTAAGGTTTATCTTTGTATTTTTTTCTATAAATAAAGGCTTATGTTATAGGAGAAAAGACATGTGAGCATTGGGCAGAGAGAGAAAAAAAAGCGTGATGTGGCTATTGTATTGAGAGTGATTTTCTTAAGCGTTCTTAATAAAATTGCTCTAGGGTAGATGTAGGCTGGATTGAGGGTTAAACCACATAAATTATTGGTGTTATTTTCTTTAACTTTTGTGTCATTTTCTCAACAAATGGTATCAAAGCTAGGTTTGAGGAGCCCAAGAGGTTTCTGGGGGGAAGCAGAGAAGGTCCGAAAATTCAAAGTGATTCAATCAGAGATTGGAGGGCACCGAAATGTAGAGGAAGTCGAGACGAAGCCAAAGGTCAAAACCGTGTCGCCGGAGGATACCGGACGCGCCGTCCACTCGTGGCACGCACTCTCACGCACCGAAGAGAGGTAGGGCACGTGGTCTTCACTCGTCCCACGCGCCGCACGCACACGCGCCCAGATAGTCTGCTACGTCAGTGCCACGTCAACAAGTGGGTCCCAAGGTTTTACGTTAGCATTGCCATGTCATCCGCAACGTCAGTAGGGGTCCTAATCAGTTCCACATCATCATAGAATATTATGGGGAATCAGAATATTCTAGCGGGGGAAGATTCCAGAAGATTTCGGTTTTACTTCCAGAGTGATTTTTCTGCTAGTTCAAGGGCTTTTAGGCAGGTTTTCAAGCAGTTCGGACCAATTTCTAAAGTTTTTGGCCATCTCGGATCCATTGGTACAATCAAAATTTCAAAATTCGGCCTCGATTAGTGTGAATTGAGATGACATAGAGTATGATTACCGGTATGATGATATTGAACTAGAAGCCACAGATGGAGTATATCCTTTATGCAAAGGATGTATACGATCTATTGGAGAATGAGGGCAAGAAACCGGAGGGGATTGATGACTTCGAAATCGTGTGGCAAGCGGAGGTCCTTGGTACTAGCTGGTGGAGATGCAAGAGCTGGGGTAGGTACTGTTCTACATGGATCCAGCAGTACAAGCAAGAGATGTGGACACTCAAGGCAGGGGTGCAGGACACTCGAATGAGAGTGTGGTTGGTCGTCTGGTGACAAGGACGAGGTTGGAGTGCCAATATAAGAAGGATGCAAGGGGTGGTGAGCAAAGGGAGCAGCATACACGAAAGTTGCATGAAGGTTCTACTGATGGGAGCCCGGGATGCACTCAACTGAGAGATGTCAGGAATGAATTCTTCCCTTATAGTAATGGGTATGGAGGGAGAGAATTATTGGGGTCCACACCCATATAAGGTAGACTTGGAAATGAAGTTTACTTCCTCCCGACTACAAGTTTAGGAATCTTTTTAGGGTTTCTCTTTGTATTTTTTCCTATAAATAGAGATATGTTATAGGAGAAAGACACGTGAGCATTGGGCAGAGAGAGTGATTTTCTTAAGAATTCTTAATAAAATTGCTCTTAAGTGGACGTAGGCCGGATTGAGAGCCGAACCACAGAAATTCTTGGTGTTCTTTTTTTTTTAAAAAATTTTGTGCCACTTTTCGAACAGAAGTTATGGACAACATTAATGAAGCAAAATGCAGGAGAATTGACTCTCAAATTCTTCTTGAAGTAAGCCAATGCATGTTGTGTCTTTTCTATTTCTTTTTGGCAATTGGTGCTTGAACAGATGGGAAAGATCAGTAAATTGTTGTGCTCCGTTTTTGTAGGATTTTCGAGATTGCACCGACAGCTCAAAAGTTGTTCTCTTACTTGAAGACTCTAATGTTCCTCTGGAACAAAACTTAAAGCTCATGTCCCACGCCATGAATGTCTTTCTTATGGTAAGCCTGTAGGCTGCAGTTTACTTGTTTGTCACCTAACATGTTTTAGGCTAAGTTTGAATGGGCAAAATTTTTTGAATCTTGTATGTTAAAATTGGTGAAAAAGTTGTTGGAGTTTTGAAAAGGTAATGAATGAAGTGTGTAAATTAGTTGTTGGATTATGAGTCTATCTCTCCGAATTGGACCGTGTAATTCGTATAGTAAATTGAAGAGGATTTGATTCCTGATCCCCATAGCTTTGGAGTGCAGCAAAAATATTATAGATGCATGAGGACCCTTTCACCCGCTGAAGCCGGCCGGCCAATTTTTTTTACAATATTCCTTAAGAATTGATGCTTTTGCTAATGGAACTAAAATCAAATACTTCTCCAATTAAAATCATATTTTGGACCTCTTTTTCACGAAAACCCCGTTTGAAACCATTTTATCCCTTTTTTTCCTAAAGAAATGCCACGTGGTCTTAAGTGATGTAGGATTATCGTACTAACAATTTCAAGTGGATTGTCTTCAAGCTTTCGAAAGGTTGCGGCATGCAAGAAGAGGCAATATAAGTACTCCAATGTGACTAAAGGGAAAGACCTCAATTGCATTATAGAGGTGGCAATTAGTAACTGGCTAACTGCAACGAAGCCCACGCGTCGGTTGGCCAAAAAGTATTAAAA
This sequence comes from Myrica gale, assembly GCA_963930655.1. NCBI lineage: Eukaryota > Viridiplantae > Streptophyta > Magnoliopsida > Fagales > Myricaceae > Myrica > Myrica gale. Next base: position 18,003,258 of record OZ005612.1, on the reverse strand, counting down.
AAAGTTGGACCAAATATATGGAGCTGATGGTATATATCCAGCGATGGCCAACCAGAAAAGAAAACACACTAAAGCAACGGCAATCTTCACGTCAATTCGCAATGGCCAACTTTCCATAGTTCTTTGAATACGCGTTAGGTGCTACAACCAAGTCTTGAACCATTCCACCAGCGACGTTTCTAATAGGCTTTTCGAGGTCATTGGTATAATAATCTGATCTGTCAGCCTTTGGCTCTTCTCAATGCATAAATTGCGCATGCAGAGGTTAAGTCTGCCTTCCTAATAATAAATCTTTGGGCCCTTCTCATTCAAAAGCTACAAGAATTAATATGTTTGCAGTACATTTGAGCAGAGCTTGGCCTTTAGTCAGACCTTGCATCCGCCACTAGAAGGATGCCTGCTATGTCCTCCCAATCACTAAAATGAACTTTAATGAAAAAAAAAAAAACTTACTTCATACGCGCTGTCTGGCTGATGTATTGCCCTTTGGAACTTATTTTAATTTAGAACTCCGTTGTTTGGTTGCCTCGACGTGCCGTAGAATCCCTCCAGGCTCCACAGATATTGTCAATCCGTCTGAGGGTTTGAAGCATCCTTGAGGTGCGCTTGGAAGTCGAACATCGTTTCCACTGATCAATTTTGAAATTTTCATTAATGAGTGGGCTCGTTGTGAATGAACAAGTGCAGCATGAGCCTTGACTGCTAGTTGACACAAATCTTGCAAAGAAAGTGATACATGGGATTTAGGGAGTGGCATCAGGAAGTAAATTTGGCCCAGCTGTAGCTCTTCGTTTGCAGGGATGTGGGGCACCTGGGAGTTGATGTACATGGATTCTGAGTTGCAGAGGAAGCAGTTCGGATTCTGGGAGAGGATGTGGCCGGCTTCGACTGGGTGTCTGAACTCTTGAAGCGTTCCATCCAAGTGAATTAGCTTGGATGTGAACGGCAAGTTTAGGGCTATAGCATCTTTCCTTGTATATTCAGAAGATGCACAGATGCCCATATCTGCTCTGTATCAGATGGAGAGCAAGAGAGAGAAAGGCCGAGAGAGGAGGGACGTTGCTACTGGGGATTAGGAGTGGGGACGACTGTGTGAATTTGTGAAATGTGGGAAAGGAAGAGAGAGAGATAGGAAGCTTGCTTTAATTTGTGTGGGATGAATGTGCGGTGTTTGTGATATATATATATAGGCCAGAAAAAAGCAACATATGATAAGGATATCATAGTGATCCCTTTTGGCTGATTGGCTATCTAACAGTATGAAAGGTTTTATATTTTATTATTTTACTACCTGCGATGCACACAAATCATTTGACTTATTTTCTACCTATGATAAATTTTGAAAAAATATATATATATATTGTCGGGAGCCATTATTACCAGGAGTATAAGCTGCTGTGACGGAGACTTGTTCCTATTCAACTGCTTAATCATGAATCGGTACTACAGTGTCTGATACAACACGATAAGATGTTGAAATAGAATCGTATTTTCAGTCAAATTTCTTCCAAAACCCTCTGGCAAAATTTTATTTGAACTTCTTTGTTGGCCTCAAGTATGTACAAGTGCATCACGGACAACTTGAGGAATTGTAATGACTCGTCCTTCCTCATGAGAAAACGGTTGACTTTACTCTAGAGAGAGCTGTCTGCTAGAAATCCGCAACTATGGTGGCTACTTGGATATAAAAAGTACACTAGGAGCTAAGACAGAGACAAACGACGGAGTCTTAGGTTGCAGGAAATCGTGGAATGCTTAGATGAGTATTTTATGTATATACTGGCACTGCTGTTTCGGGGAATTTTATTTCTTGAAGCTATCAAATGAATTACGGCGTAGGTATTACAATCTTTTCTTTATTACGTATTTAACCAATATATAGCAAAGGCAGAGACAAATCAATCAGAGCTTTAGGTCGAAATTTCTACTCGTTTTCATGGTCGGTACAAGCTATTTCGTCGAAACCACTCTGGCTGTCATATTGCGGCGTGTCCGGTTATGTTCCTACGAAACCTCGTGCTTGGAATCCTTATGTCTTCAACACGTGATAATTACACGGCTGGCCTTCGCGGACACATCCTCATTTCCCAAGTCTAGGCCTCTAGGAACGTATCGTGCAACAATTGACCTCAGACTCAGTAACTCGGTCTTCTGTCTCTTTCAGTCTTCTTCCTGATCACCGGCCTCTTTGAAATGAATTAAGTTTCGGATGCTCGTTCCATATATGGAAAAGTTCCCAAAAAAAAGTACCCGAAATCTTTCCGCATTTCCTGATGGGTGACGGCGTATAATGCTCCTATCATATATGTATCGTGATCAGAACGATGTTGTATCATATTCTGCTTCTCAACCCGAAAAGTTTTTTTGTTTTTAACTTTTCCTCCATGACGAATATGGATTCGGTTCTGTCCCAGTTTTTGTACAAAAATTACAGTTTCAAAATTTCAATTTGCTGCAATCTACTTGAAATTTTTGTTTGATTATGTAGAAATGTATGGGAAATTTTGGGGTGAAATATCTTGATAGTTTTCTTTTCAATTTTTTTGGTAGATTTTCCCTTGTCGACTCCGCGTCGGTAGGGGTAGTTAACGGTAGTATAGGTGACGGTTTGGCAAAAACCGTCATTGTCACCGTCACCGCAACTAACGGAATCACATAATTGACACCGTCACCGCACCGCTAAGGCACAATAACCGCCATTGTCGGTGACGATATTAACGGTAACGGTTATACAATAACCGCTTAAACCGTATAACCGTTGTACAAAAAAAATAAGTTTTTTCTTTGAGCTTTTTCATTTTTTTCTTGAGCTTTTTTTTTTGCACTGTTTTAGGCTATTTAAAATATCATAATATCATAATTAATAATCATATCAAATGGACAAATATCATAACATATTCAAATATAATATCATAATCATAACAAATATAAAGTTGTCCAAAAGTATAACATAATATCATATTCAAACATAAAGACTAAAGTAATAAAAATGTCTAACAATGTGACATAAACCAACTAACATATTCCAATAAAAGCTCAACAAAAGTATGTCACATAATCAATAATCATCTCAAGTCTCAACTAGGGGTAGTTAACGGTAGTATGGGTGACGGTTTGAAAACCGTCACCGTCACCGCTCCGCTAAGACACAATAACAGCCATTACCGGTAACGGTAGCTGTTAAAACGGTAACCGCCGGTGCAAATGAACACCCCTACGCCTTGGCCTCCGATACGGCTGTTACCCGCCCCTAGGAATAAGCGAAAATGCAAGACTGGAATCTGGCTTGCTCCATAAATTTGCTTTTTAAAAAAAAGAAGGGGATGAACCTTTTGGTATGGCCAGATGTCAAGATATTGTTCGCTCAGAAAAGAAAGTTATGGTCAGTTATTGGTAAGAAAGAGACCGAATTGAAACAACGTCTGTTGAGCATCCCCATCTTAAACCCCTCTCTCTCTAAACTCTCTCTGTTTTCCCCCCACTGGCAATACCTAGGGGAGGGTGGGTGCATTGGCTCCACCCTCTTCCCCCTTTTTTTCTCCTTCCTCTTCCCCTTGCTCTGTGATGGTTTGCTGCTTTCCGGTGGTTTTGGTGGTTTTTTTCTTTGTTTTGCAGGTTTTTTCCCGAGTGGCGGTGCGCCTCCTCCGTCGATTTTCGCCATACACGCGCCCCATAGGTGCTCTCAGACGGCCGAGATCTACTCATCGCTCCTTCTCCGGCAAGCAAACGATGGCGCTTGTGCTCACACGCGCCCCACGCATCGCGCGTGCATCTGACACGCCGCCACTTGTGGCCACGCGTGAGGCCCCTTCCACCGCTCAAAATCTGTTTTTCTTTCCATATATGGCCTCTGTGGCTCCTTCCGCCTCCTCTCAGCCGTAGATCTCCACATCCCGCCGCTGGCGCCTCCGTTCTGGCCAAAGCCTTACCGGTCTATCCTGGGGCTTATGTTACGCTTTATAGAAATAAACCCGTTTAGGTCAGCCCCTATGTTTTGGGCTTGTTTTATGTTATGTTTTCGCCCGTTTAGGCTGGCCTCTCTATTTAAGGCTTGTTTAGGTTTATTTATGTGTTTTTATTCTGTTTGCAATTACAGTTGAGATTGCAAGTTTAGCGCTCATCTGGAGCCGGCTCGCCAACTACGTTGGCGGTCCTTCAGCGACAGTTCTTTCACGGTTTTTCCGTGTTCCCTAGGGCCCTCGTGTTGTCGCTTGTAAAACCCCTTTTGGGTTCTTTTCTTTGTTTTCATAGCTGTTAATTTTTGTTTTTGTGTTTTTTTTTTTCAATATATAAAATTAGTTGTTTAACAAAAAAAAAAAAAGAGACCGAATTTGTGACTACTTGGATGCTTGAAGGTGGTTGGATTGATTTGTGACGACATCACCAAGGGGATGTTTGAGGGTGAAAATTTTGAGTATTGAGGTTTGAGAAATATTATAAAGTAAAGATATGTAATGGAAGTTGGTGAAAAATTGAAGAGAGAGAAGATTTTTAATAAATATTATAATAATAAAAAATTACGTGATAGAACTTTTTATTATTAAACCTAAATTATTGGGTCAAATAAGACCCAAATCTCCCATTAGGCGCATAAAATTCGCTCCTATGCCCTCGTGCCTTGTGTCATCCATAAGACGTCACCTCAGGCGAGATTTGTCTGGTAACTAGGCTGTACATCAATTGGGTCGGTTCCGGGTGGGTCCATGTGGCGCCGGACACTACTTCTCAGCCCGACCCAACTGCGATGGAGGCTTGCAACTGCCCGAACCCGACTTTGATCGTGCAGGTCGAAGTAGAATCAGGTTCTGTTTTTTTTTTTTAAATACCCTCAGTTCCAGACTCCAGTAACCTTCATCCATAGTGTTAACTTCTTTTTACCAGTAATTTCGTTCTTTAGTGTTGGGCTTCACCTTTTTTTTGTTTTGCTTTTTTACCTAACTTTTTTTTTTTGCTTTGCTATTCCCTTCTCTAGTAATTTCCTTCATCTGTAGTGTTGGGCTTCACTTTTTTTTGCTTTTTTTCGTAACTTAGAATAGAACCCGCAACCTACGTTGTCTGAGCTTTCTTTCTTTTCCACTTTCATCAGTGTTAAATCTACAGATAAAAAGAAAAAAAAAATTCCAATCTGTTATATATCAATGCAAAAGACCCAACATCATTAAAGAAACGCAAAACTCTTAGAGAAGAAAAGAGCTTTTATATATGAATCCATGTCCAAAAGAATCATTGTATTTCTGAGTTCTGACCACCAGCTATTTAAGGATATCAATTTGGTATTCTTGCAGCTTTAACTTGATCAGCAGATATCATATTTTATATGTAAAAGAAGCCTGGAAATCAGTAATCCAGCCAGAATTACAATTAGTCACATTCGGAGAACCGTGGGCGTGTTATATATGTATATATATACACACACAGCGAGATATATATATATATATATTTTTTTTTATTCACATTTTAGGCACATGGACCATCGTCTACTACGTCCCAGATTCAACATCAACATCCGCTCCAAACACTTGCACCGAATATCACTACAGCCCCAAAACCCATACCGATTCAACCACATGTATCATGCTCGCGACATCAAGGACCCTATAACTCCGGCAATCAGAGTCGTCGGATCTCCTAGCACAGCTGATATGACAAACTGCAGAGCTAATCCAGCCATCTCACAACACTTCTTCACCTTTCCTCTGCTCCTGTGGTGGTGGGTCTGAAGCGTATTCCTAAGGCTAGGAATTCTGGTCTCCAAGTTCCTACTTTTCCCACGTCCAAGATATATATCAGGCCAACTTTCCATCAGCATCTCTCTCACACAAGCCACATGCAAATTGTATTTCTTGCACGTAGACCTATAACTCCAGCTCCGCCCTTTGCGTCCGCACTTGTGGCACGGGGAGCTCACTTTTCTATACAGATAGAGCTTGACTTCCCCATCATCAAGCATCGTGGGCAGCTTGGCACAACATGGGTGGAGATCGAACCCGCAGTCCTTGCAGTGATACACAAACCCCGTGACGTCCTTTTCGCACGCGTTGCAGATGCGTTGGGTGTTGCCAGGAGGGCGTGAGAGGAACTGGAAGGAGCATTTGGTGTAGAAAGGGTGGAAGATAGAGGGGGAAGGTAGTGCACAATGCATGTGGAGGTCGAAGTCGCATATGGAGCACTTGTAGCGCGAGCCTATGCCCACCTCCTTGCAGCCATCACACTTGAATGGAAATTCCGTGTATTCAAATCTGAGAGTGTGTTGGGGGTGGCTGAAGTGGGATATTTCGCTGTATTTCATGGTACTCTTTGTGGTGATCTCTGGTAAGTTAAGAACTCTGGAGGCAATTTTTAAAGGGAGTGTTTTGGTCTATTTCAAGAGGGGGTGAAAACCGAAAAGGTGTTATTAGATGCCGACCCGGGGTATGTTAGGCTTGTAGTTGAAGCAAATTACAGGGAATAATACCTTGGGGACTTGTGGTGATGGTGGTAGAGTGCATGAGAATCTCCACGTCAAGAAGGGAAAGAGGCAGACACGAAGCATATTGGGTCATGTCCCACACAAGAATATATACGAATTTTCACTTCCCATGGTTGCCCATTAACCTACTAACTAATTATATATTAACGGTTGCAAAAACAATTGGTGTGCAAACACACGATCTAGTCTTGATCTTGGAAGTAGATCACATAGTAAGATTCGCCTTTCATGCCGATGCTTAGCTTACAGCACCAAGAGTCCAACACATCTGCGATGTTGTGGAAGCATGCAAAGGATCAACGTTTTACGTGATGTCCAATAACTATCTTTATGAGGTGAACTTTCTACAATGGGAATGTATATATCTAGGCTTCTAGGGCTTGATCTACGGAAGAATTGCGAATAATTAAGGGATTAGGGAACATATGATTTTAGAAGATCAATCACGCACTTACTGGAAAAACTAGGGATCTGATTTCAAAAGCGAATGAAAACAGGCATCTAATTAAGAAGTTCTTTTGACATTAGGGAAATTATTGATCAGATTATAATCTCTTGGGATTTGAATATATACTAGTCGATGGTACAGCCACCCTGGTTAGAAGTTGACATGAATGGTGGTTGAAAAACAGAGAACATACTTTAAGAAAGATCAGCAACAAATCTATGGATCAGTGGAATGGTTTAAGGTATATAATATTACCTAGGCCGCTTGCATGTATATCCATCACATACCCAGAAGCTAAGGATGACGAAGAATATCAAACAAACTATTTGGTATATATAGAGGAACAAATTCCAAGTCAGGAAAATCTATCACAATGTTCTCCATGACAGAAATGCTTGAGAGTAGTTGATAATGTTATCCATTTGTATCTTTCAACAAGGAGCCCTCTACGCAATCCATAGTACACATGGAACTGATTCTCCACTAATAAGCTTGCATAATAATATGCAATCCGATTATATATACTCTCTAGATTATAGAGTTCTTTAACTGATCATTGAACTGTCACCATCATTAATCAAATTGTACAAAAGACATATTATTATCAATAATTGCTGATATTCGCATATGTTATAGCTTGCAACCAAATTAAGTACCCATCATCATGACCTCATTCTCGCGCGTTTCATCTTTCTTTTCAATCTTTTGGGTAGGACCCATGAGACTGACCCACTTGTTTATGACTAAGTCAGCAATTCTTCCACCCAAAGCGACAAAGCAGCTCCTTAGAAAAAAAAAGGGACAAAGCAGGTACTTATACCTAGAATAGAAGTGATAAATTAGCAGTCCCTTGTATGGGTATATTTGCTTGGGGAGTACCATTAATTGCTTTCTATATATATATATATATATATATATATATGATGAATGACTGCATGCCCAATTGTACTCGAAGAAGAAGCTAGATAGATCGTAATTAAGTAATAACTACGTTTTAAGAATAATTCAAAGCTCGCTCTGATTGTTTATATTTCTTATACGTTATTATGGATATGGATTCTATGAAGTCTAGTCCTCAGATCTCCTAAAACAAAACCTAGAAGGAAGAGGGGGAGGGTTTAACATATATAGTTCATATTTGTTCTTGATGGACCCCAAAAAATCAAATCCTTGCAAGTGGCACCCAAAAGAAAAATGTGAAAAAAATGACCCTAAAGATAAATTCTTAGCTAGGTTTGGCCCCGCATCCAGTCAATACTCAATAGTCAAATATAGTACAGACTATATTGGAGGAACAGGATTAGAGAAATCAAATAATTCTGATCTATATAGCTAGTGATCACCCTAAGGTAGTAGTACCTTTTACTTTTTGTTTCTTTTCGCACTTAAAGAAACATCTGGAATATTCCACCAATTGCAAGTGATTTATGTTGTCCATGTCGTTGGAAGCATCGTACGTACTTGTGAGAATTGATAAAGGCAACTATGAACTTGATTCTCACAGCTTGTTCGCTTCATCCTGACTCATTCCCGTTTCCACTTCCAGCTTTTCTGGATTAAAAAAAGTTCTTGCAATTCTCTTCTTCGATATATCTGTACTATATCGTCCAATATTGTTCTTTTGCTTCAACTTCACACTCGGCAACCTAAAGTCTCATCGCAATAAAGCATTTGCTTTAAATTTGAGGGAAACAAAAAAGAAAGAAAGTAAAAAGAACTAAATTGGGCCTGGAATTACAACCTTGTATAGTTTATTTACCTTAGAAGTTAATGGGGGAATCCAAAGAGGCTTTACATCAAGTGGACATTAATGTAGAAGCTGAAGCTGGGCTATTCAGGACAAACATCAACTGATCTCATCTCACTCTTTGGAGGAGTAAGACTCGCCGTTTTATCATTATGGTCCTCAGAGAGAAATAGACTAGGGGTGGTTAACGGTAGTGTACGTGATGGTTTGACGGAATCACATATTTGACACCGTCACCGCACCGCTAAGGCATAATAATTACCCTTACCGGTGACGGTATTAGCGGTAATGGTTATACGATAACCGTTTAAACCGTATAACCGTTGTACAAAAAAGAGCTTTTTCCTTGAGTTTTTTTTATTTTTTTTTACTGTTTTAAGCTGTTTAAATTTCCAACCTAATATCATAATCAATAATCATATCAAATGGACAAATATCATAACATATTCAAATATAATATCATAATCATTAACAATCATAACAAATATAAAGTTGTCCAAAAGTATAACATAATATCATATTCAAACATAAAGACTAAAGTCTAATAAAAGTGACTAACAATGTGACATAAACCAACTAACATATTCCAACAAAAGTATGTCACATAATCAATAATCATCTCAAGTCTCAACTAGGGGTGGTTAACGGTAGTGTAGGTGACAGTTTGGCGAAAACCGTCACCGTCACCGCAATAGACGAAATCACATATTTGACACCGTCACCGCACTGCTAAGACATAATAACCGCCTTTACCGGTAACGGTACCGGTACCGGTAGCGGTTAAAACGGTAACCACCGGTGCAAATGAACACCCCTAAAATAGACTATGAAATGGAGAATGGGCCTGTTAGCTTTAAACCCAATGTGCTAAATGGATGCACAATGACCCAAAATTTGAGTTCAAGATGGGCATTGTAATCGGACATGTTTTGGAAATGTATTTGGGCCCAATCTGGCCCAGTCTCATAAGGCTCTCTCGCCACTCGCCAGTGTGTAAAATCTTAAACGACATCGGCTCATTCCAGCGTTCTTTTATCTCGCTCTCTTCCTCTACCTATTCTACTGCGTTCAATGGCCATTCTGGTCCTGAAACGCCTCGTCCTCTCAACTACGAAACACAAGCCCCTCTCGCCGCTGTCCTTCACTTCGTCGTCATCTTCGTCCTCCTCAGATCCCTCCGAAACATTAATCTCAACCGTTGTTTCGGTCCTCACCCAGCAGCGCTCGAAGTCCCGCTGGAACCACCTCCACTCTCTCTACCCCAACGGCTTTCACCCTAACGAGTTTTCCCAAATAACCCTCCAACTCAAGAACAATCCCCGTCTTGCCCTCCGCTTCTTCCTATGGACCCAACACAAGTCCCTCTGCAACCACAACCTCCTCACCTACTCCACCATCGTCCACATCCTCGCCCGGGCCCGTCACAAAGTCCAAGCCCAAGCCCTCATTCGAACCGCAATTCGTGTGTCCAAGGAAGATGACCTCGTATCAAAGCCACTGAAGGTGTTTGAGAGCCTTGTTAAGACGTATACATTATGTGGGTCTGCTCCGTTTGTGTTTGATTTGTTGGTTAACGCTTGTTTGGAGACGAAAAAGATTGATCCGGCTATTGAAATTGTGAGAATGTTATTGTCTCGTGGGATTAGCCCGAAGGTTCGTACTTTGAATTCATTGATTTCCTGGGTTTCGAGGTGTCGAGGAGGGGACGTTTCGTACCAAGTTTATCGGGAGGTCTTTGGGGTTGATGTCGAAGACGCGGAGGGAAATGCGAATAGGATTTCTAGAGTTAGGCCAGACGTGCACACTTTTAATTCAATAATGATGGGTTTCTATCGAAATGCGTCGGTTGAGAAGTTGGAGATGACTTTTTATGAAATGGTGCACTTTGATTGTGTTCCAAATGTTCACTGTTATAGCCTTTTGATGGCAGCCTTCTGCGAAGAAGGGAGGATGAGAGACGCTGAGGATGTGTGGAACAATATGAGAGCGGAGGAAGTGGAGGCTGACATTGTGTGTTACAATGCAATGATTGGTGGGCTTTGCGAGATTGGAGAGATGAAGAAAGCAGAAGAATTTTTCAGAGAGATGGGATTAAATGGGGTGGACGGTAGTTGTACCACTTATAAGCATCTTGTCTGTGGATATTGTGGTGTTGGGGATGTTGATTCGGCCTTGCTTGTGTATAAGGATATGTGCAGAAAGAGTTTTAAGCCGGATGCTTGGACGGTTGATGCCGTGATTCGTGCCCTTTCTGTACATGGTAGGGTTGATGAGGCTCTGAAGATTCTTAAGGGTGGAGTAGAGAATTTTGGTTTGGTGCCAAAGGGGAACAGTTACGAGGCCTTGATAAAGGGGTTGTGTGAGGAGGAGAGGATGCAAGAAGCAGTGAAGCTTCAGGTGGAGATGGTGGGGCGAGGATTTGAACCGAGTTTGAAGGTCTATGGCGCTTTTATTGACGGGTATATTAGACAAGGGAATGAGGAAATGGCAGAACTGTTGAGGAAGGAAATGTTGGAAACTCAAATTCAGGAGCAAGAGAGTTAGATGATGCGTTTCGGTTTAACCGTCGCTGAAATTCTGAAGTGAACAGAAATGCAATGGCCCCGTACTGGGGTTAGAAGAATACTGCAGATTTTGATAGATTTCGTTTTTGAAACAGAACCTTGTTTCTGGACATAAGCGTGGGAGTTCCTCTGCTGGAGACTCTGATGCAGTCACACTAACGAGTACTTTTGGTGGACTTTTATTTGGTCACATGTGCCTTTCAAGTAAACATCAATCCTTAGTTCCTAGGCACTCAGAGTGCACAAATTGATCCCAAATTTAGCATGTGTTGTCTCTGATGCAGAAGAATGTATACCTCTTATATTTCCTGCGTAACATGTAACTTTCATTGAAGGACTCTGCTGAAAACAGCAGGGTCATCACAGTTTACAATATCCGGCTGAATATCTTCTGCGACGAAATCGCCCCTTGCCATATAATTGCCTTCCCTCAGGGTCCACTGGAAAGACCTGGCAAACTGGTCTTGGAGCAAAGTCTGATAGTGCGAACTTCTCCTTCAATGATCCAGTCAGGGGTACTAGTAGAGTCGGTCACCTGGTTCACCAAACTAAGAGCATCTCCTTCTACTTGGATAGCCTGGTCTTGGAATTCACCAGCTAAGGAGAACGCCAACCTGGCTGCTCTTGCCTCGCCTTTAATAGGACTCGACCCAGGGGTCATGTCTGTGCTGATCAAAAGGATCTTTCCCCTGCTGTCCCGACAAACTGCTGCCGCATAAAGCCAATTGTCATTCACAGTAGTGTCAAAATTGATCTTGATAACGCCTTCAGGCGGAGGGATCCAAGTTAGGGTCGTCGAGTCTTCACTCAACTCCCGTGCTGCCAGATGATCTGAGAAGCGCCGTTGGACTGATCTGAGAATACCATTCCCCGTCAATCTTTTGTTAGATGCGCCTCGTGATCAAAATACAATTTGAAGGAATATTGCCAACAAGATTCTCTGAGCAGCCCATTTTGCCAAGTTATGGGCAAATGTATTACGACATGAACGAAATTCCAACTGGCATGATCCTTCAAAATCAGGTCGATGTCCAAAATGAAAGGAACAATGGACCAATCTGGCTGGAAGTTAGGAGAGCTTAGCGCACTGCACACCTGCAGATTATTGTCGTTTCGAGGAGAGAATGCTTCATTTTCATTTCCCTTCCTCACCATTGTTTTTTTCATGAAGAAAATGCCTCTTCTGAGCGCTTTCTCGACACCAAGCATTTTGAAACTTCTATAATTGTTTTATTGAATACCTTCATCTGTTAAAATTTTTAACACTATTATGTACAAGTCTCAGAATTGGAAGAAAAATAACACCAATATTGATTCTAGCCTCATAATCACAAGGAGGGGAGTAACCAGAGCTGAAGCCGAAGTCAGAAACCGTGACAGGAAAGCCATGGCAGCTGATATCTGATATCTGCTGCAAAACTTCGGAGGGCAATATGATCCATCAGAGTGGAGCAGAAGGTTCACAACACTAAATGTCGAGCTAGCTTTAGCCAGTGTGATAACGTACAATATACTGAATTAGTTCCAAAATACATACCAGTATCTATATTTAGTGATTAAAAATAACCCAAAGTGCTACATACCCAATATCATACGACAATGATCAGCAGTATTCCGGGCTGCCGAATAGGGCATTTAACCAGAACAGAATTGAACAAACCGATTTAGACCCAAATGTGTGGAAAATACCTAGAGGGGGGGTGAATAGGTATACTAAAAATTTTATCCAAAAGCAATTTCCTTTTTCAAATCACAACATATTCTCTGAAATATAAACTCAATCAATCTTTAACAAGATTCTACTATCTTATTACAAATCAGATATGCATAAAGAATAGATACACAGTAGATACACTAATCTGAAAAACAGAGACAACTGAAGATACCTCAAGTGACTCCGAAGTAACTACACTGGACAGAAACAATAAATTTTCAGATCTCACAAGCACTCTTTATACCTTTGTCTACAATCTTCTTGGACCAGAGTACTCAATCTCTTCAAGATTGATATTCTAAACACACTTATCACAAGAATGGTTAAATGAAACAATTTAAACAAAGGTAAATCAATCACACACTTGAAACAATATTTGGTGACGAAGAGAAACCCTTTTGAAGAATTTCTTCAAAAGAGAAAAACTCTCCGGGCCGAAGCCGGTTTTTAAATCCACTAATTTCAAACGAGATTACACAGTGATCAAAAGATTACACTAACCTAGCTAATCTAAACACTGTTAATCTTACCCAAATTGCCTCAATTCGGATCTCCTTATCATGGAACTCCATGACCGTTTGAAACCAAGATTCTCACCGGGTTGATCTATCCACACAACTCCCTGTGCAATCAACGCCCAATGCTGGAACCTCCAACATCCACACTTCTAGAACCTCTGGAAGCCCCAATCAATCGAAGAAATCAAGTGTAGGTGATCGACGAAACACCATAGCCTTCAGATCTGATTTGCTAACACATACACAGCAAACCCAAACTCTCCACTAGAATAATGAAGCAAGAACAATCAGCACATTTCTTGGAGAATACGATCTTGAAGAGCCAAGCGAAGAACATAGATTTCAGCTTCTAACTGCAGCCCCTTCGCTCTATTATCTCTATACGAAAACCCATCTTTCCTTCTTTTTATTCACGCGTGAAGCCTCTAACCAACTCCAGTTCATTCTCATTCTTCTAGAAACCAAGGAAAAGACAAGAAAGCCCTTAATGAGGACTTTTGATCACCAACGGTTCAGCACAACAATTCCATCTTCTAGAATCATCACAAAGGACAAAAACACCCCTGATACATATACTCACGTGATGCCAACATTTGCTGTAACAAGAATATCCATTCACTATGGCCAAAGTGAAACTCCAAGGTATAATCAAACCCATTATCGTCACCAAGAAGCTGTAACACATTTGTATATCACAACAAACACTAAAACCAGTAAGATTTGAAGAATAGCTATAAAGTAGCAGTAGACTGCTCTACTTTGTAAATTTATCGCCTATAGATTCATCAGTCCAGGATGGTGAATGACAGAGTAGGTATTCATTGGCAAAATGTACTGCCTATGGAGTGATCAGGTTAGACTGAAAACAAATGGAATATGGAAAATTCGGAGGCAATTATCTCGTGCCATCGAATTTAATTCGAAGCAAGAATTATCAAACATGTTGGATTGCAGTTGTTAAAAAGCCGTAGTTGCTGACAAAGGATCCAATGTCTTCTGGCACTGGCCGTTGGATTGACCAAGACCGCTATGAATGATGAACATATCAAAGCTCCAATCTAAGCAAGATTCGTAAGGTTGGCAATGGACTTGTGGCCTGATAATATAAGAAAATTCCTAATTCATGCAGAAAGCTGCCCAAATTGATGACCAAGATCGCTGGACCTTGAAGAAAACAAGACGATGATTCATGCAGTTTTTTTTAAAAAAAAAAACTCTTTATTAGTCAAATAATCCATTTTATTCTCTCCGGACTTGCAAAAGCAATCTGAATGTATGACAACTCTGGGATAAATGGAATTTTTTAGCATTAGTTAAGACATTCTTAAAAAAAATAATTGTATTCTCAACAGTGGGAATTACTTTAAAACGGGAATTAAAAAATCTACCCTTTAAAAAGTTATTTTAGTAAAACTTGGGGAATATTTTTCCCTTCCCTTATTCCTTCCTATTTAATATGGGGCAGCAATCATGAAGATGGGGGGCCACTATGTCGGCTTTATGAACGCCAAGCTGTTTTTCATTGGTTAGCACCTAAGAAGCATAAATCTTTAAGTCAAAATAATGCACAGAAGAAAAACGTTACCCGCCCTTTACAGGAAGGGTCGCGGACCTGCCGCGTGTCACCTTGGAACACCTTCAAGGACTCCACATTAACGAGAAAGTGAAACTTCATTGACTCGTCCCCTCCTTGGGTCATGAATTCTATGATTTTCAGCAATCCTCCCCTCATTCAAAACTATACGAAAATCCACCTTTTTCCTTCTTGCAGATACGAGAAGATATTTGAAACACCCAAATATGTTTTTATTTTTGTTTCTTTACCTAAGCATTTGTCTTGTAAGTAATAATTCTTAAGGCCTAGAAAAAGAAAAGTAAGAATTCTCAAGGACTGCAGACAAGGAATACAACCCCCTAGATAAGATCCTGTCCAGCAGGAGGGCTACGCAACTTAATATGAACAACCACAGCAGCAACTCATACGGGGCCACTGTGGTCGATACCTCAAATAACTAACTATTTGAGGCACGTTTTGTGGGTTGCACTTACAGTTAGGTTACCAAATGTCTCAAGCACTTCACATTTTGCTACGATGCTCGCAACCAACCATGTATATTAGAGGAAAAAGAAAAGATCTGACAAGAAGAGAAACAAAAAAGTTGAGCAGCTGGTCCCAAGTTGTTAGAAACGTGATTAAACAGTACAACCTCTCTGTCGGCAGGTCAAATTTAATATACTACTACCATCAAATAACAAGCACATCCAATGGAATATTATCCATAAGCTATCGTCAAACCGAGTTTAAGCCTAAAATGATTGTTAAGCTTAGTGAAAGGACACGTTGGTCTCACAATATTCAAGGATAAAATATGAAAGCGCAAAAAAAAGATTAAGAGCTCACGAGAGCTTTTCCATCCCAAGTCACTTCCTCTTCTCGCAACACGCTGCAAAACATACGAGGAGCAGAAATATATTAAAATGATTTGTTGCTAATAAAATACACAAAAATGTGGCAGATTACAAACGGCTAAATGTTAACATAGTGAATGACATTATAGGGTGTTTGTTTCCCAATTATTTCACCCCTCAATATTTCCAAACAATCATAAAATAATCTCTCTCCTCATTAAATTATAAAATAATATTATACAATTCAATTAAATCTTCTCTCTCTTCACTTTTCCATAAAATATTATACTTTTTCACAAACTTCAATACCCAAAATTTCCAAAACCCCAATATTTCCACAAACAAACACCACTTATATATTTGAAGTTTAATCATGATGCGCACAGGCTCTGGAAACTAAGCAATCCATGCTTTATGAAGTCTTTTGGCAGACTAACAGCTGCTCAAGATTTTGAACACCATTATAGCCCCTCCCACTCAAACAAACTAACAAATAAAGCAGCAATGCTTCAGGTAAGCCGTAATTCCTCATTGTAAGCTGCGATTATCAACCTACCACAATGCACCTTTGAACACGTTTAGGAGAAGTAGCTTCTCTAACGATGAGGCATCCAAAATGAGATGCGGAAGATATTATAACAATGACTTAGTTGTCAAATGAACAAAAAACCTATGGATTTTGCCTTAGAAGTTCTTAAACTAGGTGGAAAATCACATACATGATTTATGAGAAGCACTGGAAGGTACAAAAGAAGAGATAAGAGAAGAGTCTGCTTCAAAGAGAAGTTTAGAGATACATATCTATTCTACAGACTAAAGGACAAAAAAACATATAATCAGGGGAACGGTCATGACAGATAGAGTAGCAAATCGGCAACCCAAGAAACATATCTGCCCTTTCATGTTATAATCTCAGGGTAGCTTGTTTCTAATATGTTGGGAAGGTCCGTTTAGCAAGCTAACTCAGATTGGCAAGGGACTTCTGATAAATACTCTTGTCATTCTTTACATTATTTCTTCTCCAAGTCTAACAAAAGGAATTTTTAACAAAAAAATTATATTTTTCTGTAAGCCGATCACTTGAAAATTGACAAAAAATTTCCCTTCCATGGTATGGTGGACAGATTGGTGGGTTAAAAAAAGGCACTGTCTACTAGCAAGCCAAATCCAGAAGTCACAAGAAGGCTTTCTGATAAATATTTTTAATTCTTTACATTCCTTTTCTTCCACCTCCAAAAAAATTGCAGTTTTAACAACCAATAAGACTCCTAACCTTTCCAAACGAAGTCATGTTTAATTAAGCTGGGTTTCCAAACTAAGTCAACGGTAATTGATAACTTATTTTCCTCAGCCTCGATTGAGTATCCGTACTGCATCTTCACTTTTTTCATTAATTATGGTGTGATCTTCTCTCAATTTACAACTTCATTCAGGTCAAAACACAATAGCCCATATGAAACCAAACGGTGGGTTTATGTTCAAAGCATTATAAAAGAAGAACGAAAAAAAAGAATAGAAACAAAGTAATGCTTTGTTTCCATGAACTAGAAAGATAACGATAGTTCAACAAACAATCTTGCAATGAAGACACGCATCAGGAATTACAATAAGGAAACAATTTGAGGTACATAAATCTAAGAAAATTTCTTGACTTCAACCACAAACAGGAATACCCACTTTCCATTATTATCAGAAAAACATAATCCTCAAAACACCCATAGTAAAGTCTTAAAAACTTCATTGGAAGACATATATAAGATAAAAATTCCCTAAATACCTGGCGAGAATGGAATTGGGAGAGGGTGACTAGAGCTCGAGCTTGAGTTCCTCTTTCTCACCGGATAGGTAATGAAGAATATAGGGGGTGACTCGGATCACGGCGACCCAAGCCCCGAACATCGCCACGTGGGTCCGCAGCTGCTTCAGAGCCTCCGCCTTGTCCGGCTTCCGCATAAACATTCCTGGAAACATGGTTTCTCTCTTCCTCTCTTCCTCTCTTCCGCTTGGAAATCAGAGAGTTTGGCTAAAACCCTAGATTTTGTTGCCCCACGTAAGATATTCGGTCTCTTGATTTTTGTTTGGGGGATTTTAGTGCGGATTGATTACGTTGACTATACACATGTCTGGGCTTTTGTGGCAACAAACTACGCGAGCTTCGATTTCGGCCCTGGCCGTTAGCTCTCCAGTTCGGCGGTACATATTTTGGCCCAATCTATATTACAGAAGCTGGGTTTTGGCATGTAGCCCAAGCCCAAGGTCTAGAAAAAATGATCCGTTTCTACTTCTGATGTCAGATCCCACTAAGCCTAGATACGTGTCGAAACCCGCCCAAGTGGAATCGTACCAGTGGTCAGTGAGGGTCACTCGACAATCTCACCAGCCTACCCAATGTACCCATTGGCATTCAGGACCCTTTTTCTTTTTCTTTTTTTTTTGTGGGAGCAGGTCACTCACTTTCTATTACAAAAGCCTCCTGTTTCTTTCCATTTTTAAATAGAGAAATGATAGGCCTCCCAAAAATTTTTCCGAAAGTTGTCCCGAATGCTGACGTGGCAATTTTTTTAAAGAGAACTCCGGTTTGACAAATGAGAATCGAGATTGCATGACCGGGTTTTCATCCAATAATTTCTTCAGTCATTTTCACTGTATAGGTGCCCTCTTTTGGTGATGGGTGCCTTCTTCCTTCAGGCAAGCTGGGTTCTCTGGCAGTCACCACCACAAACAACCTTTCTTGTCCAGGACACTCTGTTACAGTGTTTCCTTCAATAATAACCATAGTTTTAGAAGCATTTCGGCGTTGTCTCCTAGATCTGGTAGGTTCTACGATGCAAGATTCGAAGACCACCAGCCCCATTTCTTGGAAGCCTGTTTTCTTTGCAAGAAACCACTCGGGAATAACAAAGACATCTTCTTGTACAGGTTAGCCACTACATCTTTTTCTCTGTTCTAGTCCATATCCGCTGTCGATTTTTTTTCCTGGATAAAGTTTGATTTGCTGAAGAAATCATCGTAGAATCCTTCCTTATTTGGACAAAGAAAGTCTTGCTTTCTGGATGCTAGAAAAATCATGAATTTAAGTTTCTCCAAATTTCGTACTCTACCAGTCTGTATGAAAAGTTTAGAGTTGTCCTTTTTCTTAATCACAACTGTTTTTAATTTGGATTCAATCCATTTTCTTCAAAATTTTCTGGGGAAAGTTGTTTCTGATGAGCGATTCACTTATGGGAATATTCTTGCTTGAATATGTAGAGGGGACACACCATTCTGCAGTGAAGAATGTAGACAAGAACAAATAGAAATGGATGAGGCCAAGGAGAAAAAGAGGAATCTCTCATCTTCCGTGAAGGCCTTCATGAAGAAGCATCAGCACAGAGAGTCTACCTCCCCGAACAAATCCCAGGACTACCCTTTCCGTACAAGCACCATTGCGGCCATTTGCTTTGTTCATGACGAGAATAAGAAGACTGGCGCATTTTTGAGATTTGTTCATGCTGAAACTGCATGTGAATGTTAGTATAAAAGTGTGGTGTACTGTGGCATCTGCTCCCTTTCCATTTGCTTTTCGTGTGTTATTTCACCCGGCCAGTTTGCATTTGTTAAAAACCCGGTCATGCAATCTCATTCGTCAAATCGGAGTTCTCTTTAAAAAAAATTACCACGTCAGCATTCGGGACAACTTTCGGGAAATTTTTCGAGAGGCCTATCATTCCTCTTTTAAATAGGAGCCTGCCACCTGTATAAAATAGTGATTTAAGAGTTTTAAAAAAGGTTCCGTACAAAGCGTAAGAAACCATTGATTTTTTACCATTCTTTTCAAAGCTTCGCATATTTTTAGAAAATTTTTTGAATGACGAAGTTTATTCGATTTTGTGAAAAATTTAAATGAATGAGTAAAAGTTAAAAATTTCGAAGTGTATTATTTTGTTGGAAATTTTAGGCTTCAAAATTTTGGACAAACAAACATGTCCTAGTTCTATTCCTCACAACATATCCACGTTTGGTTAATCATCTTAAAAATGTTTTTTTTTCAAAATATTTTTCAATCTAAATATAATATTTTCACACAAAAAAATATTTCAAATTTCAATAATATTTTCTATTTAATCATTCATCTCAATTTATCAATTTATATAAAAACAATACAAAAACTTATAAAATTCTTTAACTAAAATCTTATCCAAACATTTGACATAGATATATCTTCTAGTTGTATTTGTTGGGGAGGTTTGAGTGTGAAAATTTTAGGTATTGGAGTTTGTGAAATATTATAAAGTAAAGATATTTTAGGGTAGGTTTGTTTTGTAAAATTTTAGTGTTGTTAAAAATTTAGGTATTGAGTTTAGTGAAAAAGTGAAGAGATAATTTTTTATATTTTTTGTAGTGAAAAGTAATGATTTGATGGGAGAGATATTATATTGTAATATTGTATTGTGTTAAAATTTTAGAGGGTGTAAAATTTTACAACACAAACACAGTCTTTATTGAAATTAATAAAAAAGTGAAGAAAGAATAAATTTTTATAAATATTATAATAATAAAAATTATGTGATAAATTTTTTAACATTAACCCCAAATAATAGGCTGAAATCCCCGTTGTTTCATCGGGCAGAACGTATTGCAAGCTAATTGAGGTGAGACCTATCTTCTTGCTTTTGTTCGTGGGAGAAGCTTTTTTTTTCGACAAAATTTTGAAATAAGAGTAAAGTCTGCAGGAGAAAGAGATTCGACCACCGAAAGTGAGAGGTGACAACTGAACTAAACAGAGCCCTTGAATTGTATTTCTAGAAGTCCATTATTTAGTGGGTCCACATCGGATGACGTCAGGCCATTAACCCCCAACTTGACTAGCTGCCTTTTGACTCGTACATCGCGCACTTCAGTGCCCTGAAGATATGTTCATCCAGATTTATTGCCAACGAGGCAAGGAGGGTATAAATCCCGACTACCGTGGGTCACCACATTAATAGCTCCTAAAATTCACGACGGATCCGAAATTCCACCACTTACTATTGCGAAGACAAGCCTAGCCCACGTTACCACTACAACCCTCACCGTAAATAATCACCGGCCCAGCGGCTACACCGTAATACCCAACCACGCCACTACCAAGACGGCACTCAGAATTCGTCACGTGCGACCACGCGACCACAAAATGACGCGCCTTAAATTCATCAACATCGACGTGTCGACCAGCAACAAGACCGTCGACAAATTGGTGGATGACCGGACAAAACAGTCAACCCCAGCATTAAACCCTCCCGAACCAGGGAAAAAACTCCCTTCCCCAATAAAGCATACTCGAAAGAACTCCATCAACGGAACCCGACTAATCACGACGATGGTTCCGGCTGAGCCACCCGTTAAAGACTTTGACTCATGGGCGCCATCTCCGACTCCTTACGCCGCCTCGACTGCTATTGCTGTCGTTGGCCAATCATCCCCACCGTCCAAATTGCCGGTCCAGTTCAGCCCGCCGTTGATCGCGATGGTCGCGGTTGTGGCCGCCGCCTTCCTCGTCGTTACCTACTCCCGCCTTATCTCGCGCCACGTTATTCCGCCACTCGTCCGTACCTTCCGCCGGTGGAGAAGGTGGCATCGCCGACGTGGCGCGCGATCCTACCTGCAGTCCTCATCGGGGGACCTGGACTCGCTGCCCTACGACTCCCCTTTCTTCGAGGCAACCGATGGCTTCCATTTGTACTCCCCTTATGGTCTGGACGAGTCCGTGATAAAGACAATCCCTCTCTCTCTCTACGCTTCCAAATCGAACAGAGAGCGGCGTGACTGCGCGGTTTGTCTCCTGGAGTTTGAAGATGGCGAACACATCCGAACGCTGCCCGTCTGTTACCACGCATTCCACGTGGATTGCATTGATATCTGGCTTAGGTCTCACGCAAACTGTCCCCTCTGCCGTGCCGGTATACTTCGTCCCGAGTCTCCGTTTATTCCTGTGATGGCTGCCAGGATCAGGCCGAGCCTAGACGACTCATTATTACGCAGCATGTCTCTCGAACCTCTCGACGAATCTTTCCCAGAGACTCACAGTTCGATCCCAGAGATCACGCCGTGCATCGAAGATCAACCTCCGATGAGGAACAACAGCAACTACTACAACTCGGAAGATAGATTGAACGGCCGAGATTTCCTGCTGAAGCGGTCTTACTCGTTTGGATTTGAGCGGAGTCTGGCATCGGAGAGGATGGTGTTGGAGCCAGCGACGGCGTCACCCTGGCGGTACAGGAGAGGAAGCTTCTGGAGCAAACGGCTGTCGCCGTTTGGATCATTGACCAAGCCTAGGGTATTCTCTTTCAGATACGCTAGAGGAATGAAGTCTCCGTTCTTTCGGCGGAGGGGATTCTTTCCGCTGTCGGAGTCGAGCGTGAGGTTCGCCGGCTCAGGAGGAGGCGGTGGCGGCTCGTCGAGAAGGAGCAAGTCGATGACGAGCCCGATGTTCATGAGGTCGTCAGGCATGTCGGCGTCCGCTGGAGTGGCGGGTTTCTCTTCGAGCCGGCTCAGGTGTGGGGATCCGGAGGCATTGCTGTCACCGGAGAGGTTTAGCCGAAGATAGCTAGACCCCAGCAGAGCATACAGAATTGGGGGTGCGGTTATGAGAATACACGTGGAGGGACGGGATCGAGTAATCGTCGGGGTATGGACGGTCGGAGATGGAGGGGAAGGGGTGGAGGAAAAAAATTTCGGAAATGCGGACAGGACCCCAATTAATGGGGAGGGGTAGCATGGAAGAGGCGTTTAATGAGATGGTCGGGCAATATGTGGAGACTCATTAAATGGAGGTCGAGGCGGCATTTATTGCAAAATTGACGAGACCTTTGAAGAGTCTCTCTCAGTGTTCTCTCCTGACTCACGCAAACCTCTTTGCTCCTGGTCCTCGTTCTTGCCGTGTGAGAGGGAAAGAAAAAAAAGAGGAGTTTTAGGAGGAAGAGGAAATAAATGCGAGAATGGGCTCGTTGGGGTGCCTTTCCAGGGCGAGTTATGGGAGGTGGCATCGATTGGCTCTTCTCTTCTCGCAACTCATTTTGTCCTTTGTAATTTGATCCACCTACAGAAGCCACGTGGAAGTAGGATGCTGAATTATGGAGCGCCCATGTGTATGTCGGCGCACAGTCTCACCCTATATGGGTGGGTCGCATGATTCTTTTGTTATACTAATCTTCATAGACCAATTGTACGTTTTTCACTGTTTTTCTGGAAGAACAAAATTTGATGGGCCAAATTGGGTTGCAAGATTCTTTTGTTTTCTTTTTTATTAGATTCTCTCTAGATAAATAATAGATTCTCCGTTCGATCTGCGACTTGAGGTAATTTCTGTTTATCAGAGAGAACAGAAGTAAGAGGAGTTTGGGCGGTGGCTGGGGAGGTGGATTTTGTCAAATATTTGGCAGGCATAACATAATAAGTTCATTAAAGAAACACGTATAGGTTATTTATCCCATCCTACACAGGCCCGCCAAAGCCCAACCTCAGCTCGTAAATTAGAAAACAACAGTGTAATGGACGTGTAGGCCTTCCTGGGCTTATTAGAAAGAGACAAAGGCCTCTCATTATGTAGCAGCCCGCCTAAGTAGATAAGACTTCTGACTTTAATTGCTATGAAATGGTTGGTGTGGGATTTTTTGATAATGGGTTATGTTGAAAGAGAATGTTACGTCAGGTCAGAAAGCATGATCAGGTGGTGCACCCACTCATCACCACACCCTGAGAAAAATTAGAGTCATTCATTTAAAGATTTGAGCTTTCCCAAATGTCAAACACCGTGACAAATTTTTCTCTGTACGGCATATGTGTTTCTGGTTTTTTCAAGTAAGACTATTACAACCACATATTGGACTACTATAGACTCGGGCAGTCGGGCTCTTATGTGTCGCATGTTGAAGTTCGCTTGTCATACCCAACCCCACCAGACCCCTATCATATTCCATAGATAAGTTATTGGGTTCCATGTTCTTCTGAAAAGAATCTGACGGTTCAAGATTTATTTTAGAAGTGAGTCTTATACACCTAAAGATTTTGAGCCGTAAAATTAATTTTCAGAAAAACTTGAGAAGAAACTCAATCATTTCTCTATTCTTCCATATCCCTAATAGCGTATACTGCACGAAACTACAAGGACCCTAACCTGGTCTAAATAGGCCTTCCATCGTAAACCTCTTTTTCTTTTCTTTTTTCTACAAGAAACCTTTTTTTCAAATACGTGAAAAATTGATCAGCTTTTTTACTTTGAATTGTTCTCCAACTTTTGACGGTGGGCAGAGGTTTTATTTAGATTGGAACATTTTTTTTTTAATGGGAGGGACCATATAAGCCACAGGAGCTCATAGAGGAAAAGAACAAAAGGATGTTGGAAAGGTGTTCCCTTGTACTTGTACAACAAGAGCTGTAGAGCAGACCTAATTAAGGCCGACATAGTCGTTCAACAAGCACGGTTCCTTTCTTAATTACGAATATATAACACATGTACTAAGATTGTCTGGACCACTCAACCTCAATTATGGTTCATAAAATTTCTCTTTTATTGTAACCTGTTTTCTTATCCTGCGCCCCTTTGATGAAATGGGAAAATAAAAATAAAAAGTTTAGGAAAAAAATATGAAATAATAAGAGAAGACGGAGAAACCCAAGTTTTGTATAGTAAGACTATGATCAGAGGGGAAAATTAATCACCAAACTCATCGTCCACCATTATAAAGGCAGTGCAAGACGAACTCCTCTGCATGCAGACACATGAAACAGCTAAAAGAGTCATAAACGGCGCAATAAAATCGCTCAGACCTATCTTTCCCAAAGTAAGCCACGAATTTATTGCTTTCGCTAGCTCAACCACCTTTCCCGCAGTCCCACCTCTCCCAACTCCCACATTCACTACTCCTTCTTGTGGTCGCTTTGGGCAAAGCTTTTTCACAAGGTTCAACACGTACAGGGTTCCGTCTCGCTGAGGGTATTCGATCATATATTACGCAGACAGTTCTTAGAAACGCAGTTCCTGCATTTAGACAACGATGTCAGCTGTGTACACGGTGAAGGTCGAGGAATCAAGGCCGACGACGGAGCAGAAGCCGTCAGCGGGTCCTGTGTACAGGTGCATTTATGCTAAAGATGGCCTCTTGGACGTGCCCGCAAAATTGGAATCTCCCTGGCAATTCTTCAGGTACATTGTCCATTTCGCCTCCTGCTGTTAATTCTCCGACATTCTTTTCAAAAATGGGACAGCACTATTCTTCGGTTTTTATGGATTTCGATTCTTTGAGAATATAAGAAAAGATAAAATGTCTTCAATAATTATTTGAAATGGAGCCATTTTGTACAATAAGGTAGAATAGAGTTAGATGACCAGCTTGAAGATCTCCTGATCTTTTGTGTAGTCTTTATGCCTGAACATATCCAACAAAGCTTTGGGTATCAAAGAGTCTTGGAGAAGCACATTATATGTCTAGATCAAATATGTCTCTAAAGCTTGATTATATAATCATTATTCATTTTAACAGTATATGTAATTAATTATACATTCTAATTCGAATATCTCTGTTAATGAGTGTCATTTGAGTCTAGACGTATATGTTGTATCTCGGAAAAAAATTTGTGCTGTTATCCCCAACTCTTTCGGCCCTTAATGGCCCAAACGCTGAAAATTTGGGCCCAAAACGTACACGCATGGCCCATGCAGGTCTCGAACCTGCGACCTTCGCGTTATTAGCACGACGCTCTAACCAACTGAGCTAATAGGCCTTTGGTCGATGGGGGCAGTTTATTTTATAAAACATCTAATAAATAAGTTGTACCATATGTCTATTAAGAATTTATCATCGGTGTTGCGAAAACTTGCCATGTTGAATTTCGACGTCTGCATCCTTCCATGGCGCTCTGCGATTTCTCATCTGAAACTCAATTTATTCTCGCAGTGACTCTGCTAGGAGGAGCCCCAGCAGCCCAATGCTGGGTCGACGTCAGGTCACCGACTCGAAGGTACAGCTAGACTCCATCTTAAATAAAAGCTCAAAGAGTTCATTGGAAGAAAAGGAACTGAAAATGGTAAACCAGATTTGACTTGGGTTTTCACAGGCGGATCCCTACTTGTGGCTCACATATCAGGAGGTTTACGATACAGCCATCCGCATGGGCTCCGCCATGAAGAGCTGTGGTGTCAATCCCGTCAGTCCCAATGCCTTTCTCATTTATTTTACGTTCTTACTTTGTTTTTTTTTTTGACAAATTAAGTGAAAATCCAATTTTTAAGTGCTAACAAATTCTACATGTGTAGGGTGATTGTTGTGGTATATACGGATCCAACTGTCCAGAATGGATAATCTCAATGGAGGTAAACCTGCACACTTGTGTGTATATATACATACAACATGTTACATTAAAGCCTCACGTGGTGGAAAATCTCTGGGTGTCTATTTTGATATTCTTGTTTGATTTTCGACAGGCTTGTATCAGCCAGGCCGTGACATATGTACCGCTATATGACACGCTTGGTATGGTTTCTTTTCCCAAAAGATTTCAGCTTCCACACTATCGTCTTCACCATGAATTTTAAGTTTTTTCTATTTCCTCTGCCCACCTCTCTCCTGCAGCAGCAACGTACTAGAATTATAAAACGCTCGCAGGTTTACCAAATGAAGTGATTAAGTAGCTTTATCTGGTTTTTGCTTATCTTAGGTGCTAATGCAGTGGAGTTCATCATCAACCATGCTGAGGTTTCAATAGCTTTCGTTCAAGAGAATAAACTCCCCGCTGTAGGTTCCTGTCCCGTCATTTTCGTTGTCACAATTGAAATATAAAATCTACGGTCTGAACGTGCTACTAATTTCCAAAATCTTTGTCTTGAAGTCTTGATTATCTGATTCAGTGGGCACTAAGATGGTCTGAAACCGATAACCAATACAAAGAATCGAATCTCAAGTTACCTTAATGGGTTTATCTGTCCTAAAATCCACTACAATCTGACATATTTGATTCTGATCCTTCTGAAGCTGTAAAATTTTTAATCCATGCTTGATTTGGAAGGCCATGAAGAACATTAGGATAGGAAAATGCTATAGTGGGGAGGAAACAGCAGGAAGATGCTATATGGAGTAATGATAGTTGCGATCACTGTTCTTTTCTTTTCTAAATTTTATCGGTAGAAAGGCTTCTCTCTAAAAATGCAGGACATAGTTCGGTTGGTGGGAATATTAGTAGTTGACACTTGGCTCATACTTTTTCTTCTCTTGAACTTGGCTTTGGCCGTGTCAGCAGTTTGGTCAGTGTGTGTATTTGCGTGCTCGTTGCCCAGTATCTAGTCATTTCGGTAGAATAAAGCCCTGCCCCTGGTTATTTTTTGTTACTACATGACATGAATGACAATAATTTGCAATTTGGGACTTACATTACTCGAAATGCTTGTTCAATCTAGTGTCTTCTACAACCATTTTTTATCTGAATCATGTGGTAACTCTTTGTGCAGATCCTATCATGCCTCCCCAGTTGTTCTGCAAATCTAAAAAGTAAGACAAAACTCTCCATTCAGTATGACCAATTGAAAGATAAGTTGAAGTTTCTAGGATGAGTTGCTAAATTATGTGTTTCCCTTGTTCAGCAATCGTTAGCTTTTCCAATATTTCAAGTTCCCAGAAGCAACAAGCTGAAGATTTGGGGGTATCTTGCTTTTCTTGGGAAGAGTTCTCTCATTTGGTAGGATGTCAATCCGCATCGTTGTTCTTCGTACTGAAGGCATGTTTTTTGTCTATAGTCATTTTCAATGGTCCTTCAATCTGATGCTATCCACCCAAATTTCAGGGAAGTTTAAATGAAGAATTGCCTCCGAAACAGAAGACTGACATCTGTACGATAATGTATACAAGTGGAACAACTGGTGAACCAAAAGGTGTCATTCTTACCAACAGGGCTATAATGGCAGAAGTATTGTCGATTGACCACCTACTTTCGCTAACAGATAGAGTGGTAAACGAACAAACACCAATTATTTTTTCTTGAAGCTGAATGACTGTATTTTTTTTTCTATGTCCTTTTGGTTCCACAGTTGCCGCTTGTTGTGCCCCATAGATGTATTTTAAATTTCCATGCTAATTCCTTCAGTCTGTAGTTTGGTATTCATTGTGTCAATAATCATAGTTTGGTATTTTCTAAGTCTGGCTATATTACTGTTAGCTTTTAGGTTGTTTATTGACTAATATTCCCACATTGTGATGCTGATGTAGAATCTTCTCCATTTCAGGCTACAGAAGAAGATTCATACTTCTCATTTCTTCCTTTGGCACATGTGTATGATCAGACAATGGAGAGCTATTGCATCTACAGAGGTTCCTCAATAGGCTTTTGGCGAGGCGTAAGATTCAGATTCATTTCCTGCAATGAGTTTTTCCTTTTATCTTTTTATTTTTCTGTCTTTTTTGATTCATTGAATTTTGAACTCACCCAATCTCGTTTGTTTTCTTGCTTTAAATTTTCAGGACATCAGGTTTCTGATGGAAGACATCCAGGAACTGAAGCCAACTATATTTTGTGGAGTGCCTAGAGTTTATGATCGTATTTATGCTGGTACGCGTGCATTATATTAACTATAGATATAGGTATGTTTTATTTTCTCATTCTAAACATTGGCTTTGAATTTTTTCTTGAAGGTGTGCAAAATAAGATTTCCTCGGGAGGTGCACTGTGGAAGACATTGTTCCAATATGCTTATAACTTGTATGTAAACTATAAACATTTCATCACTTTACTTTGCTTCCCGACTGCCTGGCTAATAGAAAATTAATTAATTGACAGCAAGCTGGGAAATCTGGTGAAGGGTCTGTCACAAGACAAAGCAGCACCTCTGTTGGACAGGCTCATTTTTGATAAGGTCAGTACATCCTACCCCTTTTTTAATCTAAACAATATATGCTTTGCACCTGATTATATGTTAATCATTGTAGATTAAACAAGGATTAGGGGGGCGAGTTCGTATAATGTTATCAGGGGCTGCACCTTTGCCTAGGCATGTGGAGGAGTTTTTGAGGGTCACGTGTTCAACTATATCTCAAGGATATGGTATGTCATATGAACTGTTTTGGGTATAGTCGATGTTCATGGGATATATCAACGCTTCTGACTCTTTAAGTTACATAATCTTTGTTATTTTAACATCAGTCACTATATAGGTTCATAAACAGGACTTTACAGATCCTTCAAGAACCTATCCATTTACCTATAGAAGCATCATTTGGGGATTCAACATCATCTGTGAAATCGATATAAATGCAAATGATAGCTTAAATCCTAGGGCTTTTTTATGTTCATCCAAACAAAGCAGTGTTATCATTATTTCCCAATTTTTTTGGACTTGTTTCTATAATTTCATAATCTTTGTTCGTGATAGGTCTCACTGAAAGCTGTGCTGGATGTTTTACATCCATAGCAAATGTATTCAGCATGGTGGGAACCGTTGGAGTCCCCATCACAACCATGGAAGCCAGGCTTGAATCTGTTCCAGAAATGGGATATGATGCACTTTCTCGTGTGCCACGTGGAGAGATTTGCCTAAGGGGAAACACTTTGTTCTCCGGTTACCACAAGCGGCAAGATTTAACAGAAGATGTCCTTGTTGATGGGTGGTTTCATACAGGTAAAACTCTGCAAATACTATGCAGGGACAAACTTACATGGGAAATTACATTATAATGAAGTAACTATTTTACCTGCTATGAGACAGAAACAAGTTTTTTTGCCAAAAGTGATAGGAATGTTAATGGGGCATAATTTTGAGAAAATTGCAGGTGACATTGGAGAATGGCAGCTGGATGGAGCAATGAAAATCATCGATAGGAAAAAGAATATATTTAAGCTGTCTCAAGGGGAATATGTGGCTGTAGAGAACATTGAAAACACATACTTGCGATGCCATCTCATAACATCGGTATGTTGCTTGCCTCCACTTTGGTGCCCACTGCCTTAGAATCTATATAAGAATAGACTGAGCCCTGTTCCTAGTTTGAACTGCATGCTTCCATTTTAGTTCACACAAATTTTGAAGTATCTCTAGAATCCAGCAAGTGACATGAACTTTCTTTTGTTGACAGATTTGGGTCTATGGGAACAGTTTTGAGTCATTTCTTGTAGCTGTGGTGGTCCCTGACAAAAAAGCACTAGAGGATTGGGCTGCAAACCATCATGTGACCGGTGATTTTAGTTCATTGTGCAAAAACCTGAAGGCAAAGAAATTCATCTTGGATGAGCTTAATAAAATTGGTCACAAACACCAAGTATGTATATTTGTTTCGGAAGGTTATTGCTAATTCCATGTAGGGGTCATGTATTCTCATCTGACTTGAAAGATATATTCCTACAGCTTCGAGGTTTTGAGATGTTAAAAGCAGTTCATTTGGAACCAAATCCCTTTGACATGGAGAGGGATCTGATAACACCAACATTCAAATTGAAGAGACCACAATTGCTCAAGCTCTACAAGGTATGCCTTTTGCTCTCTCTTTCTATCAGAAATTACTTCTTAAAAGGAGGCCCTTGTTATATCATTCATATTCTTCTTATCAGCCTGCCATGAAAGTTGGAGGGAGGGTTGGAGCATGTGGCCCTTTGATATAAAACGTTTACCGATGTTATCTGCAGGAAACTGTTGATCAATTGTATAGTGAAGCCAAGGGAATCAGGGTGTGAAAGCTGGATTTGGGGAGCTACAACCTGGAATCCGGATATTGCCAAATTTGTGGCAGTTCCCCAAAAGTTCGTTTATTTTCCTGTTTTATCTGTCCAAGAACTCGACAAGGGTTCAGATCTATTACTAAGTCACTTGCTGATACTCTGTCATGTTCAGTGGCGGAACCAGGAATGAAAACTAACCCGGGTGAACTTTTAAAGCAAAATGACTGATTTTTTTCCATACGTATGTAAAAAATTGTCTTAAGAGTTACAATATCAAAACATTAAAGACTAAAAACATTAAAAATATTGAATTACACATACCGTACTATGTACTACGACTGAGAGGGGACAATTGGATCCTACGGTTGTGCATCTTCTGAAAACGTTGCAAAATGACTTCGTTCTCAATCATCTCTCATCCTATTACGCAAATCAGTCTTGATAATTTTCATCGCAGAGAACACTCTCAACGGTTGTAGTCGTAACCGGTAAGACCAATGCCAACGTAATAAGAAGATAAACCAATGGATACAAAATATTCTTTCTGGTCTCAACCATCTTCACAGTAAGAGCTTCAATATCTTGAAGCCCAAAAAAACATTAGTTATTCTAACATCTCTAATGTAGATGTCAAGCTGATCTCTAAGTACCACGCGATCAATTGTTGAGAAATCTTCTGGGTAAAATTCAGCAAGAAAACTAATCTATCAAGATCAAATGCTGAGAATGAGTCCCTTGGATCAAGACATGCTATGCAAAAAAGTAACTTCATACTTGTTTCTGTGAAACGATTATTCATCTCCTGAGCAATCATATCAATAACTTGGCAAAAGACTTCCACACGAAAATAATGCAAATAAGTAATTGTCTGCCCTCCACGCCTCGAACGACCACGAGTCGGTATAATGTCTTCCATATTGGGCACATTGATAAAATTATTCAGACAAAATGTTTTGACTTCCAAAAATTTATCTCATCCTTCCTCCCTCAACTCTTGCAACCGTTCCCTCACAACTCCAACCAAACCCATAGCATTAACAATATCTTGATCCTTTCACTGTAAGACCTGTGACAAATCATTTGTAATTCCCATTATTTTCTTCAACAAATGCATAGTGAATGCAAATTCCCTTTCCACTAGAAATCTCTTCATTTTCCAACCTCTCCACTATCTTCTCATGTTGACTTTGCCGAAGATTATCTTTCCTTTTACAAGAAGCTCCGACCATAGTTACAATCAAAGAAGTGTAATTAAAATAATCACCAACTTGAAAATTATTCTTTGCAATAGCCACAACTGTCAATTGAAGTTGGTGAGCAAAACAATGAATATAGGTAGCAGAAGGATTATCCCTCAAAATGAGCGACTTCAACCCATTGAACTTGCCTAGCATGTTTGAGGCCCCATCATACCCTTGACACTAATGGCCCACTCACACTCTTTCCTAATCTTCATTATTAGACATTTATCCATTGGTGTTTGAAAAGAAAAAGCATTACCCAAAAGGGAATGAAAATGCGAAAAAAATTAAACAAAACCAACGAGTGAACTGATAACAGAACAGGTTGTCTAAAGTTGACCCCGTCCACCATTAGCATAATCTACATTCTATTCATCCATGCCCAAGGGAAATATTTAGATGCCAAATTAGAAAGGAGTTGTCAAGATTTTTTTTTTCATAATCCAACAATAAACCCCTGTCCATGTTTGTTTATAAATACAAAATTGTTTAAAATATCCTATTTTGAGGAATAATCCGTCTCCTTCCTTTAATATTATTACACACACATATATATATATATATATTTGTATTCTGAAGAAACAAGAGATGCTCTCAAGGAAGAAAAGCAGGAATGACTAAATCTAAATCCTATGATTCCTATTAGCATCAGAAAATACTGGAAAACAGACCCTCTTTAAACTCTGGTAGGAAAGCCAAACACCTATGAATCACATTTGCAGATCACTGTTTATCAACGATAATAAGCAAATGATCTCCTCAATACATCTCACAAATAAGTGGTTGCAAGGAAGAAGTAAAAATCAAAGAAATTTTTTTAGGAAAAAATATATTTTTTACCCACGAACTATAACATATTTTGCACTTTACACTCTAAATTACCACATATGAGAGATTGCACCCACAAACTATAAATTTCTAACACATTATACTGTCTATTTTTTTCTGTTAAAGTATAATTCATGGGTGAAACATGTCTTTTTTCTCAATTTTTTATCTTTTATTTTTGAGAAAGAGAACTGTATACTGAGCTGGCTTTGACGAACATAATCGGCAGATCACCAACCGAAGTGAATAGACGTTGAACCAAATTGACCATCAACCAAAGAATCTGAGCGTACACAAGCAGACACTCACGAAACAGCAGATCTTGTAGACTGACAAACAATTGTCCAAAAGCTTAAGCTGCATATTTCATATATTACTGTAACAAACCTGATTTTGAAAAATGTTTGGATTCTAAGAAAATGAAGGATAACACAGCTAAATTCGAGGTTTAGCCTATCAGCTCGCCGACTCGCTCTCTTCTTGATCCATTTTTATTTGGCCCCGTACAGACGCATTTCTGCACCTCTTGTGGCCGAAAAAAGAAAAATAGACGGCGGGGTAACACGTGTTCCATTCTAGTGGAACTCAAAGTATCAAGTGATGTTCTACCTCCCATTCCATCATCTAGTTTTACTCGGAAAACTATGCAAACCCTTCTATGAGTTCAACCACATTAGACAATTTTTCCATCCAAAAGGATACAAACTCAAAATGGTATCCACGTATCTGAGTAACACAAAATGGTAATGAATTTGCAGATCTTAATAAACTGATTATTCAAAGAAGATAGTTCATAAAACATCCAAGCATCAGAACAAGTCCGATATATCCAGCTAAAGTGCGCCTACACGATATCAAGTACAAGTGCCCAGACAGGGTAGACAAACAGCAGGATTATACCAATCGTATTTGACAGACCATTGGCTCTTGTGAAAGAATTTCTGAACCCACCAGATGCCCGGATGTGTTCTTGCAGCAAATAACATGCTATGGCAAGACATATTACCACACCAATCCAGCAGTCCTTTACGGTGTCTGCAAGTAAGCTGGGAGCCACTACCATCAAAAGAATTAAAGCACATGGAAGTTCCAGCCATTCTGCAGTCACCAAAAACATTGAACAGATTATTTGGTTGTGAGATAAAAATTTATGCTGGCAGTGATTGCAGATTCTCACTGTGAGTGACGTGCTGATGAGTAAATGACTGTCCTCCTAGGCATGTCAAAAAGGGCACACTAGGGACAATGAAAGCGAACTAGCTACCTGTGTATTCCAACTATATCGAAATTTGCAATGTTTGGTTTCCAGTCTACAAACTCTTGAGTAAGATTTAAATTTCTTATTTAGCATAACAGGCAGCGACATGAACACTCTGACCGAAACTTATTATACCTGGGAAATGTCGTGGGAGGAAAAGGCGCAACACAACGGCAACGAAAGCAATCCATTTTCCAATCTCTCCCCTGCATTACCATAAAAATTAGTAACAGAGGGACAATAAAGATCGAGTTCAATGCTACAAGCGGTACCATGGTACAATTAATCACCTGAAGATGTCGAACAGTAGTGAAGGAAGACTGAAGAAGATGTATGGGATCAACAGAGACGTAAGGATGTTTGTCTTCCAATTAGTTCGATCCAGAATCAACAAGTAACTACAGCAAGCATATGGAAGGAATCAATCAGGCCATACAAAATTCTCTGACCAGTACATGCAATAATAACCATGTTATATTATTTGACTGTGCTATGACCCTAGATATTACATCTGTTAGACAGCATAATTCTTAAAACCGGACAGACTTGAGAAACATGTATGGGATAGAGTAAGAGGAAGGAAAGCTTTGCAAACATTAATGGGAGAACTACATTCATCTTTATCAAAAGCAAGCTTTTCTAAAGTTTTCTGTTTCAAAATAAAAGCAAAATCCAGCGGCTGTATTTTTAAGAACCATAGTGACAGTATAGCAGTTTCATAAAAAACAAAAACTAGGAAAAAATTTAAACTTAAAAATCTTCCATGTTGATGAAATTTCCAACGCAATGACACTGAAAGTAACATATTGGAACACTAGAGGAAATTAAAATTTAGATTTTGTTAAAATCTAGGAATGACAGAGGCTCTGACCATGTCAATGATGTAGAACCTCAATTTTGTTCTTGGAATTGACCAAAGAATTTCTTCACTCATGTGGCATTGGCCTAAGGCCTTATTGTTTGTGAGTGCATTTTCGAAAATGCAGATGGATATGCGAGTGTTAAGAGGTCTAAATTATCCTAGGTGGAGGCTGATAAAAGGATTAAGACAAGAAAGTGGAAAACCTGTGCAGAAGATGAACCAGCAGATCTTTACATCAAGCAGCAATTTCAAAGCAACCGTTTTCAAGCTAAAAGTTCCATGATCAAGCCACCAACATAAATCTGTTGGGGTTAGTCCCACATTAGTTTTAGAAGGGGCTGGTGGTCAGTTTATAAGTGTGAGTGAGAGCCTCGCCTATTGAGTTTAGGGTTGAGAAGGCCAAGACCACCCAACAAAATCTTATATCCGTACAAGTCGTTAACTAAAATTTTCACTATTGTGACCGAGTCATCATCATTTGCTAGAATTTAAAGATTCAAGGTTCACAGGAAATAGATTTTTCCTGCAATATCGAGAGCCATGGCAAGCGATAGGACAGCTTAAACCTCGCAGCATCAAATCCAAGTGAAACAAAAGCAGGGGCTAATAATAGGAATGCAATAGGTCTGAGAGCAGAAAAACCCACAAGAAGACAAAAGAGCTCAGAAGAAATCCAGAAAGAGTGAGACAAGAACATTTTAGCTATTAGAAAAGGTTGTCTTGAAGAAAAAAGAGAGACTCGCAAGAAAGAAAAGGAGCGATTAAATTAAAATCCTATTGGCATCGGAAATCCCCGGAAGGCACACCGCCCCTAAATTCTGGCAGGAAAAAGCAAACATCTTTGAATCCCATTGGCAGATCACTGTGAACTCAATGGTCTCTTCAATGCATCTCACAAATAAGAGAAGGTTAAAACAATAAGTGAACCATAATTTCAGTAAAATCAAGCCAGAAATAAAAGGAAAGAGGAGATTGTACACTGGATTGACTTCAGCGAGAATAGTCCGAGAGCATCAACCAAAGTGAACAGAAAATGAAATTGCCAATCAACCAAAAAAATCTAATGTGCACAAACACAACCGCCAAACAGAAAATCGAACAAAATCATTAACAATTTTACAAAATCTTAAGCTGCATCCTGTGAACACGTGAAGATGTCAACAACATAGCAGTAAGTCTACATATATAACATAAAGGCGGAGCAGAAGCATTACATTGCAGAAAAAGAAGCAACCCATTCGAGGAATGTGGTACCGAAGCCTAAGCTTGCAAGCTTGATGGCGTGGGTAGCGAGATTTCTAGCGGCGTATCCAAGGTCCTTCAGATCAGAGCCTATCAGCTCGCTGGATTCACGATCCGTTTTCATCCTGATGAAGCTCGCCTTTCCCATTATCCAATCAAACAATGTCTTGATGTTTTACTGTACGAATGCGAGAGAGGTACATAAAGAACAAGGGAAGAGATCTAAGAGTCAGATATTAAAGAAGAACCGGGAACGCAGTGGGCATTATTTGGAGCAAAGCCGTTAGCCGTGAGTGTGACAGCGAGGATCGTGTATTTGGTGGGTAGATTTTTCTGAACATGGAGTGCCAGCTGTGCCCAATCAGTTCACCAAGCAATTATTTAATTGCACAGCTCATCCACAGTCGGCATGCCCTTTCCATAAGAAGAAAGATAAGAGTCGACAAGGCAAAGAAGATAAACGTCAATTATTTTCATATATAAAAAGAAGAAAGAACTTTTCAGAAGCTGGAGAGGACACGTGGCGAGGAAATTATTCCGTTGTGGGTAAAACTTGATGGGCTTTAATTAAGTCCAATACAAACTTCAATGGATTCGAAATCCAACGCCCGAATAAGGCCCAACACGATTTGCCCTAATGAGAAAATGAGCATTTAATTTATTGAGAGTAAGCGTTTGGGTTGCAACCAGGCCCCTATCCACCGAGGTTGGGCCTGCATTCTCTTCAAGCCCAAACTCATTTGCTTTTATGCGACCTTTATCTTCAAGCCCAAGTCTTCTCTGTACAATGAGGGCTGAAAAATCGGAATGTGGTCCGGACCGCATTCCGGTCCTAGTATATTAAAGGACCGTACCAGACCACTTATAGTCCGGTCTGGTTTTACTAAATGCGGTCCGATCCTGACAACTTAAGTGGTCCGGACCGGTTTTAATTTTTTTTCAATTTTTTTAACCTTTTTTTTTAAAAAACTTTTTTAGGTTAATTTCAAAGGGGGAAGTGCATATAAAAATGTTAAGTTTTAGTTTCGATTAAAATTAAACATTTTAAGTTTATAATTTTTATTAAAAATTATAAAAAATATATATTTTTTATTTTTTTAATAAATGCGATCCGGTTCAATCCGGACTGCATTTATTAAAAAAGAAAACCAGACCGGACCTGACTGCAAATCCGGTCCTCGGTCCAGTTGTGTTCACCCCTACTGTACATGTTTAGAGTGTTAGTGTAATTAACTTATTGGAAGTGGTAGTGTAATTAACTTATTGTATCTTCCACTAATGAAGTGAAAAGCGAGACTGATTGATGCTGATTCATTTGCTTTTCTTCAACCCCACACTCGCGGAATTATAGGGTAAATAGTAGTTTTATTATAACAAAATCGGACGTTCCTCACATTAATACATGAAAAAAATATTTTGGAGAGGCAAAATGTATCAAACATTAAATATATTTATATCAACTAATTAAAAAACCTAAAAAATTTATGGTGTTTTTAACTGATTTTGGAGGGATGGGTGCCCTTAGCTTTGTCCCTACACATGCGTTGCAAGCAACCTGGTGAAATGCGAGGGTCAGACTATGAGTCCATCTTTCTTGCAAGAGCTTTTGTTGTTCGACTACTACCAAAAAAAAAAAAAAAAAGATTTTTAACGGCGGTCTACAGATCTCATTTAGCAGTTTTTTTTTTTGTAAACCGCTGCTAAAACTCCGCTCTAGGCTACTTGTAATGGACACAATCAGTTAAGTAGGCTGCTTGTTCCCTGTATCGATAAAGAATCAAATTTAGGCTTGCTGTTCGTTCCCTGTATCGACACGGAATCGATCAGTTTATGCCTTGTGAATGGCCCTTCTATCCCTTTTAGCCAGGAAAAAAAAATCCAACCCTTGACCAGCCGCTAGCTAGGACGTTTGGAGTATACCTTTCAAGAGCAACGCCTTTTTGTATAAGTTTTGTTTTGTGAGATCTCAGTGCTAAGTGGGCAAATGATTCCACCTAAATATATTCAGAAGAAAAAACCACCATTCTTGGCCCTTGACAGCAAATCCCACGCGGTAGCTAGGAGCAGGGATTTCTATTTATAAATACGATATTTCCCGTAAGAGTGTAATTTGTCAGTGATCTTTGTTATATAATTCCTGAGGCACATGGTAATTTGTCTGTTAACATTAATTCAACATATATGGCCAACCCAAAACTCTAGTGATTATGTTGTTTTAGGAAACCTTATTGTATGTATGTGTAAAGTTTTCCTGCAACCTCAACTACTGCGTTCGACCTGAGATATCCGATATGCGTGCGTTGTTGTCGTATCGGTTCAAACTGAGAAACCATGTACATCACATTTCACACATGAGACTCATCAACCAAATTAGTGCAACATGCACTTATTGCATGCTTATCTTGGGGACTAGGTTCGGTCCTATATATTAGTACGCGTCCTAATTGTTACGTCTATGACTTGGCTTTTGAAAAGTCAAGAATCACATTTCTTTTGTACTTTTCACGTGGATAAATGTTTATTTAACTAACATGCATTTATGAACATTAAATGCATGTCCTACTAGGTAGGTGAGGCAATCTCTTAAGGTACCTAATTATTAGTACTCTATATTATAGCATGGTTAAAATTAAAAAAAGTCTAAAAGTTTTAAAATAAAACTTAATAAAGACATACAAAATAGGAACATTTAAAATTAATTTACGAAATTGAAATTGAAAATAAAAAATTGGACATCCTAGAAACTAACACTATCATCTAATAAGTAATCGCTCTATCAGTTTTTAAGTCATTGAAAGAAAGAAAAAAGTCTATTTTCAAAATAATAGCATCATTCCTAATAAAATTCTTCTCCTAAATCTAGCATCACAATTGCTTACTTTATTACTAATTAACTTAATTTAAGATCTCAAAAAAATTAAATTATAACTCATTTATGTCTAAAATGATGAGATGATGAAGTCAATAGATTGAAATAGTTTAAAATTGATTATTTTTATTATATGGTAGATCAAGCAACATCTTTAGAAAAAAAAAGTCTCTAAATTGTACTAGATTGTTTTCTAAATTATTTTACTGCATATAAAATACTACTTACTATACCTATTTTGCATCTACAGAAAAGAAGGTTTTCAAAACTAATGATTATAAAATATTATTTACCAACTTAGGATTAATTAAAATGGTTAGCAATTTTATTTATTGAAACTAATTTATTAGCTAAATTTGAATACAAAAATTTAATTAGTAATTTTGCATCTAAAAAAAGACAAGAAGTAAATTTATGGTTTAATTTTTATTTTATTTTTAAAAATAAAGGGCCTCATATTTATAAGCCTAAGACCCCCAAAAATATTGATATGTCCTATAACCGCAGAGCACGACTTTTCATTTATGAAAATGCACACAATGTTCGTCGTAACTTTAAAAGGAGAAGAGATGTTTCAGAATGAAAGCAGCAAGAAAACCCAATAGAGAGACGAAAGAAAAAGAGTCGCAGAATATTAAGAGACCTCTGTTGTTATTCTCATCTCTTTAGTGTCTAAGAAAATTGGGTATATAGAGACTTTGAGCTTGAGTGTTGTGTTAATACTATTTGTAAGTTTCGGTCGGTGAACGTAGGCTTTAAAGCTTAGCTACTTAAATTTTGGTGTCTTTTATGATTGTTAATTTTATTCTCATTTTTTTACTACTTGACCGAATATTTATTCTTGTCGTAATAATAATTGTAAACGGGTTTTTATTAAGTCAATACATTAGTCTACGTAATTATTCTTCACTGATGATCACGATCAATCAATCGCTTGTGGCCTTGGTCAATGACTGGAACGTCACCGACGATGCTAACAAGAACGTTCCAGCCTCGATCGTGAATGTGTCGTAACGGAGGAAAAACTCCACCAGCATTATCCTAGAGATGAGCACCACCAGATCCTTCCCCGGGCACTGCTTATTATCCGCCGTTGGATCATCATTCTCACGCCCATTTGACCAATATACATACTTCAACATCTTCTCTCCCTCACCCACGAACCTATTGCCTACGAACTCCTCTGCGTCCTCGAAAATCTTGGGATCCCTTGTAGCGAACGGCTGATATCCGAAGATCATCTCGCCCTTCTTGATCTCAAAAGCAGCATCATGGCTGTGGATCACAATATCCTCCTTTGCCTTCCCGTACTGGAATGGAACAGGAGGTTCCATTCTCAGTGCTTCGTAGACAGCTGATTTGGTCAAACTCATCTTGTCCAACGCAGATAAAGTGACGTCACCTTCATCTTTAACGACTGTCCTGATCTCATGAGCCAACTGTCGGTGTAGCTTCTCTCCAGCTAATCCAACCCACTTGGTCAAAGCTGGGAACAAGGTCTTCATTCCACCGTATGCATTGGAACCGGCCATGAACACCAGGTTATGGCAAGCTTCATCTCTCTTAATCCCGAAAGAATTTACTGCTTCATCCAAATCCGGCCCTGCGGACTCGTAAAAAGCATTGTAAAGTTTCTTGTAGTTGGATTTGACTAACATTGCAGGTAAGGGAATCCATTTCCAATGGAAATGTATGCAACAGTAAATCTTCAAGGAAGTTTAACCACTTCGGTAACCCTAGGGTTATCAATGGCGCAAGCTGAAGAAACAACCATCCATCAAAGAGTTTAGGTCCGTCTGATCCGAGTTTGGTATCGGAAGGGTTTCGACCACAGAAGAGCTTAAACACGAAGTTGAAGGACATGCTGTCACTGAGGGTGTTAAAATTTGCTTTGCCAGCTTTGCCTGACAATTCATCTTCAAGGTTGACGAAAAGCTCGGACAAGCAGTTCCGGAAAAGCGGGATGAACTTATCGTGCCGTGCAGCAAGAAGAGAGAAAAACCAACGCTTGAGAGCGGCGTGTTTGGGTTCAGACGGGTCGAGAAATGCACAAGCACGGTAGCCACCGGTTAAGGCGGTGGAAGGCATGTACGTGCCGTCC
Organism: Myrica gale; assembly: GCA_963930655.1. NCBI lineage: Eukaryota > Viridiplantae > Streptophyta > Magnoliopsida > Fagales > Myricaceae > Myrica > Myrica gale. The sequence goes on along the minus strand of OZ005612.1, from coordinate 17,962,330 downwards.
AGAACATTTCGCTTCTCAACTTTCGATGTATCAAGGAGGATGGGAAAGCTAACAGCATCAAGGAGGGTTATGACTTTAGGGTTTGACGCCATGAAGGGCCCTGGCGGCATATTGGTTCGGAAGACCGTGGATTGGTGCTGTTCCATTCGGGTTCGAAAGAAGCTTTCCCTGCCTTGGTTGTAGAAGTAGTCAAGGCGATCTCTGATGGCGCCAAGAAAGGGTAGGCCATAGTTGCCAGGGATGGGCTTTAATGGGAGTGGTGAGTGGGGAGATAAGGAACTAGATTTTGAAGCCATGGTTGTGAAGTTTGGGAATAGATAATCTGTGGGTGCAAGGATAGAGGGCAGAGCAATTTGTTGTTATATTATGGTACGTAACAGCGAACAGTATACAAGGCGTTTTCCTGAGGTCTTAGAGCATTTTACTGAGACATTTTATTGCAGGGAAGAAATTGGGTCCAAGTGGACATATATATAGGCTCCTTGTCGTAGTGTGAATTCCTGTCCACACGTAGACTGTTCCTACCCCTCATTGATCAAGATGAAGACCCGCGCCCTTATAACTCTGTATTTTGTTTTACCTACCAAAAAAAAAAAGATATATAAGCTAGCTCCTAGTCATTGCTTTTGCCTGGATGACGCGTTATCTTACGATTTAGTTCACATGTCACGTTTCGTTTTTGGTGTGGCGGCTGAGGATTGAAGTAGTCTAGTCCACCATGTGCATGGTTGTACGTAGAAGCAGCAGGGGCAGTCGCCTAGCTCTGATGGCGAAGAACAATCAACACAGGAATTCCCCGCGGCAGCTAGGTGTGGGTTATTGGTTTCTACATATTAATTGCTGGGATCGGTTTTAAATTGTTAATTTCTGTCGAAGAAGACAAGGATCATCTGTGGTACTGGTTGCAGCGAATAGGATGGCATGATTCCGGCCGGAAACGTTCATCTGCCCTATAAATATTTAAACAACTCTCTCGATGTTTATCTTGCTCTGCATACATAGTATATTTAGATCTATAGCTGCCCAATAGTATTATTGAACTACTAATTAATACACTTCGATTAATAAACGAGACGTGTGGAATTGTAAATTACCGATATGTTGTCGATGTCTGTGCTGGGTGGAGTTATACCTTTGAATTTGAAGGATGGGTGGGATGTACTTTCAATGTGTTGGTACCATATAACAACTAACAAAACAAGGAGAAATTACAAAATTATAATAAAGATTACTGAAATTTATTTTTAACTGTCAGTGCACTAAAAAAAAGGGGGCAAAGCTGCTTTTATTTATTCTTTTATTTTCTTTATTTTTCAAATAGATAAATGAACGGTACAAATTCGAGAAAGAAAAATAAACAGAGCGAGTACTTTGAGGACAGAGAGACCGATGAATCAAGACCACAAAGGAGACTATGGGAGCGATCAGGGACAGAGCTAGAGATAAGAGGGTTCTGTACGGAGTAACTGCCCCCATAATAATAATTTTCTTGTATTTTGACCCTTCCAAATTTTATTTTTATGTAACTGCCCCCCATAAGATTCGCCGCTGGGGATAAAGCCTAAAGGACCGATCCTTCCTCCATTAGAGATAAGAGGGTTCTGTATGGAGTACACGTTGGCAAGACCTAAGGAAAGCAAAGAGGGCTGCTTGGGCTTTTGCCCGTTGTAGGGTCATCATCAATGCAGCCTCTTTGGTCATGTTTACATAGTTGACCAGTAAATATTATGTATTTTTCATAGAGATCGATCTTTTCTTCCATGCACAATCGTTTGAGAGATAAGAGTTGACGGACCGACAAATAATGGTGTTGGAAAGGACCTCGCTCGCTAATCATGATAAGGTTGATCTCAGCTTCGCCTGGGGGTTCATTAAGAAAAAAACCATCTAAGCTCTGAAAAAGATCCATTATTTCAGATGCAAGACTGCTTCTTGCTCGTCAGGTTAATACAGCCTAAAAGATAGACATATCTGGGGGTGGTCCATACACAGTCTTCCACGAAAATGGAACGAGCCATTTACCACCTTCATCACCTGAAGGGCCAATAGCACAAATAATACAAATTAGTATAACTACTTGCCTTCAGACATCTATATTTTCTGAGTGAAAATATTCTCAACCAACGAACTTAGTATCAAATTTTTTGAAAGATTTTTAAGCCTTTTAAATAACACCTTCAGTAATAAAACAGTTGAATGCCTACCAATCAGAAACAATAATCTGCAGAAAATTATTTCCATGTGAAATGGGAAAAGACTGATAACAGGAGTGAATTGTGTAGTCTCACATTGCCTAAGCAATGTATGTGAGACTTTTGGTTATAAATAACCCCCATTATGTAACAATTTAAATATGAGTGAGTTAACAAAATTAATCCAATTGGATATTTCTATAATTGGATGTCTCACTTATCAAGTATAAATTTTTTTATTTCTAACATGGTATCAAAGGAAGGTTTTCGGCTTTAGTCCGGTTACCTCCTGGCGGCCACCCGGCTTTCTCCCAGCTTATAGCATGGTATTAGAGCAACGTTTTCGGTTTTAGTCTGGTTACCTTCTGGTGACCATCCGGCGCAGTACCGACGATCTCCCGACTCAGTATCGGGGCAACCATCTGTCTTTCTTCCGGCTTAGTACCGACAACTTTTCCAGCAATCTTCCGGCGACTTCCCGGCTCAGTACCGGAAATCTCCCGACTCAGTATCAGGGCAATCATCCGGCTCAGTACCAGCAACCATCCGACTCAATATCGGGGCAACCATTTGGCTTAGTACCGGCTCAGTACCGACAACTTTTCCGGCTCAATACCGGCAATCTCCCGACTTAGTACCGGCGACTTCCCTGCTCAGTACCGACAATTTTTTGTTATTATTTTCCCTGTAATTATTTTTGTAACTCCAAACTCAAGGTTTGTCGGTTTGTCCACCTTGAGTTTGCGGGGGAGTGTTGAGAATTGTGTAGTCCCACATTGCTTAGGCAATGTGGGCATGTGAGACTTTTGGTTATAAAAACCCCTTATGTAACATTTTAAATATGAGTGAGTTAACAAAATTAATCCAATTGGGTATTCTCATAATTGGATGTCTCACTTATCAAAGTTTTAAATTTTTATTTCTAACATGGTATCAGAGCCGGAAAAGTTGCCGGTACTGAGCCGGGAGGTTGCCGGTACTGAGTCGGATGATTGCCCCGATACTGAGCCGGGAGGTTGCCGGTACTGAGCCGGATGGTCGCCAGGAGGTAATCGGACTAAAGCCGAAAACCTTGCTCCGATACCATGTTAGAAATAAAAATTTTTTACTTTAGATAAATGAGACATCCAATGGAGAAAACCCAATTGAATTTATTAAATTTTTATTTCTAACAAAAACCAATACAGAGAATGAATACGTACAAATTGCATTCCACCTTAGAGAACAAAATCATGGTGCAAAACAATCAATGGTAAATATAGGAGATTAATTCATTTAACAGCTTAAACTTCTGAAGACCTAGCAATTTTGGTTCGACTGGTCAGGCTTTGCCATATTAACTTGTGAATGGAAGGAGGAGGCAGAGTAATTGCCCCTTATGGATGGCATTCCCCCTTACGGGCGGCATAACAAGTTTCAAGTTGTTTTAACACACCCTAGTCTAACATCCACAAAAGGCAAAGCATATGCTCCACATTCTTAAAACTGACAGTCACACGAAGCACTTAATACTATGGGGGTTGGAGAAGACATACCATGGAAATTACTGGGACTCAGCCCAAGAAGTTTACTTGCTTCCTCAGCCAAATGGAAAGCGTCCGGTATGTTGTCCCCCTCTGAGCAGTAGCATAATAAGCAGGTGACCTTCAAACCTTTGGCCTGGTCAGCAAATCAAAGCTTGTGTTAGTCATGCTCACCTTCGTCTTCCAAACTGAATAGCTGCTATAACGATTAGCATAATCTAGATCCTATTTCTACCTCATATATCTTTCAGAGGAAGAGGCAGGGGATACCTAGAGAGAAAGAGGTAGACAGATAAAAGAGAGGACAGGAGAGAATAGCCACAATTTTTGTCCTCAAACCAAAGGGTTCAAAAGAGCGGGATGTCAGGCATAACAGATCACCTTGATTGGAATTTACATCCATCTGCAGTATTACACAAGTAAAACTATGTATTGCATGTGTATTTGCTTGGCATGCAATGATGACAAGCTTACAGAGAAAAGCATAGCAAAGCAGTAGCTTTTTCTTTAATCCTGGGAAAGGCAGGTGTTGTAGCTATTATCAATGCACGAACTCTATGCTTATCAAAAAAAAAAATGCACGAACTCTATTGGAATAAAACTGTTGGTTGACTTTTTTCATGCGTTATATCCACCCATAAAATGGCGTGTGCATGAGAGTGTTATGAGAGTCATCATAGGCATCATAACCCTAACCAAGAGAAAGAAAGTATGGTATAATAACTCCACAAAAGCGGTCCAGAGCTTGAAGCCAAACAAAGAAAAAGGGGAAATAGAAAGAGACTAATGATGTTACGATGACATGAACAAAGTGAATCTATGAATGCGCCATTACATTTTTTCTACGAGTTTAATGACCCAGATAGGCCCCCTTGGCAAGTTACATCCTTTTTAAATGAATTTAGGATATTTCTTATGAGTAATTTGAATATTACAACTAACAAATTTGAATATTACAACTAACAAGAGTAAGCAATAGAGCACCCATCACTATGAAAATATACGGTATAGATGAAAAGGTCATAAAGCATAACATCCATATCTCTCCTTTTCTTTTCTGGCCAAAGATTTAATTTGCACGCTAGGTTGTAGTTTACTAATCATACTTGAAAAATCAATACCTTAAAACAAGCAAACAGAACAGCAAAGGGCAAGCTCGGACAGTAATCTTCTTCTTCTAAATCATCTTCCAAAGGCAAGTTGTCCCCTTGGTTGGCATTTCCTTCAGCAAAAGCGCTGAGATATTTCCAACTCCTCTGGGCAGGGTCATATTCCTGCAGTCTTTTCCACCCAAGCTGCTCACAGTAATCATCTGTTCCATCGGCATTCATGCTAGACAAGTAGTATATCTTTGAACCACTGATGGAGCAAAGGATAGATCAATACCGCATAATTTGCATAGGCAACTGAAAATAGTGGGTCTAGATGGTTTCTTCAAAGAGCACCCATTGAACCAAGGTAAAACAATACTCCATCAGCGTGTAAGACTTACTTTACAACGTTTCTTACAAAAAAGATTCATCTTAGTCTCAATCATGTTTTGATCCCAAGCTTCTTGACAGAGCAGACATAATACACAATTTTATTCAAAATGCTGTGTCATGCTAATGAACCAATATTTGTTGAACACGCTGATTTGAAAAGGATGGTATCATTAAGAGAGAGACGGGATATTAAGGAAAGCTAGGGATCCCCCCACACCAAAGAAAAAAGTACATAGGTAGGAACGAGGTCACTTGTTTCATTAGTTATTTAATACAAGAACACACAAAACTGGTTCTATGTGCGTACAACAAAATCTAAAAGCCCATCCCTAGTGCTTGCAACTTGAAACACATTGGAGTTGCCTTGGCACCCAGGTGAAATATTTCATCTGAATATCATAGCTTAAAATGATTACCACGACCTAACTAAAAGCAGTGTACTGATCTGTACCTGGACATATCAATATTTCGCCACCTCCCAAAATCTAAGCCAGAGAGCACAACAACATGCTTCTTTCCACTAGCAGCAGCAAAATCAGCTAAGTTCTTTGCGAATTCAACCATCCTTCCCTGTTTGAATGATCAATTTGGAGCTTAATATTCTCCTTCAAGATTGAGTATTACTAGGAATATACACGATGCAGAAGCATCATGAGCGCAGATATGGAAAAAATCAAGAAAGAAGAATAAACCAGTCTCCCAACTTCCCGTCTATTGAATTTGGTATACACACCGAAAGTGTCATAAAGCAGAACCAGCAGGGAACATATGAATGATATCATTAGGCGCCCATTAACTGAGCCTAGAGGGCAAGCACTATTCCTGAACACATTTATTGTTCACTTGTTGCAAGATGGCATATTTATAATGCCTTACTCTCTAAATATCTCATTTAAACATGTAACATCGTCAAAACCCCCCGTTTCAGACCTTAAAAACATACGCAGCACCTAAAATAAATAGTAAGTAGCAAAAGGAAAAGAGCTAAAGTCACAACCTTAACAACTGGGGATCTTTGTTGGAGAAGAGTCAATGCATTAGCCGACGAATCATAAGCTGAAAACCCAAAGTGAAAATGTTACTCCATTCTTTCAATACCTAGCTATTCCATTTTTTAGTTTCTGTTTTTTTGTTACTGAAACTAAGGAGTCTGTGATGAGCATGACAGCAACAGCACCTTCGAGAGCGAGAGCGACCTCGCCCTGGGGAACCGGCCCATACGCGTCATTTCCAATACAGGGAAGAACGTAAGGATCATCCAAGTACCCAATTCTCTCCGCTTTCGTGGATGACACCAGAAGATCCACTGCCAGCTGCCCCACATTTCCAATCGACAACGCGGGCTTCACCCACGATAACAAACAAATAAAAACAGAACTAAGCCAAATTCGGAATAAGTAGAGAAAACACAGAAAATAACAAAGTTTCAACACTGTTTTCTTTTCCTGCATTCCTTTGCAACCAAACAGAGCTTAAATATAAAAAACGAACCAGAACGAGAGTGGAGCACTCCTCGTGAAGGCGCTTGCCCTCTTCAACAATAAATTCCATTTTCAAACGAAAAGCTATTCACCGAGTAGTGATTTAGGTGTCAGGTTCTTCGATCTAGACTTGAGCTTAGAGAAGAAGCTAGGTTTTGGGCCTCAAGTGACAACAACCAACAATTAAGGTAATGAGATCCAGACTTGGTCCTTTAAAGGGTGGGCTGATTGAGGGATTGAGAAAATTGGGCCTGTGGACCAGATAGGGAGAGACATGCATATTCGTTTCTCCTGTCTAGCCCTTCTCGAAACCCCGCTTCTCTCTTCTCTCTTCTCTCTAACCAGAAAAAAGGTACCTTTTCGTTTGCGAAAACCCTGTGGGCTGTGGATGATCATGTAAAGTATGGTATTTATACAAAAACTACAAGCTCATTTGGGAAAAAAAAGGAACATGAAAAGGAAAACTCCCATGCTGTATTGTTGTGAGACGTATAAATATCTCTCTACTATTTGGGGCAGAATTGAATATTCAAATTGCAAGTACCAACGAGCAAATTGATAGTTTTTTTTTCAGGTCATTATAGCAAAGATAATAATTTAATTAGCATGATAAAGTATAGCTTTCCTTTAGAGTAAGATGAATAGATTATACCCATCACGAGTCTGTCCCAATGGTTAGGGCTTACCTGTATTTGTGTAGATTAGGCGCACATGTCACATATTCGTAACCCACTTAAGTAGGAGTCACAAGAGTGTGGATTGGTGTGCACTAATTCTTCGGGATTTACCTGTGCGCAAGGTGGTTACACTTAGGTGGTCTGCAGCACATGATTTCTCCTCGTTATAAAAAAAATGAATAGATTATAACTAAACGAACAAGATATTTTTCCTGCACAAGTGGCATGACAAAGGTATATGAAAATCAGGTATATTCGTCCCCAGTGACTAACCGTTCAACCTCACTTTGAATATTCTGGATCATGGTAATTGTATGGTGCATGCACCGCTTAAGACTTTCATATTTTTCTCCTCATATTATTGACCACCCTAATTGTATGCAGGAAGCTGCTGACATGTGACCACGATAAAATCCCAATTAGTCCCTGATTTGAAGGTCAAAACAGTGACCTTAAAGATACATTGTTGCATGAAGGTTGTCCACTTAGCTAGAGATTTTGAATTGTCTTTGTGTAGTAGCAATTGGCTTGAAAAAAATAAGTCAAATACTTGATCTGGTTGATTGGAAAGCGATATTTGTAGGGGCTTGTAAGTTGTAAGTGGTAGTTGATGGTGTTAGCTAGCTTGGAGACTGATTGTCTGCTAGTAAGTGGTGGGTATTCCACCTTCTGGAATTTGTCCTCTTAAGTGTACAAGCCAAAGGTAGCCATGTGTACAGCACTAACAATGGCTTGAAGTACTGGACTTTGCTTGATAGGAGACCACCTTGTCTTCTCCCACAGCTCGCTACTTAATCAGTCTAGTAGCACTACAAAACAAAGCCAGGTGTACTGCATTAGGAATGGTTTATCGATTCCATTTATATATCTTGGAAAGTCTGGAAAACTTCTGAACTCAGTCTGATCTTTTCCCATATTCCTCAGTGAGGCCCATGAACCATTTGATTAGAAAGTCCCAGAAACCAGTGAATAGCTGAAAAACAGGGAGTTTAGCCGCAAGGTACAATGCATTAGCAACGAAGGGAGGTTTTGAACACTACAACAAAAAGTGCTTATAATGATCATAACAGGAGTCGCTTAAAACCCCTTTCTAGTCATTACAGTAAATAGATGGTCCAAATTTAGTGGTCAAACGATGTGAGGAGGACATTCTACAGGATCCTAGGCCCTTCAATAGCACAAACAATAGCAGGGAAAGCTTGTCTCTGATCTCATATGACCATGCATCATTGTCGACTCCTGGGGCAGGAAACCGGATTCGGATCAATGCATGGGAATCATGTCTTTCATTTCGGAAAAAAGGAGGAAGAATGGAAGTAGACAACTCATAAAGCAATAATTGTGTTGGGCTGATCATGCGCCAGTACACGTTGTCGAAATTGCCAATAATATTTTTCAACCATTGAGCAGGCTCGTCCCAAAGGTGATGATCACCCCTATGGTCCTTTAGAGATGGATGTTTCAAACAATTTACAATATTTTGCTTTCCCATAGACTAGCATGCATGACCAGGATGGCACCATAAAAGCTGTTGCCACTGCAATTTATGAACTTCTTCTGTCGAACCGCTATATATAAAGACAGGATCATGTTCCACTCAAGACACCTAAACCGTTGAAGAAAATGAAGAACCAAAATAAAAGACGAATGATGAACATAGAGTTTGTAGAGCAAATGCTCGTGAGAAAAATGATCTCTCTGATTGATTTGCTACACAGTGAGGCAACGCCCTTATACAGAGAGCAGTAACCGAAAAGAAAGAGAAAATACTCTAACAAACTACACGTGTAAGAAATGTACAGGAAGAGAAATAAAATACAGAGCATATAATAGCTACGTAACAAATTCTGCAGCTACGTAACAAACCGAAATTCTAACACTCCCCCTCAAGATGGAGTGTGTATGTTGTGCACCCCATCTTGCGAAGGAGGTGATGAAACTGAGTAGCTGCAAGACCCTTCGTGAGTAAGTCAGCAAGTTGTTCATGTGAGGGAACGTGTAAGGTTCGAAGCAAGCCTGACTGAACCTTCTCTCGCACAATGTGACAGTCGATGTCTATGTGCTTCGTCCTTTCGTGAAAGATTGGGTTAGCAGCGATATGCATGGCTGCTTTATTGTCGCAAAACAGAAGAGAAGGTCGCAGATGAGTTACGGTGAGGTCTCTGAGTAAGCATGTTAACCAAGTCAATTCGCAGCAGGTGGAGGCCATGGACCTGTACTCCGCCTCTGCTGAAGACCGAGATACGGTCTGTTGCTTCTTCGATTTCCATGAAATGAGAGAATTCCCGAGAAACACGCAAAAACCAGTAACCGACTTCCTTGTATCTGAACAAGATGCCCAGTCAGCATCGCAGAAAGCCTTTAGATGTAACTCAGAATTTACGGGAAAGAATAAACCCTGTCCACATGTGGCTTTTAAGTAGCGGAGGACGTGGTGAGCATCATCCATGTGTGGCTGCTTAGGAGAGTCTAAGAACTGACTAAGCACTTGCATAGAATAGGCCAAATCAGGTCTGGTGATAGTCAAATAGAGTAGTTTTCCAACTAATCTTCGATAGGCAGTAGCATCTTCAATTGGTTCCCCTTCAAAACGGCTAAGTTTGAGATTCTGTGGTATGGGACATTTCGCAGGACGAACTCCAAGAAAACCTGCATCAGCTAGTACCTCTAAAGCATATTTCCTCTGACAGATGGAAATTCCTTTTGAGGATCGGGCGATTTCCAATCCAAGGAAAAACTTCAACACACCGAGATCTTTGAGTTTGAATTTCAAATCAAGAAGCTGCTTGAACTTATGGATGAAATCGATGTCAGTGCCAACAAGTATGATATCATCGACATACACCAGAATGGCCGTGTATGAGCAGCCTGTGGTTTTGGTGAAAAGAGAATAATCTGCTCTTGATTGAACAAATCCTTGGGAAAGGATGAAGGCAGAGAGCTTGTCAAACCACTGGCGTGAAGCTTGCTTCAGGCCGTAAATAGATTTGTGCAATCGACATACAAGGGGTTCCCCATGCTCCCCCTGCTGCTCATACCCGGGAGGAAGAGTCATGTAGACTTCTTCGTTTAAATCGTCATGCAAGAAAGCGTTGTTCACGTCAAGTTGATGGAGGTGCCAGTGCTTGATTGCTGCAACTGCCAGAAGAGTTTTAACAGTGGCTAATTTTGCCACGGGAGAGAAGGTTTCTGTGTAATCCAATCCAGCACGCTGGGTATAGCATCGTGCAACTAAGCGTGCTTTCTTCCTTTCTTCAGTGCCATCAGCATGGAATTTAGATTTGTACACCCACTTACATGACACGGGTGTCTTATGAGGAGGCAAGGGACAAATGGACCAGGTATTATTGCTGACTAAGGCCTAGTACTTAGCATCCATCGCAGCACACCAAGCAAGAGAAGATCGAGCCTTATGGTAATGTTGAGGGTCAATAGTGGAAGAAATGGACAAAGAAAAAGCACGGTGAGTGGGATAGAGGTTATCATAAGAGAGAAAAGAAGATAATGAGTGAGAAGTACCTGATCGGGGTGAAGGACCTGTCGATGAGATGACAGATTGTGTAAGAGAAGCCTGAGAGGCCAGGGAGCAGTGGTAGTCTTGGAGATATGTAGGAGGCCTGCGAGGTCGAGAAGGACGACGAGGGAGAGGAGGTGGAGAGACAGAGGATAATGCAGACAGAGGAGATAGGGAAGAATGTTGAGGTGGTGGTGTAGAAGATGGAATAGTAGAGGAAGAGGTAACAGAGGGTCGAGAACTCTCGGTGATAGGAAGAGGACAAAAGAGTCGATCAAGGTCAGAGGGCAAAGGAGAGGTAGAGTGAAATGATGAGGTATCATGGAAAGGGAAAATGAACTCGTGGAAAACAACATCACGAGAGATAAAGAACTGTTTTGTAGCTAAGTCATATAATCGATATGCTTTCATTCCTGGTGGATAACCAATGAAAATGCAAGCACGAGCACAGGGATCAAACTTGGATCGAGTACGATGGAGGGTGGAGGTATAACAGAGACACCCAAAAACTCTAAGGTGAGAGTATGAAGGTTTTGTGGAAAAAAGTACTTCATAAGGGGATCAGTTTGAGAGATGAGGAGAAGGTATTCGATTTATGATGTATATAGCAGACAAAACACATTCCCCCCAGAAGGACAGAGGAAGATTGGCTTGGAAACGTAATGCCCGTGCCACATTGAGGAGATGCTGGTGTTTACGCTCCACAACACCATTTTGTTGTGGAGTTTCAACACAGCTAAGATGGTGAATGATGCCTTTGGAGGTATAGAAGTCTGGTATGTTGAACTCAAGACCATTGTCAGACCGTATGCACTTGATTTTGGTGGAGAATTGAGTGTCAATGAGATGGTAGAAATTTTGTAGGAGAGACTGTGTTTGAGACTTGGAGTGCATGAGGTAAACCCATGTGGTTTTGCTAAAATCATCAACAATGGTAAGGAAATACTTTGATCCATCATTAGAGACAGTAGAAAAGGGACCCCAAATATCGCAATGTATTAAATCAAACTTTGAATTGGAACTGTTGATGGACAAAGGAAATGATAAGCGATGTTGCTTGGCAAGAGGGCAGATATCACAGTGATTGCATTGAGTAACATGAATGTCAGATACACTTTTGGTTAAAAAACTAAGTCTAGAAAATGAGAGATGTCCAAGTCGTCGATGCCAGAGGTCAAAAGCTTGGTCAGTGGTGGCAACTAGAGCTGAAGAAAGTGGTGGATTGGATGAGACAACATCTGTGTGGAGGTGATAAAGGCCATTTTCAAGCTTCCCCACTCCAATCGTCATCCAAGTAGACAGGTCCTGTATAAAACACGAATGAGAAAGAAAAATCAGACAACAATTGTGCTTTTGAATGAGTTTGCTAGCTGATATCAAGTTGAAGGAAAAACTTGGAACACAGAGCACTTCTGTCAAAATGAGTGAGTCTGAGAGAATCACAGTGCCCATGTGAGTGACTGGTACCTGAACACCAGTGGGAAGAGTCACAGTAGCATTCACAGATCTGGTTATTGTAGTCAAGTGTGAAAGAGAGCACACCATATGGTCGGTTGCTCCTGTGTCCAGGACCCATGAGATTGAGTGATGCTTACCTGAGAAGGTAGAGGTGGAAGGATGAGATGGACTAGCACTTTGTAGCTGTAAATTTCCCACCTGATTCACGGATGGTTGACTTCCAGAGAATTGCTGCAGTTGGGGTTTCAACATGGAAAGAATCTTCTGGCATTGATCTGGTGTGATGGTGAGCTGAGAAATATCTGGTAATGCAGTTGAAGAATTTGCAGTGACTTGGTTCACGGCAGGTTGTAAATTCATGTTCTTAGTGAAGGTGAATCCTGGTGGAAACTCATGAAGTCTATAGCATTTGTCTTGAGTGTGACCAACCTTTCCACAGTGGCTGCATATAGGTTTTTCTTTCCTGGTACTTTGCCCATATTGCCTCTGGTTTGGCCTACACACAGCATTTGCAATGGAGACATTGCTTTCCAAGTCTTGTGAAGGAGACTGAGCAGAATTGGAAGATCCATGGTAAGATTTGCTGATAAAAGCCACAGAGTTGTGACTTTGAGACATAGCAGATACCTCTCTCTGCCGTTGTTCTTGTAAAACAAGAGAAAAAACTCTGTTAACAGACGGCAAAGGGTCCATGAGGAGGATTTGACCTCGTGTGGAAGAATATGAGTCATCAAGACCCATGAGGATTTGCATTACATGTTCTTCAGATTGGTAAGCACTGCACTGTTGGGGTCTGAAATTGGCTAACTCCTCCCGAAGTCCTTTCAATCGGGTGTAATAGGAGATCACAGAACCATGATTTTGTGAAAGTCCTTTTGGATTTGATAAATCCTGGGACCATTACTTTGGCTAAATCTCTCTTTCAAGTCAGTCTAAATCTGGCGTGATGTGTTCATATAGAGAACACTGGTGCTCATTTCTTTTGGAATAGAATTGACGATCCAGGCAGACACCACCATGTTGCATCTTCGCCAAGCTGAGTACCTAGGATCGGTCTGTGGAAGTTCAGGAATTGTGCCATCAACAAAGCTTTCTTTGTTCTTGACACTAAGAGCCATAATAATGGACCTACTCCAGCTGGAGTAATTTTCTTCATTTAAAATGAGAGAAACAAGTTGCAAACCAGTGTTGTCTCCATGATGGAGGTAAAAGGGACTTGCTGGGTCATCAGCAACATTAGCAAGGGTTCTATCATCATCATCGGAAGCCATGACAGTGAGCAACTAATGCTGCTCTCATACCATGAAGAAAATGAAGAACCAAAATAAAAGACGAATGATGAACAGAGAATTTGTAGAGCAAATGCTCGTGAGAAAAATGATCTCTCTGATTGATTTGCTACACAGTGAGGCAACGCCCTTATACAGAGAGCAGTAACCGAAAATAAAGAGAAAATACTCTAACAAACTACACGTGTAAGAAATGTACAGGAAGAGAAATAAAATATAGAGCATATAATAGCTACGTAACAAATTCTGCAGCTACGTAACAAACCGAAATTCTAACATGCGTAGATAAGCAGACTATTAATTAATCTCGATAAATGTAGATTAATATATTGCATCTAGAATCAGTTCAAAATAGAATCCACGTCAACTTTAGGTCTCAACTGGGTAATTAACCTCTTGCTTTGAATTTTAGATCATGTTTGTTAGAGTATCGTCTGTGCCAGTTCTTAGTTCCAGCTCAACGCCCTCTTCTAGTCAGCAATACAGTCACTAGCTAATAGAGATCTTCCATAACAATCTGTTGTAACGGCTTGAGTGGCCACGTGTTGCATGTACTGCATCTATAGGAGAAATGATTCTTTATGTAACAAACATGTACAACCTATAAAGATAGGTTGTATGACAGATACGTGAATGAAAAGGATATACAAATCATTCTGTTATTTCTCTTTTTGCATTATTCTTTATGGTATTGGAGCCACAGTGACTTACCTCCTATGGCGGATCGAAAGATCGGACGGCTGCCCCTTTGGCCCCTCAGTTTTGTCTTTTTTTTTACATGTATTTGCCCTCAAACGGGCCAAGCCCACCCCCTTTGGAACCTTTCCGGTGGACTATCTCGAAGACGTTGGAGAAAACTCGTCTAAAACTAGACCAAATTGGCTTCTGGATTATCTCAAAAATCTCACGAGTCTTGAACTCGTTTGCGCACCTGTCTGCGTTGGGCTGTGTCTCATTCTTTTAATGGGCACATAACATTACGGTTCTCTCTTCTTTTTGGAAGTTTGACGGGTTTGACCCATCGTGAACTTGGCTCCCTTTATTATTTCTAATCTATTTTATTTTCTAAAAAAAAAGTTCATTGTATATAATTCATTACCTGACGAAAAAAATGTCAAAATATTTATTGAATAAAGGCTTTGCCTCTGTGTGTCCTTCCATTTGTATCACTGCCTTAAACGAGGATTGACAGAAAATACAAATATAGCAAAACTTCCAAGAGACCCTGGGGTTATACAAACAAGGTCCAGTGGATTATTGGATGATGTTGGAAGGTGGTTTTTGTGAATTGTTGGAGATTGGAGGTTAGGGCTTATGTTGGTACGTGTATTTTAATATTTTTGGTAATTAATTTTCGATATTTTAACTCTAAGACACTTGTTGCATTAAGTAGGAATTTTTTTTGTCATTTCGCCTTAGAAATTTGCTCCCCTTAACTTGAGTCCTGGTTCCATCACTGCTCCTCCCTCTCCTCCCAAGGATACTCCTCCTCCACCATCTTCCCAACCCTTTCTTAACACTATTACGTCTCTACCTCATCTTGTTACAGTCAATCTGACTCACGAGAATTACTTGTTATGAAAGACTCAATTGGTGTCATATTTAAGAGAACATGAGCTTTATGGTTACATTGATGGCAACTGACATCCACCGCCTTTGTTCTTCGATGGTTCTGCTGAACGAAATCCTACATATGATCACTGGGTCCAGCAAGATCAACTTATCTTAAGTGCCCTTATTTCTTCTTTGTCTGAATCCTTGATAGCAGAAGTAGATGGTCTCAGTTCTGCTTAGGCTGTGTTGGCAAGCTCTGAAAAATCTTGTTGTCTCTATGACTCAGGCCCGTCTTGGTTAGCTTCATTTCCAGCTTGACATTTTCAGCTTGCTACGTTGAAAAAGGGTGTTGAGTCTATGACAAAGTATTTTAGCAAAGCCAAGCTGCTGGCTGATACTAAGGCTGCTGTCGGCCGACTTCTTTCCTCCGGGAGTTCAATATTTGATTTATTGGCTGGTCTTGGGTCAGACTATGACTCTCTTGTGACCTCAGTTACCACTCGTTTTGACCCACCATCCTCTGAAGAACCTTTTAGTCATTTGTTGACTCATGAGGCTCGTCTCCTTCATCAGACAACCTCCACTCTTTCTTCCTCCTCAGAGATTACTGCACATATTGTAATGAAGCAGTCTGCTCCTCGTGGCAGAAATGGAAATGGTCGTGGCAGGTTTCCACCACTGTCCTCTACTTTATCTAAAGAACGTCATGTTTGTTTTAAAACTGGCCACACAGCCCTTCAATGCTACAACAGATTCAACCGGGCTTTCCAAGCTCTTCCTCCTCAATCTTTCTCTGCTCATTACTCTTCCATGTCATCTACTCATGACACCTGTTGGTATTCGAACTCTGTCGCCACAAATCACATGACTCACGGGTACTCTAACTTGACTATTCAACCTACTGAATAATCCGGTGAAGAGCAAGTTCGTGTTGGTGATGGCTCCAGCCTTGCCATTCATCATACTAGCGGTTCTTCCCTTAATACTCCCTCTAGCAAACTGCTTCTACATAATCTTCTTCATGTGCTTCTTATTATGAAAAATATCATATCTGTTAGACAGTTTTGTGCTGAAAATTCCATCTTCTTTGAATTTCACTCTAATTATTTTTGTGTTAAGGATCTACGCACCGGGAGCCTCCTTCTCGGCGGTTCTACTAGGCACAAACTTTATGTTTTTCCTTCTTCATCAGTTCTGTCTGCTCCACCTTTGTTGTCGACTCCTCAAGCCAATGTTGGTGAGCGTATCTCTGCTTCTCACTGATATTTGCGTTTGGGCCACCCTTCCTTGAAACTTGTCCACCAGATTCTCCACCGTTTCAAGCTACCTGTATCTGCAACTTCAGCCTTGTCTGGTCTTTGCTCCGCATGTAGCCAAGCAAAGTTTCACTCTCCTATTTTCTAGTACTACTTCCACTGTATCTCGACCCCTAAAGCTCCTATATATTTATGGATATATAAGGTCCTACTCCCCTGTTATCTCGCGATGATTATCACTTTTATTTGTCTATCGTTGATGTTTTTACTCGGTACACTTGGTTATTTCTTTTATATTGTAAGTCCAACTTTTATTCTTAGTTTGTAAAATTCCAAAACGATTTTTTGATCTTCGCATTTCTTCTATTCAAACTGACAGGGGTGGGGAGTTGAAATCATTATTCTTTACTTAACAAACTTGTACAGACTATAAAGATAGGCGTTGTATGACAGATATGTGAATAAGAAGGATATACGAATCATTCTGTTATTTCCCTTTTTGCATTATTCTTTAATATCCAGTAGTACTCTTGAGTTTTGACTGGGTTTAAGACTTTAAGTACTCAATCATATTAACTATATAAAAAGGATTGCCATAATCAGAGCACAGATAAGTTTACAAGTTTTAAATCCCGCCATTTGCGCAATGTAGTAACAGCTGTAATGCCACTTGCCTCAACCCTAAGTTAGTCTCCATGACCATTTTTGTCAGCTCTTCTTGCATATATAATTTCAACATTATCTTCCAAAAAGATCTGCAGAAGATTATTGTTTCTGCAGGTCACACAAACGTGTTTGATTGTCGCTAGACAAATTCCAAATGTGAAGTCATGCAGTTGAAAATCTTTTACGTTATAATTTTCTGAATTTTCAAGCTTATGTAATCATATTCTTTATCAACATTAACTAAGAGGATCTTCGGTTGTAATGTTTTTTTTTTGAGAATTTTTAGGTGATGTTAACTTTATTGGTATGCGTATTATAGTTATTTTTATGTGGTGTTAAAAATAATGTTTAGTTGTAGAATTTTTTGTATTATGAGCATTCTTAACCGAACAGTCTCTGAGTGCGTTTTCAAATATATAATTTTGGGATGTTTGATGATTACCAACCAACTCCTAAAATCAGTAGTCTCCATAATTTGGTTCCTTTCCCACCGAAGCAACTTTGTGTTCGCTAAAAACAACCATAAATCCAAGATATTGGTGACGCATGCATTGAGTATGTTATGCTAGTCTCAGCTCAAGTGCATGCCCATTAAATTCGTATATTGAAAATACCCATTAAAATAAAGTAAAAAAATGATACGATTTGCAGCTTATAATATACTACTTCAGACGGAATAATTATTTAGTATAACGAATACTTCAATCTTTTTTTTTATATAAAAATAATGTAAAAGAAATTAAATTTTTATTTGTATTTAAATTTATATTAAGTATTATACATTCTACGTATGGTATTTATTGCTCTCCAAAATTATAAACTATCACAAATTAATAAATATTCCAATCCATTGACTCCTCCAACGAGAAATTATAAACTAAAACCAACGGTCCAACAACGTGGCCAAGCGTTCCAACTGGTGGACCCCACTGGAAAAGTGTGGGGCCCGTAGTGATGGCCAAGTGTCAGTCATTCAGTCGAGGCTAACAAAAAGTTTAAGTCCACCCACGTTTGGCTCATCCCCGTCGTGCTGGTTGTGCAGTTGTGATTCGATATCTTTTGGTGTTTCGGGAGTCGTGTGAGGCGACGATTCATGTGAACTAATCAACTTTGGATAACGTGGCAAATAGGAGTTGTATTATTGGAGCGGAATTAGGAGGTACGTGGCGGCAGGGCCGTAAACTGGAGTCTAAAATCTCACCAACCTGTCATTGGAGGTGGCAGGCAATACGCTTGACATTTGGGCGCGTGAAGGGGTGAAGCAACATCGGTTTTGGAGCGCCACGACGTCGATGACTTTTCGGGCTGAATCAAATTAATACAGTGTTTGTCTAAACTCAAAATTTTACCAAAATTTTAACATTCTTACTTTTTCATTCTCTCTCTTTACTTTTTCTCTGACTTTTTTTTATTTTTTCACTTTTTTACTTACTTTTTCATTCTCTCTTACTTTTTCTCTAACTTTTTCACTTTTTTCGTTCTCTCTCTTCAACCCTTTTTACCAACTCCTAAAATTTTACTAAAATTTTAGCATTACAAACACCCTCACGTACAATTCATTAATTAGGCCGATCACGAAGCATATGTTGTTCACCAACTGCTGACTTGCATCTCCTTGCGAAGATGGGCTCAGCCTTTTTCACATGGGGACGGAGTTTTTGGTGTCGAAAAACCTTTTCTTTTGTTCGTGGGCGTGACGACAAATATCCCATGAAAATTTCCTTTTTACAAAATACCACAGGACATGCAAATAATTAATTGAACAAATTAAGCTCACGTATAATCATAAATACTGCCAATGCAATTAAGCTGCCGTACAGTGAGGAGGAACAGAAAGAACACAATGGTAACGGGAACGGTCTAGAGACTCTAGACTTCTAGTTCTGAAAGACACCCAGAATCGAGAATATTATTACTGGACCTGAATGACGTGATTACCTACCATTTTAATTAACTGTTGTTTTCTGTAGGATTTATTGCTTGTCACTTATATATCTGAAAGAGAGCAGTTACTGTACTCCAATAATCGCGCCTTGGAATGTTTTTAATCTAGTCAGCATGAGAATAACTGGGGTGTCCAAACACCGGTCCGGTCCGGTTTGGTAGGCTAAACCGGACATTCTAAGAGCCAGTCAACTGAACGGGTCATGCTAAGGAAATCGAACCGGCCAAGGACCGGTTCATGCGATCCGGTATGGGCCGGTTTTGGCCTTAAGACAGGGTCTAGATTTGAGCATTGTTTTAGGATACGTTTTTTACATCAAGTTTTGAGTTATGATCTCAACCAAATTATGCCACAATTGTGACATTTCTTCTACAACAAACCAAATAGAAATCTAAATCATACATTTAAAGAATACTAGGCTACTAATTAAAGAATTATAATGCAAAGTTTTTCAAGAATACTAAATCAACAAACCAAATGTTAGCTATTAATTAAGATCTTAAAGCATACATTCAAAGAAAGTCCAAAATAAAAGTATCAAATAGAAATGCTATTGTAACTAATTAGTAATTACGCTACTCTATTACAAGCCGTAACAAACAACAAAATAATCAAATAAACAGACTAAAAGTATAATTAATTTATGCTAACAAACTAGTAGAAAAACAAAATAAAGTTAATAAATTGTATCCAATTACAAAATACATCCCAACAAAAGACTTTGCTCATCCAAAGAAATCCCTCATCAATGTGTCCAATTGTCCATCTTACATCAAGCTGTAAGAAAAAATATACATGTGAGATAATAAACTAAGAAACAGTAACGGATATTATTATAAAAATGAAATAAAACCTTATCATGAAATCAAG
The DNA here is from genome assembly GCA_963930655.1 of Myrica gale. Taxonomy (NCBI): domain Eukaryota; kingdom Viridiplantae; phylum Streptophyta; class Magnoliopsida; order Fagales; family Myricaceae; genus Myrica; species Myrica gale. Next base: position 17,942,421 of record OZ005612.1, on the reverse strand, counting down.
CTAATTAGTCCTTATTGATCTCAATCCGAGTCACTCGTAATATAAAAGTTATTCCTAATAATTTAGGACAAAAATAACATGTTTAAATCTTCATAAATAATTAGAACTTACAAAATTTAAAAACTAACCAACATGGAGAAATTTTACAATAAGATTACCTGATTCTAACGCCTCATAGGCCTCAACTTCGTCCATTGACTCCCGAAGATCTAATTTAATTGAATCCTTAAACCAATTTTGAGGTCACACAATAGTCTCAACTGTGATCGGAGACAAAGAACTCCGGAAAGGATCAAGCACACAACAGCCGTGCTCAATGCTGACTCACTAGCAACTGTGGAAACATGCATAGTCAACACATCCCTTGCCACCCTTGCAAGTATGAGATATTTTGATTTATTATTCACCACCAAGCCAAAATATCAAAGGATGAGGTATTATGTGACACACATATATGTTAGATATGCATCAATTTCAGACTTCACATGGTCAACTTCATGATCTTGCTCAAACATCTCAAAATAAGGGACGTTTACTACGAAATATTAAAAGTATTATATATTTTTAACATAACAGGACTAAGATGTAATAGTCCCACATTGGTTAGAGAATAAAAGTAATGCCTTAATATAAGCTTGGAGGCACTTCCACTTGGTAAGCCGGTTTTCTAAGTGTGAATCTCCAAGCTTATGTGAGTTTGTTACAAATGGTATCAGAGCCGGTTGTGGGCTCTTGTTCTATCCCGCCACCACGCCTACGGAGTGGCCAGCCATGGATCCGGTGGTACGGGCACGACCCTAGTCCGAGGAATAGAAGGCATGGTCATGGATCCAATGGAACGAGCATGACCTCAGTCCGGTGAATAGAGGCTCCATGGTGCTCGACCAACGTGGGCGTTGGTCTTAAAGGTGGTGGCATGTAATAGTCTCACATTGGTTGGAGAATAATAGTAATGTCTTAATATAAGCTTGGATGCACCTCCACTCGGTAAGCCGGTTTTCTAAGTGTGAATCTCCAAGCTTATGTGGGTTTGTTACATAAGAACAACACCAATTCCCATGCCTAGAGAGAGATCAAAAGAGCTAAGAAGTTACCTGAGAGATGAGAGAAAGAGACACACGGAAGCAACCAACAAAGTCCAATAAAGAGAACTAAGGTGAGGAGGAGGCCGAAAGGGAGGGGGGATGTTAGTGAGAGAGGGGGTTGTGCGTGAGGTTAGGGTTTTTTTTTGAAGGTGAGTGCCGAGTCAGAGTGGATGGAATAAGTCGGGTGGCAATTTTAGTTTTTTTTAAATGACCGATTCAGACTGGTCTGGAGTAGTATTCTCTAGTCCGGTATCGATTTTTTTATGTGTGAAACAGAGACTGAACCAAAGTTTACTGATTTCGCCGGATCAGCCATTCCGATAAAACTATTTCCTACCGGTTTCGATCCGGTCCGGCGGGTTTCTTGGACATCCCTAATAAACTGCATTCAAGCACATGTTTAATTAAAACACCATAGAAACTACGTCGTCGTGGCAGTCAGAACCTTCGTTATTATTGACCTCCTCGAAAGGTCAATCTCTTCTATTCATAATCCAGAGGAAGTGAAAGTTCAAACAAACGTACGTGCAGTACTCTGAAAACAATCTCATCTCGTCTTATGAGACCTCCAAAACGGGAAAGAACACGGTTACACCCGGAATAGTGTGCGGAGCTTAAAGTTTTAACGCCGCAAATAGAGAAACAAAAGTTAAAAACTTTTTCTCACCTTCATATATACATGAATAATAATCCATTTTTAGCTTCCCAAACTAGCGGCACACCCAGTTTCCCGGTTCCTAACAAACACGTCTCTTTTTTACCACGAGTCAGCAACTCATACCCACCACTGTTCGTCGCCTTCCCTATTTATATATACCCCGCGACCCTTCTTCGAACCTTTTCAAGTATCATAATTTTTCTTTCAGTTTCAGTCACAATCTACAACTCCCCCAGACACCCTCAATTTTCTCAACCTTTCTCGATCTCCAATTTTTCCTTTTCTTCTTCTTCTGTTCCCTTTTCCCATTTCTTGCGGAAATTTCATAACCGCTTAGCTACAATGACAAACGACAGGGGCGGTACCATGATGGGGGAGCGTACTGGAACTCTCGGAAGGCAGAAATTCGGAGTCCTATTGCATGCCGATCCCAATATGCTTCCCACGAATAACCACGCGGAGGAAAGCTACTTGACCAACCCACGCCATAGCAGCGCCTCAGTTGCCACGAGCCCCGGAACTTACGACACTGGCAGTGCTTCATCCTCTCCGAACATCATGTCTCCTTGGATCCAAGGCTCACCTTACGCCAACTCTCCGTGGATAACACCCTCACCGTTTAACCCGTTCGAGGAGAGCACTCCCCGAAACGGTCTCATCGGCTCGCTTGTACGCGAAGAAGGTCACATCTATTCTTTGGCGGTTTCGGGGGATTTGTTGTACACGGGGTCGGATAGTAGAAATATACACGTTTGGAAGAACCTGAAGGAGTTTTCGGGGTTCAGATGCAACAGCGGCTTAGTCAAAGCCATTGTCATATGCGGTGAGAGGATTTTCACCGGCCACCAAGACGGCAAAATCCGAGTCTGGAAGGTTTCCCAAAAAAACCCTAGTAAATTCAAACGTATCGGAAGCTTGCCCACGACGAAGGATTTCTTCAAGAGCTCCATCAACCCTAAAAGTTACGTCGAAGTCCGGCGTCATCGCAGCGTTGTTCGAATCAGACACTTTGACGCAGTGTCGTGCATGACCTTGAACGAAGAGCTGGGCTTGTTATATACGGGATCGTGGGACAAGACCTTGAAAGTCTGGCGCATCGCGAGCTCGAACTGCCTGGAGTCCATCACCGCGCACGATGATGCCGTAAACGCCGTTGTGGCAGGTTTCGATGCCTTGGTCTTCACTGGCTCGGCCGACGGAACTGTCAAGGTGTGGAGGAGGGAGCTACATGGTAAGGGAACCAAGCATTTCTTGCTTCAGGTTTTGTTGGAACAGGAAAACGCGATGACGGCGTTGGTAGTGAGCCAATCGGCAGCCGTGGTGTACTGTGGATCTTCGGATGGGCTGGTGAGCTACTGGGAAAGTGAGAAGCATTTGTCCCACGGCGGGGTCCTCCGGGGCCACAAGTTGGCGGTCCTGTGCCTAGCCACGGCGGGGAACGTTCTGTTCAGCGGGTCCGCGGATAAGAATATTTGCGTGTGGAGGAGGGAAGAGGAGAGCGGGGCTCACGTGTGCCTTTCGATTCTAACTGGTCACACCGGGCCCGTCAAGTGCCTGGCCGTCGAGGAAGATCAGGAGTTCGGCAAGGTCGATCAACGGTGGATAGTGTACAGCGGGAGCTTGGACAGGTCCGTGAAGGTGTGGCGCGTGTCGGAGCAGGCTCCTGATTTAAGACAGTTAAGGGCGGCGGAGCAGCTGTACGCGAGTAATGGATACGGGTCGAGATTTTCTTCGCCTGGAAGTAAAAGCAACATCCGTTGGCACTGTCAAAGTTAAAGAGAGTAAAAGTTATTAGAGAGATGAGAGAGAGAGATAAAAAGAAAGTGAAAGCTGTCCCTCGTTGAACGGAGGTGATGATGGCGCAGAGTCACAGTCCGTGGTCCCCAGGCAAGTAGACGAAGGGACATATGAGAAGCACCTAGCTGTTATCGTTAGTGGTTCCCGGACCACCTGATTTCCTCTAAGATGGACAAGAGGAATTACGTACAGATGACAGAGAAGTGGCGTGTTCATACAGTCATACAGAAGCTTCTCCACCATTCACAGTTGCATCCAAATGGAGGGTGTGGTGGAAAGAAATCTCAAAAGAGGCTTTCACTTTTTGTGACGAGAAGATTTGCCTTGCAAGATGGGGTCGTATTACCATCACAATTCCTCGGTTAAAGAATACATATGTCAAACAAGTGACAAAGGAACTAAATTGTCCGCGATATGCAATGTCTAGATCTTCTGCTCTTTTGTTCCCTAGCATTTTGTGTTAATCTTAAGGGCATCCCAAAACAATATTTGATCAGGAGTCAGGACTTAGGAATTAAGGGAAATTGGTAATTTAATCCTTAGGTTTTGCCCCTTTTAACGGTTTGGTCCTTAAGAAATAAACCCTAACAAAATAATCCATAAACTAGCTATCACCTTTTGACAAAACTATCCTTCCGTCAGGGTTCCGTGTGCTTGTTTAACGATAGCATTCCATGCTGGGAAATTGAAACGGTGTCGTGCCTTTTATATTCGTCCAACAAACTAAAATGCAACCAGAGTTACGCTGTCGTTGTACTCTTCGTCAACCTCCCTCAGCTTCATCAGCCTGTCACCCAATTACTCCCCAAGTGAAAACCACCATTCCCCTGACTTCTTCCCCTCCGGCCTCATCTTTCTTAGCTTATGCCCCAACTCCTCAACGTTATAATTCTTCACAAACTTTGTCTTCGTGGCCATTGTCTCCCCCTCCGTCTTCTTCCTCTCCATCTCCGAAGCTTCCGATATTGTTTTCAAATACGTAGAGAAAGAAAATCTGGTAAAGCCGACAGACAAGTCTACTGTGGTTCTGGATGCAATGTCTTGTGATGCACTGTTTAAGGGGACCATTAAGAAAGGATCAACATATCCTACGGAAATTCATAAAAAAGATTTAGGGCTAGCCTTTGTAAGCCGGATGCAACCTCACCACATTGTGACTAGAGGAAGTGAGTCAGTTGTTCGTAAAGGTGCTGTGAAAGCAATTCAGATAGTGACAGAACGACGACAAGGTAACAAGAAGGTGACTAAACTTTCAGGCATGGAAACATTTTTGGTGGATGCTGAAGCATTGGCATCAGAGCTTCAAAAAAATTTTGCTTGTAGTACATCAGTGGCAGAGCTACCAGGTATCATGTCTTGTCAGTTTTGATGATATGAGAATATCATTTTTGGTGGTGGTTATCAGTTGCTAGACATAGCTACATATTCCAGATATTCTATTTTCTATTTTCTGGTTTTTGTTCATCCTGTAGCATCATGCAGCAACGCATTGTAGGAGGAGACATTAATTTTTGAGGCTATGGTGCTTCTGCCTCCCCTTCAGCCCTTCCCCCTCCCCCTAGAAGAATACAGACCTACTTTTTTCTTTGCATGGAAAATGATGATTCAATTAGTTTCTTTATATCCGGTCAGTCTACCTGTCTCACCTAATACAATTGGAAGGTTTTGCTTCTGTGACTTATATCATGTGGCAAACACAGAGAGGGACAATTTCAGTTGATATGCGTTTTTCATATTTTATTTTTCCAGGTAAGAAAGGACATGAGGTTCTGGTGCAAGGTGGCGTGATTGATGATCTTGCAAAGCATCTTGTTGAACAGTATGGGATCCTAAAGAGACATATTGAAGTTCTTGATAAAACCAAGAAATGAGAGATGGATAAGTGGTTAGTTCTTTCCCCATTGTCCAAGTTTACATGCACGATAGATTTCTGTGGGAAACAGAATGCTGGCGTAAGCCTTGATCTCATGTTTTCATGCTGCATGCGCTTCAAGTATTCCATCCGTCTTGTAGTCTCTACGCCATATCAACGTCTTGCGAAGCATCTCAAAGGCGTCCTGAACATTGAACTCCGTGGCTCTTAAGAATTTCAGAAGCACAAGATCAGTCCCTGCGTGACCTTTACTCGGCAATAAAGGCACGCCCCAAAGGGCAATATCTCTAAGTTTTTCCCTCGCCTTTCTGCGTTTTTTCGCTGAAAGGTATTTGCCTGGTTTCCCTAGAAGATAAATCTTGAGAATCGTGTCTTCGACCCTGCACCGGAATTCCAACAATGCCTTTGAATATTCGAGATTTGAGATGGTTCAAGATGACTTTGGCTTGTGTAGTGTCACGTGTTTCAATTTGCCAGCGTGGAATGCTTGCTGTTAAACAAACACACAGAACCTTAACGGAAGGATAGTTTTGTCAAAAGGTGATAGTTTAGGGATTATTTTGTTAGGGTTTATTTCTTAAGGACCAAACCGTTAAAAGGGGCAAAACCTAAGGATTAAATTACCAATTTCCCAGGAATTAATGTATAAATGTTTCAGTTTATATGTGTTTTCATATGGGAGTGTAGCAATAATACCCTAAAATGTACAACTTTAATTATAAGTTTGATCTTTTCCTTTAAGCCAAGTTAATTTTATCTCGATTGTTCTCAATATATATGAATATATAAAGTCATGGACAGAAGAAATAATATCATTTGCCCAATTGGTCGTGGTGTTTGTTAGTAAAAATTTGGCCTAATATAATAACAACAAAATATTCTCTCTTTCCCTATCAAATTATTCATTTTCAATATAATAAATAGGAAAATTGGCATTTTCGTCCACTTGTATGCAGGTAACAGAACTATGAGTGAAATGAATTAATTCAAAGACACTTGCACTATATACTGCCTTTGTGAAGTCAAAGTAATATTTCTGCCTTGTTTTTCAGGGATGATGTAAGTGAATATAAGGAGTACCTCACCAAACTAAGCAGCAAGCTCTCATAATTACTTTCAGAGGCGATGGGTCTTAGCACTGACTACTTAGCTCGCATAGAGTGCAAGAAAATTGAATCGGTACTCTGTGTTTTGCTTAATTCTTTTTTTTCCTGACATGTCAATGCTGAGTTGTAAACTTTTAGAGCTGACATGGCACAAGAAGACGTGACAAGGCCCTTCCATTAGGAAAATAGATGGAACCAAGATCATTTTATCAAAAAATGAAAACCGAAAACTAAAATCTGAAAAAATTTAATTTAGGGACTACATAATAAAAGTGGTAAAAATCTAAGGATTAAAATGTCAATTTCCCTAATAAATATAAAAAATCATTCATCTTCAGCTTTAACTATATCTTAAGATGCTGGCAGACTAGGCCCAAGTTGGGATATGTTCGTTTTCACACTTTTTTCAGGATTCTAAGTATATTCACAAATCTACCACCGAACATATTCAGAATTCAAACACAAAAATCAATATATTTTACACAATCTCTAACAATTTTTAATTTTTTATTCAACATAAATTTTCTCTCTATACTTTTTCACATAAATTCAATATTTTTATTAAACAATTACATCAAATCATTTCTCTCTCCACTTTACACAAACACCAATAAAACACTATTCAACATAAAAATTCACAACTTCTCTAAAATCCTACATTTTTACTCAAAACGAATATAACCTTGATTCCCAGCATCACCAGCTCTAATAAGAACTTAATGCTAACCCTAATTAGGCTCTCTAACTTACCTATAAACGAAGTCCGTGTCAATGGCCAATGGGGTTTAAGCGCCACGTTGGCAATTGTTTCAACTCTTCTGTATGCGTTGACAACACAAGTACAACTAATCTGTTAACTTTTCTAAACCAACTAATTAAAAGCATAAAAAGGTACAACTGCAGTTTCTGCAAAATTTATATATGTTTTTTTTCTGGTTGACTGTTTCAATCGTACGTTCAGTATTATATATTGTTACATATGTAACCATTAAAGACTAAACACGTGGACAAGTTTTAAGCCATACATATCATCTGACCTACTTCCGACCACTGATTAAAGTCAACTAGCTAGTCATTATAATTGTAAACACCTAACTAATTAAACAAACATACGTACCAGCAGGGCTGTAGCCTAATTAGTACCATTTATTGTTCATCTTCTTCAAGGTCAGGAGTTTGATAGTTGACATAAATTGTAATCGCTTAAAAAAAAACTTGAACTTGGACTTAGTGAACGGGCTGAGATTTTTTGGTGGCCTTGCTGGTGTTGTGACGACAGGTTCACCCATTAGGAAGTAGCTTTGGCTCAACACCAACACTCTGCAGCGAGGGGCTCCTATGGTCACACCTAAGGAAGGTTGTTATGTTGGTTGCCTCCTTCCTCCCTTTTACATAGGAAAAAAAAATTAAACTATGTACGAAACTTTGAGAACGTAACCATTAATTAGCAAATGCATTTTTTTAACGGTGGATTAGTAATCTAATTACCACGTGCCAACCTAGATGACCACAACTAGGGCTGTTTAGTGCCACTGAAAAATTTCGGTGACACCGGCACCGAGTTGCCAGTACCTAGCTTAACCGATCTCAGTTGGATATTTCTTGAAAAACTCGAGAGTATTCCCGATTCCAGGGTATCGGGAAACCAATTTTTTTAATATACAAAACAACGTTTCCCCTTCGACAACCCACTCCCCTCCCCCCATTTCCCCTTCACATGCGGCACAACTCTTCGCCGACCACCACGCTTGCCGGCTGTCGTGCCTCCTTCGCCGACCACAACTTCTTCCTTTTCTCCCCTCAGATCATTCTTCACGCGTCAATCATAATTCATCTTCTCTGCTGCATCCCTCTCCTCTCTCTCTCTCTCTAAGTCGTTCTTACACCAAAACCCTAACCTGGGCATCTCACCCAACAACATTAGGGTCTTAATTGCTACCTATACAAACGTATTAGACTTTTTGGTCTTGTTGTTGGGTGGGTTTTCTAGGGTTATTTTCTATGATAAAGTTTGAGATGGTCTCTGGTGACTCTGCACATAAATTGCTCAACCAAGGTGGGATTCATAGTTGCTTTGGCCCTGTGTGTTTCAGTTTTTTTTTGTTTCGCTACGCTTTGATTAATGTGGTTTTCTTGTTCCACTGATTTTGAGCTCGGAAGTTGGTTAGGTTGTGTGTATTTTAGGTTTTGTTTGAGGTTTAAATATGTTGGCTCACATTGGTCTTTATTGTGTTTGTTTTTGGTTCTTTAGCTCTGTTTTGTTTTTTTTTGGGTTTTAAGGAAACTTATTCTTTCGCCTATAATTTCTTGCGTCTTGGATGTTAGGATGTGGGGGGTGGGGTTGTTTTTGTTGTTGTTGTGTAGTTAGACTATTTAGTTCGAATTATGATATACTTGTAACTTGTTTGTGTTGAAGGTTCTATGTCAAAATTTATGGTCTTTCTGAAGTTCCATTATGTTATTCATTGGCAATCTATTGTTCTGATTATATACTAGAAGAATAATGTGTTTAAGTAGATGTGTGTGATGAAAGGGAAGTTAAATGTACTTGTTGGGTGAAAGTGTAAAAGTGGAAAATGAATTCTAATTCAACATGGCAGAGGATATGTTATGGATTCAATATGCAGGAGGTGTATAACGTACAAAGTAGATAAATGAAGAAATGCAAAAAAATTGTCCAATATGAATATAGGATAATCGGAAATCGTCACCGCTCAGGGTCGATTTTTGCCCTTAACGATGTAAGTGTAGGTGACCAATACTTGAAAACCGGCATATCCGGTGCCGATTTTGTCCAAAATCGACACATATACCGAGATTGAACAACCCTAACCACAACCGTGTGCATTCGGCCAGTACCGCGTCCTACTCAAGCGGGACGTGCACCCAATGCTCGAGACTCACGCGTTCACAGCTCTGATCACGAGGAAAATACATTGCATGTTGAAGCCGTGTATATTTAAGCCTCTCACGTACGTGTACGTGGAACACAAACTTGGCGTGAAATGTGTACTTGTTGAGCTCGTAATTATATAACCTTCGGAGTCTTCGGAAGATTGTTCAAAATTTGACACGCTAGGCACTAAAATTGATAAAATGCAACGTCTTAGTACATACGAGACTATGCAAGTTGAATGGGAGACATGCAATGGGGAAACTTGGAGGCGACAATTCCAGGAGGGGAATTTGCAGTAGGTCATGGGCTCTGACTCATTTCCTGGGCCGAGTTTTTTATTCTTGAGATGGACTAACTGAGTTTAATGGGCTTGGACCTGAGAATCTCAGGAGCCCAAGACTATGGATGCCTCGAGTTCGACCCACTTGAGCCTATGGTGAAGACTGAAGTGTCGCAGAAAGTTCCGTTTTTCGATTTCCACTTTCTGCCTTTCTGGACCTCAAAGTGAAGTGGACCGTTTCATGTGTTAAATGAGTCAAAATAAACTATAACCCTCAGGGAAAAAAAAAAGTAAAAGAGGAAAAAAAAATAAACTGCTAAAAAGTCAACCGCCCAACACGTGTTCCAGTCCAACGTCTCAATCCAGTGATGGTACGGAAGCCAGTTCGGTTCCTCTGCGCATGAGTCCAGCAAAGCGCAGCTTTGGTTGTTGTGAATGGACACTTTTCTGACGTCTGCACCCCTTTGATTAGTCAAAAGGACCTGCAGTCCTTCTGTACACAACCCCATGGAAGACGGATTGTTCCCATCTTTTCCTACGCTGTCATGCAGAGAAAAGGGAAATGCTTGTCCGTTTTGAAAGCTGTTTTCGAAAACACACTGTCAGACAATTCATATTACAACCGGATTTCTACGGCGGCTGAACGTAGGCGCACGATAGGAAACTGCACAGGCCTCTCTATAGGTATCATAATTAGGTAGGACCCGCAAAGGCAGGTCCTTTGTCAGAAACGAGATATTTGATCGATAAAAATGATTTCCGACCCAAGCCAAATGGAGGATAGAAAGAGAAAAATAGATGAGTTATTCATGCAATTCATGATTAATAATAGGGAAATTTACTTTTTAGTCACTGAATTTTAATTTTATTTTATTTTTAGTCATTAAATTTAACCTGTCAAATTTTTAGTCCCTCATCTTTCTATACTTGTAAAAAATGGTCCAACCGTTAGCTTCCGTTAGTATTAATAACGAAATTTTTTTTCCACGTTAGCCATCAATTCACACGAAACCCACGAATTTTTCAAAACAAAAAAAAGATCCGACGGCGGAGAGATGTGTCTCACTTTCTCGACATAATTTAATCCCATAAACTTACTGGATATGTCTCCCAACTTTACAGCTCGTATTAAAGTTTCTCATTTATATATTTTTTTAAAAAAAATACAAAGAAATACAGCAGGTACAAGAAACACACAGGAACAGAGAGATCGATAGAGAGGCAGACAAAACTTTCAAAAACACCACCAATGACATCTGAGTTTTGATTCACAGCTCTTTCATTTGTTCTTCTTCTTCATTATTTTCTGATATGAGGGATATTGAGCTCGACCTCTTTATCAGGGGCAGAGACAGGCTCTCTAGCTGCGGAAGTTGAAAGAACTGATCAGACTGCATGAAACCCAAGTTATCCGCCTCTATCTCTTGCTTACACATGAAACTCTGAGCTAGAAAGCTTTGGGGGTGCCTTGAGATTAAATCAATTGGATCCACGACCGAGCTGATCCCGCCCGTTTCATCATAGAGGTAGCTTGAGTCCCAACCTTCAATACTCTTGGTTTGGGCGGTGGTTCGCTTCTTGAATGCTCTGCATACCACCCATCCTTCTTCCTGCTAAAACCAAACCAAAGTGAACAGCACGCAAAAGTGATCGATATATAAGCTCAACGAGCGTCGTATTATTCATTAAGAAAGTGCTTTCAGTTCTTTTTGGAATGTGTTTTCTTTTCCTGGTTTTCATTGTATTATTTGTACTGTTCGATAAAGAGAAGTAGTAGATAAAGTCAAAGGTGATGAAAGAGGAGGAGGAGAATTTGAAATTTTCTTTTGACGAACAGTATCACGAGGAGGAAACCCATACCAGAAAAGGAAGTGGAAGAAAGCAATGCACATGCGTTCGGAAGTATATATTAACTTTTGACTTAAGAATTAGTGGAAGTCATATTCGAAGAAGAAGCCATACGCGGAGACTGCAGATATAGTAGTGGTCTATGCAAGGAAAAGCAAATTAAAGTGACTCAGGAAGGCGAATAATTAGGTCGACAGAGACGGACTCTCTAGCTGCGGAAGTTGAGAGACAAATGAATCAGGCCGTCAGATTTGTCATGGCAAAGGGAGGGCTGGAGAGGCTTAGAAGGATCATAAGGACAGTGTTTTTCATGGTGGCCATGGTGGTGTCGCTGCTAGTTTCGTCGCTTCCTGTGCTTGTGGCCCTAGGGGACGTGCTAGTGCCCTTCGTTTTGATATCGAGCTTTACCTGTTTCCATTGCTACAGCTTCAAGGAGCACTTGCGTCGATACGCTTTCAAGAGCTCCTTCTCCGATACAAGTCTGTTTGGTTGGCCTGAAATCAGAGTGAAGCGAAGAGCACACGAAAACGGCCAAACGGGGATTTCGAACTGTTATAAAGGTATAAAAAGGGAGGGCTACAGGTCGTTTAATAGTTAGGCTAAATTAGTCCGTACGTCCTTGGGGTTTGACCTTTTTCCCAGATTCGTCCTTAGGGTTCGATTTTCCCTACAGATAACCCCGGGGTTTGAACTCAATCCCAAGTTAGTCCTGCCGTGAATTTAATGGACGGAATACACACGTGGATAACGGCTTACACGTGGCAGTGACAGGTAAGTTTTTTTAAAAAATTTGGTCCAATTACATTAAGACACGTGTCAGAAAATAAATAAAAATAAAAAATATTTTAAAAATATTTTAAAAATATAATAAAAAATATTTTCGTCTCCGTTTGCTTCTTTGTCGCACCTCTTTCCGCTTATGCTCGATATGGTGTTGTTCGGTGAAGAAACCCCGTTTTCATCCTCGCAGTCCACCATTGAAGGCATCCGGTTCACATCCACTCCTCCCAGGAAAGACCTCGTATCTTGGTTTCGGTCTGAAAACATGTTTCTATGTCAAATAAAGCTGATGTCTCATTATTGGTTGTCTTTTTCCCGTGATATTTTACTCTGTGGATAAACTGCAAGGAACACGTTGATTGAAATTGAGCCAAGCGTTAAGAATCCCCACATTTTGAAAGAATCAGCATGATAACATGGCCATGCTTCTCATCGCTCTCCACCTCTGTACCACCTTCCATCTTCTTGTGTCCCTCCCCATCACCGTCAAAACTCCACCCCATACACTCCTACTGATTATTTTCTACTCAACTGTGGCTTATCCTCCAACTCGACCTCGCCCGATGGTCGACAATGGGAAGGCGATTCTAACTCAAAATTCTCTCCCCAGAACATTCACACCACATCATCAACATCCGAAGCTTCCCAACTAGACCCTTTCGTTAGCGAAGTCCCCTACACGACTGCCCGTATCTTTCAGTCCTCCAAATTCACCTATTCCTTCCCAGTCTCGCCCGGCCCAAAGTTCCTTCGCCTGTACTTCTACCCAGCATCATACTCCAACCTCGACAAAACCAGATCCTTTTTCTCCGTCAGTGCCAATGATTTCACCCCATTAACCAACTTCAGTGCCTTTCTCACCGTTCAAGCTAAACATCCCTCCGCACCAGTTGTTGTCAAAGAATTCATCGTCAACGTGCTAAACAGTCGTCACCTCACCAGGGTTCGATTTTCATGAGAGAGAGAGGGTTCTGACGTGGAAAAAATTTTCGTTACTAAGACTAACAGAAGCTAACGGTTGGACCATTTTTCACAAGTATAGAAAGGTGAGGGACTAAAAATTTGACAAGTTAAATTTAGTGACTAAAAATAAAATGGGGTTAAAATTCAGTGACTAAAAAGCAAATTTCCCTTAATAATAATTGCCTGAAGTGGTAGATTTTTCACTGTCAGACTTGAAGCATGTGGGATGTCAAATATTCCATCATCTCGTATATTTAATTCAAATTGGAAACTACACCATTATGATACAGTGCATTTGTTTTAAAATTTTATCTAAATTTTATTAAAATTTTTGTATCAGTGTTAAAAAAAGAGGTGGTATTAAAATTAGTGAATAAATGATAAAATAGAATTAAAATTTTAAAGTGTGTTTGATAAATGTAAACTTTTAATAAAATTTTATTAAATTTTTGAAATGTCAAAGGCACGATAAATGATATGAAAACGTTATGAATGAAGTCGTGTGAAATATATACGTGAATTAGAAATTACATCATTATAAACAATACGAGTGAAGAGACATGTGAAACTATTAAAAAATAGATTAAGATTCTTTACAATTATTTGTTCGAATTGTACTATAGAATTTAGAAAGATAGGCATATCATGTAAATTTGTACCATTTAATGTTGTTCATATCTACTCATATAAAATTTGCATGATTCTTACCAATGTCTATAATTTAGACATGAAATCAATACGAAAACGATAAGGGTAATGTCATTGTTCGTCTCTTAACTATAGGTCAATTGTAATTGTGCTCCCTAACTATCAAAATTGTAATTTACGTCCTCTAAAATTCAAACATTCTCAATGTTCCCTCATCCAAATCAGTCGTTAAGTTTGATGAAAACGCCTGTAAAATAACTGAAATACCCTCAAAGATAATTTTAAAAATAAATAAATACTTGAGAAATAAATTAAAAATATATACAGATTATTGAAATAGAAGTTTAATAGTATATTAAAAAGTATTATCTTTTTTAATAATTTTATCTTGAAATATCAGTTTGATCATTTTACACGCCGTCATACTTAATAGTTAATTTGGAAGAGAGTGAATATTAAATATATCTAAAATTTAAAAGAAATAAATTCACAATTTTGATAAGAAAGTGGTGCAATTGTAATTTATTATGTTGCCAACAATTACATTATACCAAAACGATACGAGGAAAGAGACATTGAAACGTATACGTGACTTGAAAACCACATCATTATAAATCGGTACTAGTGAAGAGACATGTGAAACCATTGAAAAGATCACCCGCAGAAAGTAATGGGAAACGATTGGTAAGGGCCCGAAGCAAAGCAAACTGAACAGCTGACCAACAGAAAGAAGGAAAAAAGTAAAAGTAACGTTCAGCCACTGTAGAAATCCGGTTGTAATATGATTTGTCTGACGGTGTGTTTTAAAAAAAGCGCTGAAATATAGAAAACAGAAAACTGTTTTCGAAAATAACATTCAAACGGACTCTGGGCTCCCGATTGAGTCCCGATGCCATCCCGACACATGACGTGGACAATTTAAAGCTTGCATTTCGGTCGGGGTTTATTACAACAGACCGGTCTCTTTTTATTACCCTCAGACCGAATTTCGCGATTTTCACCTAGCAAAATCCAGAAAGCTCTCTCCCAGCAAGCTCTCTTAGACCGAAGTCGGCCAGCAAAATCCCTAGCCCTCTCATTCCGCCGGCAGATTCCCGTCCGGATACCCAGCAAAATCGGAAGCTCTCTCCTAGCAAGCTCCTCTGTGCTCTCTTCGGCAAATCCCTAGAGGTAAAATCCCTAGGGGCAAAATCCCTCGTCTCTCGGTTTCTCCTTTCATAGTCTCTCTCTTTCAGGCTGTTGGTCCTCCGATTCAGATTTGGTTCTATTTTTGTTGTTCTTAGGCTTCCATGCTTATGATGATCTAATTAGTTCGGTTTGTTTTGATTAATGATCTTTTGATTCCTGAGAAAGTTAATGAAAAACTAAATGAAATCTTTTTGAGTTCACTTCATCTGTTAGAGTTTATAATATGGTACCATTTCTTCTCAAAATCTGTAGTAGAAGTAGGATGTTCCTATGTGGTGCTCTTGATTTCCTCATAGTGTAATCTTTTGTTTCCAAATTACCTTTGTGCTCCAGGAGAAACTTCAACATTGTGAAAACCCGTTTAAAAAGAAAAAAGGGCATGCCTAGGATTCGAACTCCTGGGCTAGTGGTAAACAAAGGGAAACCACTGAGTTACATGTTTTTTTGTTAAACTGGTGGCGCGCTTTATATATATGCGCTACATGATTAAATGAGAAAAACATGGCAGCGCGAGGACTCGAACCTCGGTGCCTAGAGGGATAAAACGACAAGCTAACCACTGGAGCCATGCGCGAATTTGCTACTATAGGCAACATTATATTTTCTTTATTCTTTTGTTTGGTCGATATTTCTCTTAAGTTAAACGGTGCGTTTTGACTGTCTTCTTCCTCAAACCCTAAAAATTTTCATTTTCCCTTCGTTTCAGTTGCAGTTTCGCCGACTTTAGACGTTCCCTCTCCTAAATTCTATCTCTCTCTTCATTTCCTCACCTGTTACATCCATTTTTGGCTAATTTGCGTAGTCTTTTCAAACTCCAACATAAAGATCTCGAAGTTTCTAGGTAAATCATGCGTTTTATCATGTTTAATGGGGGATTTCGAAAGGGCATAAATTTCAGACGTTATTCAATGAGTTTTTGGTTAAAAATTCGAGTTGTCTCACCTATAAAAAGGGGAGCTTGTTCAGAGGTCGAACACCCCTCTCAAATCTGACCTCACAATTATTTTTGAGCCCTTTCTCCCTTTTTATCTCACTGTTGGTTCTTGAAAAATTTCGGCTTTTAAGCAATGTAGAATTTCGGCTCTTAAGCAGTGTGAGTATGCTCTGATGTTTCTCTACTCCAATCACATGTTTAATTCGTTTCAAATGTTTGAACGAATTATGCAACGTGAAATTCAAGTTGCAAATATCGTTTTGATCCCTAATTATTTTTCGGATTACTGTTAGGTTGCGCTCATAGCGAGGATATTGATTTTTCAAGTGAGTCAGGTAAGCGGGGTAACGATAGATTTTTCCTCGATAATATGAAATGACGGGTTTTGAAAATTTTACTGAAGTCTGTTTTGAATTCTTGGATTCACTGTTATCCAATTATTGTTTATACTGAAATATGATTTTATGTTTTAATTACTGTTTTATGTTCTGAAATCCCGGTGGCAATGTGTATTACTGATTACTGTTATTACTGTCACTGTTGGTACCAACTCATTGATCATTGATTACTGATTACTGGTGCATCTATTCTTCGGAGTGATGGCACAACCCTGCCATAGGGTAAATATGGCTTACTGATATTGCCTAAGGGAAATTTCTGAACTACTGAAAAAAAGTCATTTGGAAATTATTTTAAAAATATTATTATTAATTTTTTTTATTCTCCGCTTACTGAGTTGTCGAACTCACTCCGTTAATATGTTTTCATTTCCAAAAAAGTATGGAGAGCATGCTGAGGAACAAGCTTAGATGTCATGCGGGCTGAGATAGATGAGAATGCAGTTTTATTTTACATTGCATTTTGTTTTATTGAGACTTTTATTTAAGTTTATGATTTTGAAAGTGAGGACTATATATTTAAGTTTATTTGGAATAAATGAATTATATATTTTGAGTTGAAATTTTGTTCAACGAAAAACTCCACTGTTGGACCCTACTGGGTCTGGGGTGTGATAAGCATCCTGTGGATGTAGCACTTGTCTTTGTCGGAAGAGAGGTAAGATGATTGTCTGAAATACATCATGTAAACTTGCTATCTAGGTCCAGATGTCTATTTGAGATTTATTTCAGTTTTGTGACCCCTCTCCATTACTAGAACAACATATACCCATTTATGGAGTTTTCATGGCTTTACATTTAAAGCTGAACATCATTTGGCCTAGTTGTGGTGTATATTCAATACCTAAACTGACTTTTTTTGTTCTCTCTTATTAAAATTAGTTAAAATCCTTGCAATTTTTAACTTGTAAGTGTTGAGAGTTAACACCTGGTGAGACTTTTCAGTCGAGTCCTTGATATAACATGTTGAGACATGTTATTAGGTTTGCCTAGCAATGTTATATCAATAACTAACTGAGGTCATTACTCATTTGTTCTTTTTTGTTTACTTAGCATGTTAGAAGCATTTTTTAGAATTATAAGGAGGGTTTAGGGAGGTTTAATATTTGACTCAGAATAAGTTGGGGGTTACAAATAGGTTGAAAGTTAATGGAATTCGAGGCAGTGTATTGGTGTATAGGCAATTTTTTACTTCAAATTTTTTTGGTACTTTTTGTGGCACTAAGCGACACACACCAAGACAGCCAACCCACAGGAGTAAGGACCATATTACTCCTCGTTGCCAAAACATCATTACTTTGAATGGCTTCATTACAGCTAGAAGATGCAATTGCTCCAACAGGTTGCTGGGAACAACGAATGGGCTCAAGTGCACGGAAGTCATCAATGAACTGATTAACATGTCCCATCACCTCTTCGTATCTCTCCACCTCCATTGACGCGAGCGATGCTAATTCATTAAACTTCTTGCACAGTTGGTGATATCTTGAAGCATTAGGGTCACTGTGAAAAGTATCGTAACTAGATTTAATAAAAGTGTAATGTCGTCTTATGTCCTTCCGCCATCTCCCAAGATAATATCTCTGTGGCAATCTTGCAACTTGCATTGATAGTAGCACAGAAATGGCATGACAGCACACGATACCTCTCGTTTCAAACAATGCACAGGTACACTTCACCTCTATTTCTTCCTCATTGTAATAAAAACAATATGATTTTTTTTAATATTTTTGTTTACCACCCCTAGTTGAATCACTTCGTAAGTAGAAATAACACCTTATACTTTAAGACAAGAGTGATTACACTGCATAACTTTCCGAAACTCCTCCTGATCTTCTTTGAACTTCGCATTGGTATACACATCTTGAAAGCTCTCCTCTAAAGGAAAGAGACTTGAACACAGAATTATGCGATTGAAAGAATCAAAATCAGCATTTGTCTCATTCTTAACCATTTTCCGGAGAGCACTATCAAGCTGATCAACAAATTCCTTCAGTGTGGTATGTGAGTGCACATACCCATCAAAAAATGCATTCATATTTTTACTCTGCTGCGTTGTATTCATTCCCGCCCAAAATGTATCTTTCACATATGCCGGCACCCAACAGTTCTTCTCACCGTATAACCCAGCCAACCATGTATTATCCTTTAATTGATAAGTCTCAATTAGGGCTTTCCAATTTTCCTCGAACTGTTGACATGTTTCAAATTCATACGCACAAATTACTTAACGCAACCTTAATACCACCAAAATCAGGATTTGCTGCAAACTTTTCTGGTAGTTTCCTCATAATATGCCACAAACACTATCTATGTCGTGTCGCATTACCGAAAATTATTTCAATTGCATTCTTCATAGCCCTAGCCTGATATGTTAAAATTGCACTTGGAGCTTTACCGTTCATGCAACCCAACCATGTTTGAAACAACCAAACAAAAGTGTATGTATCCTCGTTTGATATTAGTGCTGCCCCAAATAGCATTGACTGACTATGATGATTCACACCGACGAAAGGAGCGAATGACATGTCATATCTGTTGGTCAAGTACGTCGTGTCAAATGGAATGACATCCCCTAAGTCCTCATATGCTGCCCTACTACGTGCATCAGCCCAAAAAAATATTTCTCAACCGACAATCGTCATCCATGTCCATGACATAGTAGAAGCCATAATTTTTCTATTGCATTCTATAAAATAGTCACTAAGTGCTTGACCAACTCCTTTACCTAGCCGAAGCTCTCTTGCCTTGTTAATAAAATTTCGCCAATCTTTCTCCCCGAAGGAAAGATTTTCATACCCCCCATTTCAACAACAAGAGAGTTAAAATTCTTACTTGCACGTATTACAGCTCTGTCATTTATATCTAGCCTTCTTTTCACAGAAGCTTCTATTTGCCTATGGTATTTCATTAACCTTGCTTTGCCTGGGTTCATACTATGGTTATGTTCAGTCACAACTTTAGTCAACATCCACTTTTCATTAGCACATAACATTGCACAAACCCTGGCTGAACAATTCGTTTTAATTGTTGTTGGCACAACATCAGTTTTGGTTTTTTTTTGTTTGCCTTCACAAATGTAAGTATAAGTTACGTGTGTGACAACCTCCCCATTTCTTTTGTTGCCTCTTTTTACCACAACAAAACCATCTTGCTTATCATACTTTACATAGTCAATTAAAGGATAGAACAACTCTAAATTAATGTCTTTGGTTCTTCAATTTTCTCATCCTCATCAATTATCTCGTATACCACAACATTACTTGATTTATCATCCCCGTCTTCTTTATCGTCCAACTCTAAATTACATTAAAAAATATTAATAAATGCATTTTTCAAAGTCATACTTGGGTGAAAGAAAAATAATTTGACGCTAATTTATCAAAATGACAAGCCTAACCGATTTCAGGGTCATCATCGTCGGTTACAAAAGTGTCGTTATAATTGGATTCAACTTCTCCCTCATTCTCCACACGTGAAATTGAGCAGTCCATTTAGAATAACATATGTTGACCACACTGAGTAACTGAAAAATCAAACAAACCCAGTTAGCAGCAACAATAATAGAGCATGAAAGCTTATAGAGGACTAAGAAGATAAACATGGTAATCTTGATTGATATAAACAAATTTGCCGGCTCATGTTCCCAACTTCGGAACAACATTGCATTCTTTTAAACTCTTATTTCCTTTCCTAGCTAGCTACAATGAGAGGTCTTGACTCTTGTCAGCTGAAGTAGACTTCTAGCAGCAAGCACAACGAATTTCCTTTGGCGGGAATGACTACAACGCATCAGGTTTGGGAAATAAGCAAAATATAGTCTAAGGACATATACATCAGGGGTTTCCTTTGGTCCTAAGTTTACCAGTACTCATTTATCTCTTCCTTTCATTAACTGAAAATAAGCAAAATACCTTATTCCGTGCAAATTTTTATGTTCTTGAAATTTAACCTCTTGCTCCACATGATCTCATTAACACTACATGAACAAGCCACTTATTTTAAGTGTTGCCTATGCAACACCTCAGGCATGTCAGTTGTTGTATTGTTATAAGAAGATGCAATGAGCCAACCAAATTTGCCGGCTTATGTTCCCAACTTCGAATAGCATTGCACTCATTTAACTTCTTAAGTTACAAAGACATTCAAAAAACTTGAAGTATATTGCAAATAAGCGGAAAACTAAAGCATCTTACATCCTTAGCCCTTCCCACAAGCCTACAACCTAACATCTTATTTCCATCCTTGAAATTTTCTACTTAAAAGAAGAGACAAACCTGCTCTTTCTTTTTCAGATCCCTAAATGCTGCTTCAGCCAAATCCTTCTGTGGAACCAACTTCTTCCTTCGAAGAAAATTAGCTACACCAATCAGGATTTGCGTGACTAACCATGGTGGGACGATGTTATCTGCAATCTACACAAAAAATTTCCACTTAGTGGAAGGTCAACAAAAGCAGGGTTTCTAACAGAGGTTCAGAAAAGTACTTTGCAACATCTAGTTGAGAGGAACCATCAGAAGAGATTGAGAGTGAAGGAGTGGGCGGCTGGACCAAGGTATTCCGAGCGGTACTTCGCGGCGGCCTCGAACTTGGGGGAGAGACAAGCAATTGGCAATGGTGGAAATGTCGTGTTTAGGAAGGAGATAGCGAGCTTTTAAAAAAAGACCGGTCTGAGGGTAATAAAAAGAGACCGGTCTGTTGTAATAAACCCCGGCCGGAATGCAAGCTTTAAATTGTCCACATCATGTGTCGGGATGGCGTCGGGACTCAATCGGGAGCCCAAGCATTTCCCAAGAGAAAATGAGCCTTAGCGGCCACTGCCGGGTAAGATTTTCTGATTTTCCCTTCCCTTAAAAATTTGGCACTCTTCAGGATCTTTCGAAAAAAGTTCCTGGAATTTGCTATCAACGCGTTTCATGTGAAAACAAGGAGTCGTCAAACCTTCTCACCAAGTCTTTCTCTCTCGTCTGACTTAAAAAAAAAAGTATTCTCTCTCGTCTCCTTCGTTTGCTAAGTGCTACCATTTTCTTCCGCACAAGGCTCCAGTTCACACACTCTCTCTCTCTGTCCGGTCCTCTCTCAGCCGGCTCTCTTTCTCTCTCAGTTTTGCCTACTACATTTTGATCTGAGGGAAAAGGAAGTATTGGCTCGGTTTGATGGTTTTGCCTTGTAGGATTGTGAAGTGGAAGGTTATGCTTGCTGGGTCCTTGGAATTATGTCGTGGTTTTGGAAATTGGAGCTAGCTGTTTCGTTTTTTATCTAAAGCTGGGCCAGCTTCAATGGATAGCCTGCTGAGGAAGTTGTGGCCCGCTGTGTCTGCAATCCCTGAAAATAATGACGACGACGAATTCTTCAGTACCGATTACTCGATTGCCGTCGAGTACAGTGGCCCTCCTGTCACCTACGATATCCCCCAAGTCATTCCAGTTGACATTAGCCGAATCCCAGTTGCCGCTCCAGTTTCTTCGCCCTTTCTATTGAACAATCTCTCACTCCCAGTGATCCAACCGATTGTGAAGTCCAGAACTTCAAACCAGATATCGTCAACAGTGGAGAGCTCCGTTGCACTAGTTGTTGATAATGATTATGAGTCTATTCCCAAGTTATCACACGGAGTTGGAAGTTCCAGCGCGTTGGGATATTCTGGAATTCTTGATAATTCGCAAGTTATATCGACGGGTTCAGGTGTGATGGAAGTGCCTAGCGATGACAAGGATGGCGACGGTTCTCAAGATTATATGAATCCAACCAATTCGGAATCAACGGAGTCTGGTTTAAGCTCGCGGGCGCATTCGTCTGAGACTTTCTCTTCTAGAGAAGATGATGACAACAATGATGCTCCTCACCACGTAAAAAGGCCATCAACCGTGACATTTCGCGATCCCGAATCGACCGATGTGATAGTCCAAGACGAATGCTTTCCTTCGGAGAGCGGAAGAGTTACTGCGAGTCCTAAGGTCGAGAGAAATGTAAAGAAAGGGGTATGTTATCGATGCCTTAAAGGAAGCCGATTGAAGAAGAAGGAGGTTTGCATTGTTTGTGGGGCGAAGTACTGTCATAATTGTTTGATCAGAGCAATGGGCTCAATGCCAGAAGGAAGGAAATGTGTTACTTGCATTGGTCTTAGTATTGATGAGGCGAGGCGAGGGATGCTTGGAAAGTATTCTATGCTGTTTAAGCGGCTGCTCTCTGATTCGGAAGTTAAACGGATAATGAAGGCTGAGGTTTTCTGTCAAATTAATCAGATGCCACCAGAGCTTGTTTTTGTGAATGATGAGCCTCTTAGTCAGGAAGAGTTCGTTCAGTTGCAGAATTCCAAAAACCCTCCAAGGAATCTCAGACCAGGATGCTATTGGTATGATAGAGTGTCTGGTTTCTGGGGAACGGTGAGCACAAGATCTATTTGTGCAGTTTTGGTTTGCTTCTTTTTTCTTTGACTATTTAAGTCAATCCTATCGCACTACATCGGAATAACTAGTTTTCCTTGACTGGACAGGAAGGACAAAAGCCTTCCCAGATCATTAGTTCCCAGCTGAATGTTGGGGGAGTCATCAAGCGAAGTGCTAGCAACGGAAACACGAATGTATTGATAAACAGTAGGGAGATAACTAAAGAAGAGCTCTGGATGCTGAAGGTTTGTGTGGTCGATGCAGCATGGTTCTTGATATGTGCTGAACTTTTTAAAGATCGAGGATCAAAACTATTCTGTGGAATGTTTGCAGGTGGCTGGGGTGCCATGTGAAGGAAACCCTCACTTTTGGGTGACTGATGATGGATCATACCAGGAAGAGGGGCAGAACAATGAAAGGGGTAAAATATGGGCCAAGGTATGCTCACTTGATATGTGTATAACCGCCCTTGTGTTACCTATTGCTTCCTAGGAGAATTGAAATAACCGAGGAAATACTCTGTTAATCTTTACAGACTAGAACAAAGCTGCTCTGTGCCTTCTTGTCTCTTCCAGTTCCTCCTGATTTGGAAAATCCTTCTGGGGTAGAAGCGAATGGAGTTATCCCAGCCAATCTGGTCCAGATGTCACTTCACAAACTTCTTTTAGTTGGTTACAACAAATCTGGCACAAGTACTATATACAAACAGGTAAAATCTTAATGGATGGAACTACTTCATGTTCAAACTCGTTAAAATTTATGTTCATGTGTGATATATCAAACTTCCACGAACACCTCATAGGTTAGTTTTTTACCGTCAATACAACCTGCATTATAACTGTTTTGGCATGCTTGTGCATTGTGATGGAAAAAGAGGAATGGGGCAGTGCAACAGTTATTCAATTCTCTTTATTAGATGATTTTGTGTTTCCATGATACTAGTTTTACAACTTAGTAATTCTTTTCATTTATCCTTTTACGCCATGCTCAGTTCATCAGTGCGGGATAATGTGATCCTAACTTGGACATTTTCACTAGGCAGTGCTAAAACACAGTCGATAAAAACGTGGCTTCGATATAGCTAAAACCTTAAAAAACTACTCTCTTGTTGGATGTTGCCTTAATTTGTGGTGACACTAGAACCTTGTTTACTTGCTTATACTAGGCCAAGCTTCGGTATGAAGTTCCTTTCTCTGAAGATGAGCGCCAAGCTATTAAGTTTGTGATCCAGAGGAATCTTTATACGTATATTGGTATACTTCTTGATGCGCGTGAACAATTTG
The DNA here is from genome assembly GCA_963930655.1 of Myrica gale. Classification (NCBI taxonomy): domain Eukaryota; kingdom Viridiplantae; phylum Streptophyta; class Magnoliopsida; order Fagales; family Myricaceae; genus Myrica; species Myrica gale. Next base: position 17,918,295 of record OZ005612.1, on the reverse strand, counting down.
AAGAGCAAAGTTTGTTTGAGAAGAGAAAAAAGTTATGCGAGTGATAAGTCTAGACCTTCAGGTACGTTCAGAGTTGGTTTAATCTAATTTTCCTTTCTGTGTCCTTACATGCTATGCTGTTTTGCCAATTGATCTATATGTATAATATTATACATATGTGGCAGTCACATAAAGTCAGGTTTTCCTGTATGTGATTTTGAAGTTGAAAAAGAGAGACTTCTGATTGCAAATAAGAACCTGCTAACAGTTCACCTGCAATAATTGTTTCAATAGAGAACAGCATTTAAGAAAGCAAATGGGATATTCCCTATGAAAAACAAATTGCCGCTGAAAAGGTATGAAACATTTCACTTGACGTTTCTCCTGTAACACGCACATCTTGAGCCTTTTTTTTCTTTCTTTTTTTCTGGCATTTGCAAAGTTCTCTAAATGTAGATGGTAGGAACAGAGCAGGATCCATGCAATCGATTACTAAACAGTTTGGATACACTTACATTATGGTGCTGGCTGGAGGATTGAACAAATTTTATGTCCTAAGTTATGTCCCAGCCACCCAAATCACTTCAATTTTATGTCCTAGTTAGTTTATGAATATCATGAGATTTTTGTTTGAGTTTCATTTTCTTTCCGCTGTGATCATATCCTTGTTTAGCACTGGTACTTGGGATACTTGTTTCACCTTTTTGTTTCTCTTGTGATTTCTTCATTAACAACACAGCCGTTGGGAATTACTTTCTCTTTACAAGTACTGTTGATGCTTCTTCTAGGTCACAACTCCTCTGCATTCCTGTCATGTTAATTTATGTTGCATGTTTGTGGTGGCTAAGTTACATTAATGTTCAACTGTTAAGCCGCTTGCCTTAAGCACGAACATATTGGCATCAGTAATTTTCTTAACTTTAGTATAATCTATATATTTTCTTTAACTATTTCTGTTAGTAACAGAAAATACAAGCCAGATTGACGATACAACAATCTATTCCATTGGCCGAAGAGTGAAAGCATTCTCCGATAGGCTCCTCCAGGCTACAGTATTGGGTGATTTGGAAGTCATATCTCCAGCTGTCGCTCGTGAATATGCTCCATGTGTTGATGAGTTGTGGAAGGATGCAGCCATTCAAGCTACATACAACAGGAGAAATGAACTAGCAATGCTCCCGAGAGCAGCTACTTATTTCCTAGATCGGGTGAGATCAAGCTCCATGGTGCCCGTCTCTAATACTTGAATGTGTTTCTTTGTATTTCTGTTTCTGTTTTTATCCCAAGCACTGATGTTTGCAATAATTTCTTGTTCCATTAATTAGTTGAATAATAGTAGGAAGTCTCTTATCCCTGAAGCAAGGATATGGTCCTTTGCTTCTGCTTTCCAAAGTAACAGCTGCATCGAATGACTGTTAAGGGAGCTAAGCTTGCCATCCATTCTTAATTGCTTCCATGATCAATAATGTTCTGCCATCTTCCAAATGTTGAGCTCTGAATGCCATGTGTTTGTTTCTATTATACTTCATAAATTTTTGCAGTTACATCAGATTTTTTCTCGCTTTCTTAGAGTTGGAGAGGAAGAGAGAGGGCAAGCTGTATTTTGATTTTATTGTTGGATTGAACGGAAGTTATTTTGGGTAAGAGCTGAAAATGAGAGCATTATTGCTTTCTACTCTCTTATACTTGAATGAGGCACAGGATTTGACTAAATTCATTCAGTCATAGGAGTTAGAAGGGAATATTATCTGAATCCAATCAATGCAAGAATCTCTAGTTCATGGCTAACGCTTAGATTTGTACGGTCAACGGTGCTATAGTAGTTTTAGATTTTGACTATGCATTTCACGTTCCTTGGATCATTCTGGATGGAATATAGCTAGTGCATCATCCACCATTACGAAGGAAAATGTTTGCTATTATTATTTTCTGACATATATGCTCCAAATGCAGGCTATAGAGATTTCTAGGACAGATTATGAACCAAATGAGATGGACATCTTGTACGCTGAGGGGATTACCTTATCCAATAGCCTTGCTTGCATGGAATTTTCGTTTCCCAAGTCAACAGATGATTTATTGGACCCCGATTATCAGCATGATCCTTCACTAAGGTCAGTTTTCCTATTTTATAAATGAGCACCTTAACCCTTTTCAAGTTTGACCAGGTTTAGTCTCTTCATCACTCCTGCCGAAGACATTTTCTCCTAACTTATATTGGCCTATGCAGTTTAAGTCAATTTTGACCACACTTAGCCATCGACAATAGAACCTAAGACATGGTCAAGCTTGAAACTTCTGAAGCATTGGTAGCTATTGTATGTTTTGATGATTTGTTTTGCTAATACAGAGGAAACCATAACAATGACAATTATTTTTCTTGTATAAATGCAACTTGATCCATCTATCAGAGGTTAAAATTTAAGGAAACTCCTAGTTGGTCTTCCATATCACGGTCTTCAATTTAAGCCATCCTCGTCTTTTCGTACTCAAAATTCCCGAATAACAAAAGCAGTAGTTTTATCTTAGACACTAGAGTTTCAAATTTCAGTAGGCCAACATTGAAAAGTTCCAATTAGCGTTTACTTTTCTTTTTCTTAACTATGTTTGATCCATTCAATTCCCAACTCAGCTTTAAATTCTTCCAAATCAAATACCAATAATTCTTCACGCTAAGCGATTTGTGTTGGAAGGTTGAATAGAGAATGGGATACAAGTTGCTAAATTTACTATTGTCCCTTCTTAAAGGCAGTGGATATGCTTTGGCATGTATTCGCATAGCTTTTGACCTCTTTTGTTTTGCTTACCAAATTTGTGCTTGGCATTTGCAGGTACCAACTCATTAGACTGCACCCAAGAAGCCTAGGAGCAAACTGCAAGTGGTTAGACATGTTTGTAGACGCTGATATTCTCCTCTTTTGTGTTGCCTTAACCGACTATGACGAATATTCTGAGGACGGGAATGGAGTCTTGACCAACAAGATGTTGGGAAGCAAGCAGCTCTTTGAGAGCATAGTCACTCATCCGACCTTTCAGAACAAGAACTTCTTGCTGATTTTAAACAAATTTGACCTGCTTGAGGAAAAGATAGGACAGGCCCCTCTCACAAGATGTGAATGGTTTTGTGATTTCAATCCCTTTACCACCCAGAATCTTCATAACAAGACTAACCCTTCACTGGCTCAGCGTGCTTTCCACTATATAGCAATGAAGTTTAAGACATTGTACCTGTCTCTTACAGAGAGGAAGTTGTTTGTGTCACGAGCAACTGGCTTGGAAAACGATACTGTTGATGAAGCTCTCAGATATGCAAGGCAGATAGTAATGTGGGAAAAAGAGAAACCCCAATCCATTAACGAGTGGTCTTCTACTGACATAGAGGCAAGCTCAACCTCATGATTTTTTGCTCCAATATGAGCTGTAGCTCTTTGTTCTATTTGCAACTTTTTTTTGTGTGGAAAAATATGTATATACACACGCACACACAAACATGTATAGGAGGAATAAGGTAAAGAGTCTGTAACTTAGTCCTTAGTTTTAGATATTTTTGGAGTGTAAGCAGAAATCGAGATATTTTCCAAAAAGTTGGGAGTGAAGGATCATAGGGCCCTCGGAGATGAAGTAAACAGAACAGGCAGTCTTTTCTCCTTGCTAAGTGGGCGACTCAGAACAATTGTTTTGGTTTTATTTTGCTATCTCGTATAATCATAATGCAAATAACCCCGAAAAGGACCGAATACTGAAGACCCTTTAGCCTTTGAAACTCGATGAGAAGGATCTGAGACCAGTGGATCATCACCCCTTTCTCCCCCAGGGTGGTGTTTTCCGACTAAATTTTATAGAGGCTGAATAGCCAAGGAAATAGCGGTGGAACACTTCAATTGCATAGGGGTTCCTATTATCGTTGGAATATCTCCATTCTGCTCGCTTCTTACAAGCAGAATGCTCTTCTGCGAACAGCAAACTCAAATGTGAAAGTAATTCAAATACGAATTGAGTTGTGGGTCAAGCAACGTACATCCTCATCTTCCATCGCCCGTGAATTTATTTGCATTAATTTCATCTAAACATCTACTTCAATTACTCTAAAAAATGAGATCTTTTAGTAGTAAGTAGGAACAAATATTCAGGAAGGCAACGCTAATCCCAGAGATGTTAAAGATGAACAGCACACCGGGAGACAGGAATTTCACTCCAAAAATTAAAACAAGTCTCTGGTACCAGGAGAATTCAGGATTTCGTGAAAAGGTCTTCCATTTTTAGTGGCCAGAGAAATAAACAATTTCCGAACATTATCTTCAAAGAAAATAAGTTGTCTCACCAGTTTAAGGAGTTCTCCTTAAAAAGGTACTCCATTTTACAACGTCAGAGAAGAAACAACTTACGAACAATATTTACAACAATTAAGGGCTACAGAACCAAAACGGTATTATATTGAAATCCACCAAAGAGAGTTACAGGAAAATGGTTCCAATCTTGCATATTTATTCTCCAGTGCGCCTTTCCTCTCCTCAGCACCGCATCCCCATAGTTGTGTTCCGTCTCAGCAGGGTGCAAACCGGTACATAAGCAAAAACACTGTGTCTTCTGACAACATAGAACTACTACTGTTTATATGAACCATTCTGCCCTCCCTGCTGGATTCCCTCTCTTCTTCAACTTTCCCTTCTTTGGCTTTTGAAAAGAACGGCTTCCGGGCCTTCACCTTCTCTCCAAGCTTCGCCAGCTCTCCCATCCACGTCTCCACCAATGCAGACATCCTCAAATTCTATCACGCCGAGAAAAATTGTGTTTTTTTTTTAAAAAACACTTCTCTTCCTTTTACCCTTTTTTTTCTGCTTTTTGCTCAGTGAGTTTGAGGAACGAAGCAAGAGGGCTTATATAGGAGGCAAGAAGGGGGAGTGGCGTTCTCGCAGCGAATGGTTTTTCTGTGTGCGAAATCGGGGTGTACGTGGCCTTGTGGGCGCACCTAGTATGTGGTCCGGTCGCACACCGGATAAAAATTTCGAATATTCGTCCAGAGCAAGACCACTGGCTCAGGCCGCGACTTTATTATTCACACAAGGAAAAATTAACGTGTTATTTCCCGTTAAATAAAGCAGATTTTTTAAGCTACCGTTTTGTCGTGGTAATAAGAATTCCCTTTGCTTTGCTTTTTTTTTTTTTTTTCTCGTTGTAAAATGTCGGCTTCAACAAACCTTGTGAGACTCGTGCTCGTTCTAACGATTTTGTGGCATGGGCATGGCGCGCGCGCACACATGAAATAGGTACCATACTATTGCTATCTAAATCAATTTTAAAAAATAAAATTAAAAACGTCAATCGATAAAGAAAGACTATTAGAGTCCGATCAAGTTTAAGATCGTTCAATAATTATAAGATTTGAAATCAAGTTCCACCTCTTAATATGATTTAGGAGATTGAGCCGGTTCATTTACGGGTCGGATAGACGAGTTTTGCCCACTTTAATATGATTGATCAAACTTTATTATGTGATCCACTACTCTACCAAATACAAATCATTAACTATATGAAAATTCAAACGTTTAAAACACTTCAATCAATTATTTGTTCTCTCTCTCTGTCTGTTTGTCTCATATCTTGTGTGCTGTAGCGTGGCTTCATCACCTAATAATTATATAAAAAATAATATAAATGTTTACTTTGAATTGAAATTAGCAACTAAAGGAGGAGAAAAACTTGATATCGAAAGAGATTTGAAGTCAAAAAAAGAGAATAAACTTACATAAATCGAAAAAAATTCAAAAGAAAAGAAAGAAAAAATTCAAGTTAAAGTCATCATATGTTTGCAGAAGAAAATTGGTGGGTTAAGTGATTTATATACGTTAACTTTTTCAAATGCGAGGTAAAATCGATAGGTTATTTTTAAAAATAAAAAAAAATAAAATTGAGAGAAATAATGACAAAATGGAAAAAAAACCGGTATTTACGTCCTAAAATAAATTTCATCTCTTGGTGAAATTTTAATTCTATTAGCATTTGTTTTTCTTTTAAAAGATACTTTAATTCATTTCTTATTTGTTGTCATTTTAAAGGGTATGATTTTTAAAGCATTAAATTTGTCATTCATTTTGAGGGATAAATGCTATTTAAATGGGTAAAAAAGGATAATATTTTTAGCCTTGCAAAAGAAATTTTTTCAAAATATCTGAGGGGGAAAAATGATATTTGAAGGTGTAAAATTGGGATGCGATAATAATACCATTTTAGATATAGAAGTAGCATAGTCTTCATCAGAAGCATATAAACCAAACCTAAGAGACCAAAAATAGAGATTTGGAGCTGTTTTGAATTTTCCCATTGCTCTCCCAGCTTTCTCTTTAAGTAGAGAACGACATTTTTTTAAAAAAAATGGGAGCAGTAAACTGTCGGAAGCGAGCCGTTACCAGCAATACCGACACCAGAAACTATCGGTTTGGGGCGTTTGGCAGTCTCAATGCCGGTGACAATGAAACAAGCACGCGTTAGGGAAAAATATGATTCCTTACTTGCAGAATAATCGTGAGAAACGAAAAATAAAGGAAAAATAAGGCACACGACACAAGATTTACGTGATTCCCTTAATATGAGATACATCCACAAAAGTTGCTGGGATTTCACTATTAATGAGCAAAGTACAAAGAGACAACCATTATTTCTCGAACGGCACAAAAGACAAACTTTTTCTGATTATATTAAAACCATAACCCTAAACGCCACATATATAGGACTTGGGGCGCTTCTTGACCAAAAAAATACTCTGGACATACAAAGCATCCAGGGTTATCGCAGTGCCTAGAGATTAGCCGGACATACTAAGCATGCGGGCTTGTCCCCGGTCATCTCGGACATACATGCATACGGGTCTCGGTCATCCCGGGCATTAAGGCATACGGGTCTCAATCATCCCCGGCATTCAGGCATACTGGTCTCTGTCATCCTGGACATTCAAACATATGAGTCTCGGTCATCCTGGGCATTCAAGTATACGAGGAGACGTCCCCTGGTACCCTATCAGCCCAAGCCTCCGCGTCTCCTCTGTCTTAAACCGTACACGCTCTTATCAGGTTGGGTACTGCCCTGGTCGGATATAGAAAAAAAAGGCTCCATATAGCCTAACAATCTCCCACTTGGAGACTGGTCTGAATCACCACCATTGCCCTCCTTATCATGCTCATGTTTCTACCATCGCTGCAACTCTTCCTCTTGTCCTCAAGCTTGAAGACCAACTGAAGTTGCGCACAACTTCAGTTTCTTAATTGTCACAGATTTTGTTAACATGTCCGCTGGATTCTCCTTTCCACATATCTTCTCAAGTGTCAACTGTTCATCTTCAAGAAGAGAACGAATAAAGTGATACATCAACTGGATATGCTTTGTCCTTGAATGATACGTCAGGTCCTTTGCAAGAAAAATAACACTCTGATTATCACTGTGTAGAATGCCCCTTTCATTCTTCTTACCAAACTCATCTAGGAATCCTTATAACCAAATCATCTCCTTTACAGTTTCTGTCACGACTACATATTCGGCTTCTGTTGTGGAGAGAGCAACAATCTTCTGCAACTTTCAGGCCTAACAAATAGCTGTATCACCAAGAGTATACACAAACCCGGTATTACTCTTTCTACTGTCAATATCACCTGCTAAATCAGCATCCGCGTAGCCCTGCAGCTGTAAGCCTCCTGCTGTGAAGCAAAGAGATGTATCTGGTGAACCCTTCAAATACCTCAAGATCCACTTGATTGCTTCCCAATGCTGCTTCCCTGGATTACTCATGTATCTACTCACAACTCCCACTGCATGGGAAATATCTGGTCTTGTATAGATCATATCATACATCAAACTGCCGATAGCCAAGGGGTATGATACTTTGCTCATGTAGACTTTTTCTTCCTGTCTTTGGTGATTGGTCCTTAGTTAGTCTGAAATGACTACCCAAGGGTGTGCTTACTGATTTAGCTTCATCCATGCTAAATCTGCTAAGAACCTTCTTCACATACTCGGCCTGTGAAAGTTTCAATGTCTTTTTGTCCCTTTCCATGTTGATTCTCATACCTATAGAATTTGTTTTGCAGCACCCAAATCCTTCATTGCAACTCAGACAACTGCCTCTTGAGATTGCCAATCTCCATCATACTTGAACCTGTCATGAGCATATTATCTACATATATAAGAATTCTCAAAATTCTTCACATAACAACAATCATCAGCATTGCACCTCGTGAACCCAGTACTACACATGAAACTATCAAACTTCTTGTACCTTCGTCTTGGAGCTTATTTTAGGCCATACAAGGTTTTCCTTAGTTTGCATACCATATTCTCTTTTCCCAATACTGAGAACCCTTGTGGCTGATGGATGCAAATCTCCTCCTCCAAATCACCATGAAGGAATGTCTTCTTTACGTATAATTGTTCAAGATGCAGATTCTCGGCCGCCACTATTGCAAGTACCATTCTGATGGTTGTCATCTTCACCACCGGAGAGAATATGTTAGTATAATCAATTCCTTCCTTTTGTTGGAATCCTTTTACCACCAACCGGGCCTTGTAGCGCTTGCTACCATCACTCTCACCCTTTGTCCTGTACACCCATTTATTATGCAAAGCCTTCTTTCCTGCTGGAAATTTAGTCAACTCACATGTCTTGTTAGTCATCAGTGAATTATTTCATCCTTCATGACTAACTCCCACTTGATTGAACTTTCAATATGCAAGGCTTCGTTGTAAGTCTCTAGCTCTTCACCATCAGCCAACAAGATATAGAATAAGGAGGGTGAAAACCGTTGTGGAGGTCTACAGATTCTAGAAGACCTTCGGACAACAGTTGTGGGTGTAATCTGTTCAACCTATGGTTGTGGTTCTATATCTACTTGATTCTTGTTATGGATGATATCTTCAGCGATCTCATCTAAGTTGACATACTCAGACTCATTCAGTTTCGGCTCTCCACCATTAGATTCTGCACTTGACCTGTCTTTGTACACACTTCTAATAATTTTCCGATTTTGATCATCCCAAAACCTATAACCAAACTCCTCATCTCCATAGCCAATAAAGAAACACTTCTTGGACTTGGCATCAAGCTTACTTCTAGCATCAGACTCAATATGGATATATGATACACAACCAAAAACTTTTAAGTGCCAAATGTTTACCTTTTTTCCGCTTCACCGCATCTGCCTAGAAAGTTTTTGGTAACTCAGAGTGTAATCTCATACTTCTTGCACACTCACAAAGAGTTATGTTCATGCGCTTTGTCACGCCATTCTGCTGCGTCGTCCCGGGAATAATTTTTTCCATCCTAATCCCGTTTACAACACATTACTCCTTGAAATCCTTATCAGTGTATTCTCCTCCATTGTCTGATCTCAAACACTTCAGCTTCAAACTCATTTATGTTTCTACCATGGCTTTCCACTTTTTAAAGCAATCAAACACATCATATTTATTTTTCAAGAAATAGATTCATACCTTTCTGCTTGCATCATCAATGAATGTGATGTAGTACCGAGAGCCTCTAAGAGATGCCACTGGAGAGGGTCCCCACAAGTCTATATGCACCAGCTCCAGTCTTTCAGACTTCGGTGTCCTACCAATCTTCAGGAAACTGACATTTTTCTGCTTCCCCAAAATGTAATTTTTGCACAAATCAGATCTCGCTGATTTCAGGTCTTGTAGTTTACTTTTTGACAGAAGTATTTTCATCACTTTCTCACTCATATGACCAAGCATGCAATGCCATAAAGCTAAGTCAGCACCCGCATATGCAATTGCAACAGTGGCCGTTTTACTTGTGGTCGTGTAAAGAGTGTCGATCTTATCTCCGAGAGCCACAACTCTAGCTCTCATTCTGACCTTCCACTTTCCCCCATGAAAGTTAATTGCAAGCCCTTCATCATCGAGTTGTCCCACAGAGATCAGATTCTTCTTTAGCTTTGGAATGTGTCGAACCTTCTTAAACTTCCATGCCGAATCTGTGTGTACCTCGATGTGAACATCACCCATGCCCACAATATCTAACGGTGTGCCTTCAGCCAGATACACCTTCCCGAAATCTCTAGCAACATAATTCTCCAAGATTTCGCGCCTTGATGTCGTATTAAAGGAAGCTCCCGAATCCAATACCCAAGAATCAATGAGACTATAAACAGAAAGGAGTAAAGTATCTTCCACTACGTTTGCGGAGTCATTTTGTTTTTCCTTCTTCCTTCCCAGCAAATCTTCTTTAAGTGACCGGTCTTCTCATAGTTCCAACACTTTGCCTGGTGATCAGACTTGGAGTTACTTCTGCCTTTTCTGGATTTTGACCTCCCACGGTCAGAATTCCTATCATGATCTCTTCCTCTCGTCTCAAGGTTTAGGGCAACACCAGAGATTGAGACTTTACCAGAATATCTTCTTCGAACCTCCTCACCCAGAATAAGATCTTTGATCTCTTCGTAATTGAGTTTATTTTCCCCGGTGGAATTGCTTATTGTCGTCCTCATCGCCTCCCAATTGTTTGGCAAAGACGCCAACACTATCAGCGCACGGATTTCATCTTTAAAATCGATCTCCACTGAAGAAAATTGATTCGTGATCGTGTTGAACTCATTGAGATGCTGCGCAACAGAGGTACATTCTGTCATCTTCAGGTTAAAGAGATTCTTCATCAGATGCACCTTGTTGTTAGCAGACGACTTTTCATACATACCTACAAAGCCCCCATGAGACCTACTGTGGTCTTCTCCTTCACAATGTTGTGCGCTACTGACCTAGACAAAGTTAATCGGACAACACCCAGCACCTGTTGATCAAGCAGGGTCCACTTGTCGTCCTCCATGTCTTCTGGTTGCTCCCCCAATAAAAGCAGATGTAGTTTCCTGCCATACAGATAGTCTTCAATCTGCATCTTCTAGTAACCAAAATATGTGCCGTCAAACTTCTCAATACCTATCTTTTCTTCCTTCGCCATCGCTTCTACCCCTGGCCTAACCTGGCTCCGATACCAGTTGTTAGGGAAAAATATGATTCCCTACTTGCGGAATAATCTTGAGAAATGAAAAATAAATGAAGAATAAATCACACGACACAAGATTTACGTAGTTCCCTCAATATGAGGTACGTCCACATAGTTGCAGGGATTCTACTATTAATGACCAAAGTACAACGAGACTGGGGTTCTCGGTCATCCCGGGCATTCAGACATACGAGTCTCGGTCATCCCGGGCATTCAAGCATATGAGTCTTGATCATCCCGGGCATTCAGGCATACGAGGAGACGTCCCCGGGTACCCTATCAGCCCAGGCCTCTGCATCTCCCTTGTCTTAAATCGTACACGCTCTTATCAGGTCGGGTATAGAAAAAAAAAATCAGACTCCATATAGCCTAATAACACAAACGACACATTTGCTCAGCCCTTCCGTGCAGTGGGGGGCATAAGCTTATTATCAGTTGAATAAGCTCCATTCTGCAACTCCGGAATAAACATTGGTTTCATGCCATCCCTTTCTCCTAGTGATTGACAAATGAAATGTAACTCCATTTTCGAAGCACGGGTGATAGGTATTTCTGCTAGATACAAGCCAAAGATATTTTTAATACTTTTAATAGAACTTAAGTCCCAGATATTTTGTGGAGGATTATAGGCACTTGCTATTTCAAATAATAAGACAAAGTCTTGAGACTGTTGTTTTCTCTCCCAGTTTTTCTTGTGATGAGATACAGCTTGATCAGTACTAACCGTTCTCAGATATTATTTTCCAAGAAACTAATAAATCTGGATAATTTTTTTTTTTGGCAAGATTCATAACGGCGAGTAGTGGAAACATACCCATCATGTAGGTCACCCATATGAGTGTAATGCAACTGGAAAATTCAAGAAAATTTAATCTAATTTTTAACATAAATTTACACATCTTTTTTGTCCCGGTACTACATACTAATAATTTCATGCATGAAGGAAAAGGAACCAAAAAGACAAAAGTCGCTTCATTTTCAAGCACTGCAGCACTCGACTATCATAGAAACTGAGCCCTCAGTGTACAGCAACACAGGCGCTTTGACTCGCATGTACCGGCTAAAAGCTTGAACGAGCCGTTTCTGCAGGCTCCCTTCCTTTGGTTGAACCTTCTGGCTGGACTCTCCGTTTCTAGCGCTCGAGGCGTTAGAAAACAGGGTTTGGCCCTTTCCTCGCAACATGCCTAGCTTAGTCCAGATATCCACGTGCCCAGACATGCTCTACAATCTTCCTTGGCAGCGAAAACGGACAAATTAGCTTTTGAGATGTTTGGAGCTTTTGGATCGTTGATATCGTGTTGAGATGTGAATGAGAAGCCGGGTTCATATATGAAGTTTGAGAAGTACTGGAAGACTAGACGGGGGATATACAATATTACACAGGCGCACATGTTATCATATTTTAATTTGTGTGCTTTGGAATAGAGACAAACAGACGAAGGGCCACTTTGGTTGGCGTTTCGTCGTCTTCTTTCCCCCACAGGAAGTCGCAAAGCAACGGCAAGCGAACCAGTGGTATCTCATTACCCTGGTAAAAATAGCTAGTGGTGTCTCTAGGGATATGGGTTACGCTAGCTGTCTCGCACTCACACCAGTATTACTGTTTTTATTTTTTTTTTATCTTGATCACAGTCCAAAAAAAGGGACCCGAATATAACTTAACCAATACAACCGACGAGATCTTAAAAAGTATAGGAGAAAATCACTATATGCTTCATGCGAGATAGTGAGAGCGGTGGTCGGACTGGTTAGATAAAGTTATCAGACCTAGGCTAGCTGGTAAATACAACACCACAATCCGGTATAACAAGCTCCAACAAGAGCGGAAAAGATCTACAACGGATCGGAAAAGCCCCCGAGAAGCTGTATACAACAGAGAAAAAACAACAACATCGGCCAAGCATGACCAACACAACCAACAGCAAAAAAAACAAGAAAAAAACCAAAGAAACGGAAGCAGCAAAACACACAGCCGAGCTTGAGACGCCACCGTCAGAATCCACCGAAAAGGTTGTCGGACAGGAGCGGCTAAGGACGCCTGGAGGAGCAGAAGGCATCTGGCAAGGCTGTGTCCACCGGAGAAGAACAAGAACACCGAGATCTGCCTTCAAGCTTCCGAGCAAAATGGACAGAGAGGGAAAAAAACCAAGGAAGAAGGAGAAAGATGGGAAAGAGAGGAGAGAGGGGGAAGAGGAAGATGAGGAGGAGGGCGGCGGGAAGAGCTGAAACTTCTCCCGCTGTCGAAAAACCAGGGAGAAAGGGGAGACTCGAGGGCGGGATTGAGTAAAGTTCTAGAGAGAGGGGAGCGTCTCTCTCTCTCTAGAATGCGATTTCGACTTTTTAGTAGTGTTTCTATTCGATATCTTCCTTTCATCTTTATTTTTGCGGTAAACGTCATGCCACCGATGCCAGTAAAAACCTAGCAAATGTATAAATGTATGAAAGAAAAACTAAAAAATTTCGTCAGTCCTAGGAGCTGGAGCATTAAGCCAACAAGTTCAATGTAGAAGCTGATGTCCAGGTCCTATTGAACTCAACTCTTCCAACCGAAGTTCCACACAATTTCCCCACTTCCACTTCCACTTCAAATAGGCTCACAGATCACTGGTTAAAGAAAGACAAGTGCCAGAAGTCGACTGCACCCTATTCACAATGTACAAACCTTCACAAAGAAAACAGGCACCGCCAAAGTTCACATGAACCTGGCAAGGGAGTTGGAAATGGAGTTCATACTTACTAATCGCCATAAAAACTAATCAGTACCACGTTCAGATAGACAATTTTCCAGCTTAAAAAAAAGAGAGACAATTTAATTTTTCAGTAAAAAGATTTATTTCTAAGAGGGTTCTTCTAAGTTTTTATGAGTACAATTTAATAAAATAAATCTAATGATCAGAATCTAATTAAACTTAATGAGATGAGATAAAGTTAATTAATTTAACTTGATAATGACTCATTCTTATTAAACGAGGTTGATCATCTTTAAATCGTTAGATTTGTTTATTTAAATAATAACTAATACATATAAAAACTTGGAATTTAGCGACATGCAGAAGCTCTTTCCTATTTCTCAGGAACAGTTTATTTTATTTTTTGATGTCGATGTTTGATTCACTGATGAAATTATTCCGAAAAAATAAAGAACTAATCAGTCGACAGCCTAACTTATGTGATATATATCTTGGATTGTGTTAACCCCTGTGTTACGTCCACCTCAGATAATTACTAGTTAATAAGTTTAAATTTTAATATCAATATGATCACTATCATTTTCTAGATTACTATAAAAATTGATAATTTGAACGTCACCGAATACAGACCCCGATAATGTGCAGGTTACTTCTTCTGCAATAATAAAAAAAAAAAATCTTAAATTACTTCTTCCACCAGCGCAGACATTAAGTTCTTTTTGAATACTTTTGAAGGTTTTTGATGGTTGATTCGTTGAAGTCAGACGCCGGGTTTAAACACAAACACTAATACATTTGACACAATTTCTAACAATTTTTTACTTTTTTATTGAACATAAATTTTTTCTCTCTATACTTTTTCACATTGTGTTCAGAAAAGAGAGAAAATTCAACATATTCAGAATTTAAACATAAATACCAATATTTTTTTATTAAACAATTACATCAAATCATTTCTCTCTCCACTTTACACAAACACCAATAAAATACAATTCAACATTAATTTTCACAACTTCTTTAAAATTTTATATTTTTACTCAAACCGAACCTCTCCTAAATTTGTGTATTTTTATGTGTGCTTTGGAACATACACAGGAGGGCGTTTTAAGTCGGTCTCTCTGTCCCCACATGAAATCAAAAGACTCAAAACCACAGCAAGTTAGTAGTATCTGGATTTTTTTTTATATATAAGTCTGGATTTATCTTATTAAAAAAGAGTCTAAACTCCGAGTCCCCTGGTGTGCAGAATGGATAAGGTCCCGCACGTAATTGCCTTTAGAATAATACAAAGGAGCCCAGGGGCTAATGCAATGGATGTGGGTAAATTTTTAAAGAAAAATGATAAAAAAAAAATTATAACCTGATGCAAAAAAAATGTCTTAACAGTTAAAATAAAAAAAATTAAGGACTAAAAATTTTTATTGTTCAAAACACAATTGTAGTACCACTAATTTATATATATTCTTAGTAAAACATAACACATAAATGAAACATTTTAAGCATTTTCACAAGTATTTTTGTTGATGAAACACAAGCATATTCTCAAGGGAGCGGGCTGAGTTTTCAGTTGGTCAAAGGGGCTGGCCGGTAAAAAATAAAAATAAAAACTAGGAGTAAGTGTCAGAAAAAATCGGATGATTAAATCCTCTATAGGCCTCACTTTTCATATATGATGCAATCTTTATTTAAGAGGGCTTTCGGTTCTACTGCAGGACCTGACCCTTGGTTCGAGAAGAATCTTACATACTCACAAACATGATTGAGCTTTTCCTTTTATAAGGCCCTGGCAGGCCTTTGTTTTCAATTTTGAAAAATCTATCCCCATCATTTTATATTTATTATAATAGAAAAAATGATTTGAGGGAGAGAAATCATTTAATTTTTTTTCTTAACCAAAATTTTGAGTTATTTATGTTTGCATGCAAACATTTTGGATGGATAAATTTTTTTGCAATATTTTGGGTTTACAAACACTAAAGTTTTATTGTTACCACAATATTGTTCCTTGTGAGAGGTTATCTAATAAATTATAGACTGTAGTACTCATTTCTTTAAAAACAAAAAAGGAAAAAAAAAACAGTAAAACCATCTTTCGTAATTACACGGCTGGATACAAAGAACATAAGCATACAATCGAAAACAACAGCACTTAAAGCCCTACGGGTGATACATCTAATGGCCATAAAGGCCAGATTCCAAATGGCCATCAAGGCCTCAACAAGACGGATGCAAAGATTCGTAGATTTTAAACGGGTCCAAAGACCCGACAATAACACCACCAAGGAAGACGGTCTGCGAGCAATAATCCGCCAACCCGAAACGACTATCTGCACCAGCACAAATGGGCAACAAGGCACATGACAAAAAAAGGCGAAGTAGCAAGTGACAAACCACTGGGACAACAGCTGCAGAAGCAATGCTGCCAGAGCGGTGGTCACCGATTGCACCTTCCCACAACATCCTGCATAAATGAAAATCACAGACACAAAACAACCACAACATAACACACTAAAAAAACACCCCTGACCGAGAAAACCACCAGCGCCGCCCAAACAGATCCACAAAAGGGGAGGCGTGTGACCCGCACGCACACACTCGTGGCCGCGCGTGTAGGAGCACGCGTCGTCCGACAGCGAACGGAAAGAACCCACAAGGAACGCCCGGAGCTGCTGAGCTCATCTCTCCTGCGCGTGACCACCGACGGCCGGCTGGAAAGCCAGAATCTGGCTTGGAAAACCGCCACAGATGGAGACCAAAAGGAAGAGGAACCAGGGGGAAAAGACGAAGATCGGCCAGGAGAAAGGGAAGGGAGGGGGCGGCGGGAAGAGCAGGGGCTCCTCCCGCCGCCGGAGGCAGTGAGGGAGGAGGGGGTTCAGGCGAAGGAAAAAACAAACTTCTAGAGAGAGGGCAGAGGCTCTCTCTCTAGAAACGCGATTTTCGAATCTTCGATCCTTAATTGCGTTTTGCTGTAAACATAGCAGTTATGTAATACTTTTCAAAAATATAATGAAAGTTAAAGCCTATCAAATGTGACAAATTTGCAAGATATGACTGGAACCTACGTGAGTTTGGTGTCTAAGTAACAAACAGGATTGTATTATAGTTATATCAATCTTCCTCTTCTTCTTCTTCTTCAATATGGCTTTCTTCTTTTATTCTAAAATATGTACTTCAAAGAGAAAGAACACATGGATCTTACCTATTAGCGCCTGTCCTACAAATTGGTTCCCTTGTAACATATAGACGGTCAAGATTCACATCTTTTTGGCGCAAGTCTGAAAGCCAGAAGTAGATGCGTCCATAGATGACGGCAATGAGCTGCTTCAGTTAATGGATAACTTTGCAGATATGCCTCGGTTACATCCTGCTGGGGTATATCCGGAAAACTCTGTTAAATTCAGACCATGATAGGGCAAAAAAGAAAAGAAAAACCAATGGCTATTCTTGAATCACTACATATCACAACAGGATATAATGACAGTACTGATGTCGAGATGCACATCAGCAATATACCATATTGATGTTGGCTTATGCAGACCGAGTTCCTCAGCAGATACTTGTGCATTTACCAAAAACGTGCCTCAATGTAATTGATCATGGTAGAAGGGCACCGGAAGTTGGAACTAACATCCTCTCTCTTGAAAGCACAATACGGTGTCCCAAAATGGGTTCAAATCACTCTACGATGTCCCTACATAGGAGTTGCAGGAGTGCAAGGTCTCATCATCTCAAGACAAAAGGCTTTAAATGCAGAGGAGGCAGAGGACAGAGGCTGATTTAATACCAGAGTCTGTTCTCCACGTAATGAGAACCAATCTGATAAGGGACTCCATGCTAACATGAGATATGTCTTGGATGGGCTTGAAAATGTGTCCTGTCTGAAGAACTGACACCTCTAAGAGATGCATGGGCCAGACCGAACATACTTGGATCGCACCATCCAAAGCATCTCTTCGTATTTCATGCAAAATATCTCATCAAAGATGCCCATGGCTCATTCAGTCCTGAAAAATCAGGAGGCTGTGAAACCAAATATGGGGTTTGCTCAGGTAACAGGTCAGGGTTGCCTCAGCTGAGGCAATTGGTGCAATGGCTTCCTTGTACGAGGGCAAATGTTAAGAGATACAAATGCCTGTCATTTAGCGAATGAAACATCCATCACATGCCTGAGACTCCACTCCGCACAAAGTAATTTGAGATCATAGCTTGCATCTAAAGCGCCCATGCTCCACAATTTCAAATCCATGGTGTCCAACCTTCATACATGTTGCAAAGATTATCTATGCTTGTGGCTTGTTTAAGTAAATAATCCACTTGCTCTGCAACACTAACATCCCTGGAAGTCCAACAAAAGTTGACTCTGATTGAGAATCTAAACCAAAACCTAGTAAAGAGTTCCAAAGAAAGGAAGTACCTGTTGTCACCAACATCTCGACCGTCTAGCTTCATCTCAACTCGCCTCAAAACCGACATTGCATAAGCATTTTTACCTGGCAATGACATCAGTACAAACAAGAAAGTGA
The DNA here is from genome assembly GCA_963930655.1 of Myrica gale. NCBI lineage: Eukaryota > Viridiplantae > Streptophyta > Magnoliopsida > Fagales > Myricaceae > Myrica > Myrica gale. The sequence goes on along the minus strand of OZ005612.1, from coordinate 17,900,098 downwards.
CAACTAGGTCCTCTTCCCCAATTTATTCTCAATTTGTTAGACACTCTACAATATAACTAGACTGTTCAAACCTCCAGTAAGTGTCATGGCTAGAAACGCTTACAATTGTAAATTTATGCAGTTTATTTTCAAGAACTAATTTAATTTCCTCAGTCACGGATTCTCATCATATAGTCATGTTCTAGGTTTAGTAAATTGACACAGAGGGGATCTGTAAAAGTTTTCATGGCAGATCTTGTGCTGTTTCCCATACGACATAGATCTTATTCAGATATATAAGCCAAACCTGCAAGAAACTATTAGTATGGATTATTTGATAGCATACACTTGATTTTTTACCCTTGCCTACTCGACTACAAGCATGCACATTTGGTCTTGGAACTTCATGATCTTCATCTTCAATCTTAGCTTTGCTCAATGAAACTAGCTCATTATTACCCCCCGACTTCTCGTCTGAGTTCTTATTCAAGGAGCACAAACTGTCAGCAGGAAGGGTGATGGATTCATCACCTGGTGCTGACACAGATTTGAGAAATTCATTTGGCTCCTTCATAGTTGACTTTACAGAACTTGTATCAATCACATTCACCTCCACATATTTGGATTCTGACTCCGTAGAATGTGAGATTTCTTCGGCGCCTGTATGAGGAATGGACCAGAATTTGATAACCTGAGGCACCAGACCCATATGATAGCTGCCCCATCTCTTCTGCCAGATCGTTTAAGCAATCTGGAATATTTTCTTCAGCTAGCTCAATGCCAGATTCTGAGATGCTGCTACAGATGCTCTCTGGTGGAGATATCTATCCTTTATCTTGCCAAGAAAGTTCATCAACACCAAGAAATTTTTCAGTGCTTCCACTCTCAGATGTGGAGGGGGTTCCTCCCTCCTTGTCAAAAAATTCTGTAGCATCACCAGCAATATCTGTCCTGGACACATTCATTCCCTGTGATTTAACTTCCTGGCTTTCTCCTAACCCTTCAAGAGCCTGTCAGAGACGAATGTATTCGCATTCAGTAATCTTGCTATGTCCAAAATATAGTAATAGCAGTATATGATTGACATGTTTAATCTCCGGATTGTAAAAGTACTTTATGAAGATTGCCAGCATGCAGACTTGCAGTTCGTGCAAGTATGGTCAACATGGAATAGAGTCCCTTCATAGATAATGTGATTGACGGTACCAAGGGCTTAAAGGTCTGACAAGCCTCCCTAATTTTAAAATAATAGGACTGGTAGATGGCTTGTCCATGAATGGGAGATATCTCTGAACTCGTCTCCCTTTCTCCAGCCATAGCATCAGTCATAGCAGCAACATCTTTAGACAACACTGCTTCAAGTGGAAGAAGGATAGCATTTGCCTGTACAAGATGTAAGAAAACTGGATTATATTGTTCCGACTTCAAAGCAGATCTGGATAAGCAAAAACTCTCAGAACATTCTATTCGCTGATATCTGGAAAGTAAGTCGCCACATGCATACACCTGTTTACTCACGTTAGCAAGTAATCATTGACAGCATAAACTAATGAAAAACTCTCAATAAAGTTTAGCAAGTTTCTGATTAAAAAAAATAAACTAATGAAAAACTTCAGAAAACAATTTTCAGTAAAAACTATTTGCAACCAAATTTAGAGACAAGGAAAACCTTTGAAAGATCTTCCATAAGAGAGCGGTGTACTGCAGCAGCCTCCTTTCCCAGACTGTGAACATCTTGTAGGTCTTCTGTTATTGCCAGGACCTACAAGGAGTACGAAGATACCAGTGAACTGTCAATACCACAATAAGTTATTAAATGACTCAGATTACCACATGATTTTGCTGGATCGCATGAACAGAAATCTAATTTACCCATGTCATCCCCAATTTTAGAATGGCTCATGAATGAAATTGTTTATCCCATTAGCTTGTAAATGAGAACATAAATTAGACTCCATCAGACGGATGAAATTCACCAATAAATAACTTGCCAGTAAGACTCTGCTCTAAGGGACAAGATTCATTCATTGCCCTGCGAGTTTCTGTGAAATCAAGCCCAGGTAGATTCAGAAAACCCAACAACCACTACATGCCATTGATTGGGGAACGATAGAAAAACCATATGAGTTCATTGTCAATTGCAAGAGACCCAATTGAATACGCTCATGCCTCTAATCACCCACAAAAACATAGCAAGAGTAGCATTTCCTCAATCACGCAATTTATAAGTTTGAAGGAAGTTTTCCACAAGAAATCTGATGAGCCTCAATTACTATCAAGACCTCACCTCTTCAAGCATGGAACCACATTCAGAAGTCAAGGCAGTATGACTCCTTGAAACAAGACAGAATGCAGATAATGCAACACTGGCTTCATATGCACACTCCCCCATAGTAAGAACAGTGCTTTGCAAGTCACCTATAAATTAAAAAAAAAATTGAACATTACAATCTACCAAAAAATTAGCAGCAAAAGTAAGCAATGAACACACATATGTCCATGAACAAGATGTTTCTAAGTATGTTGCTCGTAAGGATGTAGTGATGAACATTCGTAAAAGACATCTAACCTGAAGCAGATTTTGTTTTAAGTGAGGTAATGCAGAGTTCATTAGTTGCCGAATATAAGTCACTGGAAGCAGCTTCCATGTTGCTTTGTGCAAGTTTCCATTCATGTTCAGTACCTAAAATGGGAAAAAAGAATAATACGCTCACCACTCAAATGGAACTGTCACCTTTGAGAACAAAAAATAACCCTGAGAAATACCACAAACTCACGGGTGAAAGAATGATTGGTAACTTCCAATCTTGTTAGCGCATTCATGTAAGCTTGCTGCCAACCCCTGCCATCTTCACCGGTCCTATAAAGATGAAGCTACATCATGTATGCATGAATCAAGAAAAGAATCCACAACTACTATTTTCCAAACAAAAAAAGAATGGCTATTCAGCAAGCCCACAAACTTCCAGATATATTTGGATATTGGGTTTCCAGAACTCATCAAATCAACAAAATCAGCAATGTCATTTGAGCGAGAAACTATAGAAACAGCAAGTGAAGAAAAATATTTATCTATAAACTCCAATTCAGAGAACGGCTTAACTAGTGTGGGTAGTAGCATTTTGCTTTGCTGCTCCCTCTTCTCCTTAGCAGAAACTAGAGACTGGAAATGGCGTTCTGAAGAAACAAAGGCATTTCTTATGTCAGCTTCTCTTTTTATGAGTGAAGAACTATGGACATCCCTCTGGTTCCAAGTTCGATGGAGTTGGTCCAGCTGTGCCCTACAAGCTTCTTCCTGGGAGGCAATCTCCTCTGTCTCCTCCCAAGAGAGATGATCCCTGCCTTTCACAGCAGCTTCTTCAAGAGCCAACTGCTGCTCAGTAATGAGGCCAACCTTGATAAAGTAGTTCTGTTCCAGTTCAGCCAAAGATGCCCTCTCTACTTCAACCTCAAGAAGCTGCTCCACTGCCGTATCAATAGAATCCCGAATTCGCGAGATTAATCCAAATGCATCCATGACTTCTGTACTGAATGAAATCACAGACTGGATTTAAAAGTAAACTGGATTTAAAAGTGGAAGCCTAATTCTCTTCTGAAAGGTATGTTGAATGGTCTTTATCTGTATCTACACTAGGTATCTCCCCACTGATGGATTGTTGCAGGTCATTAATGAAGCCTGTCAGGAGAACACATTTCTCAACTTGCTCTTCAAACTCACAAAAAATAGTTCCAAAATCAGACAGCAATCTCCTGTTTGCACTTCTTCCTCTTGTTGAACCACTGAACGTGTCCAACAGCCTATTCTTAACCTCGTTATACAGAGAAATAAGAGCCACATCCAATAGACATAACACCTTCTCCTTCTTCTCTTCCAACTCTCCTTGCAACCTTGCATCCCTTGTCCCATCATATTTAGATTGGCTGGATTGACTGGAAGAAAGAGCATCTTCTTTCCTCACAACACCAGCAGACTGCATATATCTCATAAAAGCAGACAGAACACGATCTTTAGCTTTTGACTCGGTCTCTTAGCCAACAGTGTTGGCTCGCTCAGCACACTCTTCTTCAACTTTCTCCATCTCTACCGCATACTTCTCCACTTTAAGACACAGTTCAGCATGCCTGTGTTTGACATAATCAAGATTATCCCCTTGTACTTTTGCCATATTATCTGTAGCCTGCCTTCGAGCAAGAGAGAGGATGTCAGAGGAAAGGGCATTCACAGACAGTTGCAGAACTTGTGCCCAACCATGCACTGCACTTGTTGAAAGATAATTTAGGGGTAGGATTCTTTGCAAAGCCAGAGAATATCCTCTGAGTGCAGTTGTGGCAGTAGAGATTCCATCATGTAACTCGGCTATGATCTGAGAAACTTCTCTATCTATATCATGAAATTGTACTTGTGTTGGTTCAGGAACAATAGTTAATGGAACACCTGCCACCAAAACAGCAGATGTAAGAGAAAAAGCTTCTTCCATAGCACCCAGCATTCATTTCTGGAATTAAATTGCTTCGTAAAGCATCAAGGATCCTTCCATGCTGCTCTATCCAGGTTGTTACCTCTTGAGCTTTCTCAGCAACAACAGCCTTTGCTTGAGCAAATTCTCGAGCTTGAATTTCAAATGATGCACGAGTTTTCTCTGAATTAGAAGTTGCTTCAGAAACTATTGACTTTGCGGTTGTCTCGTGCAGAATAAGTTTAGACCTCTCTTGATCAGCTCAACAAAAAACAGCAGAGGCAAGCTCATATTGATTTAGAACATCAGCAAATCTCTGGAACATAAATTTTGTAAAGTCAAGATAAAGCTTAAAATTAAAAGGAAAAATTAGAAAAGCTCATATCTGTTAAGTAGCTGAAATACTTGGAGCGGTACTCTGTCATACCTCAAGTGAAGATTCAATAGCTGGTAGAGTGGCCAAACAAAGATCATGATGTTCCTGCTCGTGATTAAAGGGCAATAACAAAAATCTTTTAAGTCGCAGACAAAAATATGATAGACAAGATACTCCATATGCCATGGCATGCTAAGTGATAAATACCAGCCAGGCTATGGGGCCATATAAATGCAGACTCTAAAACTTCACTATAATATAGTAAAAATGAAAATCCATCACAAAGACATTGCAGCCAATTTGCAGCCACCAGGGCTGGAGAAAGAAGAAATACCATGAATTATTATGTTTTAAATAGTTTGAAGAGCAACATATTCATCTTTTCTTCAAACAGAGGAATATACAAGCTCGATTTTCAAAGGAACAAGTACCTGCAAGGGAACACGAATTTCCTGCACTCGTGATGCAAATAAACTCAAGCTAACAGCCAACTCCATGCCCTTTCTTTCTTCACCACCAATTGCAGCATCATCATGAAAATCTCCACGTGTCCATTCTATCAGTGGATCCCAAGCAAATACTTCTAGTAACATTAAGAGTATGTCCTTGTTCTTTCTCAGAACACCGACAACCGCTTCACAGTTCGACCTAAAGGTGCCTTCTATTCCAGTCAGCCCAAAGCTGTTTCAAGTGTTTGTGTAAGACGGAAGGGAACTAACTCTGGAACTTTTAGTCTATGCCCTTTATCGAAACAAACATTGTAATCAATATGTAAAATATCTCCTGTACAGAAATCTATAAGAATATTATCCAGATGCCTATCACCCAGACCCAGAATGTGGCCCACCATGCTCATGGCTGCAACAGTCCCAGAATACCTACAAGTCGAAAAAAAAAACACCAAAAGTGTGGTCCAAGAGTTTCATATTTTGCAACACAAAATTTAGTAAACAAAGTTTATAATTACTGAACATATAAATAATAAGATAACACGTGTACCACCCTATAAAAGAGCAAATTGTGGAAGAAGAAAATTAACTATGGAAGCCATCAATAGTCAAAGTTCCTTGCCCAATGTTCAATTTATTCATACTGGTTCTCTTCCACAAAAAATAGGCCATTAAAACCAGGAATTTAGATGGAAAAAACTAGCTCCGTAGCTGGGACAGATAAGGATGTTGGTGTGGTGAGGTCCAAGAAGTTGCAAACTTCAAATCAAGTTCACTTCTCTAAACATATTGTCAATTTTTTTTAGATAAATAGAGATCACAGTTATGGCCCAAACACAACTACAGTTGACTGCCCAAAATATATAAGCAGTGAATAGCAGGAACCGTTCCATACATCTGAACCAAAATGGCCGCTAGTGTAATTTGAAGCACCTAACTGGAGTAATGTGGCAACTTTAATTAACCATCCATGTTCAGATAATTTGGCAAATGTGCGACTATGACGCAATTAATGTGCAACAGAAAAACTGTATAACATCGCAACAAGCACACAAAACATTGGCATCAGTTATTGTAGTGACCTAACATCCTTCATAATTCATGATTTTGGGCTCAAATAATATCCAAATATGTGGTGTCCAATCCTGAGTGTTAGCGCATTTTTGTATTGGCAAAATTTCGTGTCAAAATATGTCTTGATCGAGTTGTAATTTTGGTCCCCACAGTTGTTCAAGAGTTAGAGTTGATGGTTTGTCTAAAGTTTTCATCACGTTCAACCAGCGTTCAACAGGCGCAGCGGCCTTGGAAAAATTCATACAAAGTCATCACGTTCAACCAGCGTTAGACGAGCGCTCGAGCGACCATTGAAAAAATACAGACAGAGTCACAGCGTTAGACAAGCGCTCGAGCGCTAAGTGCAAATTTCAGACAGAAACATAAGTGTTTGACCAGCGCTCGAGCGACTTTCGGGGAATTTCAAAAATCCCTGAATTTTTCGAATTTCCTTTTGAAATGTTAGGAAACCCTACAAGGTTTCGTGGGAGGCCGACCTAAACCTAATTGAGGCTTCCATTGAACCTAATTGAGGCTTCCATTGAGAAGATTTGTGCCTCCTTCCTTGAGAGAAAACCCCCAGAAGAGTTGTGCTTCAAGATTGACGAGTTTTCTCTATTCTTTGATCAAATATCTTTGTAACCTTCATGGTGTTGAATACGTGTTGAAGAACAAGAGTGTTCGGTGAAGAATCCATAAGAAGATCCTCAAAGGTTTGAGGGGAGTGCCGCACGGAGCGGGTCTAAGCAGGGAGGCTTAGATTATTACATCAAGGTTGTCAGAGTCAAGCAACAGGGGTTGTCCGTGTCTGAATCACTGTTTGTAAGGTTTTCTTCTTAGTGGATTCTAAGTGGCTGCTAGCCCGGAGTGGTTTTTTCTTTGAATGATATTTCAAAAGTTTTCCACTTCATCACCAAATTCTTGTCTCTTTGTGTGATTGAAGTTTATTTAATTTTTCGCTGCCTATTTGTTAACTGAGTTGATTATTATGCATATCTAGGCTGAACAATTTTAGAACATATTTTAAAATTGTTATTGATTTGTTAATTAGAGGTAAGACACATATTTTCCACCTCTAAGTGTTGTTAGGGTCTAAACTAGATTTTTCACTGAGTATCAGAAAATAAGTGCTCAGGAATTGCGGAAATAGCATTTATAAAGGTGAGGAGAATGTGAAACTACTACCCCAGTACTAGTCATACCAAGTTAAAGATAATGAAATCTTTCTATGTTTTTATTCATGTCTTATGTACAGTAATGATATATCTTATAGCTCTAAGGACATTATCTTCGGGAAATCCATAAAACAGCACCTATGCTTCATATCCTATGGCTTATTAGTGCCCAGTTTTCAAATTTGGCACATCAAGACCTCACTTTTGGTACTTTTAAGATCAAGGGACCTTTGTCTGCTTGTACCCCTCAAAAATAACATAAAAGTTCATTTATATCTCTTGGATAAGACAAAATATAAAGAAAAAAAAAAGAACTAAGAGAGAGGAAAAAAGGAAACTAGGTGTTCCCCAAAACATAAAGGTCAGCCATGAAGACACCAAGCCACAGCATGCACAGAAGCGCCACAGGCATCTGTGTGGCCAAACACACGTGAAGTGGGCCACATGAAGGACTACGCGATTTCCCCCTTCCTCACGGCCCTACATACACAGAGAGGGCAGGGGTGCCCCTCACCACCAAGGCCAATGGCATGTTATTCTGTTTTTCCGCTTCTACTTTTTCTGGATGCAGATATAAATGTAATTTTGGGCTATTTCAGAGAGATCAAAATAAATAAAGGCCATTGATTTAAAAAAAATAAAAATTAAACTGGGGTTATAACGTGCTAAACTTTAAAACTGAGCCTTAAAAGCTGAAAGATGCAACGCACAGGGGGTTACTGACATATTTCCCTTACTTTTCTTATATGAAAGTTATGACATCACTGTATGGATTCTTGACTACTGATTGGCAGTAGTATCTTCTTCGCCTTTTAAGTTCTGTTAATGATTCTAAAGGTTGCTACACTCAACACTCAAAAACAGAACTTCCTTTTACACCTGAAAAACTTAACACCTTCAGCTCACACACTTTGATTGCATCATAGAGGTCAAACTATATAAGACAACTCCGGATCTGCTATAAGCAATGTGCAATGAGGATCACCATGTGCACCGACACATAGGAGTTGATTGATTCCAGTAAAAAAGGCAAAATGCAAATGGGGAAGGCCAAGAGAACATATGACTTAAGGCAAAGAAAGATAACATCATGAACATGGTTTCAGCATATTGCAATCAATACAGGTTTTAGTTCAGTTGGGTTCTATAAAAATTGAAGAGCTTTTATGCACTGGTTAAAAAGTACCTTTTCAATTTTGAGCTGAAGGCTTTGAATCCTTCACTAGCACACCACAGTCCTTGATGAAGAAGCTGTCTAGGAACCTCTTTCATTAGATCCAGAAGAACTTTACACTTGACTTCATGAGGCCAGTCTCTTCATGAAATTACTCTCTTAATGCCTTTCTCTTTGAGTGCTGGTATGATTTTACCATAGAACATATCACTTGGTCGGGGAACAGGCGGAGGGACTGAATCTTTTGTACTTCCAGCCCCCAGTGCTGAGAGCTGTGACAACTGGACACGGTTTTGCCAAGACTTAAAGACACTGTATATCTTATTACATTGTCCATCCACTGGATCAGACCAGCTCGATCACTGATTGGAGTCACAGAATAATATCGAATGCCAAGAGAATGACTACGAGTTGCAGGAGATGACCGTAGAAACCCGTTAATAGCTTGCAAGACCTGCATGATTCTTGCATCAAGGCGCAGATCTTCTCTCCCTTTCAAAAGATATGTGTACTTCCGACCATCTGAACCATATATAACAAATTTCTTAGGTTTAGTCTTGGTTGATAATATAGCCACTTCCTCAAAGAAAGAAGCAATTGTGACAATTCCTTGGAGATCAGTAGTGAGACCGCGGTCAGATTCAGATAGCTTGACATGCTTCTCAAGACCAGGCATTGGCACATCGCAAGATGATAAAAGAGCCAGTTGTGGTGCAACTTCCTTTAAAGAAACTGTCGACTTCCTCTGATAAGATGCTAAGGATGCTGCAATATTATCAAAGGGTCGCCACACATCTCCAAGTGCTGCCCCAGATGCTGGGGGAGTCTTAAAACTTAAGATGGCTGATTTCAATTGTTTGCTGTACTGCTCGTGGAACCATAATTCATGAGGTGTTTCAGGTTTCCGAGAAGTTGTAGCTAGGCGGCGTTCTAAGGCCACAACAATGGGAGCTATCATGGCTGAGTATTTAGCAGCATTTATCTTGTTCTTCTCACTTTGACTAAGAGTGACATTCTCTGCAATACGGACAGCTTCCTCTTTCAACAAATTAATGCGCCTCATTACATCTGAAAAGAAAGGAGTCAGACGGTCCAACGTGCTGCAATTCTGCATGGATACAGAGAAACATAGAGGAAAGTAGCAGTCCCTAGTAATGCTAAATGTTGCATACAGTAAATTTACTGTCTGAAGACTTTAGGACAAGATCACGAAATATAAAATTGCATAATAACAAACAAAAGTGTCATTTAAATGACAGGTACCAGTGTGAAGATCCTGAAGTGTGCTGAGCCATAATTCCTCCCAAAGAACAGTCATTGTTTCCCAGCTCATTTATCATCAACTGAACATCCTGAATCAGCCTAGGATAGAGCTCTCTCTGCATGTAACAAGATTATGCAATAATCATCTCATGATCCAGTTTTACCAGGAAACAGAAATCTAAAAAAGAAAGTTCAGGAAGATCTAGCACTCTATTTTACAAAAATTATCCAGAAAATAATATAAAGCAAGATCAGATTCAGGGATGGATGCTTAGCCATAAAATATTCTTTGATAAAGTTCATGTTTAGTCAAGTGTAATAAGCACTTTAACAACATAAAAACATCTGAGAAGCCATATGCATGGGAACCCCACATAGCCCTCCCACTTTTCAACTTGAATTTAGTTTGAGCATTTATCAATTGGTCCTCATCGTCCTTGTTAGCAATCCCAGAACCATAAAACAAGCTGTCCTCCTATATGACACAGAAGGGAAATAGCAGTAATCTCTTAGAACAAAGAACATATCCAAATGATGAACAAGAATGTAGCAAATAAGCAAAAAATGGAATGAAGCAGCAACTGCTTGTTAACTCATCCCTTAGCCCCCACAAAAATCTAAAATGAGATAAGTTGGTGGGCTCTAATATTCGAGAATAATACAATCAGTAAAAAAAAAAAAGAAGTTAAAAGGCCAGTAAAACCTAAATGGACCCGAAGGTCATGCAGGATCCAATGACCCGGCTGCAATCTGGACCCATGCAGGGAGCCACCACCACCACCAACAGTTTTACTGTAATTGGTGCGTATTATTGTTGCAATCTTACAGCTGTACTACCATCTGTAATTGCTTAACTGGATAAGATCCAACGGGGAGTGGGAAAATCCAAATTATTTGCCACAATCTATTGGAGACACTACACTGCACATACCACTACGTGCAGACGACGTATTCAAGTGAAAGATTAGGCCTCTCGTGCTTTATAAGCAAGGGTTGGCTTATATGGTTCAGTGGAAAACCCACAAAGGGATAAGAAACCCTTGAGTTTCCAAATTTTGTATCCACGTTCACTTTCATATTCAACTATTTTATTTTGATAGTTTTAACGAATTAGTGCATATGATGATTTACCTTTCATGGGAGTGATTCGTTTTAATTTTTTTAACCAGAAGTAGATGAAAGTAGTCACTGAAATACATGAATGTCACACAGGTTGTCATTGCAAAAAGAAATGAGCAGCGAGGGGATGTCAAAATAGGTGCAAAAAGATCTCAGGGTTTCTAAAGAATAAGTTGAAAACCAAAATATGACCTTTTTCAATGAATTGATATTACTTAGAAAAAAAACAATGAACTGATATCAACGTGGGGGAGTGTTGAAATATGAGTAGTCCCACATTGCTTAGCAATGTTGGGTGTGCATGTGTTTAGGCTTATAAATATAAGCCTCCCTTTATAACTTCATTTTCATAAATGAGATGTAAACAAATCCAGTTGGGTTTTTCCATTGGGTGTCTCATTTATCTAAAGTAAATTTTTTTTTTTTATTTCTAACAATGTTTTTCTCCCTTTTTGCAATTTTTATGCAAGTCCTAGACTATCTTCTTCTTCGTTTCGCTTTCAAGCTCGACAACTTTGAACACGCAACCATGTTCCTGCACCTTGTTATTTTTGCAGGTTTTACTCTTACAGCAGAGTTGACTCATTCATTCGAAATCCTCTCTGGAGTTGTTGGAATCCTTGCTGCTTCCGTATTTGGTGAAGAGCTTTTCCTACTTCATTTCCACTCGGATGATCATGTCGGACTGGAAGGCCACTACCATTGGCTATCGCAGCTCTTAGTATTCGTCTCTTTTATCGGAGCTCTGACAGCGACTTGTTTCCCTACCAGTTTTCCTGCAGCTCTTGTTCTTTCCATTTCAGTCGTAATACAAGGCTGCTGGTTTATGATTATGGGGATTACGCTGTGGACTCCTCAGTTTGTCCCGAAAGGTTGTATGATGGCGTTGGCTGATGCTAGCAGTCAGGACATGCGTGGAGCAGTCACTTGTGAGTCTAAAGAGGCTGATTTGAGAGCAAAAGCACTGGCCAATTTGCTGTTCAGTTGGACACTTTCTGGACTTTTGATATTCACTGGCTGTGTTTGCTTAATATTAGCTGGAAAATGCACCCCGGCCAGTCCGAGTATGAGCAACTTCACAGTAGAGGTGTGGATCTCCCTATACTGACTAATGGCTTGAAACCAGCTCATCCATCAGAGTATGTTAAACCTGGCAAACAACTCTTGACAAACAACATTTCTACATAATTATAAAATAATTTCTCTCTTCCTCAAATTATAAAATAATATTATAATATTCAATTAAATCTTCTTTCTCTTCATTTTTCATCAAATTCTATAAAATATCTTTATTTTTTCACAAACCCTAATACCCCAATATTTTTACATTCAAACGCCCACGTAGGCTTAATATGGGGTTAAATTTGCAGGAAGAGGGGGGTTCGGTATGCCAACTTGCATGTTTCGTTACTTATAGACTATCCACATGAAAGAATTAGCCTCTTGGAACCCGGATCAGTGAGGCCAGTGAGAATTCTGGAAGATTGGGAGCTATAATCTCTCCTTGCTATTTGTATTTCCATGGAGAATTGGAAGATGGTCAGGGAATAAGTATGACCTTGGGTCCTCTTGCTTTTGGGTCCGTCAGGCCAAGACTTCTACAGTTCTACTCAGTTCCAAATCATATTCCACTTGATCTTCAACATATATACAGTGGAAAAACACAAACTGTTTGTCTTAAATCTCGATATTTCTTGCTCTAAAAAAACATTTACGCGAACTGAGACCAAGTCTGTCGTTCTTCTCTTTCATTTGAAGTTTCGAAAGAAACCTCAGTTTGCTAATTTGGTTTTGAACTTCCAATACAATTCAGTTCAATTGAAGAATTAAAGAGAGATACAACCTTGATGAACAAAAACATAAAAAACAACGGAAGTTCCTAAAATTCTGATTCGGCCTCTTCGACAGATGCTTCAATTCGAAGAAGGACAAACCCCACGGCAACTCCAATAAGAACCAGCGCATTTATGACTGCTGCAATCGTGAATATCTCACCAGCAGCATTGCAGGTAGAAGACAGAGCTCCTCCACCTCTTTCTTTGCCTTCTGATGGTAGTTTCAAGGAGCTCACCACTTTTGCAAAGGACTGCTCAGTGCACACAGGAAGGCCCAGTGAGGCCACATTGTTGTGAGCCTTCAACCCACCAAAGGAGTTAAGCCCTGTTATGTGCTGCACATTGCTCTTCCTTCTTCTAGAGCTGGCAATGGTGGTAGTGGTAGCAGTAATGGTGGCTGGAGACAGAGTGGCCATTACGATCTGAAAAGGGAAAAAGCTTAATTTCCTACGCAAGATTAGATAGAATACAGAAATGGGGAGTCTGAATAGTAGACGCAAGATAATAATTTGGATTACCTCTTGTGGTGGTGTCTGACGAGTTGTCTGTGAACTTTGTGGAAGCACAAAGATAGTGTGAGGGAAGCAAACGAGACTTTTGTAAGGGGAGGCATTGGAGAAAATGGATAAGGTGGGGGGCGCAGATGGTTGGTTGAGAAGGGACGTAGATGGAGCTTATTTTATATGAGGGAAAATATTTTGCACCTTTAAATGCTGGCCAAGGAAAAAGTGACGCTAAGTTGGTTTGCCGATCAAGTCATCAAGATAGACATTTTATCTAAGCCTTCTTGTTAATTAGAAAAAGTGACGCTAACTATTTGGGTTCAGTCCATGGTGAATCAAACAATACCTTCCGAATAGAATTCTAAACCACATTATTAATTAGCTGCATCGAGACGCATGCTGCATGCATATATTATAACAGGATATGGAGACTTCTTGGGACAAACAAAATTAAAATAATTTAAATTATAAAAAGCAACGCCTTGAACAAAGCAAGTCGTTGTAGTATAGTGGTAAGTATTCCCGCCTGTCACGCGGGTGACCCGGGTTCGATCCCCGGCAACGGCGACAACTTTTGAAAACTTTTTTTTCTCCGTTCCACTGTTTTGGGATGATTTTTCTGTTCAAAGGAATTGCTTCTAATTTTTATTCACTTTCCATTTCCTCGAGTTTTCTCCAGGAATCAAATGCCAAATTACCTCCCAAAACTCAAATAAACAACACGCACCGGGACGTAACTCTCTTTTGGGCATCTAGAGTGAGAGGAAGAAAGGAGGGCCAGCAAGGTGCGGCTCTGTATCTAACTCTGTAGGACATGATATGCAGGCAGGAGGCAGTTCATCTTCTAAGGATGTTGGGTTAGTTAAAATTTTGAGAATTTGAAGTGTTTTGAGAATTTTTAGGTGATGTTAAATTTTATTGGTATGCGTGCAGAATGTGTGTTTTAAGTAACGTTAAAAAATATGTTCGGTTTTAGAATCCTAGAATTCTAAATTAGACGAACATGTCCTAAGACTTGTTAAAAAACCTATCTGGGACCTGTCTGGGCATCAAATTTCTATTTTAGGTGAAATGAAGCCAAGGAAAACTCTTCTTCCATGATCTCCTACATGACCTTCGTATATTCATTCACTATTAGAGATTATATATGTTGTAATGTTGTTGGTTAATTGCAAAATTAAGATACCGCATAAGCCTCATCTCAATTTTTTTTTTAAAAAAAACATACTATTTCCTATCAATATGATGTCACTAAAACTCATCCAAGTTTTGAAAATGAAAAAAAAAATTACGAATCAAATTGAAATATACACGTGTGAATGTGAGTGTGAATGATTATCCCACATGATACGAAAGAGAGAGATTATCTCTCGAATTGATTCATATTCTTCTACATATTAATTGAATTAGACATAAGAAAAAGAAAGCATTGAATCGAAAGTGCTTGCAACTTTTTTTTTTTATTTGATTAGGGTTCAGGTTACATTATCGTGGGTACTAAAAAGCACCCGCAAGAGTGATTTGCTGTAACACATCTGATGGTTAATTGCAAAAGTTTAAGCCCCTAATTATCAGAGACCACTTTCCAACATAATCCAATTGCTTTTTGCAAATGAGTGAGGGGGAACGAGGAGGGAAAGGTGGAGGAAAAGCAAAAGAAAAAAGAGCCGGAGATGCGCAAACGAACAGAAACAGAGATGCAATGCTCGTATACAGAGGCAAACAAAGACCAGAAGCCGAAAGCCCGAAAGGGAAAAAGGATGAAGCCGAAAGGAGAGTACAAAAATATTTCACTTCAAGGGCCCGAGGGAAAAGCAAGACGAGACCATTAAAGAGCAATAGAGAAGTAAAAGGTCCAATGGTGATTCCAGAAGAACAACTCAAATCAAATCACCCACCATCCCTCATGAAATGAAGAACAGAAGCTCATCCGCTCATGACAGTAACTTTTTCTTTTTTGTTCATCTTCCGCAGCTCATTTCAGTCACTGCTGACCAAATAAAGGAGGTGCTACGATTTGCCATGCAGCACGGTTTTTTGTGTATTTGCTCTCACAACTTAGCTCCAGCAGCAGTTTTACGTTCTGTGACTTGTTGAAGTTTTTTCGAATGATGTTTCAATTAATGATGTGAACCAAGTGCCACTTTTTTTTTATTGTTATATGAAAAGAGTAGAAAGGCACTTCAGACGTAATTCTTCCTTAAAGCAGCGTACACATTACAAAATGAGTGATGAGTATGTAACTCTGGAAACAAAACAGGACCAAAAGTCAAAAAAGAGAGGAATTCTCAAGAGCGGAATGGCTAGGATTCTCCAGTTTGATAAAAGCTAGATTGCACAACCTATTTACAACCTTAGTCAAGACGCCAAATTTGTGTTCGAATTCCTAAAAAGACATAAAATTTCCACTAAGTCAACTTGGAAAGTTTATGGACACCACATAGAATCTTCATGAACGAAGAAGATCAGTAACTGGCCACCCAAAACGATAAAGTAACTTGATACAGTTATGAGACCTGGGAATTACCAGCAGCTAAATTCTAATTAGTTTTGTTTGGGTGACATTTTGCTGAGATGGCTGGTTCACCACCAGTCCCGTGTCTTCAAGGACACGAAATAGGGTAACTTTCAGCACAATATCCCTCGTGTTCAACAGCTCGAAAACACAAACATCTCCTTCTCCCAAATTATTTTCCAATGAAAATTCATACCATCCCTGGCTCAACTTAGCTCTACCTCCTCTGTAGAGGCATCGAACAGGCCACTGCCTCCCATCAGGAATCTGAAGTTTGATGAATCCTGAAACACCGCTTAGATGCTTCTCGGCGAAGCAGGATGGCAGATACTGCACAAGCACAAAAAACAGAAGATATATGCTCAGCAGTGTTATTGTGATTTTTGTACTGCGTGATTAGCATGACAATTTCAAAAGCTCACCATTATACACCCCCTATACAAATAGGACGGTCGCAGGACGACCCTGCAGAAAGGATTATCCGGCTCATAAGCTTTCGCTGAATTAATAGCCCTTTCCCGTTCCTCTGCTGTCACTGTTCTCTTTCTTGCAGAAGCACTTTCGTAAAATCTAAACCGCATTTCTACTTCCTCCTGTGGAGCAGATGACTCCTGCTCATCTGCGTATTTTGGAAATCACTGATGAGTAAATTAAATTATTTGAACACAGCAAAGCTAAAATATAGTTTGATTTTAAAGAGCTTACTAGGATCGGGTTTCCGCTTTTTCCTCACAGTTTTTTTAGTTCTTTGAATTTCTTGACCTGGGCTTTGCAATCTCACTTCATCCAAAGACTTTTTAAGCTCAACGGCATTAAACTGAACACCTATATCTCGGGTAAGTTGAATTTCTGCAGAGGATTTATTAACACCCTTGGATAGATGAAGGTTCCCTTCACTGGCCCAATTTAAGCAGTTCTTAAGTTGAGACCCGTTGAACAAGTTCTGCAGTGAGGGAGGAGTGTAACTTTTACTAGGAGTCAATTGATCTCCACATTCACCAAGAAGCTTATTTTTCAATGGCCCAGAAGTCAGGCATGGAAGTGAGGAACCCGATATTTCAGCAGAGTCATCCTCCTCCAGTTCTTCAAATACATTGTACCGATTGCCATAATTGAGCCCTGGAGCACTACTGAGTGCATTGGACTGGAAGTTTATCTCGGATGCTGTCAAATTGAATATATGGACAAAGAAATTAGAATTCCCTTCATATCTGAACACTAGAAAGTACCCAACACGAATGGAGTAGCATTCAACAAATTCCTCCCAATGCTCATGAAACCAAATACTGTTCCCCATCTTTCGATATCCTACTTGCCACACATGACCATCGGGAATAGTGAGTGTAGCAACAGTGGAAAGCTCTTCCCTGAATTTGTTGACAAAATTTTCTGGTATCCTCTGAAAGTATGGAACAAAGTTAGAATTTCTTTGTAGCATTTGCATGATTTACATGCATCAAAGAAGTAAAGACATGATTGTAATTGAGGTAATTAGAGACATGGCCCTAAAAAGGACCAAGTGGAATAAAAGGATCCATGCAACTTAACCGTCATAGTTAAGAACATGAAGTAATTGAGCAGAGTGGAGTATATCGTTGAAATTTTTGATTATGTGCATTAACAGAACTCTAATGCTCATTCTATAACTGGAAATGATAATGTTTCAAAGGAAAAAAAGTATCATCCTGGACACGTCCAGAGACAATATCAAAACTACAAAGAATATAGTGTCCTGGGCATAATAACAATGATAATAACCAGAGTATCCACTCTTTTTTGAAGCATGGTAGATGGAAATAACTAATGACTAATGAAATGCAGAAAAGGGTCAACCCTAACCGCTTTTGGTAATCTAAGGTCATTTACTGGCCTAATGAAAATCAAACACGAATATTTAACCCCTCGGGCTTGAAGCGGCCATCATAAACTTCCCCTAAGTTTATTTTTGGTGAATCTTAGTAAATGGAGCATTCTGAAAAGAATGGTTGCTAAAACTAAAAGAAAAAGGAAAATAAGCACTTAACTAGCCAATCAAACCTACTAGCCAATCAAATCGGAACACATTTCCCAACCATTTTTACACTAAGAGCACTTTTTTGAGACTCCTCTAATCGTGAGGATTTCGTACTAAAAAGCAAAATCTACCATCTTCAATTAATATCAGGCAACTTTCACTTTTTACACCTGATATGAGATCCCACCAAAGCACCTTTCCATGGAAGATTCTTCTTAAAAACCAGATAGAGCAGAACTAAACTAAAAGCCTCATAAATTTCAGCAACTCAGCTCTCACAGACATTATCGATCCGTCTAAACACCATACTTTACATTAGCTAAGAATGATTGCACTTGTTCTTCCGAAAATACACATCAATTAAGCCAAAAAGCTTCCACATTTTGTCCTTTCACTTTACCTAAATTTTCTCGACATCTAAACAAAATCCATGGGTTTCATCAAAGTGTCATAAAACTTGGCCACATGAAAGCAAAATCAAGACAATTTTGCTTAAGTTCTCACGTTCTCTTCGACCTACTCCCACCATATAACCGGACTTTCGGGTTTTAATCCCCCGGAAATAGATTCCTTTTTTGTTTTGCAAAAATAAATTTTTGTTGAAGAAAAAAAAACTTTTTTTTTTGGTTTTCTTGGCACTTATCAAGTGTTGGTCCAAAAAAAAAAACCTTCAATAAAAGAGGGCACGAACAACACAATAGCTCACATTCAAATAAAAGAGCACAAGGAGAATTGACGACAAAGAAAAAGACCCTGTGAAAGCAAAACACAGAAAACCCCGCTTCCAGTATCTTTTTTCCTCGCTCAATTTTTCACGGAAAGCAAACAGAAAGCCATACCTCTCCTCATAAACCTAACAAATCCAACACTAATCAAGGACATACAAAACCCAAAACCCTAAAGCTAGAGAGAGAGAGGCAGCGAGAGATTTCGGTACCAGTTCTTTGGCTTGGATTGTGGAAGAAAGAATCAGCTTGTGGAAAAAAGGGCGTGGCATTATGGTGATATCTTTTGCCGCCTTTTTTTTTTCGTCTTCGGGTTTTGGTAGGGAAGCCGGGAAATTTGTCAGAAACGACAGGGCATAATGTTCCGATAGAAGCCTAGAGCTCTGAACACTGGAGACTGGAGCTGGCTGTCCTTTGTATCTCTCCCCCCGCCCCCCTTATGTGGCTTCCTTTCAGATCTAAGTTCCCTCGCCTTCACTGCCTCGCAGTCAAACGGCGTTTTTAAACCTTAAAAAAAAAAAAAACTTGACCTAAAAAGTTGAACGAGTTGTTTGTCGCTTTTTACTCACTGAGTCGACTCGAGACCGATAAATAAATTCATTTTATTCCTCAAATATTACATAATACTCTTTTAAATCACTAAAATACTGATAAAAAAACCCAACTCTTAATTTATGAATTTAAAACGTTCAATTTCTTTTAATAATATTTTCCAAGAGTGTGGTTAATTTAATTCTCACTTATCGACTCAAAATATTTGTAGGAATTAATAAGAATAATGTTACTAATATAATTAGACACGTTTGAATTAGGAGTGATAATGCAAGTAACTAATATAATTAAATAACACAAATTTTTTTAATAATTAGACTTGATTATTCTTTAATGGTTGGACCCATTTTTTTCAATTTTCATCTTCTCGCCTCTAAATTTTTCAAGTACTATTATGACCTTTTGAGATCTACGGTGTGACCTTTTTACTGTAGGAATAGTTATTGGGGTCCATTGAAAAGTGACCCTTGCTCGTCTTCTTCTAATGAGTCAACTCATTTGTTGTCAGGAGGAGTCAAGCTAACTCGGAACTCGCACGGGATATGGGGGCCGTGAGTCAGAACACCGGGAGAGGACAGTAGTACATAAAAGGGGGATCCTTCGTAGCTTTATTCCATCCTTACACGACGATATTGTTTTTTTCTTTTCTTTTTTTTGCTTTTCACAAAAAGTTCTGCAATAAATGGGACAAATTATTTGAATACGCGTCGGAACAGGCAGGGTGGGTCGGGGGTCAACGAACCTCACCTACCAACCAAAATTGATTGTGATATTTGAGAAAAAAAAATATGAATATCTCATAAATTATTAGGTGTGTTTTTTTTATTTTTACCCAAATCAAGATCACAATACACTAAAAAAATAATTATAAAATCAATCTTTGTGATATACGCAAAAATCGAATTAGTCTATGTAATAACAAAAACATAAAATTAGACACTATGATTTCATTTTTGTTTCCTGTTAATCATTTGATGAATGACTAATTTTATGTTTTTGTGAGATAATAGAGACTAATTTTATACTTTTGTTATCACATAAACTAATTCGATTTTCGCGTATATCACAGTACTTATTTTACATTTATCACATAAAAAAATCTTAACTTTCGTTTTTCTTTTGAAACAAAGTTCAACAGCGGGGATCACTTTTCGTGGTCCAAAAAGCAAATCCTTCCTTTTCCTCTATAATTTCAAACATAAACTTTAGTAGGTAGCATGGGGCGTGTAAAATGTTGTCCCAAAAGGTCACAGGTTTTCTTCATTTTAATTTCAATGCCAACATATTGTGGCCCATGATCGAGATTGTTCTTTCTAGGCTGTTCCAGAATCAACAAGGGATTGGAATTAGAACTGAGAATCCTAAAGCTGCTGAGATAAAAGCCTAGATGCAGCAATGCATGACCTTTGATTAGCCTGTCTTCAGAAGATTGCATCATGAAGCCGAGTTTTCCCTTAGAGCGCGGAAGATGTGGACTCGCATTTCATCTTTGGCCAAAAGCTCAAATATACAGGTATCACCAACCTTTAGCTTGTTATCTCGTACAAAGACTCCCCACCCTCGATAAAACCAGCGATTCCTACCACGGCTGACATAAATCACTTCCAAGCAAGATTTGTCTTCTGAACTGCGTAGGATGATTTTTGTCGTGTGTTGTTCAGGAAGGTGTTTCCTAGCAAATCTCGTTGGGACATGCTGCATAAAAAAGACATCATTGTACATTATTTGTTATTTTTCTAAGCAAGATAGGTACTCATGCGCGTGGATGGAAAGCACCTAGCTATGACTCAGAATGAAGAAAATAGTCAATGAGATCTCATAGCCTTAGCAAATAGGACCTCGAGCCAGAGTCATGGAGACACAATCACTGTAGAAGAATCCATAACATGCAAGAACGTTAGTTAGGGTTTTCTATCAAAAAGTGATCGTTGCCCAAAACGACCCCAAGCTATCTATAAGTAATCAGGACATCACTTTAAAAATTTCAGCCAAAAATGATGTAATGAAAAGGTCGAAAATGCCACTGGAGGCCTCCAAGGGCAGTTTCCGTATTTCACACAAAACGTTAGGGTAAAAAGGTCCAAACTGGAAAAATAAATTTATTTCTGTACAGAGCATGAAAAATAGATGAAGAAGCCCAAATTTGAGTCCAAGGGAAGTAGAATTAGAAGCTCAAATCACAAAGCCCGTTAAGCGGCCTAAATGGACTTTAGGCCCGTTAACCCTAAACAAGCCCAGAACAATTTGAAATTTTAGGGATAGGCCCAAGAAGCCTTCATTTGGACATGATTTATATTTACTTATTTATTTCATGTTTAATTATTTAATTAGTATTATAACAGGATGACCTAAAACGCCACTACCTAAAAATAGAACCTTGATCTTTCATGTTTAATGCTTGCATGTTGGTTTTATGGCATTTATGTTGTGAGTTTTGTTTGATGACACATGGGTTGATGAAAGTGCATGTTGTATGTGGATTTGATGATGATAAGAGCTTGTAAATGATGCTCAATAGTGGAAAGGGTTATGACAGTGCCTTAAGAATACCCAAAATGAGTAGAAATATCATGGATTGACAAGAAAACGAAAAGGAAACACATGCATGAGATGTGTTCTAAGACAATGGAAAGAAATGAATTCCAAAGATGTTTGATGATCGTTGTTTGGTTCTTGATGATGGTGTTTTCTTGTGGTATTTGATGAATTAAATGATTAATAGATGTGATTTTATTTAATTCTTTATTTAAGAAAAAAGGTTTAATAATTTGAAACCATATGACATAGAAACTGATTAAGTGTTTTAAATTTAGTTTGTGAATTTAATTCCAGAATTTGCATTTTGAATAAAATCATTGAAATTACAAGTATTTAATTGGTTTATGTATTCAAGTCATGTCATGGGATATTTGAGATGTATACATTGCATATGAATGATATTCGTGCATTAAATTGCATTCACTTCATAAGAGGAAAAACAAATGTGAGGAACCCCCAAGCTTGCGAGGTGATTCCCGAAGAAAGAGTGACGATACTTGGCACATATTATGAGAGTGCAACCCCCCACTATAGGGAGTGAGTAGGTTCCTTCTGGACGCTATGACATCGTTTTTAAAGGTCCTGGTGTAGGTGGCATGAGATAGTCCCACGAGGAGACGAAAGACACACAAACCAACTCTGGAGGTGAACAGAGCAGACACCGAGAATGCCTTAGGGAACCATATGATGAGCGAATGCATTTCAAATGCATTGCATGCACTCTCTGTATGGTTGCTATGTCATTTATGACTTGGATCATTATCATTATGCTATTTATTTCGAAGCATGAGTTATATTTGTATGAGCATGTCCCTTTCTCCGACCTTACTGAGTAAGTAGGGCTCACACATTTTATGTTTGTTTGTGTTTGCCTTTTTATTGATAAGCAGAATGTTGAATTATTTCAAGGCCGATGAGATTCTAGATACATGGTCTGTTTGTATCATCCTTTCATTGTTTCTTTTATTTTCTTTTGGTGGTAGTGTTTTAAAACTATTTTTGATCCTTTGAAACGCGGTTGTATAGGCTAGGTGGACTACAGGAAGCTCACATTTTTTTTGTATAACCTAGGCCTATTCTTTTGTAATCCTCCTGGAGAACATTTTTGTATCAAACCGTATTCATTTAAAGGAAAGTGTATGTTTCTCTATGTTGATTTCTTGCTACAAGATTATTTATTTCCTTTAATTACGCTTTAATCTTTTTACAATACCAATACGTTTTTAACCTAATTCGTTACTGATATTTTCCTATATAAGTGCATGTCATTATGAGACGATACTTTATACGATCTTGTCATTTTTGTTTTAGTCATTAACCGACTAAAGTTTTCCCAAATAAAATGTAAATTTACCGTTTTATTACTTTGTGAGATTTCACTTCTTTCGTTTGAAGTTTCTAAACCGATTTATGATCTCCTTTTAACCAATAACCATTTTAAAACAAGTATTCCGCGAAGTAAATTATAGGGCATTTAAGCGATCCTAAAAATTTTTATCGTGCGGTAAGCTCCGAATTTTGTGCATTCGATTACTATACACGAGCGGAAGGGGTAAGTATCGGCACGAGAGGTGACATAAGCAGACCCTAGACATACAACCGAAGGGATTGATGGTGTACAGAGTAACGCAGTTTTCCATTGGGAGAACCCCACGAAACCGGCGTGGTAGTTTTCCATCTACCAAACCTCGCTCGACAATTTCATGGCATTAGATTACTAGACGCTTGTTTAGATTGTTAATGAATGTAAATCACGCTGGCTAAAGTTGGAGCAGAGAACCAATCAGCAAAACGAAACACCAGATAAGAACTACTACTTTTAATTTTCATTTTATAGCATCTGATGCAACAAGAAGCTCTGTCAACCAACTATGAAACAACAACTAGCACAGTTAAGTAGAGTTCTTAAGATATCCCCAACTAAACAAAAAAAACGGACACACGACTTTGCTTTGCTCTTTTCCCAATATCTCCAAAGACTAAAGCCTAATGCGGAGTTAAAATTATGGTATTAAAAACAGCGATAAATATAATGGAGAATTTTGTCTGCTGAAATAAACAGAGGAAAAATAATACCATAAGAATATGAAAAGCAAGCAAACGGAGAATGTCTAGCTTTTTAAAATACGCAGAGCAGTTCCCCTAAACAGAACAGAAAATGTAACAAAGAAGATGACGAAATGAACATAAAGGACTCATAGATCCGACAACAGAGGGTCTTTGAATCACCGTGTGCTCAGTGATCTGCCGCCCAAAGTTGATCTTGTAGAAGCTGGGTCTGTTATCCTGAAACTCATCCATCATGTGCAGGGTTCCGCTTTGAAAGCCTTAAGCCTATAAAAAACGACAACAACTTTCTCCCACAAACACCAATATAACACAAAGAGAGAGAGAGATGCAGAGTGAGTGTTTGCAGATTGGTGATTTGCACTTTGCATGTTATCAGAATTTGCCACTTTGGGCTCTGCTACGCACTACGTACTTTTGTCTTTTCCACATTGAACTTTTGCCATTTACATACAGTGCTTTTCTCTGGCTAGGAAAGTAGGTGTCTAACAAGGCTCAACACTGGCTCATGGAGCTATAAATCTCAGTCGTGGTATCCCATTGGTTTTATTGCTAATTGTCATGTTCTTGCTGGATGAGTTTTTTTCCCCTCTTTTTGGGTAGGTTGGGCGGGGGTTACTTCTTAGGCTAGATCATCAGTGATTAACTGAGGTTATTATCTTTGACAACCTTGGAGAAGGGAGGTGAACCAAATACCAAATAAAGATAAGCTTCTATTCTTCTTTAGGCAACAAATAAAGATAATTAGATGGCCACCATGTTTGACAGGGGAAGAGAAAGTAAAATGGGACCAGATTAGGAATTAATAAAAATGGTGGAATTTTGTGAGAAATAGCATACTATCGGGGCCAGGAACGTCTAACATGCTTAACAAAAACAGGCATCTCACTACAGCTTTCTACACAAACATATGAGTAGGGTTAAATCGACTTGTGTGAAAGGCGAGAGCATTTCCACCAACCTGATGAGCCACCCAATATTGGCAGGGTCATATTTATGTATTTTTAAGCAACTTATTTTAGAGGACCTAAGGCCTGTGTAGATAAGAATTTGGACCCCACGACAAGACCCTCCCAAAAGAACTTCATTCACATATTTATTTTGCTAGCAACATAGAACTTTCAGCCGACACTCAGAAAATATGCTTTTCCATTTGAAACTGATTCACTCAACGTAGATGATGAGAAAGATTCCTAAGATGTTTCTCGTGTTCCATCTATTTAGTCGTACAAGAGTTTTCTTTTGCCCTTATTCGTTAAGGAAAACATTAAAACCATGGGGATTTTTTTTCCTGATAGAGGGCATCTTTGTACTAATAAACATTGCTCAGAGTCAAACACTAACTAAAACTTCCATTAACGGTCAAGGGACAAGATCCAACTGGCCTGCCGATGTAACCGTTTCTCACGTCTTGGGTTATTTCCTCTGAAGAATTCCAACGAACACAAAACAAGAGGAACTAACATGCAAGATCGTTTGAGACTAATGATGTGGAAGGTTGCCTCTAGTGCACTCCCTCTTCGCGGTTTGTATGCTCAACCAAATGATGGGGAAGCTGTTTTTTGGGCTCCATGTCCTTTGTACCCAGATGGTGTAGAAACCTCCATCCATCTCTTTATTACGTGTCCAGTGGCCAGAGTCTTGTGGAGACAATCTTTGAAGCTCTTGGATGTCACTCGCCTTCCACTTGGATCCATGAAGGAGGTTGTCTCCTTTATTATTTTGGATAAAGGAGGAATGCGGCTGTCACAGAATGAGCATCGATCTCTTATTATCAATGCCGCTCTAGTAATTGACACTATTTGGCAGTTTAGAAATGGGGTGGTGCATAGAGGGGAAGTGTTGAACATGCCGAATCTTATTCGCTCTGTTATTGCGCGTGTTTTTGAGCACATCCATGCTTGGCAAGAACATAACCAATTAAGCCACAAGACTTGGAAGCCACCTGATCCAGGATGGCTTAAGGTAAACAATGATGTTGTTGTGCGCGAAAATGGGTCGGTCATAGCGTTGTCCTACCGTGACAGTACCAGTTCCCTCTGTATGACTTACACGGAACGAGTCAATGCTATGGACCCCTTGCTTGGAGAAGCACTTGCAGTGAAAACTACTATGGATCAAGCAACTCGGCTGGGTTGGAGTAAGATTATGTTTGAAAGTGACTCTTTAATGCTCTGCAATGAAGTAAATACGTCTCCTGCTCATCCTCTATGGAATATTGCAGAGCCTGTGGCAGGTATAAAGAACCAGCTGAGACACAATCCCGATTGGCAAATCAAATGGATACCAAGGACTGCAAACCGGATGGCCCATCTTTTGGCGAAATGGGCTGCCTCTACTGGTATGGAGGGTATCATCCCTCTGGATCTCCTTCCGGCTTCTGTCAAACTTTGTGATCTGTAATTGTGGTTTCTGTATGCTTGTATCCTATTGGTTGGTTTCTATCAATGAAACTTGACTTGGAAAAAAATATATATTTTTATATCAAACCTTAAACATTCGTATGGAGATTAGAAACATCCAACTCATCAAGTGGGGTTCTTGAAAAACGTCTTACTTTTTACGTTTAATCGCTGGATTATAAAAGTTTAAATACACAAAGAAGTTGTAGAAACTGATTGCAATGAGACTTTTTGAGCTCTGAAAGGAGGTTTATTCAATTTCATCATATCCCTGAAGTTTTTTTTTTGTCCCACTCTGGTAGGTTTCTTTTTTTGCTTCTCAAGTTTTGGTTTTCCATGGGTTGAAAATTGAAACGATTGAGCAATTGTGGAATTGCTTTTTCTTGTTTGAATTTCTCAGCGGATTTTCAAATACGAGTGTTGCCATTTGCCTTGTCGAAAACTTTTACAGTTCTGTTCATTCCTCAGCATTGTCAATGAATCAGTTTCAGAGGTTGCCAAGATCTTGAGTGATCTTTTCTTTTCATTAGGTGAAGCTGCTGCCGGGTCACAGGAGGTGACGATAGGTGAAGGGCGGTGCCCATCATGAGGTCAATAACCATGGTGATGCAGATGATGGCTGCGATGCTTGTTGCAGATGGAGCTGATACAAACAATGTCTTCAGTCCCTGTTCCGATGCAAGAGTTCAAAAATTTGTCTGGTTTACTTTTGGACTCGCGTTTTCAACCAGAGAATCCTTATTTTTCAATCAGACTCAACTTTCTCCTTGTGAACAGAGTCTCTCCCTCTCTAGCAAAAATGCTCGGGTCGCTCTATTCAGGCCCAAGGTTGATGAGATCTCTCCCCTTACCATTAACAGCAGCACCTTCAATCCGGAACGTAGTCAATGTCCATGTGGCTTACTTGGAAGTAATGGAACTGTTCCATGATACTCTTGCAATAAGAACCTTTGAACCACTGGGTAAATCATGGTCTCTTTGACGCCTAAGCATAAGATTTCTCAAATTTCATGGTTGTGTTAGTCGTCAGAAGGCTATTTTCTGGCTCTTTATGGCCTTTTTCCTTCTGTTTCTTTCACAATGGATTGGAATGATTGCAGATTTTTGCTCTTCCCTTGTGCTGCATTTTTGCATCTCTTGGTTCATGTTGGAATGATTGCAGATATCTCAGTGAAGCATTAGATAAGTTTCACTCTGGTAAACTCATAAACAATGGCATGAACTCTCTCTCTTTCTCTCTCTGACCCTCTCTGCTGGAATGGCATTGAATTGTGTTTGAATTGTCATACAGGTGCTCGAATTCCAGAGGGGAACACTTCAGAATCTGAACTGGAAGAACTCTGGGTGTGATGCATCCTCTCCGGTGTCTCGACAATGAAAACTGTGCAATGCCAAACTATAAATGTCTTGGCAATATCGGCTTTAGTGATTGCAATATAGGCACACAATTAGCATTATCTGGTACAGATAAGAATCTTGTCGCACTGAATTCATGGTATGAGGTGGAAAATCTTCGTCAGTACTCCCTCTACGGCATATTCTCCAATATTCACGATTCTATCATCGGCCAACACGACCGACCAGCTTCTTTAAGCCCCAGTATGCCCCCTTTAGCTTGTAAGACTCGTTATTTATGATGAGTCCATCTATGAAATTGTAACTTGTGGCATTAACTAGTGAACTAAATTATTTGCTTCGTCCAAAAAAGAATGCAAGTTTGGCTCTTCTTCTTTGGATAAGAAATCTGCCCAAATGAATAGCGCAGTTGGAACCCATTGAGATTTGGGATAAGCACTACAAGCACTACAAGCCAGGTCCAGTGCAATAACTTTTCTAAGGAAAAACATGCAGAAGAGCATCAGGGTACACAGCCCACCTCATCCACACTCTTATTGTATGAATACTCCTTAAACTTCCCTAATGCTTCCTCCTCGTTTGTTTGTTTTATAATTGGAATGGAGAATGAAGTTCAACCCCTGGGGACCAGAAAACAAACTGAACATACACGGAAATACAGAGAAAAGGTGTATTCTATTCTTGGATAACTTCAATATTAATCTTATAGAACAAATTTTCAGATGCGATCTCTAAACAACAACTATTTACAGAGAGAACTGATGAACCAAATAAAGGCCGGTCACAGAAAGAGTTGATAGTTCAAGCAGAAGGCATAGAGGTTGAAAGGACTACATAACATAAGTATTGAAGACCATCCTGGACTTTGCCCACAGCTGTGGTCTTATCTGCATGCAGAAGTTCAGAGAAGGCATTGGCTTTTTCCTGGATTGAAGTTTGTGGGACTTCATGGGATTCAGCAGTGGCACCCTTTATGGCTGCTGAATAAGCTTCAGCTACATCAGATATGCCTGACCAATGTATTAAAACTCCAATGTCAAGCAAACTTATCCAAACTTCAATACTTATGAGAGAGATAACTCCTAAGTATTCTTGATTGCATTTGAAGTTGGTTCACAAGTATCTACAATCAATCGCTGTAAAAGTGAGCATCATACATAACTCCTGTTACTTTGAAGTCTACAGTGTAATACTGATGGAGGCAAATCTTTACGTCAAAGTTCACACATCAGTCATCAGGTTTTATTATATCATTACAAACCATAAGTGCAAGTTTATAGTCTCGTAATATTTTATATCAGGCTCATTATGCTACAACAATCTAGAACCACGAAGTCACGGTATTCAGGGTTGTGAAGTATTTTCATAATAAACTTTTTGCCAAGCAACGTATTTTTCTCTGTACTGATGAAGCAGTAAATAGTGTTACTTGGAAGATATTGCACCTAAAAACGAAATTTAGCAAATCTTTTCGAAATACCTTGCGATTTTATTGGGCAACAATTTTAAGTCAATAATCTCCTGCACTTCCATAATATATTTTTTTCTAGACATTATATGAAATAACAAGTTAGGCTGATGAATGGTCAAGGTGAATTTTCTTCTCCACCAAAAATTTGTATCAGAAAAGAAAGCTTCCTTTTAATCGGGGCAGAAAAAGTACAACTACCCAGATGGCTGCTAGACAGCCAATCTGTAATTCTAAAACGATAGAAAAAGGCACAAAATCCATAAAGGGAAGACTATTGTGATGGAGCACTAGACAACCCACCTGTAATAAAGCTATTGGAAACAGCTTCCACATATCCTGTCATTGACTGTGCATTTGTTCTGATTATCTTAGCTTTTTCAACAGAATCCTCAGGCCAATCAATATTCACAGTATGTTCATCAGCATTCTCATCCTGAGCATTGTTAGCATCAGAAATTATGGATTTACCAAGCATCAAAAGTTGAGACACCGCAAAGCAGCACATTTCTGAGAGTCTCTGCAAAGTACATAATTGCATTTTGTAATTACCACCAAACAGAAATCAAGAAGTCATATCAACAATGGAAAATTTTGGTTCAGATGGTTTCCCATAACATCCGAAGCATCACCATACATGAACACCCTCAGAGTGAAGAGACTCTAATCTGCCAGCAGTCCTTTGAATCATATCATCAATAGGTAATCCTGTTAATGCACTTGTGAACCTGCAAAACATCAGAAATTAATATATATACATATATATACAGGGTAAAAGGCGTTTAAGGAGATCACAGTGACTTTCACATCAACCCACATACAATAGTTAACTTATACAAGGCAGGACCAAACACTATTGTACCCTTGCTATTATTGCAAAACATCTAACTTCTGAAGAACCCCATCTAACCATAATTTCCACCTACGTGTGGCACCCGTAACAAGCACCAAATCAAGGTGATGTTGGAATAGATTCCATGCATAGAATTAAATCTCTTCTTGGATAGAACTATGATTCTGAGCTTCATATGGATGGAACACCTCCAATTCTGATTCCCTAATTTGACAAGTGTCAAGTGCATATAGTGATAACACATTACATCACTGGGTTCAACAGAAAATGCATCAGAAGAAGTCATTTATGAGTATCTTGCGCTGGTGGGTGGGTTATATACTTGGTCTAGTGGTAGAGATCATCAATCGTGGTCTAGACTTGATCGCTTTCTGGTTAGCTCCAACTGGGATTCTATGTATCCGGAGCTTATTCAAAGGAAGTTACCCCGGTTGTATTCGGATCACTTTCCTTTATTGTTGGAGGGCGGGCGATGGGGGAATTCTATGAAACCATTTAGCTTTGAGAATATGTGGCTCAAGGTGGACGGTTTTGTGGAGATGGTTAGGGAGTGGTGGCAGGGTTATGTTTTCAGCGGTTTTGCTAGCTTTGTGTTAGACTCGAAGTTGAAAGCTTTGAAGAAGGATCTTAAAACGTGGAATAGGGATGTCTTCGAAGATCTCTCTGTTCGAAAAGATTCTTTCTTACAGGAGTTATCTTCTCTTGATGAGTTGGATGAGAGGGGTAGTTTGGATGCGGAGGGTAAGGAGAGGAAGTTGACTGTATCCAGGGAGCTTGACCGTCTAATTGAGTTGGAGGAAATGAGTTGGAGACAGAAATCTAGAGCGTTGTGGCTCAAGGAAGGGGATCGCTGCACTAAGTTTTTCCACAGAGTTGCTAACTCTAATCGGAGAAATAATTCCATTTCTAGCTTGGAGTTGGAGGGGGAGATGGTGGAGGACCCGTCTGTCATTTCAGGAGCGATTGTTGATTATTACGCTTCGTTGTATAAGGAGCCTTTCGATTGGCGCCCGTTGTTGGACGGGTTGGAGTTCGATAAGATCCTGGAAGAGGAGGCTGAGTACATCGATAGGCCGTTTGAGGTGGAGGAGGTGACAAGTGTGGTGAATAGCATGAATGGGGATAAGGCGCCGGGCCCGGATGGCTTCTCTTTAGCCTTTTTCAAATCTTGTTGGGATGTGGTGAAAAAGGAAGTGTTGTTGGTGTTTAATGCATTTGCGACTGAGGGGAAGTTTGTTAGGAGCTTGAACACTACTTTTATTGTCCTGATACCTAAGAAACCGGGCGCGGTTGATCTTAAGGATTTTAGGCCTATTAGTCTTGTGGGTGGTGTGTATAAAATTTTAGCTAAGGTTTTAGCTAACAGATTGAAGAGCGTTCTTGACAAGATTATCTCTCCTTCTCAAAATGCTTTTGTGAAGGGACGACAAATTTTGGACTCTGTGCTTGTGGCCAATGAATGCATTGACTCTAGGTTGAGGTCGGGTGAACCGGGTATGCTTTGCAAGCTGGAAGTGCAGAAGGCCTATGATCATGTGAATTGGAATTTCCTTATGTACCTTTTGCGGAGATGTGGGTTTAGTGAGAGATGGTGTAGGTGGATTTTCTTCTGCATTTCGACGGTTAAGTTTTCGGTGCTCCTTAATGGATCTCCTCAAGGGTTCTTCAGTAGCTCCCGAGGTTTACGCCAAGGGGATCCTCTTTCTCTGTTGTTGTTCGTTATTGTGATGGAGGCTTTTAGTCGTATGATGGAGGCAGTTGTGGTGCACGGAGGCCTACGAGGTTTTACAGTTGGAGGGATGTCCACTGAGGGGGTTGCTATTTCACATCTTCTTTTTGCTGATGATACTCTAGTGATGTGTGGGGCAGATGATGAGCAGTTTCAGAATCTCAGATGTCTTCTATTATGCTTCGAGGCGATTTCGGGCTTAAAGATTAATCTCTCTAAGTCCGAGGTCATCCCTATTGGTAAGGTGGAAAATGTCCAGGAGTTGGCGGATATTTTAGGGTGTGGTGTCTCTTCCTTGCCTATTACGTACCTTGGCCTACCTTTGGGTGCTTCCTTCAAAAACATTCACATTTGGGATGGGATCATTGAGAGGATGGAACGTCTTTTGGCGGGCTGGAAGCGCATGTACCTCTCTAAGGGTGGCAAGTTAACTCTTATCAAATCTACTCTTTCGAGTTTACCTTCATATTTCCTCTCTTTGTTCTCTATCCCGACAGGAGTAGCAAGTAGGTTGGAGAAAATTCAACGGGACTTCCTTTGGGGAAGTGATGGTGAGGTTTCATAAGCTCCATCTGGTGAAGTGGAATACGGTGTGTTCTCCGTTGTATGACGGAGGGTTGGGCATTCGCAATAGTAGATTGTTTAATACGGCGTTATTACGCAAATGGTTATGGAGGTTTGCTATGGTAAGGGATAGATTGTGGAGGAGGGTAATTGCTGATAAATATGGATGCATGATTGGAGATTGGCCTACTTCTGTTGGACATGGACCTTATGGGGTTAGCTTGTGGAGGTTCATTAGTAAAGGTTGGGGTGCCTCCAGTAAGCACATTCGGTTCAAGGTGGGGAGTGGTGCCCAGATTAGATTCTGGCATGATGTTTGGTGTGGTGAGCAACCCTTGAGTATCACTTTCCCTATGGTTTATTCCATATCTCATTGTAAGGAGGCTATGGTGGCGGAATGTCTGATTGAGGATGGTGGGGATGTCATTTGGAATGTTCCATTCTCTAGAGCTGCTAATGACTGGGAGTTGGAGGAGTCTGAGGCTTTCTGTGCCTTAGTATACGTGGCTAACATTAGTCGCGGGGAGGAGGATGTGCTTGAGTGGACGGGCTCTAAGGATGGAAAGTTTTCTGTTAAATCAATGTATGGTGTGCTTAGAAGAGGGGGTGATCCCTCTTTCCCGTGGAAGGATGTTTGGCGATCGTTGTGCCCTATGAGGGTTTCTTTCTTTGTGTGGGAGGCAGCTCTTGGTAGGAGCTTAACTTCTGATAACCTTCGTCGTAGAGGTTTCATCATTGCTGATTGGTGTTTCTTATGCCGTTGTAGTGGGGAATCAGTTAATCATGTTTTGTTGCATTGCCCCTATGCTTGTGAGCTTTGGTCCCATGTGCTTAATATTCTAAATCTTCAATGGGTTATGCCAGAGAAGGTGGAAGAGATGCTGAGGTGTTGGAAGAGAAGACTAAGAAACCCCTTTGCGCAGGCTATTTGGAGGATGATTCCTCATTGTATCTGGTGGTGTCTTTGGCGTGAGCGTAACAGAAGATGTTTTGAGGATTGTTCTTTGTCCTCGGATAGGTTGCAGGGTGTCTTTCTTTCTTTGTTGTTCTCTTGGGGAAACTCGATGCTTGGTTGCCCCTTTCTTGATTTTGTTGATTTTGCTTCTTTTCTGGCTTGTTTAGAATAGTGTTTGTGGTATAGTCTTTGTACTGTATTCATTTTTCTAATGAGATTGGCTTGCTTATCAAAAAAAAAAAGTCATTTATGAGTATAAAAGCAGATAGATCTATAACTGCCATAATTTGATCCTGGCTCTGTGTTTGCAGAAACCAGAAAATTTTGAAAAAGGAGTAGGAAGAATAAACGAGAGATTTAAAGGATTCTACAGAGCAAACATTGAATACAACATGAGATCATATCAGCCACAGATATTAGGAAATTAGACAATAAGAACACAATTCAGAATCAATATAAGAGCAAGCTGAAGCAAGACAACTAACATTCCAGAGCAGAGAGGCACATACACTACCCATAACATTAAGTACATGAAAATTGAAATTTTACCCCGCGGCCATATCTGCAGCCTTGCTGACACTTGAGTTGTGTAAATTCTTCATCTCATCACTACTTCCCTCATCCCCAGTCTCCACTTTTTTCCCTTTGTCTATCTCGACACCACTTCCATTCATTTCAGTACTCAAACTGAAAATCTGTTGGACCTGTTTTAGCTTTCCATCAAATACAGATTTCTGTTCCGATGATAATTTTCCTTTCCTTCGGTTAAATAACAGGGCATAATGATTGGATAATGCCTCCAGTTCCTGCAAGTATTACAAGCTTTACAATCTCAATGATCCAAATGTTTTAACTTTCAAAACTCTAGTTCAAAGATAAGAAGGTGACCTCCAACTGTTCTGGACCCCCATATATATAGAAGCATCGATCAAATGTCACTTCCTCATACAACCGATCATCATCAGTTTGTTGTTCACCTTCTTTAGAATTCTTCTCAACTTCAATACCAGTCTCTGTAATCAGCAGATCCATTGTCTCCTTTCCTACCAGTTCAAGCACCTGCATTCCCTTTGCTGTGAAAGCTTTTCCAGTCTGTAACATGATATTAGAAGAATAAGTAACTTGGAACTATGAATAAGCAAGATGATGAAGGTCATCAATCATGCAAACCTCTAATATGGAAGGTGCAACAGAACCAGGTGCTGGTAAACCACCATGCTGAATTGTTTCTGCGAGGTTCACAGCAGAATGCTCAATCCTGAAGAACACATACATAAGGCCAATTCCATTATATAAAACAGTGGGTTGTGGTAGGCATAACAGAAGGAGACTGTCACATGGTCAGTGAAAGATACAGCTCATTTTATAATTATTGCAATAAAATGCACAACATGTTACCTTTAAATCTAGGAACTATTTACTATCATAACTTCTAATAGAGTGGGAAATACTCAGAGCTTTTCCTTAACCCCCCCCCCCCTTCTTGACCTTTCAGATTTTCAAACGAGTAGAATGTATCAGTAGAAGAAGCACAACCAGGAATACATCTAAGATACAGAAAGAAAAGGGCACTAACAAAGTAAAAAAGATCTAGAGCCTGAACAAAAGAAAATCCTACTCTAATGGCTGGAAATAATCCGTGAGTATTAATCATCATAACACCATCAAGCCTAATGCTGCAAAACTCCAAACCATCAGAGGTTCTTCCATTTACATATACATGACTTCCAAAGGCACAGACATATAAAGAAAACGTACCACAGCCAATATGACTAGAACACACATATAATAGAAGGACTGAGAACTACTGCCAACTTTCTTTCTCAATACCAATTTCACTATGGATCCATGCTTCCCACAGTGTCCAGCAAGCATTTGTTGGCTACTAACTTTAATCTAGAACATAACCAGAAAGCTCCCTTGTCCTTGTAATATGATCAGTTCTTTTTTTTTTATCCAGGAGCATTAACAGATAAATAGCTTAATTTTCTGTACACTGAACTTCAATGGAACATACTTGTGAACCAAATCTGAACCACCCCGCCATGCACTTCCTAATGCATGCCAAGCTCCAGAAGCCAAATTCTCCACAGAATGATCAAGAACCATCAAACCCTGTAGACATGAAGAAAAGTCCAAGATAATGTGTGCTTAATGAAGCAGAAATAAAAGCATCAGAATCCTAAATATAGGACATGCACATCTGGTGAAAAAGGGTCACTAAGTTAAAACTACAATATAAACCTTTTTCAAGTAACCATTTCATACTGATTCTCGACAAATGCATAAAGATAGTGGCAAAAATGCAAAAGCCATATTGATGCCAACTGTAGCTTCAAAGAACATTCAATGCAATTCAACCAACAAATAAAATGGACAATTAAAACAAATAGAAACAACAGAAAAGTAATGGCTGAAGATTACCTTTTAATTAAAGTAGATCATGTAATTAAGATGGCAAACAGAAGACATACACAAATACACTCAGTGGAAGACAAAACACTTCAAAATTGCAATACAACCACAAGTTCTTTAACACTTATTTATGACTTGCCTGGCCAAATATTGACTCCTCGCTAGCTTTCTCCAGTTTCTCCAGAGCAATCTTCCGTAGCTCTTCTTTTTCATCTTTGTTTTCCCTTTCATTTGCAGTGTCTTCTACCTCTCCTTCATCCTTAGAAGATTCTGAAACCTCATCAGAGTTTTGTACGTCCGTGATGTTCTTTGCTGCAGTCTGAGCAACTGCAGCAGCCTACATCCACATGGAAACACTCAGGGAAACTACAAAAGATTTACGAAAAATGTAATATAGAGAATAAAGCACCAATAAGTACAATGTTTGGAGGAGTGAAAATTTAACAATGCTTCGTTGTTCATCAATCTCACAACACTGAACAGAAAAAAATGCTGGATCTTGAAATGGAGGGATGATAAAATACTCATGAATGCATAGCTTGACAAAGTTACAGTTTTTGAGCAGTTATTGGAAACATGACTAAGCAAGTACACAAGACTGCTAGGCTAAGCAAGTTTCTCTAAATCCTCAATTCTAGGATACTTTAAATTTAAGACACGGATTTTTCATCTCTCCTTCTGAAACCAATTCCTTAAGTGGAGTTCAAGTTTGTAAAACCTTTTTTTCAAAAACTCCATGCTCCCCACATATTGTCTGGACATACTCAAGTTCAGACATTTCATTATTCAATGCTTAGCAAGTTTAGTCCTTTGCAGTGCCATGTTGCATGGACAGGAACAAGTACAATTTCCAAAATCACTTGGCATCCAAAAACTGAATATTCAAGCGTCAGTTGTTAAAAGACCCTATTTATTTAGGTGATGATCATAGAAGATTAATCAGAGTGAGAAACCCAACCCATGTGTGGGCTTCTATCAAGGTAAACTATTCCATAATTTCAGTAATGTCATTGAATCTTCACAATGGCATAATCAGACACTCATCAATATGTAACTCTACTGAAGCACTTTGTATTTCCTATGTACTTTGAATGTTCATTGGATTATGCCTGAAAGGGTGGCGGATGTCTTATCTTGTCGTGGTAGGAATTTTAAGGATCCTTCAACCAAGGTAATTTGGAGGATGATTCCCGCGTGTGTTTGGTGGTGCCTTTGGGAGGGAGCGGAATAGAAGGTGTTTTGAAGATTCGGCTAGATCGCTAGGGAGCTTGCAGGTCAATGTGTTTCTTTCTCTTTTCCTTTGGGCTAACGCTCTGTTGGGGGAACGTTTTTTGGACTATTTTGATTTTCTTAGTTTCTTCATTTGTATGCTTTGAGTGATTTCGGTACATTCTTTGTACTGATTTCGCCTCTTTCCTTTTTCTCTTTAATAATATTCTTCTTACTTATAAAAAAAAGATTAGTTAGGGCAGTGTTGGGAAGTGCCATCTGAGCTAAAACTCATTGGCTAGCAATAATATGAATTTCAGAATAAGTAATTCGAAGGCCTCAATCTACTCCGCAACAAGCAATATTAGAAATCCACAGAGTATAAATGGTTGCATCCCCATTGAAATCCAAAGAACTCAATTTAGCTTCCAACATCACATAACCAGAACAATCATTTCTCACAAACTGCCAGAAGTACCATAAATGAACCGAGCTTTACTAACAAGAGTAAGACGACATTCGATTAGATTAATGTCAATCTGTCATGCA
Source organism: Myrica gale (assembly GCA_963930655.1). Lineage (NCBI taxonomy): Eukaryota > Viridiplantae > Streptophyta > Magnoliopsida > Fagales > Myricaceae > Myrica > Myrica gale. The sequence continues at coordinate 17,862,804 of OZ005612.1, read as the reverse complement.
TTCTCCTCCACAACACAGAAGCAACTTGACAGATTGATAAAAATGAATCAATCTCTGAGCACTCAATCATTGGATCTGATCATCCAACTGCATCCCCTAATTAATTCCCTAAACATAAAGAAATTAAAACAGGAGCTAATCTGTCACCCGAAAACCTTAACAGAAAAAGTAGGAAAGGGGGGAAGGAGAATGCGTACATTGCGAGAGATTTCTTCAGCGGCTTTTTGGAGATCCGAGAGAACGGAGAGTGGAGAGAAACCCCAACCGCCCCATCCGCCACCGGTTTTTGGTTCTGATTTGGCTTCTTTTTCTGCTTTTGCTTTTAGTGGCTCTTTCTCCGTCTCTTTCCCTTCATTCACTGACTGCGCATTCTCTTCCTCCATCACTCAATACACCCACCTAAAAGGAGGAAACAACCAAATGCTGTAGCGAAGATTTTGCTCTTCTTCTGAAAATGGAAAATAGAAGCTGCGTGTGAACTTAAGAGAGCTTTGGGCCTCTTCAATTTGCGGCCGAAATGAACAAGCACCCTCCGATCTGGTTCGATCCAACGTTTCATTCACGTCACGAGAAAACGATGCCGTTGGATGTTTCTTCTCAGGGCGGTCTTTTGGCTTTTTGCTACGTCGATTTACAACAAATTTTGGTTCTAATTTGTAGACGATTACGTTTTGACATAACCTACATACTAATATCAAAAAAAAAATTTGATTTGCTGAGATACGTACAAGCCAAATTTTATATCTATGGGCAAATTATTAAAATACCTACTAAAATCTGTTTTTTTTTCGTCCAATCATTGAAATCTTTAAAGTAATACCAAGTATATTAAATTTCGCTGCTATTTTAGTATTTTATTGATCTGATTGTATGTGATGAATTTATTGGAACTTAATATATGTTAATCTTGGGAAGATATATTAAGATTATGATACATTACATCCCCAACTATTAATTTCATTACTTTTGTCCATCAACTACAACTATTTATACTTTACATTCAAATAGTTAATTTGAGCAAAATTTGATATTTTTAGTTTAGCAAAAAGACGATTTTATCTCTATAATTTGTTACCATTATATATTTATATGGATAAATTCGTAATTTCGCTGAACCAAAAATATTATTTTGAGTTCAAATAACATAAGGGTACAAAGTATATAAAAATGATAGTTGATGGACGAAATGTCACGAAGTCAATAGTTGGAGTTGCAGCATGTTAGTATTTCAAGAATCAGTGGGTTAATATTTTTTCCTAACATATATACATGATGAAGTACAATGATATTAAGCATAACATCATGTGATTCATGATGAGGTTGGGTCACGTGATACATGGTCATATTAATTTGGAACCCTGATCATATTGTCAAACGCTATCAGATTAAGCTTTTTTAAATCTCATTTATGTTTTTAATTATTATTCTATGATTTTTTTTTTCCTAATCAAGTCAAGATAGTATATGTTTCACGAAATAAGGTTACAGAAGGATTAGGGACAAATACCAAATAAGTATACAACAAAATAGGCACGCAAACAAGCGAATTGGATTTGAAGTCCAAAAACAAAGTCTTCTAGTGTGAATTGTGATGATCTGCTAAAAAAGAAAAACTGTGACGATCAACAAGGATCGCATGACCTCCTCCCATTGGGGAGAGTTAGGTCTCGGGTCTAATCCCCCACTCCCGCAGGCAATGAGGTCTCCATTGGTACATTGACGAGGGATCGAGAGAATATTCGACGAGCCATGTAACTGATTGAATGTAGAGATTTCATCAGCTTCTATGAAGAGCTGGTAACGAGAGGAAGGTAAACTTGACTTCGTAAGCCTGTAAATTATGTTGGGTCAACTTACATCCTTGTGCAAATTAAATAATAACTTCAAGCAAACCAACAACCAACCAGAAAAGAAATAAAGCAAGCAGAAAGAGAATACGCAAAATTTATATGACAACTCTTCCGTGTGAAGGGAAAAATCACGGGGTAACTCCGAGATAAATCTACTATAATAAAATAGAGATTACAACACTCAAGTTTATGCCCAAAACTTGAGTTCTAACAAATTGGAATTCAACAATATCAACTCTCTGAGAAAAATATAATCTCATCACAAATCCTAGAATCTGACGGAACTCATCATGCAGCGAGATCCTCAATCTGAATATCACAACTCCCTGTTGATGAAGCACCCAGATAATCTTCTCAGAGATAACTCAATTTGCTCTTGTGTGAAAACCACACCTGAATATAGAAAGAAAAAACCTCCCGGAAAAACTCTCATCTTTTTCTTTTTTTCTCTTCTCCTTTTTCTCTTGGACGTGCGACAACTTTTTCTCTATCGTGCGGAACTTTTTTTTTCTTTGTTATATTATGCGACAACAATTGTCGTCCTAGCTAAAGCCTTGCTCGCCCACAAAATGAGCTTTTAAATCTCATGGGCTGAACGCCCATACAACAATCTCCCGCTCCAGCCCACTAAGGAAGGAGACTGATCTCTAACGAATCAGTTAGAATCCATGTCGGTCAGTCTGGCACAAAGCTCAAGCTTTTCTCTGGTCACAACCTTCGTCATCATGTCAACCGAATTTTTCTCAGTATGAATCTTTTCCAACAGTTTCAACTGTTCTGCCACTGCTTGTAGTAGCAAATGATATCTCACATCAATGTGCTTCATCTGTGAATGATAAGTAGCATTCTTGCTAAAGTCTAATGCACTTTGACTATCACAATGAACCACGTACCCATCTTGCTTCAAACCCAATTCTTGGAGAAACCGTTTCATCCCATCCAAAGCATTTCTTTTCCTGCTTCAGTCGCTGTAATGTACTCAACCTCAGTTGTAGATAAGCCAACACACTTTTGCAATCTTGACTGCCATGATATGACTCTCCCAAAAGTAAACAAGAACGCCGAAGTAGATTTTTTACCATCCAAGTCACCCGTCATATCTGCATTTGCGTATCCCTCCAAAATTGGTTTTGAATCCCCAAAAGTCAAACACATCTTTGAGCTACCTCTCAAATATCTAAAGATCCATTTCACTGTCTCTCAGTGATCTTTACTAGGATTAACAAGAAACCTACTGACCACCCTAACTACATGAGCAACGTCTGGCCATATGCAAATCATGGCATACATTAAACTCCCGATTGTAGAGGAATAAGGAGTAACTTCCATTTTTTGTTTATCTTTCGTTATAGAAGGACAAGTCTTCTTATTGAGTTTGAAGTGACCACTAAGTGATTTCCCAACCAGTTTAGCATTCTTAATGTTAAACTTTGACAGCACTCGTTCTATATTTCTCCCGTGATACACATAACTTTTTAGCCTTCATATCACAATGAATATGCATCCCCAAAATCTACTGTGTTGAACCAAGATCCTTCATGTTAAAGGACTTGAATAAATCTACCTTGAACTAACTGAATATCTTGCCCCACGATCAACATATCATCTACATATAGTAAAAGAATAATGAAGCTCCCGCCATCGAATTCTCTGACATACACACAATGATCTGCCTCTCTCCGTGTATAACCGTGACCCACCATAAAAGAGTCAAAACTTTTTATACCACTATCTTGGAGCCTGCTTCAACCCATACAAACTCTTTTTCAACTTGCAAACTATGTGCTCCTATCCATTTACTTCAAATCCTTCTGTTTGATCCATGTAGATTTCTTCCTTCAAATCACCATGGAGAAAAGCAGTCTTCACATCTAGTTGCTCAAGCTCGAGATCCAAACTAGCTACTCAACCCAAAACCACTCGAATGGAAGTCATCTTGACGACTTGAGAGAATATCTCATCGAAGTCAATCTCTTTCTTCTCACCGAAGCCTTTCACCACCAATCGAGCTTTATACATCACTAGTTTCTCATCATCTTTCTTCAGCTTAAACGCCAACTTATTTTTCAACGCCTTCTTGCCTTTAGGAAGATCCACCAACTCATAAGTTTCATTATTCTACAAAGAATTTATCTCGTCCTCTATAGCAATGACTCAGCTCTGTTTGTCCTTATGAGACTGCACTTCTTGAAAGCTTTCTGGCCACCCCTCATCAGTTAACAAAATATAATCTGATTCAGGATATTTGATTGATGAACGATGCTCTCTGGTAGTCCTCCTAGCCTAAGGTACCGATGGAGTAGGTTGCTCCCCCTACTCAACATCCTCTTGATCATCCTCATCAACCACTGCTGGCTCATCAGCATGTCTGTCAATGTGCATCTCTCCCCCCTGAGTGCACTGTCTGGAGACAAAGAGACTAATGTAAGGTCAGTAACACCTTCAACGACACGTCTTGGATTCTCAGATTTCTCAAAATCAGTCACACATTGATTTTTATGGGAAATCACATATCTGCTTCTGATAATCTTCTTCCTTTCCAGATCTCATAACCTGTAGCCAAATTCTGCATCTCCGTAGCCAATAAAAATGCAAGAAGTGTCTTTATCATCAAGCTTCAGCTGTTGCCCCTCATGCACATGTACAAAATATATTGCACCCAAAAACCTTCATGTGAGAATAGGAAACATCATTTCATGTCCACATTTTCTCTAGAATCTCAAAACCCAAAGGAACTGATGGAGGCCGGTTGATTAGGTAGCACGAAATGTGAACAACTTCACCCCATAATGACATAGGAAGTCCAGACATCCTTAACACACTTCTGACCTTTTCAACAATGATGCAGTTCATTCTTTCTGCCACACCGTTATGCAGTAGGGTACTAGGAACTGTCTTCTCATGTCTAATGTCATGGTCTGAACAGTAATCTTCAAACAAATTAGACGTATATTCCCCCCCCCCCGTTGTCAGTCTGGAGACACTTCAAAACCTTGTCGGTTTCCTGTTCCATCATGACATGAAACTTCTTGAAGTGATGAAAAACCTGGTCTTTTGATCTCAAACAAAACACTCACACCTTTAATGAAACATCGTCAATAAAAGTAAGAAAATACTTATTGTCACCTAAGGACTCCATCTTAATGGGACCACATACATTAGAATAAATCAAATCTAATACATTAGGCTTTTATCCTAGAGGATTTCTGAAAAGAAACTCTATATTGTATACCAAGTAAGCAATAATTACAGGAATTCAAAGACGTATCTTTGGCCAAAGGAATGAGAGATTTCCTTGCCAAAATCTTCAATCTCTTCTCACTCATGTGAGCTAGCCGCTTGTGCCACAAATCCAGTTAAAAATCACATTTTGCTGCATTTACCGCTTCATTACACACCTTTACTTGTGTCTTGTAAAGTGTGCGACAAATCTTTCCTCTAGCAAATACCATTGACCCCTTCGTAAGTTTCCATCTTCCGTTGTCAAAATAACGTTCATATCCCACATCATCAAATGCATGTGTAGATAACAATTTCAAGCGCATGTCTGGCATATGACAAACATTCTTCAATGTCAAGGTGCATCAAACATCTGTATGTAAACAAATATCACTAATTCCCACTATGTCGGCACGACTCTCATTGCTCATCCTTACTCTGCCAAAGTTACCCACTTTGTACGAAGTAAAGAGCACCCTCTTTGGATTGACATGGTAGGAAGCCGCTGAGTCGATCATCCACTCAACAAATAGTTCTGCAACATGACAACACTGCTCTTCTTCAGTAGACATAACTGCTACTGTCACATCCTCATTTGAAACACTAGTCGCAGTATTTTGATCAATATTCTAATTTTGATTCTCTTTATGTTTATTTTTCAAGGACATATCTAGGTTTTCTAGGAGGAGACATAGGGATAGTGGTTTTGGACAATTAATGATTTGCAATGATTACATAGTAAAACCATGCGTTTGACCGATTTTTCTTAGTCAGAGGAGGTGTTGGGTTACAAATGGGCCAAGGTAGGTCGAATGGGCTCCGGGCCCAAAAAGTTATGGCTTTTACGCCCAAATACATAAAACAATGTAATCGAAACCCAAAATCCTAATTAAAAATAAAATTTCTAAGAAATAATTCAAAAAGGCAGGAAATCACTCAATTAGACCCTATTTATCAAGAAAATAATGAAGCAAAACATGTCAAACAAAAAGATTGGATAAAAATAGGGTTTTCTAGAAGAAAATAGGCCAAAAACAAGCTTTAAGGGCAAAATTATTAGGGCACTGACTTGAGAAAAATAGGTAATGACGTGAAATAGCTTGAAAAGACAAGAATGTGGATATTTTTGGATAATATATAACTATTTCTACGTATTTTACATATTTACTATTAATTAAATAATTAAATCCGAATCTAACAATATAAAAATTATTAATCATAATTAATTAATAAAATTAAGATTATTAAGAATATTTAAAAGGTCGAAGTGTTACTCAATTTACTCTTGTGTAAAGCCCTAGTTGAAGGCTTGCCCGCCCACAAATCGTGCTTTTAAAACTCATGGGCTGACGCCCATATAAAAAATTAGTAGCTGTTTGTGAGCATGCTAAGCGACGACTGAGATTAAAATTTTTAAAATTCAAGTGCCCAAATCGCACCATACCAATTAAAATATTTTGAATGATGTGTTTAATCATAGCTGTCGGATCTCCTGTTTTTAATCTCAACAGTTGCTCAATATGCTCAACCATGCCTTTATAATGGATAAGAAGAGATGCAATTGCAAAAGGCCAACTTGTCGAAATATGGCATTGGCACTGTACGGGGGAGCCATGCAAGCTGAAGTGGTTCACGAGGCCCACACGTTGAGAGGTCGATGATAAGTGGTAGGAAGGAGACTGTGGAGGGTGGAGCGAACAAGCCGATGAGGACTCGTCCATGCATGGTGGTGATCAGAGGCAAAAGTGGTATATCTGACATTTTAGATCAATCGAAGAAAAAAAAAGATAAGAATGTAGGAATAATAGAAGAAACGGAGAGAGGAGGGGACGAGAGGAAGCAGTAGGAAGGACTACTTTCCCTTGCCACAACGTCGACAACAAAGGGTCGGTGGAGGATTTTCACAGGTAAGAAGAACCTCACGGGAGTAGAGGAAGCTTCACATGGAGGATGCTAGTAAAGAGTGTAGACCAAGCGTTTTGAAAAAGAATATGTTCAAAATGTGTAGTCCCACATTGCTAAGGCAATGTGGGCATTTGCAATTAGTGGCTTATAAATAAGCATCAATGTAAACATTTTAAATCATAAGGGAGAAATGTAATAAATCCAATCGGGTATTCTCATTAATGGATGTCTCACTTATCAAAGTTTAAATTTTTATTTCTTACATGGTATCAAAGCAAGGTTTTCGGCTTTTGTCCTGTTACCTTCTGGCGACCATCCGGCATCAGTACCGGCGACCATCCGGCTTCAGTATCGGCAACCTTCGGGCTTCAGTACCGGTGACCTTTCGGCTTCAGTACCGGCAACCATCAGGCATCAGTATTGGCGACCATCGGCTTTAGTCCGAAAATTTTATTTTTTCTTATTTTTGTAACTCCAAACTCAAGGTTTGTCCACCTTGACTTTGCAAGGGAGTGTTGAAATGTGTATTTGCAATTAGTGGCTTATAAATAAGCCCCACATGTAAACATTTTAAATCATAAGTGAGAAATGTAATAAATCCAATTGGATATTCTCATTAATAGATGTCTTACTTATCAAAGTTTAAATTTTTATTTCGTACTGAATATGTTATAATTCGTTAGTAAAAATTGGCAGGGTATCTAATAAATAATGCGGTGGATCAACGAATGGTAGAAGGACTAATTAGCCTTAATTTAAGCCTACATATAATTAATTCTTCAAATTAAACGCACTAAAAGTAAAGTAAGATGATTTTTCCAAAAAGTTTCTCTTTATAAATTATGTTGCAAAACATCTGTATTATTGTGCTAATAATATTCACATCAACTCACGAAGATAACTTGCACCAATAAAAGAAAAGGACAATAAAACATTTTAGCGTTGCTTTAACCAAGGGGGGAAGGGCTTAGAAAAAAAAAAAAAAAACCAAGGGTGGAAGTAATTACGGGAAATCAGAGGGAGAAAAAGAAAAAGGAATAATGGAAGCTCAAATTACTATTCATTGAGGAGAAGCTCAGCTTACAAACGGGTGTGTACATAGTGCTCTGAAACTATAGATAAAAATGCAAAACAAGGCAAAGACGTTGGTGATATTATGCTGCTCAGTAGCCTGGGAACATCGGTGGAGGAGGCGATGAGTACTGGAACCCAAAGTCTGGCGGGAGGACGATCTCTTCGGTTGGAGGTGGTGGAGAAAAGACAGGAGCAGGAGGAGATGAAGTTGTCTGTGGCGGTGGGGAGTGGACCGGAGGTGGAGGAGAGTATACCGGCGGTGGTGGGGAGTGGACTGGAGGTGGTGTAGAGTTGACAGGTGTTGGGGGGCAGGGAACAGGTGGTGGCAGGGACTGCACCGGTGGGGGTGGGGAGTGGACCGGTGGTGGTGGAGGAGGAGAAGCAGTTGTTCGTGGCGGTGGGGAGTGGACTGGAGGTGGAGGAGAGTATACCGGGGGTGGTGGGGAAAAGACAGAAGCAGGAGGAGAAGTAGTTGTTTGTGGCGGTGGGGAGTGGACCGGAGGTGGAGGAGAGTATACCGGGGATGGTGGGGAAAAGACAGGAGCAGGAGGAGAAGTAATTGTTTGTGGCGGTGGGGAGTGGACCGGAGGTGGAGGAGAGGATACCGGGGGTGGTGGGGAAAAGACAGGAGCAGGAGGAGAAGTAGTTGTTTGTGGCGGTGGGGAGTGGACCGGAGGTGGAGGAGAGTGCACGGGGGGTGGTGGGGAATGGATTGGTGGTGGAGGAGAGTGGACTGGAGGTGGTGGGGAGTAGACTGGTGGTGGTGGAGAGTAGACTGGAGGTGGTGGGGAGTGAACTGGTGGCGGCGGTGAATGTACTGGTGGTGGAGGAGATAGAACTGGGGGTGGTGGTGGTGGAGGTGGCGAGTAAACCGGTGGAGGTGGGGAGTAAACGGGCGGCGGTGGTGGAGATTGAACTGGCGGGGGAGGTGAGCGAACCCTTACCACAGGTGATCTCTCATAGGGGTCATCTGGTCCGGGTGCCGGTTGTGGCGATGGTTCAGACGGTTTCGGAGGTGCGGGAGATGGCTCAGGGGGCGAAGATTTAGGCGGTGATGTCTGTTTTGGTGTTAATGGAGGATGTACCACTGGAGAAGGAGATGGTTGTGGCTGTGGCTTTGGAGATGAAGGTGGCTTTGGTACAGAATGTGAGGAGCCACCACAGTGCTTGCTGCAATTCACACGTTTAGTCACTGCTTTGAAACATTCCTTGGTCGACTTCTGCTTCGGCCTGCCGGGCAAACAATTGCTTTCGTCATCCAATACCTTATGCACCTTCGAAGATGGAACACATGCCTGAGCCTCCCCATTGAAGTAGTTAGAAGAGAAGGTGAAGTTCCACAAGCTAGGCAACTTGCAAATAATCTCCGGCACGTATCCCGTTAGCTGGTTATTTGAAATGTCCAATTCCTCAACCTGTTGCAGCCCTGAAAAACTCTTCGGCAGGAACCCAACAAACCCGTTAGAGCTGGCAGAGAACACTGTCACGTTGCCCAGGGATCCAATTTCTTGTGGGAAGCAACCGCCAAGGTTGTTGCCCAAGAAAATAATCTCATTCAAGGTGTTTGCCATGTTGCCAATGCTGTGTGGAATGCAGCCGGTGAACTTGTTGTTTGCGAAGGTGACAACAGATGCCGGGGACTTGCCTAATGTGTTGGGGATGGTGGACTTGAATCGATTATTGTTCAAGAAGACCGCATCGAGTTCCTTCTCAAAGAGCTCATGAGGCAATTTCCCTTCAAAGTCGTTGAACCTGAGATCCAGGTACTTGAGGCTCGGCCATTTGAGGACGACTTTTGGGAAGGAGCCAACGAAGCGGTTGTTGCTGACGTCAAACTCGTACATTAGTTGGAGCTTTGACATAGTCTTTGGGATGATTCCGCAAAACCTGTTGGAGTTTATGTGGAAGAGTGCAACATCCGTCAGGTGCCCCATCTCAGCCGGAAGGTATCCGGCAATGTCAGCATGGTTAAGATCGATGCCAGCGACAACGTCCAGTTTGGGGTCGTCAAGGGCTGGGGCGCAATAGACCCCATTATAAGAACACACATCGTGCCCAACCCAATTGCCGGTTGTGTTAAGAGGGTCTGAATAAATAGCCTTTTTCAATGCCCGCAGCGCACCGTAAGCTCTTCGAAGCCTTTCATTGGGAAATTTGTCCTTGTGAACGTCCATCTTGACCTCAAATCTGACGTCAACATCACCACTTTCCCGGAGCGCCAAGAGCTGGCGGCGAGCAATGAGGGATGCTTCAGCATCTGTCAAAGCAAAAGAGAAGGTGGAAAGGGAAGAGAAGAGAACGGAGAAGACAACGAAGCAGCCCAAGGCCTGCTTTGTTGGAGGGCTAGCCATTACTTACACCACCTTGGTAGGCCCAAGGCTGCTTATAGGAGGCAGGTGAAGAAGGGAACGGTGTTTTAAGGAGGGTAAGGAAGGGTGTGAATGTCATGACAGGCATTTAGAGGCTGTGGAAACAGGTCTTCAGTTTTAGTACCGAAAATTGTGGCTGCTCTTTCAGACACCCACAAAACTTGGAGGTCCCTCCAAAGATAGTTGTTTTGCTTGTATTATGGTGCGCATGCCTGTATGAAACAAGAAAAGCAAAGCTAAAAACTGACAATTGACCGAGTCCTCCTTTTTAGCCAACTGGCTTGCGGAAAACCATTTCCGAAACCAGTACACCAGTTTTTGGTTAGAATGTCTAAAGAGCTTCTAGGGTGATTTCTTTCACATGTCCTGTTTTTACATGCAACAAGATAATCCTCGTACATTTCAGATTTCCCATCAATGATTGCACATGATATTTTCACTTTCAGTAGGGTCTGGACATTTAAGCCATAATGGTTTGATTTTTGCTGAATATGAATATTGGTCCCTAAAATTAGACAAAACTCAGAATCCAAGGATGCATCATTTGTTTTGCATAAACATTATATGGTCAATACAAATTTTCATCCACTGCCTTCTTAAATTGTACCATACAACGTGACCGTCCTAAAAAGTATCGAGATATGGTGTTTTTATTAAACGGGAGCAGAAAGTAGGCAAAAAGAAAAAAGAAAACAGCTGCTCGAGGAATCCTTTTCAGAGGGGAGAAGAAAAGAGTTTTGCATCTATAGAAATGATAAATGAATCGAACAAACTAATAGTGATATTGTTAGAGCCTCGCATTGATTATGGATCATTTAATCTTGTGCTTCATATACCTGTTGGGCCACCTCTTCCTATTACCAATTAAATTTAGGGTGAAACTTGACATGATATCATAGCCAACTATTTCTAGGCTTGACTCACTTGTTTTTATTCTCCATTTGTTGTCCACGTACATGAACCGTATTCATTCGGCCTGCAATTAAGGGGGAATGTTAGAGTCTCACATTGATTAAGGATCATTTAATCTTGTGCTTCATATATCTTTTGGGTCACATGAAACTTCAAGATTCAAGTAGGCTTCCAGGCCTGGGGACACAGCCTCGAGTTACTGAGTGACTGACATTTTATGATTTCAGGCTGATCGTAGCAGCCAGTTTTGGCCAGTGCTCTGCAGCTGATCGCCTGTAACCACAAAAACTTCTCTAAACGAAAACACACATGCAACCACATTGGTAAAGCAACGACGATTAAGGAGGGATCCACGTCAATATCAAGCTACTCGCCCATCCAAATCCATATTTAACAATTTTGCCACTCGTACTTAGATAGAAAGATATTACTACCAGGAAATAAGACCCATGTGCCATCAAGCTCTACTTCGAATCACACCAAAAGGAAAGGAGACATCCGGTCTTGGCACTTATTACAATAGTTCTACAAGAAACTCCTATGATTGCAAATCGCAAAACCTCACAACCCACCTGAAACTACCCCACATCTACAGCCACACATCCATCAGTATATCTACAGCTAACCATCTGGACATGAACTCGCTAACCCCCTTCTCAACAGAGTGAGCACTTAGTCTGTTTCATGGTCAGGGGCATGGGAATACCATGCAGGGAGTCTACCCTTGGTTCTAAGCAGCCGTGTGAACGGTGAATCAGGCATTCTAGCTCCCTCTTCTTCTTCGAGTTCTTCTTTTGATTTCGGCAATCCATCAGGGATTGGACAGGGTATCTTTCCTGCTTTCTCTGCGTTCAATGGCTTGGCTAAATTGAAGTCTTTATTCTTGTGGTCTTTGTGCATTGCCGCAATGCCGTGAAGGCATCCAATTAAGGATTTTACGCCCCCTACTTGAAGAATCAGCTTCTCAACGTCTTCTTTAGGTGTCTCCTTCTGAATCACATCATTGTCAAGAAAACACCTATAAGATTTGTGTACTGATTTTGGAAATCCATACTCTATTTTGTGGTATAACTATCAAAGGACAGCAAATCCAAGTATATCGGATTCGTTGTCCCGTGGATTTGAGTATTTATTCTTCAATTTCCTTTTTGAGCAACAAATCCACACATCTGAAACACATCCATAGAGGTTATTTGCTTTTCTTCTATATAGTATATACATCCGATTTCTCGGCAATCATTCAGACAGTTGGAGAAACAAATGGATTATATGGTATATATAACACAAGACTTGCAGTGTATTTCTCTGTTCTTCTCCTCTGTTTTCTCGGCACCAAACAGCAGTTTGATTAATTTAAGATTATTAGAAAAAGCAAATAGAAATATAGAACTTACTTGAAGATCTTTTAGTTCAAAATACGCTCTCCAACAGCTGTAAGAGTCATCCCCTTCTAGCGTCAAACAATAATCTGAAAGAGAAATCACAGCCATGCAAATGACCACCCAAAATTACTAACAAGTAACATCCAACAACAAATAAAGAAGAAACACAAATATCCGAAGTACAAGAAGATTTCGCGGGAGACAATCACAAAACCAAGAAAAAAAAACCACCATTTACCCGAGTTATCAGCTCTGACATTTAATGAGATGAAATCATTGTTTTATAAAACTATGAAGAAAAGAACTTCGGTCTTTGAGATATTGGAGAATACCAGTGAGCTCTTTCTCGGACTTCTCGATCAAGGGGGGCTCTTTGAAGAGCCGATCGAACTTGGGACGGCTAAAGGGCTCGAGTTTTGGAATAAAAGCGGGGTCTCTGGAAGAGCAAGTCACAGTGGAAGCAAATCTTGCCGAGGATGTTCGTGCAGAGCGTAGATCTTTGGCTTCTAGTACCAGAGGCGAAGTGCAAGGACGGAGCAAGGCTGACTTTATCATTGGAGCAAACGCACGCCGCCAATGCCAGGACCTCCCGGAACAATCAGAGATTATAGATTGAATTCCTGGCAAAGATATCAATTCATATTATTCATTGCTAGACAAGCCGAGTGGATAAGGATTAGATATTTTTTTATTGAGATTTTAAGATTTTTTTAACATTTGTGTGATGTTTATATTTACTGGGGTGTCCGACTAAAAGAAACAACGGGCGAATCATGACCGTTTGAATAATGTCATTCCAATCGGCTGCGGGTCAAGCATGGTCGTCCGACCCGTACCCATTTTGTCGTTTGAGCGACATTGAAATCATGAACGTCCGTTGTAAAGAAGATAAACGCGGCGACCAGCCAAGGGGGCGAGAGTCGGTGCGCTGGAAAGTGGGAACGGACTTGTGTGTTTAGCAGCTTAGGAGCGCCCACCGTTTTCCTCTTTCCTATCCGGTTTCCAAGTGCTTCCTCCCCACCCCACGCCGGGGCCCCAAAAAAAAGAAAAATAAAATCCTCGTTTTTTTTGTTGTTTAGCTGAATTTTTTTTCTTTAATTATGTATACGTGTCATTCATATATATATTAAAAAATATATAATTGATAAATAAAATACACCGTCCAAATGATGCCACATATACATATACATAGGGTTAATTGAAAATCTGATTTGAGTTTAGTGTATATCATTGCTCCTCTGATAATTTTCTCTTCTTTTATTCATTTTTTTTTTCTCTATACGTCACCAATTTGTCCTTTTATTTTTATTCTGGCGTGAAACCATAGTTACCAAAAAAAAAACAGTCGACTTCGTGTATTATTATATTTATTTGTCATTATATCAGGGTTGGCTCAAAGGTAAGGTAACTTAGGCGGTGACCTAAGGCCTCAACCTGAGCAAGGCCCTTAAAGACTAAAAATAATTTTTTTTAATTTTTTTTTTGTGTTGTAGATGACCCAAAAATAAAAATACAACTGAGCTAAGAAAAAAAAAAGAATGGTAATATGTAATCTTTTTCATATTTTTTTTTATCATGAGTGGATTGATGTATTTCTTTCAGACCTCCTAATCCTTTTTTAGATATTTCTAAACTTTGTTCAAAGAAAAAAATGGCTTATGAATTTCTTAATTGTTCTAGTTATGGGACCTTAATATCATGTTTGAGGACCTCACAAAAAATAATTAATGAGATTTTTGAATATTTTATATTAAATTTTATAATTTTCAGATAATTTTAAATATTTTATATAAAAAAATCTTAATAATTTATTTTACCTTAGACCCCATTTGGTTTGAGCCGGCCCTGCATTATATATATTTTTGCCTGACTGAGATCCTCGGTGAACTGTCACATGATAAAATGTTCTTCATATGGGCCGGGTTGCTAAATAACTCTTGAGAAAGCTGTCCTTATGGGCTCATTTGTTGTGTTTTGGGTTTTCTCGAATCATATGGCCGTACAATCCAGCAATGGGGAGAGCCCATTCTACGACGAATATTCATGTGTCCTTTTTTCGGACCCCACCAGTTTAGACTCGTTCATACACGTGAGCTGGCTGAAATCATTTATTTGCATTAGTATATCCCCGTGGCCAACTTGGCCACGTGGATCGTCTATCCATTATTCTCAACTTGTTGACCAAGAAAAAAAATCTTAATTTTTGCGGACATTAGAGTATAAATCAAGATTGCTTAATCGAAAAAATAAATATTAATACAATTAAAGACAGGTTTGTTTGGCTAAAATTTTAGGGCCCAAAATTTTTAACAAAACAAACATACTTCAAAATTTCCAACTCTTACCCAAACAGTTCAAATTTTTCATAAATCTCAATAAACTTCAATATTCAAAATATTTTAAAATTTTTAAAAATATTCCAACTTCCGCACACATTTTTTTTTTCTTTTTCTTCTTTGATCAACTTCCGCAGACATTCACAAGACAATAATGTCCAGCAAAAAGAGGAGAACAGTTCTCCGGCCATCTCTTTTGTCCTTGAGGTTGTTTGTATGTTTTTTTTTGGGTTCTAAACTACTTTTTATCCTTAATTACTAAATTCTTTTTATTAGCAACCTTCAAAACTTAACTTTGAGTTTCGAATTAAATTGTCCTTTTCGTACCATTTGGATTTTTTTTCCGGCTAGGTTTAGCTAATAAAATTCTATTATCATTATAAAATATTCCCCATTTTCATTAATTTTCATATATTTTTTACTGTTTTTACCACGACTCTAACATTCTGTTTCTCAAACACGAAGTTCTTGCGATTTATTTTTATTTTTATTTTTTAAATTAACCATTTTCGATAGCTCGCACTTCGCAGTCGAGCAAATTGCGCAGATTTTTCTTGCTCAGAAAATAAAGTGGAGCAGAGGTGGCAAGAACGCATTTTTTACCCGTCTTTCCCCGTCTCTGTCTAAGGGAGAACAACTGAGGAAGAAATTACGGAAGAGAAAATTCTCAGGTATTCTTCTCTGTTCGTCGGAAATTCAACAAAAGGACCAACGAAACCGACCCACCAAAACCCCACAGTGGAGTCCGTTATTGGATTTGATTCTGTCGACTTGGGATTACTCGATTCGGGGGCGAATTTTCGATACTGAGAGTTTTGGGGTCTTGCTTCGTCTGCCTTCGTGATTCAGACTAGAGAACTTTCTAGGGTTCTGAAAGGATGAAGGCGATGGAGACCATACATGATCTAATCGAGGAGTTTAAACTCCGAGCGGTTTGGTGGGCTCTTTGTATCTTCGCTGTTTCGTACTTCTTATCGCGTAAGTGTGTGAATTTGGTTTCAGAATGATTTCAATTAGCTTCTGCGCTTCTAAGAAGCCAAATTTGAAAGTATACTATTTTTTTTTTCTAAATGAAAGTATACTATTTTTATTTGATCGTTGTAGAATAATTCGTGATTGAGTTAGCTTTTACATCTATGGCAAACTGAAGGCTTTATATTGGAAATTTGGAACTTAGGATCGGTGTGGCAATGCGAGCTTTTCATTTCATTTTAAATTTCTTTTACCATTTTATTCTTGGTATTACGAATTAGTGGTTCGCGCTCTGTTTGGTTACCGGCATATTAGGAACTTAAAAGCATACAATACATTGGTTTCTGTGTTTTCTTTATTCTATGTGCTGTACAGCTCTAAACTCGCTGAGCCAAATGTTTGTTTAGGTTCAGTTCAGTGGACTTTTATGTTTCATGGGTGCTAAGCAGTGACAAATATGGAAAGAGACAATGGAGGTTTGCATCGCTATAACTTGATTGTTGTGGTTTCATTCAAATAGGCACTGCTTTCAGTGACGGGTGGCAGGCTGCCGCAAGTCCTGGGATGCAGTTTGAGGGTGCAGCCTCTTGAAAGCTGTTTACGATGTTAACATTAGTACTCTTGCTTGCTTTATCTTCTTGAGAATGTGAATGTTGACTTGGCATGTAACTTCTATTTCATCCCCCATTGACGTAGTGTGTCTCTGTTATAAACTTTCTTTTTTTCCTGCAGATACAAGTAAATCGCTGTGGATGAATATACCTATATCTCTTCTGTTTGTTTCTGCACTCCGCATTCTTTTTAATGACGTCGAGTTTCGCTGGAAGGTTCGATCAGTTCGTCCACGAACATATTTATCTCACTTGGATAAGAAACAGTTATCTGTGAATGATTCACGTCTTTCTACTGCTCCTCCCCCACCAAAGTGGAAAAGGAAAATTGATTCTCCTATTGTTGAGGCGGCATTGAATAATTTAATTGAAAAAATATTGAAGGATTTCGTATTGGATTTGTGGTATTCGGGGATTACACCAGACAAAGAGTTCCCTGAGCAGATACATGCCATAATCATGGATGCCCTTGGGGAAATCTCAGGAAGGGCTAAGGAGTTGAACCTTGTTGACTTGCTAACTAGGTAACTTGCTCTTGATTGCCTTTTCTGGTCCAAGAAAAAAATCTGCAAGTCATTAAGAAGCTTTTCAGCGGACCATTGAGTTGGATACTGCATATCAAAATTAAATGGATATCTAATGTTTCAGGGACATAGTTGATTTGATAGGTGATCACTTGGACCTCTTCAGAAGAAACCAAGCTGCTATAGGTGTTGAAGTCATGGCAATACTGTCCTCCGAGGAAAGAGATGAGAGATTGAAACACCATCTTATGTCTTCTAAGGAGCTTCATCCTGCTCTGATATCTCCCGAGAGTGAGTACAAGGTGTGAGTGGAGTCTTCTGATGGAAATACGTTTTCTGCTTCACTTTTACCTTTTGAATCAACTTGATTCTCTGCATTTTTTAATAGGTTCTTCAGCGGCTAATGGGTGGGGTGTTAGCTGTGGTACTAAGACCACGAGAAGCTCAGTCTCCTCTGATTCAATCTATTGCTCGAGAACTTTTAACTTGCTTGGTCATGCAACCAGTTATCAATTTCGCGAGCCCCGGGTGCGTTTCTTGACTGATTTAATTCAATATTTTTGCAGTATAATTCATATCCCCACCCCTTCCTCAACCCCCGAAGGAAAAAAAGAAGAAGGAAAAATAATGAAAAATGAATAAAGCCATGACAATGTGTTGTTTTTTAAGCATTCAATTGTATAAGCTAATTTCATTATGCTATTATTTATATCCCTGTGCTTTTGTTATGGGCACGTGTTATTGTTCAACATTGTTTCTTTTTTAGATCATCTCCGAGCAGTGGAGTCAATCCTAGAGACTTTTCGTCAAGGTTTGATGGCATTTTTTCGTAGTTTAGCGATCGAGGCGAAGACGTTTCAGTTTTCGGTCAGCTCGCTGGGTCTCGTTACGTTGTCGGAGCTGAGTAGAACGTTGCAGAGCTCTATTCGCATTGGACGATATGAGGTGGTTTGGTTGGCAAATCTTTTTGGCAAACTGGTGGAGGACACGGAGGACCGAGATATCTCGGTGAAGTTCAACGAATCATCCTGTGCGTTTCTTGCCCAAAAGTGCTCGAATGAGAATGGCAGATACGTTGTTCTGGTTGAATTTGGGGACAGACGTCGGCGGGGAGCCGTGATGATCTCTGAGGGGCAATCGGGTGTTGGTTGGCAGTCCTTTGCTCAGTCTTGCGAGGAGTTGATTTCGGTTATTGGAGAGTTGCAACGAAGAAAATCGGGCAATGCTCGTTCTGCGATGAGGCAGGGGGTGTTCTTTGCTCAGATGGTGCGGTCTGGCTCATCTGAGAAAAAGGTGGGGGGAGTGAGGGAGTTTCGTAAGAAACACGTTAGCGACGGTAGCATGGAGAAGCAGGTGACGGTTCGATTCCCTATGGGGGCGCATGCAGAGGTTGGTAAGGATTGCGTGGACTTCAATCTTCATTTTTCGCCTGAGGGGTCTGCTGTGTCGACTGAGGCAGAAGGGGAGTTGTGGGCGCATTTAATGCGTGTAAGAGCTGAGCTGGACAGCCTTATTGGGTTGGCTAAAAGCCGAAAATTGGTTGTGGAGCCTAGGAAGGATATGTGTTGCACGGTATGTGGTTTTAAGTTGGTGGCCCAGGAGCCCGTGGGCTATTCTCAGCTGCTTGGTTCTGGCTTGTCTCGTGATAGTGGAGAGGGGTCAGGCCAGCTCACGTTGGGCTCAACACGCGTCCAGGGGGAGAGTTTGGGTCAGCTCGAGTTGGGCCGTGGGCCTGTTTTATCTTGGTGCGAGTGTTGCCCATCATCACAGCTAGCTGTGAAGGCTGGTTTGGAGCCTACGTCACCTGGGCTGGGGTTTGTTGGGCATATTCTTGCCGAAGATGACTTGGGTCAGTAGGGAGAGGGGAGTTCGTCGCCGAAGAAGGTGCTGGATGGCTCCGGGAGCGCTGGTGTGGCTCAAGAGAAAGGGTTGGATGGTTCCGGGTGCTCTGGCGAGGCTGTTTCGGCCTTGGGTGCTGCTGGATCAGTGTCGAGCTTGCTGGGGGGTGTCGCGCAGGTCTCCCCTGCCTCGCCTTTGGCCCTCCCGCTTGGGGTGCCTATCGGGAATGTCTCGGCGAGCTGCTCTGGGGTGGCAGAGCTGGTTTCAGTTGCTGTTGGGTCGGCTTCGATCCATCTTGAGGGGTGATGCTGCTGTCCCTGGTTTGACAGTTGGGGCTGTCTCGGGGGAAGCGGGTAAATTTAGGTCTTCTTGTGTTCAGTCGCATGATTGTGGGCTGGAAGTGGGGGGATGTCTCGTTGGAGGAGGGTGAGTTTCAATCATTGACCCTGTGCTTGTCTCCCAATACGTTGGTTAATGTCTCTCAGCCACAGTGCCTTGCCGATTCGGCGCTGTTGGTGAGGAACTCAGCCTTTGATTCGAAGTCTGGTGGGGAGCTGGTTGTTTTTGCGGGTGAGCTACTGGGGTGAATACGGAGCCTTTGAGGGTGCTTCTTCCGGCAGCAGATAGAGTGGAGGGTGTTCCATCTACTTGGGTGCTGGAAATGGTCTCAGAGTTCAAACATTTAGTAGGGGTCTCGTGCGTCTGGTTTGAAACTGATCTGTTGAAGTTGTTTACCGCATTGGAGGAGGAGAGGGGTCTGTGCAGTAGGTCTCCAGGCAGATCTGGGGGAAAGCTACGTCGGGAATTAAAATCGTTGGAATGCTCAGTCAACTATGAGGGGAGTGCTTCTGGAGTTAGGAGGTGCAGGAAGGGGGGAGGGACATTGTGAAGTCTTTATGAAGCCTAAAGTTATTAGTTGGAATGTGAGGGGTCTGAATGATAAGACTAAATGTAAAAGTGTGGGCAATTTGTTAAGAGGGTGGAAAGCGGATTTAGTTTGTCTCCAAGAGACGAAAGTTGTGACGGTTTCTCGTGCCTTAGAGAGAAAATTGTGGGGAGGGCCTCATGTGCAGTGGTGTTGTTTGGAGGTTAAGGAAGCGTCGGGATGTATTTTGTGTTTGTGGGATTCTTGTAGTTTGGAGTTGATTGAGTCGTGTTTTGGGGAATTCTCTATCTTGGGTTATGCCAGAAAAAGTGATGGATGTCCTATGGATTTGGGAGAGGAAGTTTTCCAACCCCTTTGGTAAGGCTATTTGGAGAATGATTCCATCATGTGTTTAGTGGCGCCTTTGGAGGGAGCGTAACAATATTTTTTTGAGGATGGTTCTTGGCCTTTACTTATGTTGCAAGGATTTCTTATATTTACTCTTTTTTGATGGGCTGATGCGGTGTTAGCTGCCCGTTTGTTGATTTTTAGGATTTCCTTAGTTTTATAGCTTGTTTGGATCACTTATTAATAAGATTGTCTTGCTTATCAGAAAAAATATCCCTATGCTTTTAGCCTTTTTCCCTTTAGAACTGCAGGGATGATTTTGGAGTTGTGACTGATTGTGTGGAATATCTTACATTGCTCCATATCTAATTTATCGTTTCATCAATATGTTTGTTTATTGCGTATATGTGTAACTGATATATAAAGTTCTCTATTCCTTTCTCCTTCAGTGGAGCATCTCACCCATTTTGAGAAACTATTCTCTGGTATCAGGTCCGTCAATGAGTTGATTGAATACCTTTTGCTTGCTGTTAAAGAAGGAAACCTTAACGGGGAGGGTAGTTATCAATTGACTAGTGTGGCGGCTCATCCCCCTGAGCATCCTCTCGCTGCAGGGGATGTACGTAATAATGATTCTATGTCAAGGAAATGTTCATCCTCTAATCAAGGGACTGATAGTACATTGTCTGACAATCAAAGGGAAACATCCTTCGATTATGACGCGGAGGAGCCTATGAAATACAAGTCTGCTCATTGGGCACGGATGCTGAATGTTGTGACCCAGAGAAGAACTGAGGTTCTAACCCCTGAAAATCTTGAGAACATGTGGACAAAAGGAAGGAATTACAAGAAGAAAGAGAACAAGAAGAGTAAATTGGTTTTTCAAGATTCTATAGGAAAGGGTTCTGGCATAAATGGTGTATCTAGTAAAGGTCCGGGAAAGGAACTGTTAGTCAGCGGGCCTGAAATATCCACAGGAACAGATGAGATAGCCATAAAGAAGCTAAAGCTTGGACCAAGTACTCATGATACGTTCAGGGAGGAGACCAAAACTGGGAAAGATTTCTCTCGGGGTCCCAACAAGGAATTGTGTCTTGAGGGAGGGCAGATTGTAGATGAATTGGGGCACAGTAGTAGTCTTACCATTGGTGAAAATATGATTCGACTTAAGAGATCTAATAGCACATCTGTTTTGGTATCCCAACCTGATATGGAAAAGAAATGTACAGGAGAGCATGGAGGGCCCATTATTTCAGAGTTCTACAGCCCCAATTTCGCAAGGAATAGTGCAGAGAACAGTGGTAGGAGTGCTTCGGATGTTGTGCTTCAGACCAAGGCACAACAAGTTCCCAAGCTCAAGTGCCGGGTGAGCATTGTTTTGCTGTAAATAAATGTGACTTACAGATCTGTAATGTGAGCTCCTAGAAGAATCATCAAGGAAATGCATGATATAAATTCAGACGCGTTCTTGTCTTTGCTATATAAATGCTTGCTCTTAGTCTAATTGTTTCTTGTGCTGTCTACTGATGTCTATACAGGTTATGGGAGCATACTTTGAGAAAGTCGGATCAAAATCCTTTGCAGTTTATTCAATTGCAGTGAGAGGTGCAGAAAATAGGACTTGGTTTGTGAAAAGAAGGTTTTTTCTCCCCCATGTGATGATTTTAAAACTGTTACTACATTATGTTTATGTTTGTTCACTATGGTTTTATTCAAACTGCTTGCTTTTAATTGCAAAGAAAGTTGTGAAGCTTCAAGCTCATTGTTGTTCTATCTGATCACGCTTTTCTTTCAGGTTTGATTGTTCTTTTAACATAATATTTTATGGTTTGCAGATATAGTAATTTTGAGAGATTGCATCGACATCTTAAAGAAATTCCTAATTATACATTGCATTTGCCGCCTAAAAGGATATTCTCATCAAGCACAGAGGACGCTTTTGTTCATCAGCGTTGCATTCAGCTTGATAAATATCTGCAAGTATTATGTGGCCTCTGCTGGATTGTATTTTGTAACTTCTCTTTTGTACATGTTTCCATTGCTCTAATTCTGCTGTCTTTCTCAGGATCTTTTGTCAATAGCTAATGTTGCTGAGCAGCATGAAGTGTGGGACTTTTTGAGTATTTCCTCGAAGGTGTGCTTCTTCTTGCAATTTATGGTGCGATATTTAGATGAATATCCTTCATTGCTTATTTATTTTATGTAATTTTTTAATGGATATCTCATATCTGAACCTTTAAAAAATTTTGTTCTGTGAAGAGTTACTCTTTCGGAAAATCTTCCTCGGTGATGAGAACCCTGGCAGGTATGTGGCTTTCTTTGGTTTTTGCATCATCCTATCCTTTGGGGCGTATAGGTTGTAACTATTCTTGTATGTGGTGGTTTGCATATTAGTCTTCTCTGGGTCATATCTGTTATGTCTCTGAATTGCTTTTTAGTTTGTTATACAGCTTGACTGGGTACTATACAAGTTGATGGACTGCTGATTGATACTCTTGGTGTCAGTTCTGGGAAATTGGATATCACTTCTATCAAGTTGTCTTGTGGCTGGATTAAGCAGTTGTTGTCATTGAAAGCAAAACAATGACCGTAGTTGTCTTAGCAATCATGTTATTAAGAACTCTGAATGGAGAGCTTTGCTAAACATGTAATGAGGGACTCTGAACTGAGAGTTCTTGTTCTCACTGAGAGTTCCAGTCTGTCTTCCCACACCCTTTTTTTGGGGGGAGGAATAGGAGACTGTTCATTACTAAAAGTGGAGGAAATAGGACAATCCCAAGCATATGTTGAGCACTAGATGTCCCCTATCAACCATAACTAGATGTGGCCTCATTTGGTTTTTCAATGTGGTGATTATTTTGTTCTTCCACTCTAAATCTTTACTTCCTTTTGGACTTTGCTTTTTTGGAAAGGAGAATTTTCATTGCCTTTATTCATATATTTACAGATGCTATAAGACTGTTTATCCTGGATCGTATCAACTATCTTTGCAGAGAGTGAGGCCGATTATTTTTACTCGATTGTGTGATTCTGTCTTCATCTGGCCATATTTTATCGAAAAAGAATGGAGAACTATGATACTGCTTCACCTTTTCTAAAAATGTTTCATGGATAATTGTTTGTATTGAACTAAATGCTGACTCAGCTGATCTATTTGGTTGTTATGACCATTTGCTCCTTTGCTTATCATTTTCCCTCCTACATTCTTCTTTTAGTTTCTAATTTTGAAAAATAAAAAGCAGTCAATGTCGATGACGCGGTAGATGATATTGTACGCCAGTTCAAAGGGGTTTCCGATGGCCTGATGCTTAAAGTTGTTGGTCCATCACCCACTTATGAAGCCTCTTCTTCAACATCCACCAGGAACTTTTCCTGGAATTCAGATGAGATAAATAGACATGTTTCACATCATAATGATGTGGGAACTTCAAATAGCTACTCTGATAATGAAGAAGGTCAGAACGAGGTAAATCATGGCCACGAGGAAGCCAATATTGCAAAAGCTAATGGGTGGCATTCGGACAATGAACTGAACTCAAAGTGTTTTCCACCTCGGGTGATTAAACATGGCAAAGAGCCTATGAACTCTAGTTCTGAGAAGAGAAATGATTTAGAGGTGAAGTCTGGAGTACAAGAAGGTGGATTTCTAGCAGCAAGTCTCCTAGTAACCTCAGGTTATTTGGAGGATCCAGTTGGAATGCCACCTGAGGTATCATGAGTTTAGCTGAGTTCATTTTCCTTTCCTTTATATGTTCCCCCTCTGATTGTCAAGATACCTAGTATTTCTCCTATTAACTATCTCAGCTCATGTAGCCCACTAATTTTTCCTTTGTTTTAGTTTGAAACTCTATGGCTGTTAATGATTGGATTTTCTTGCAGTGGACTCCACCTAATGTAAGCGTTCCTCTGTTGAATCTAGTTGATAACCTATTTCAACTAAAGAGAAGAGGCTGGCTGAGGTGAGCTACATTATGCCTTAATCAAGAAACTTTCGACTCTGGTCATTCTATGGATATCATATTCATGAGTTGGATTAATGTCTTGTCTTTCGATTTCCCACTTTCTTTTATCATTTTGGGCTGTGTTTTATGATTGTTGTTATGCTGTATGCTTTTTCATGTGAGAAGTTTCTCTTCCTAGTATGATGAAGTTATTTGAGTTGACATGAGGCATGCTTAGCCTCTACAGTAAGTTTATGTTTTTAATGTTGGTAGTGATGTATAGTTCTTCCTCAATCCTTGAATCCTATGCTTCTTGTTGTATATGATTGTGTGCATGTTTCTTCATTTGGTTCCTACGTTCTACATATAGATATTTATCTTTTGTTACTGTGATCACCTTCAGCTTTTGGTTTATATTTATATCTTGGGCATGATTTAGGTGGTGTGAAGGTTGTGTACTGTGTCAGGCTTGGCATGGTTTTCAGATATGAAATATTTCTCCTGCTGTTTTCTTGCAGAGGATGTGTCAGCCTTCCCTTTAGGAGTTTGTTTATTAATCCACCGCTTTTCATGTACTTCCCCTTTTCCCTTATGCCCTGACATCTACATGGGCCATGGCCTGAGTGACCTTAGTCATTTCTCCCTTAATGTCAGTAGTCTCTCTATAT
Organism: Myrica gale; assembly: GCA_963930655.1. Taxonomy (NCBI): domain Eukaryota; kingdom Viridiplantae; phylum Streptophyta; class Magnoliopsida; order Fagales; family Myricaceae; genus Myrica; species Myrica gale. Next base: position 17,837,989 of record OZ005612.1, on the reverse strand, counting down.
CAGTAGTCTTAGTTGTTCCTCCATTCGTTTTGACCTTATCTTCCCCCTTAACCCCCCCCCCCCCAAAAAACCCCAACCCCTCCACCATACAATAAGTACTTTCAAGTGATCCTTTTCTTTCGTACTTTTCTTTTCTTTGATTACATTATGGAGTGTTGGCTGCTGGTTTTTTCTTGAACAATTCTAGAGTTGATATTTGTTTTATTTCCAGGTGTAACATTTCGTATTTCCATTTTCCATGTAGGAAAAACCATCTAAACTTTTGACGGATTCTTTTCTCTATCATTTAGTCCTTTGTTGCAATTTTGGGTCTTTTCAAATAGTGTACTTGTATTAAAGAGGATAACATATATTCGGCTACTATAATCGATTGGTGCTTAGTATCTATTTCTGTTGATGCAGAAGACAGGTCTTGTGGATATCCAAACAAATATTACAGTTAATAATGGAGGATGCAATTGATGACTGGCTCCTGAGGCAGATTCATTGTCTCCGTAGAGATGACGCTATCGCTCAAGGGATTCGATGGGTACAAGATGTAAGGATTCAACAAATAGTAACCATCTTCATTTTCTGGGAATGGAAACACCAACTCTGTGTTTGGAGCTGCATTTGCAAGTATTGCATGTCATGCTTTACATGAGTACTCCAAAAGCCTGATCATATAATATTTCTATTTCTCTTATTTGTTCACTGGGGCTTAGGTTATGAAGGGGAAATTCAATGGCTTGACTGACATCAGAATTACAGCATGACTGTTGATAGCATCACCGGGACTGGAATTTATGCTGAAGCTTTTTTATCAGCTTCGTGGCCCAGACTTTAAACTGTGGGTTAAGGCATTTACAACTAAAAATATGTGCCAAATTGTAGGCAGTGGATTGGTAGACTGAACTAGTAGTGTAGCAGTAGATTGGTTGATATAACTGCAAAACATCTCTTTACCGGCCTTGAACTTTGGAAGTGTTATAATATCTTTTGACTATGCATACGTGTAGAACAAGTTAAATAGAACCCCCTTTTGTCTGCTTATCTGCATATATTGATTTCTATGCCAAAAAGAGAGAGAGAGAGAGAAGAAACAGGGGGTTGAAGAACCGGATTTTCCTCAGTCGCAATGAGATTATTGTTCTCTTTTCTCTTTTCTCCCCTTCTTCCTTTCAAATTTAATATGCATCTAACCACGTATGAGGCTCTTTTTCAATTTGGGAGCTGTAATTATTGCTATTTATTTGCTCAAAGATGAAAACTATCGATGACTATTTACTCCTGTTTCACCTAACTTGTTCTAAGTTATAACGTCATCTTAAATTTGTTTGTGCCTCCTCAAAATTATCTACAAGGGTAAAACACTTGCAACTGGTTGGAGAAGCTGCAGATATATCAAAGAACTTTATCCCAATCTTTTAATTTTTTTTTTCAGGTTCTCTGGCCTGATGGAACATTTTTCCTAAGAGTAGGTAGTACTTGGAGTACTGATGACGATGCTCAACCTACTCAAAAACCATTTCAAACTAAAAGTCAATTTGGTGGCAGTAAGGCCTCCACATTGGGATCTTTCGAACAACAGCTTGAGGCCGCTCGCAGAGCAAGTGACATTAAGAAAATTCTATTCGGTGAGTAATGATCACTTTCAAGTATTAAAGTTTGTTCCCTTTAGGTGATTCCATTGTGTAAGTTTACCATTGTCTTGTGTCTTCTGGTTGATTTCTCTTGAGATGGGTTCATTTGTTTGTCAGGCAATGACTTTTTTTTTTTTTACTTATCAAAAAAAAAATTGCCCTTTTCGCTGTGCATTTATCCATTCCACATCTCTCACTAGCTGTTTGATATTTGATGCTCTGGGTTCCTATTACAAGGAGCTACTGTCTGAGTGTTTCCCTGACCGAAGCTGGGGTGGAAACAATGATTTTGTAGTCAACTAGTTCAGATTTACTTTTAGTTGGTGTGTCTGTCCCATGGGTATGTTATTTTTCTGTGGAATTTGGGATGTGTTTACTGCACGGGAAGATATTATAATGTTCAACTTGTTTTATTCCTCTCTTTAAACGAATTTTACTGGAGGCCTCTTAGTATGAGTAGAGTTTCAAAACCTGAGATTTGTAGAATTTTAAGAGTTCAAAGCTTGGGGTTATACTTTATAGTGTATAAGAAGTTTACCTGCTTTCGCTATTCCATATTTATTTTTCTTACAGATACTTTTCCTGGTTGTTTATTGACATACCCTATGTGAGACTTTAAATTAGGGTGAGATGTTGAATGTATGGGAAAATAGCAAAAATTATGTTAAATATTTGACCAGCCACCACTTTGCAGCTAATTGAGTGGGGAAAAGTCCAGACTTTGAAATAAGCAAATAGGGCTAAAAATTGGCAATATTTACTTCTAAAGGAGAGGCAGTTGCGGATCATCAAGGTTGTTCATAGATCCTTGAATCTTACTCCTCTTTCTAGTGTTGATCTTATCTACATGAGCTCTAAGAGGGGTATCAACTTTTAGAGCCCCCTCCTTTGTCTTAGCCACTAGACATTGCACATGTTAAAAGGAAAAGACTTTCGTGGGGACCTGTAGATCTGAACATAATATCTAACAGGACAGATTTTGATATCATATGGGAGGACCTATTGTACTTTTAGTTCTAGATATTAGGAAACAGGCAAACTACTTCTAGCAAGCTTGACACAAACTGACCTGAGGAATGAAATGACATTAACCTCCACTTTTATCAGATGGAGCCCCAGCAGCCTTAGTCAGCTTGATTGGCCCTAAGCAGTACAGGCGCTGTGCTAGAGATATCTATTACTTCACTCAGGTTAAGCCTCTTATTTCTTTAAGAAATTTTTAATCTTTGTGTTAGGCATTATTATTGTTATCAAGAAGTTCAATATGGTTCACTATAAATTGCAGTCTTCTATTTGTGTGAAGCAACTTGCATTTGGGATACTAGAAGTACTACTTATATCAATTTTTCCTGAACTGCGGAATCTCGTTCGTGACGTCCATGAGAAGATGAGTATTCCACCTGTCTAGGACTCCATTGGCATATTCTTTCAAACCTTTCTCGTGACGGTGTATGTGGTTATCTTCCCAGTGATCATGAACCCACAAGTATTGAGATGCTTTTCCAAGGTTGGCGAGATCACGTCTTCTGGCTTTGCTTATGGTATCATCTTTATCAACAACTTATTTAATATAAAAGGGGAAACTCTCGTCCTGGGAATGTGGGAATTAGCTTTGAATCTTTGTCATTCCAACTGTACAGAAACGTAGATATTAGTGTGTATAGAAATTGTCTTTAGTTTATACCTTCTGCTCACTCGAGCCATTCCCCTTCTAGGGGATTTTGTATTTGTACAAACGCCGGTGGACAACATCAGTGATTGTATTTGTTCCTTCACCATATTTATAAGTCAAAAGTAAAATCATCAGTAGTTTCTCAAAGATTTGATTGATGCTTGTGCCAAAACAAATCATCAAAGCACTACTGAAATTCCTTTACAACTGTGATTTGCCTAGATTGAAAAAACGAAAAGAGCCAAAAAGACTAGTTTGAGGAGGCCCATGGCTGACTGCTAAAAGAGAAAAAGGCACTGGGAAGCGACTCCTTCGCACAAGGTCTACACCCAAGCCACTGTGTATAGAGAAGAACAAAAAGAGTTTGGACAGAAACTACCGTTCTAATGGCTAATAACAGTACAAATAGTGCCCCCACCAGATTAGGGTTCACATAAGTGCAAGCCCAATTAAATTTTGCTGAATCTCTCATCCATCGTTGAAACAAAGATATCAAAGAGACAATTTGCCATAGTGCTTCGAAGAAGGCTAACCGGCCGGAGAAGTGCAGCTGAAGGAAAAAGTTAAAACACCAAACGAAGATCCCAATTTTCGACGCCTTTTAAATGCTTCTCTGATTGGCAAATGTAAAGTGCTGAGAGGGTCAACGCAGCAAGATTGTATTTCTGTAGCTAAATGAAGATAACCTACTGATATTGGACTTTTTTTTTGCAGCTTGCGTCGTTTTGAATGCACTCGTTCTTTCTTCTACTATTTTCTTTGTTTGCACTCCCTGAAAAATCTAGTTTAAATTCTAACAACACTTAGAGAGAGTAAATATGTGTTTTCCTTCTAATTAAAAAATTAATAACAATTTTAAACCACGTTCTAAAATTGTTCAGCCTAGATATGCATAATAATCAACTTAATTAACAAAATAGGTAGCGAAAAATTAAAACAAACTTCAATAACACAAAGAGACAAGGATTTGGTGACGAAGTGAGAAAACTTTTGAAATATCATTCAAAGGAAAAATCATTATAGGCTGGTAGCCACCTGAAATCCACTAAGAAGAAAACCTTACAAACAATATTCATACACGGGCAACCTCAGTTGCTTGACTCTGACAACTCTGATGTAATAATCTAAGCATCTCAGCTTAGACTTGCTCCGTGCTATGGATTCTTCATGAATAAACCTTGTTCTTCAACACACCTTCAACACTATGAAAGTTCCGCATAAATGATGATTGAAAATCGAGAAAAACTGATCAAGATGAAGGCACAAATCTTCAAGTGTTTTTCTCTGAGAAAAGGAGGCACAAGGATACTCAATAATAGCCTCAATTATCTTTCTTGCCGTCCATCACGAACCCTAGAAGGGCTTCTCTATTTTCCACAAGGAAAGTCCAAAAAACAGGGAGTTTCTAAAATTTGTCGAAGTTCACTCGGGCGGGGGTTGAGTGTCAATCGAGCGTGAAGTCTCTGTCTGAATTCTTTATGGTTCGCTCGAGCGATAGTCAAGTGATAAGTCTCTATAAGACAACTTTATATCTCGCACGAGCGCTAGTCGAGCGACATACCATCTTGGACACAACATAGAGGCAAACTCTTAACAAAAACATTCAACTCGATAAAGACATATTTTGACAGAATTTTGCCAATACAAAAATGCAATAACACTTCCATTTACTATTTGTTAGTAAGAACCTATTTTGTGCATGTTGTTAGTCTGTAAGGAAGAGGAATAAAAGGCATATGTATCACTGAATTGAAAATTTAATTAATTTTAATCGTTTAGTTGCTCTACCAGCTCGGTATGAGCAAATTTTTTATCTAAATTCTGATCACTGCTAGACGTTACAGCAAATGAAATATAGAATATTTTATCCGAACCATCCAATGAATGTAGTTGTTACATATATTTCCCTAATTGTTGTTGTCCGACCAGAATTGTTTTTGGAGATAGTTAACCATATTCTTGTCCACTTGGAATGCCTTGGTCAGAAAATCAGGATTGATGGGAGGACTAGATCCAAAGACTGCGTTGGCTATGGTGATCACCCCAGGATTCTGGTTGCTGAGACCTGCAAAGGCAACTGCATTGGTCTTTCCCACATTCAACTGGAAGTGAATGAGGCCAACTGGGAACACAAAGACGTCTCCCTTGTTGAGAACTTTGGTAAAGAGACGGTTATCTGTATTGGATGTGACAAAGCCTACATACAGAGTACCCTCTGCAACTGCTATAATCTCAGTGCCACGAGAGTGTGTATGAGGAGGATTTAGGCCGTATGGGGCAAAGTCAATGCGAGCTAAGGATATGCCTAGTGTGTTGAGGCCGGGTAATTTGTCCACATTCACAGCAGTTACGTTAGATCCGAGTAGGTTTGCGGTGTTTCCGGGAATTTGGAGCCCAGAGAAAAAGAAGTCATTGGCTGTGACAAGCTTTGGGTCCTTGCATAACTTCCCATTCACAAACACTGCTGCAGGCAGAATGAACAGTTTGTAACCATCACCAATGGCGACTATAGAACACTTCCACAATGTTTCCAGTAATTGGAAACATGTGATGCAGAAAACTAGAAGGCACAGTATAAAAAAGAAGCCTAAAAAGAATTCATTTTAACATGTGAACTCCCCAAGAAAAACAATCCACATACTGCATACGATTCCAAAAGTACATAATGATGGGAGTGTACATACCAGCGGAAGTGGAACTGTTGATTGCTATAGCAGCGGTCAGAGAGACCGCTGCTATAGCCCTCTTTTTGGACTATGCCAGCGGTTTTAAAACGCCACTAAAACAACGCTGTTGAAAGTCTGGAGAAACGTCTGCGTTTTTTACAAATGCTGCTATAAGCGAAGAAACGCCAGCGTTTTTAAAACCGCTGCTAACAAACCACTGCTATAAGCGGAGAAACACCAGCGTTTTTTAAAACGCTGCTAAAAATCGCTACTATAAGTTGGGAAACGCCAGCGCTTTTTTAAAACGCCACTAAAAAACCGTTGCCAAAACTCCTTTAACTTTTAACAGCGGTCATTTTAACGGCGGTCATCAAAAGCGCCGCTATAGGTGACTTTCAGCAGCGTTTTTCGCGACCGCCGTTAAAAGACAACGATTTTTTTAACAGTTGTCTTTTTTACGGCGGTCGAGAAAAACGCCTCTGAAAGTCACATATAACGACGTTTTTTAGGGCCGCCGTTAAAAAGACCTCTGTTAAAAGTCGAAGGAGTTTTGGCAACGGTTTTTAGTGGCGATCAGAAAAAGCGCCGCTATAGGTGACTTTCAACGGCGTTTTTTGCGATCCCTATAAAAAGACAACGAAGTTTTTAACAGCGGTATTTTTAACGGCGATCGAAAAAAATGCTGCTGAAAGTCACCTATAGCGGCGCTTGTTCTGACCGCCGTTAAAAGTCAAAAGAGTTTTGGCAGCGATTTTTTAACGGCGATTTGAAAAAGCGCCGTAATAGGTGACTTTCAGCGGCGTTTTTCGCAACCGCCGTTAAAAAGACCACTGTTAAGAGACGGTTTTTTTTTGTAATGAATGATGGTAGTGTTCATACCAGCAGAAATGTAACATGTACCTAAATATCTCCTAAAAATCTCATATCTCCATCGGAGATATATAATGTAACATGTACCTAAATATCTCCTTAAAAACCTCATATCTCGGACTATATCTCCTAGAAAAATAAAAGAAACATATAATTGAGTGAAATTTAATGTAACATGTACCTAATTTAAATTCTAGGATCGAAATAGTATCTAAGGACTACTTGCACTATAAGATATATAATTCTAGCATGGCTAAACTATATATATATAGCCTTGGTTGGACTTTTTCATGCCCTCCTGTAGGCGAGGTTTCTACTACTTGCTTCCAGGGGCGGCTATATTGTAATTGGAGTCTTAAGCAAAACTTTAAAATGAGTTCTTCTATAATCATTTATAAAATAATATATTTTCAAAATAAATTTTAGTTAAAATATGTTCTTCTAATTTTTTTAGATGTAAAATTACTTATCAAAGTGTTATATTCTAAATTTGTTATATATCATTTTTAATTTATAATATTGCTAATCTATTTAATCTTTCTTAATCATAATAAATAATTATAAAATAAAAATAAATACAAAAAAATTTAAAATAAGATTACAGTACAAATAATGATACCTAAGACAAATACAACCTAAAATAAAATAAAAATAAAACTTTTAGAGTAATAATACCTTTAGTGATATATAGGTGATCTTGATATACGCCAAAGATAAGAGTTAAGAAACACCAATAAGTGATAAGAATAAACAATGGAATAGCTAAGAGATATTTTTCAGGTATTTTTTTTTATACTTAACCGTTATTGTCTCACATTTTTGGTGTACACTGCAAAAAAAATGTTAATTTGATATGAAAAGCTAATCTCAAGCAGATTTGATAAGACTTTTCATTAAAGAAATTGAATTAATTGGCTGAGACTTTTTTTGAATTAATTATAATTATATATTTTAATAATAAAATTTTATAGGATTAAACATGAGACTTTATAAATACCACAAAAATTGAAAAATTAATGATCCTTCAATCAAGTAAATTTGATAGATTTAAATAATGAAATTTTATAGGGTTAAACATGAGACTTTATAAATACTACAAAAATTAAAAAATTAACGATACTTCATAAATTTGACAGGCCTCTTCATTCTGGCTTACTTCCACAGCTAACAAATAGCAAAGAAAGGGTCAACTCAATTTATATATAATATAAATATAAACAAACAATCCCACGATGTGCTATGTCTGGAAACGTGTGATGGTTGGCAGGACAGAAGTGAATAATCGATTTCAATACTGATTGTTGATTGTGTTTAGAGAGAATGTAAAACATAAAATGCTTTTAAGTTAAATCTACCATCTCAAGTACTTCTTTTCTGCTGTAATTTTTAGTTCTTACAACAAAACTAATGGGTAATTAATCAAGACACATTATTTCTTACATGCGTTAGTACAAATTTAGATCAATACAGTCGATCCCGAGGCGCTTCAGGCTGGCCTCGCAGGCAGGGACAGAACTACATAGGGACAATGGGGGACAATCGTCCTCCATCGCCTGAAAATTTATTTTTTTTTTCAAATATTAAGCCCAGCCTAGCCAGTTATTTTTTTTAAAAAAATTCTCAGAGGATGGTTTCACCCTAGTTTAATTCACCCCCTAGGGCCCCCACCCCCTCAATTCCCCCTTCTCCCAGACGTGGCGACGCCCACCACCCACCCTCTCTCATAGACTCACTCTACTCGACTGCTCCGCTCCCCACCTCTGGTCGACGCCAGCTTCTAAGCGGCAGCCTCCCCCTCTCCTGCTCTCTGCCTCTCGGTTCTCACGGTCTCACTCTGCCAGACTGTCTCTCTCTCTCTCTGCCTCTCAGCTCTAAGCTCTCACCCTAGTCTCTGGCCTGCCTCTCCCCGAAAATCCCCTGGTCCCTCCAAGTTTCCAATGCTACTTAACAACTCAATTCAAATCTTCACTCTCTCACTCAAACACTCTCCCTCTCCCTTTTCTCTCTCCGGCTCTCCTCTAACCTCTCTCTCTCCAGCAATCCAGCCTTTAGGTACACCGATGACCATTGGTTCATCATTAATAATTTGCTACAAAAATTAAAAAATTAATGATACTTCATAAATTTGACAGGCCTCTTCATTCTGGCTTACTTCCACAGCTAACAAATAGCAAAGAAAGGGTCAACTCAATTTATATATAATATAAATATAAACAAACAATCCCACGATGTGCTATGTCTGGAAACGTGTGATGGTTGGCAGGTTGGGGATTGGATGATTTCTATTTTGTTGTTTTTCTCTGAGCATCCTCGGCATGCTCTTGATTGGGTTTCTCGTCCCGCAATCGTCACATCGCTTGGCAAAGTGGGCTGCTGGTCAGAGCTGTTTTGGTTATTTTTCTGCTGAATATATTCCTGCGTTTATTGTAAATTCGGATACCTCGGTTGTTTAGCTGGTTTTGCCCTTACTTTTATTTATATATATATATATGTAAACAATCCCTCTGTTTGGACTTTTTCGATGCCCTCCTGCAGGCTAGTTTCTCCTACTTTTTACTTTCACAGCTAAACAAATGACAGATTTTCCATGAGAAAAGGACTCTCGTGGCAGCTTAATCCACTTCCTTTTTTTCCTTCCTTTTTCTCTAAGTACTTGAGTTAATTATTCAATTTCAAATACCAATTTGAAGGCGAAAGTGGATTGTCCAAAGCAACGTCAGAACGATTCCATTGATTGAAATGGACGCATTGGGTTGCAATATTTCAATTGGTGCGAGAAGTAGTGGTTAAAGAGTGGTTCAAGCATTGAATAAATAAGGTGTTAGTTAAAGACTTACCAATCATAACTCCTCCCGTGCAAGGGAGAACATAAACTAGTTCAGTGGCTTCACTCTATAAATAGACATGTTTCCCTGCAACCTTTAATCAGCACTCGCCCCTCATTAAAGCAAAAATCACATATACCAAGGAGTAGTACACATAACATCAAATACGATGAGGAGTGTTCCCAAATACCTTGCAACTGTGTTCCTGTTTGCTTTGGCCTGCTCCCTGGCCTCGGCCTCTGACCCCAGTCCCCTGCAAGACTTCTGTGTAGCAATCAACAGTTCCACTTCTGCTGGTATGTACACTACCATCATTATGTAGTACTTTTGGAATCGTGTGCAGCATGTGGATTGTTTCTCTTGGGAGTTCACATGTTAAAATGATTTATTTTTAAGCTTTTTTTTTATGCTGTGTCTTCTAGTTTTCTGCCTCACATGCTTTTAATTACGGGAAATATTATCAGGGATGGTTACAAACTGTTTTTGCTGCTTGCAGTGTTTGTGAATGGAAACTTCTGCAAGGACCCAAAAGTTGTCACAGCCGATGATTTCTTTTTCCCGGGACTCCAGATTCCCAGAAACACTACAAACCGACTCGGATCCATCGTGACTCGTGTGAATGTGGACTTATTACCAGGCCTCAACACACTAGGCATATCCTTGGCTCGCGTTGACTTTGCCCCATACGGAGTAAATCCTCCCCATTTCCACCCTCGTGGCACTCAGATTACAATGGTCACTGAGGGTACTCTGTATGTAGGCTTTGTCACATCTGATAACCGTTTCTTCACCAAAGTTCTGAATAAGGGAGACATCTTTGTGTTTCCAATTGGTCAGATTCACTTCGAGTTTAATGTAGGAAAGACCAATGCAGTCGCATTTGCAAGTTTCAGCAGTCAGAATCCTGGGGTGACCACCATAGCAAACGCAGTCTTTGGATCTAATCCTCTCATCAATCCCGATGTTTTGACCAAAGCCTTCCAAGTAGATAAAAATGTGATTAACTATCTCGAGCAGCAATTCAAATGATGAAAGCTAAATAATTAAATATATCGATGCAATAGCCACAGTCAACAATCAGACGTTGCAGATAATGATTTGAGGTTTCCTAATATTCCCTTGTAACGTCGTAGCAATTATTATAATAAAATAAAGTGGTTGCTTATCATATCTTTTTCTTCTTTTATTTTTCATAGTGTGGTAACAGTTCAGGTAGAACAACTTACACGATTAAAACTAACTGCATTTAGAATCTACGAAGTTTGAGATATCACTTATAACTACTCCCGCCTCTTCTTCTACGAAAGTAAAATAATCAAGAAAGAAAAGAGAGTGAATATCAAACAAGGGTTATTGCAAAAGTCCAACATCATTGCCTAGTATAAAGAAGCTACTCACAAATGACATCAATTCAAATGAAACAAATACCCAGAAATGGCGGTGTTCGGGTTGGGCGCTCCAGAGGGTTTCTACGACTATTTTAATGTAACGTGTACCTAACTTTATATCAATTTAACGTAACATGTAACTAACTTTATATATGTCCACGAATATTTTAAAATAAATTCTACCGGCAACGAAAGTTTAATGATTAACATCACTATAAAAAAATTTGGCCACAAAGATTTGAATGAATATTATAATAAAAATAATAATTTAATTAAAAAAAAGATATTACTTTTATAATTTTTTTAATCAAAAATTTTAAGGTGCCAATATTTCGGCAAACAAACACCTATTAGCTTTTGCTTGGACTTTTTTATGCCCTCCTGCAGGCGAGGTTCCTACTACTTGCCTCCGCAGCTAAACAAATGGCAAAGAAAGGGTCAACTCAATTTATATATAATATAAATATAAACAAAAAATCCCTCGGGTACATTTAATTAATTATCATGAAGATATATATATATATATATATATATAAACAACCCTTTTATTCATTATAATTATTTTTGGTGACGTTACAACATGAGAACCATAGGAGACTATAATATATCCGAACTCGTATGTGGTTGTCAAATACATATGTTTCTCTAATTGTTGTTGTCCGACTAGAATTGCTTCTGGAGATAGTTAACCACATCCTTGTCCACCTAGAATGCCTTGGTCAAAACATCGGGATTGATGAGAGGATTAGATCCAAAAACTACTTTTGCTATGGCGATCACCCCAGGATTCTGGCTGCTAAGACCGACAAAGGCAATGGCGTTGGTCTTTCTCACATTCAACTGGAAGTGAATGAGACCAATTGGGAACACGAAGACGTCTCCCTTGTTGAGAACTTTGGTGAAAAGGCAGTTATCTGGGTTGGATGTGACAAAACCTACATACAGAGTAGCCCCTACTACTACTAGGATCTCAGTGGCACGAGGGTGGGTGTGAGAAGGATTTAAACCATTTGGTGCAAAGTCAATGCGAGCCAAGGATATGCCAAGTGTGTTGAGGCCTGGTAAGTTGTTCACACGTTCACTGCAGTGACATTCAACCCAAGTGAGTTTGAGGTGTTTCCAGGATTCTGGAGTCCCGAGAAGAATTCATTAGCTGTGGCAAGCTTTGGGTCTTGACAACTTTCCATCTACAAATGCCGTAGGAAAAAAGTATGTTACCATCTCAAATGGGACAATAGGACACTTCATAATGTGTACGGTTGATAACAGAACAATGTTGCACTCAAGCAATTTAATACATCATGAAAATATCAACCTACAGAAGCCAAGAAAGTAGTGTCCTACACTTCTAGAACAATGGTAATTCTAGTCAGCTGTTCCCCTTCCAGTAAATGAAGTTGTACGTTATTAGATTATAGACCACAGTGCCGCTTTTGCTAACCGAGATATGTTCCTATTAACTAATCTGACCGTTCACAAAGCCATACACAACATAATTGAAAAACTGCTCTAGCTTAACCAGTTCTTAGTTACTCTTGGCTTCAAAATCTAAGTTCACTTTAATTGATCCTCCATCTCTTCTGGTGATCTCTCTATAACATAGTGTGCTTTTTCTTTCAAGAACGAGGATATAGGCAAACTGATACTATGCTGACATCAAACCAAGACATAACATTGAATGGGGTAACGCAAAAACCCAAAGTTCACAAGCACACATCCACACAACTACACATTCTATCGTAGTAGATTACAACAAGAGAAAACATGTAATACTAACAAAAGTATTATCTCAAAATTTGCAACAATATCTCAAGTTAAGATGGTGTCAGGGAGGTTCCACACCCGAAGAGTTCTCAGATTGGTCAGGGTTGGTTCCACCCTGCAAAACAAGCTCGCTCTACTCTTAATGACTGTAGTAATATCCAAGAACACATGCACTAGCCTTCTAGATTTCCTTTGAAACAGTCGTTGGTTCCGCACCTTCCAGATGAAGTAGATTGTTGAAGACTAAGTAAGCTTCACGATGTGCGAGCTCAATGCATTTCCCATGCAATGGTGCGAATACCTGGGGTATGTTCGTTTTCACCATTTTTTCAGGATTCTAAGTATATTCACAATTCTACCACCGAACATATTCAGAATTCAAACACAAAAACCAATACATTTTACACAATCTCCAACAACTTTTTAATTTTTTACTCAACATAAATTTTCTCTCTCTATACTTTTTCACATAACTCCAATATTTTTTTATTAAACAATTACATCAAATCATTTCTCTCTCTACTTTACACAAACACCAATAAAACACTATTCAACATAAAAATTCACAACTTCTCTAAAATCCTACATTTTTTCTCAAAACGAACATCACCCAGGAAATAATCTCCCTCCAGTCCATGTGGTGTTTGGGCAACCCATTCCTATCTTCCACTAGTGTCCAGATATGCTTTGAAAATTGACAGTAAAAAAAAGATGGCCAATATCCTCACTTCCACCTTGACAAAGCACACAACTGGAGTGCATGATAATCCCCATGTCACGTAGTCTATCTTGTGTGGATAATCTCCCTTTGATCGCAAGTCAAATGATGAAAGAATGCCTAGGCATATGTCCCTTAAATCACAACAAATGCGGCCAGTCCACTACCTGACCAACAGGTTGGAGGGAGTGATGAGCACTCTTGATAGAGAAGATCTCATTACTAGTTGGCTTCCATATGACCAGATCATCCCTATCAGGAACTGGTCTCAGATTAGGAGGAGTTCCATTGACAATGGCTCGCTAGATACCTCCACTCGGCCAAGCCCAATCATTCCTCAATATGATGTCTTTCACCTTAGCACGCAAGTCCCCCCCCTTCAGCAATAATAGTGTCTCTGGAGGTAAGATTAATAATTGAGCCAGACGGATGCCACTTATCAAACCACAAGAAGGTAGACTCCTCATTACCGATCCTGTGGTGAATACACTCTCTATGTAAAGGTCTAAGCTTAAGGAGTTTGCGCCAGTTCCAGGAACAATCAGTTGGAATTTTAATGTCCCAAATGGACCTACCTCTCGATAAGTATCTTCTCACCAAATTGGACCACGCCGAGTCCTACTGATCTGCAAAGAGGTGCCCGAGATGCTTCATAACAATAGTTTGGTTCCATAGCTCAAGGTTGGGAATACCAAGGCCACCTTTCTTCTTAGGGGCACAGACCTCCTTCCATGCAACTTTGTGACCCCCTCTGCTATGATCTTTACTTTTCCATAGAAATGCTCTAAGTGTTTTGTTGATGGTCATAATAACTCCTTTAGGCAATATATAATGAGATGCCCAATACACTTGGATGGCAACAAGGACAGATTTCACCTGCTGAAGCCTTCCAGCATAGGAAAGACAATTATTCACCCATCCTTTGACCCTTTTCAAAATCCAATCACACAACCCTTTGTAGTCCACCTTTTTCAGCCTTGAAGAAATAAGAGGTACTCTTAGGTAACGAAGGAGTAAGAAGCCTGCCTCAAAATCAAGAATTCCATAACTTTGAGCCTTAATATGAGGGATGTCGTATGTAAACACATGAATCTTTGTGGGATTCGGCTTGAGGCCTGACATGGAGCTGAACTCTGCAATGCACTGGTTGATAAGCCTAATAGAGGAAACATCACCCTTTGAGAAAATTAATAGATCATCAACACAACAAAGATGGGAGAGCTTCACCTTCTTGCACCTCTAATGAAATTTAAAATTTTCATGTTCCTCTATTCTTCTTAACAAGCCAAAAAACACCTCCATTACTAGGGAAAACAAGTATGAGGGCATAAGATCCCCTTGTCTCAATCCTCGGTGCCCCACAAAAAAACCAGTCAGCCCACCGTTAATATTAATCGAAAACTTCACCGAAAAAAGAAATTACTCAATCCACTTAGTCATCCTCAAAGGGAGGCCCACAACCCGTAGGACTGCCAAGACGAAATCTCATCTCACTGTGTCAAACGCCTTCATGAGGTCAACTTTTATGGCACATTGTGGGGTACCTCTACCCCGATGATAGTTGCGGAATAGTTCTTGTACAATTAAGATGCTATCACCTATACGCCTACCCTCAATGAAGGCAGTTTGATGCACCCCCACAAGATTTGGCATTACTCTTTTTAACCTTCTTGATATCACTTTAGTAATACATTTTTATAGGTCGCATTTGGAATTTTGAGTATAAGGGACATGTCGTACTATTAATCTCTTTAAGGAGTTGATTGGACGCAAAGGAATTTCACCGCTTCAACAACGCTTCTACCCATGACACTCCAAGACTTTTTGAAAAAGTAAGAGTTATACCTGTCAGGGCCGGGAGCCTTATCATCCTTGATTGAGAACATGACTACTCTAATTTCCTCCTCATTCACATCCTTCTCAAGTTCTCTTTGCTGGTTCAAGTTCAACCTTTGGTGGATGGACTGCTCAACTAAGTCGAAGGGGATATCAATATTGTCACATTGGTTGCCCCATAACCTCTGAAGATAAGCCATTGTTTCCCCTTGGATCTCTTCTTGATTAGTCAAGCAAGAGTCGTCTTCTTTAGTCACCGACCTAATTCATCTTCTACTGTGGAAAGCACCAGCAACTCTAAAGAATTAGAGGATAAAACCTCAAGTAAACCATCACCAGCCCAAAACCTCTTTGCAAAATAAGAAACAGTTGTGTAGCTTAAGCTCCGCCCTATAAAGTACCCAACCAGGGTATTCTCCCATTCCGAGCAACCACATTATGTAATCCCATCCGACAGTCTAACCAGTATGTTCCCATTCTCAATGTCAGGCTGACCAAATTTGAGTTTTATAAGCGTACCTCTACGAGCAGTGTTCATTGGGGTGGTCGATTGAGCTGTTTTGGCTTTGATACTTGAATAGGGTCCGAAATCCCTTCATTGTCATCACTATGAACCTTCCAAATGGGCCGCATCTGCACCTGCCCATGCCCATTGCGGCTACCCCATCGGGAGTTAGAGCGTCTTCCCGATCTCCCTCTGCTCCTCCTTGGTTTCCCATTTCGAGCTATGTCGTTCTCTATAACGGATCATTATTTCCTCTATCCTTGAATCCTATGCTTCTTGTTGTATATGATTGTGTCCAGGTTTCTTCATTTGGTTCCTACGTTCTACATTAAGATCTTTATCTTTTGTTATCGTGATCACCTTCAACATTTGGTTTATATTTATATCTTGGGCATCTTGTCTCTTGGGCATGATTTAGGTGGTGTGAAGGTTGTGTACTGTGTCAGGTTTGGCATGGTTTTCCAATATGAAATATTTCTCCTGTTGTTTTCTTACAAAGGATGTGCCAACCTTCCCTTTAGGAGTTTGCTTATTATTGTTTACCCAAAAAAGGAAAGAAAGAAAAAGTTTGTTTATTAATCCACTGCTTTTCATATATTTCCCCTTTTCCCTTATGCCCTGACATCTACATGGGCCATGGCCTGAGTGACCTTAGTCATTTCTCCCTTAATGTCAGTAGTCTCTCTATATCAATAGTGTTAGTTGTTCCTCCATTCGTTTTGACTTTATCTTCCCCCTTACCCCCCCCCCCCCCCCCCAAAACCCCAACCCCTCCACCATACAATAAGTACTTTCAAGTGATCATTTTCTTTCATACGTTGATTACGTTATGGAGTGTTGGCTGCTGGTTTTTTCTTGAACAATTCTAGATTTGATATTTGTTTTATTTCCAGGTGTAACATTTCTAATTTCCATTTTCCATGTAGGAAAAACCATCTCTAACTTTTGAAGGCTTATTTTCTCTATCATTTAGTCCTTTGTTGCAATTTTGGGTCTTTTCAAATGGTGTACTTGTATTAAAGCGGATAACATGAATGATGCTAAAATATATTTGGCTACCATAATCGATTGGTGCTTAGTATATGTTTTTGTTGATGCAGAAGACAGGTCTTGTGGATATCCAAACAAATATTACAGTTAATAATGGAGGATGCTTGCAATTGATGACTGGCTCCTGAGGCAGATTCATTGTCTCCGTAGAGATGACGTTATCGCTCAAGGGATTCGATGGGTACAAGAAGTAAGGATTCAACAAATAGTAACCAACATCATTTTCTGGGAATGGAAACACCAACTCTGTGTTTGGAGCTGCATTTGCAAGTATTTCATGTCATGCTTCACATGAGTGCTCCAAAAGCCTGATCATATAATATTTCTATTTCTCTTATTTGTTCACTGGGGCTCAGGTTATGAAGGGGAAATTCAGTGGCTTGACTAACATCAGAATTACAGCACGACTGTTGATAGCATCACTGGGACTGGAATTTATGCTGAAGCTTTTTTTATCAGCTTCATGATAGACTGAACTAGTAGTGTAGCAGTAGATTTGTTGATATAACTATAAAACTTCTCTTTGTCGGCCTTGAAATTTGGAAGTGTTATAATATCTTTTGAGCCTTCTAAGCTCCAACGCTCCAACACTAATAGGGGAGCAAACTCTAGCCCACCTAACAAGGTGAAACCTATGCTCATCGACCTCATTTCCCCACAAAAAAATCCCTTTGAAGCTTCTCCAACCTATTAGCTACCGACATTGGAATAGGAAAAATAGACATAAAATATGTAGGAAGGCTAGAAAGAGTGGATCTAATCAGCGTTAACCTCCCCCATTTTGAAGATAAATGTGCTTCCACCCTGCCAACCTTCTTTCTAATCTTTCAGCAATATCATCCCAAATGCTCACACATTTATACTTAACACCAAGAGGAAGCCCAAGGTAGGTTATTGGGATAGACTACACTCAACTTTTGTAAGACTGATGGCGAAATGGTTGATCATATCTTTATTCACTGCTCGATGGCTAGCGGATTGTGGGGGCATATGTTGAGCATCCTTAACTATGATTGGGTTTTGCATAGGAAGGTGGTGGATGTTCTGCGGTGTTAGAGGAGGAAGTTTGAGGATCCAATTGCGTTGGCCATTTGGAAGATGATTTCAGCTTGTATTTGGTGGTATTTATGGAGGGAGAGAAATGTGAGGTGTTTCGAAGATAGGTGTTGCATTCTCTTTTTTGTGGGCTAATTCAGGTTTAGGTTTTCCGTTTGTGGATTTTTAGGATTTTATTAGTTTTTTAGTGTGTATGGTTTAGTTGTTGTCAGTTTAATCTATTGTACTGCCATCTTTCTTTTTCGTTAATAAGATTGCCGTACTTATAAAAAAATAAAGACTATGCATACGTGTAGAACAAGTTGAATAGAACCCCTTTTTGTCTGCTGCATATATTGATTTCTATGCCAAAGAGAGAGAGAATAAATAGGGGTTGAAGAACAAGATTTCCCTCCGTCGCAATGAGATTATTGTCCTCTTTTCTCTTTTCACCCTTCATCCTTTCAAATACAAAGGGTTAGGATGGTAAAATTTTAACAAAATTTTAATATGATTTTACTTTTATTAAATAAACTTCAAAATTTTACTTTTATTTTTTTTACTCATTTACCAATTCCAATGCGCCACTTTTTTAACACAACAAAATTTTATAACCAAACGCTACGTTTAATATGCATCTAACCACGTATGAGGCTCATACTGCACGGAAGATATTACAATCTTCAACTTGTTTTATTCCTCTCTTTAAACAAAATTTACTGGAGGCCTCTTAGTTTGAGTAGAGTTTCAAAACCTGAGATTTGTAGAATTTTAGGAGCTCAAAGCCTGGGGTTGCACTTTATAGTGTATAAGAAGTTTACCTGCTTTCGCTATTCCATATTTATTTTTCTTACAGATACTTTTCCTGGTTGTTCATTGACATACCCTATGTGAGACTTTAAACTAGGGCGAGATGTTGAATGTATGGGAAAATAGCAAAATTATGTTAAATATTTGACCAGCCACCACTTTGCAGCTAATTGAGTGAGGAAAAGTCCAGACTTTGAAATAAGCAAATAGTGCTAAAAATTGGCAATATTTACTTATAAAGGAGAGGGGTTTGCGGATCATCAAGGTTGTTCATAGATCCTTGAATCTTACTCCTCTTTCTTGTGTTTATCTTATCTACATGAGCTCTAAGAGGGGTATCAACTTTTAGAGCGCGCCCCCTCCTTTGTCTGAGCAACTAGATTGCACATGTTAAACGGAAAAGACTTTCGTGGGGACATGTAGATCCGAGCATAATATCTAACAGGACGGATTTTGATATCATATGGGGGGACCTATTGTACTTTTAGTTCTAGATCTTAGGAAACAGGCAAACTACTTCTAGCAAGCTTGACACATACTGACCTGAGGAATGAAATGACATTAACCTCCACTTATATCAGATGGAGCCTCAGCAGCCTTAGTCAGCTTGATTGGCCCTAAGCAGTACAGGCGTTGTGCTAGAGATATATATTACTTCACTCAGGTTAAGCCTCTTATTTCTTTAAGAACTTTTTAATCTTTGTGTTAGGCATTATTGTTGTTATCAAGAAGTTCACTATGGTTCACTATAAATTGCAGTTTTCTATCTGTGTGAAGCAACTTGCATTTGGGATACTAGAACTACTACTCATATCAATTTTCCCCGAACTGCGGAATCTCGTTCGGGACGTCCATGAGAAGATGAGTATTCCACCTGTCTAGGACTCCATTTGCATATTCTTTCAAACCTTTCTCGTGACGGTGTATGTAGTCATCTTCCCATTGATCATGAACCCACAAGTATTGAGATCCTTTCCCAAGGTTGGCGAGATCAGGTCTTCTGGCTTTGCTTATAGTATCATCTTTATCGACAATTGTTAAAATATAATAGTGGAAACTCTTTCTTCCTGGGAAAGTGGGAAGTAGCTTTGAATCTTTGTCATCCAACTGTACAGAAACGTAGATATTAGTGTATAGAAATTGTCTTTAGTTTATACCTTCTGCTCACTCGAGCCATTCCCGTTCTAAGGGATTTTGTATTTGTACAAACGCCGATAAACAACATCAGTGATTGTATTTGTTCCTTCACCATTTTTATAAGTCAGAAGTAAAATCATCAGTAGTTTCTCAAAGATTTGATTGATGCTTGTGCCCAACAAAGCGCGACTGAAATTCCTTTAAAACTGTGATTTGCCTAGATTGAAAAAATGAAAAGAGCCAAAAAGACTACAATTTGAGGAGGGCTTATGGCGGACTGCTAAAAGAGAAAAAGGCACTGGGAAGCGATTCCTTCGCACAAGGTCTACACCCAAGCCACTGTGTATAGAGAAGAACAAATAGAGTTTTGACAGAAACTACCGTTCTAATGGCTAATAACAGTACAAATATTGCCCCCACCAGATTAGGGTTCACATAAGTGGAAGCCCAATTAAATTTTGCTGAATCTCTCATCCATCGTTGAAACAAAGAAATCAAAGAGACAACTTGCCAGTATGCTTCGAAGAAGGCTAACCGGCCGGTGAAGTGCAGCTGAACGAAAAAGTTAAAACACCAAACGAATATCCCAATTTTCCACGCCTTTTAAATGCTTCTCTGATTGGCAAATGTAGAGTGCTGAGAGGGCAAGATTGTATTTCTGTTGCTAAATGAAGATAACCTACTGATATTGGACTTTTTTTTTTTGTAGCTTGCGTCGTTTTGAATGCACTCGTTCTTTCTTCTACTATTTTCTTTGTTTGAAATTACTGAAAAAATTCGGTTTAAACCGTAACAACAATTAGAGGGAGTGAATATGTGTTTTTCTTATAATTAAAAATTTAATAATAATTTTAAAATGCGTTCTAAATTGTTCAGCCTAGATATGCATAATAATCAACTTAATCAACAAAATAGGCAGCAGAAAATTAAAACAAACTTCAATCACACAAAAAGACAAGGTTTTGGTGACGAAGTGGGAAAACATTTGAAATACCATTCAAAAAAAAATTATTCCGGGCTAGTAGCCGCCTGAAATCCACTAAGAAGAAAACTTTACAAACAAAGATTCATACACGGGCAACCCCAGTTGCTTGACTCTGACAACCCTGATGTAATAATCTAAGCGTCTCAGCTTAGACCCACTCTGTGCAGTATTCACCTCAAATCTATGTGGTTTTTCTTATGGATTCTTCATGAACAAATCTTGTTCTTCAACACACCTTCAACATTATGAATGTTCCACAGCAATGATAATTGAAAATCGAGAAAAACTGATCAAGATGAAGGCACAAATTTTCAAGTGTTTTTCTTTGAGAAAAGGAGGCACAAGGATACTCAATAATAGCCTCAATTATCTTTTTTTCCGTCCATCACGAACCCAAGTAGGGTTTCTCTATTTTCCACAAGGAAAGTCCAAAAAATAAGAAGTTTCTGAAAGTCACCAGAGTTCACTTGGGTGAGGGTGGAGTGTCAATCAAGCGTGAAGTCTCTGTCTTAATTGTTCATGGTTTGCTCGAGCGATAAGTCTCTGTAAAACAGCTTTATTTCTCGCTCGAGCACTAGTCGAGCGACATACCATCTTTGACACAACATAGAGGCAAACTCTTGACAAAAACATTCAACTTGATAAAGACATATTTTGACACAGAATTTTGCCAATACAAAAATTCACTAACACTTCCTTTTACTATTTGTTAGTAAGAACCTATTTTGTGCATGTTGTTAGTGTGTAAGGAAGAGGAGTAAAATTATAAAAGGCTTGTGTATCACTGAATTGGAAATTTAATTAATTTTAATCGTTTAGTTGCTCTACCAGATCGGTATATGAGCAAACATTTTATCTAAATTCTGGTCACTGCTAGATGTTACAACAACGTTACAGCAAATGAAACATAGAATATTTTATCCGAACCATCCAATGAATGTAGTTGTTACATATATTTCCCTAATTGTTGTTGTCCTACCAGAATTGCTTTTGGATATAGTTAACCATATTCTTGTCCACTTGGAATGTCTTGGTCAGAATATCGGGATTGATGGGAGGACTAGATCCAAAGACTGCATTGGCTGTGATGATCACCCCAGGATTTTGGTTGCTGAGACTTGTAAAAGCGATTGCATTGGTCTTTCACACATTCAATTGGAAGTGAATGAGACCAACAGGGAACACAAAGACATCTCCCTTGTTGAGAACTTTGGTGAATAGATGGTTATTTGTATTGGATGTGACAAAGCCTACATACAGAGTACCCTCTGCAACCACTATAATCTCAGCGCCACGAGGGTGGGTATGGGGAGGATTTAGGCCGTATGAGGCAAAGTCAATGCGAGTCAAGGATATGCCTAGTATGTTGAGGCCGGGTAATTTGTCCACATTCACAACAGTTACGTTGGATCCGAGCCGGTTTGCGGTGTTTCCGGGAATTTGGAGCCCCGAGAAGAAGAAGTCATTGGCTGTGACAAGCTTTGGGTCCTTGCATATAACTTCCCATTCACAAACAATGCAGCAGGCAGAATAGTTTGTAACCATCACCAATGGAGACTATAGAACACTTCTATAATGTTTCCGGTAATTGGAAACATGTGATGCAGAAAACTAGAAGGCACAGTATAAAAAAGAAGCCTAAAAAGAAATCATTTTAACATGTGAACTCCCCAAGAGAAACAATCCACATACGGCATACGATTCCAAAAGTACATAATGATGGGAGTGTACATACCGGCAGAAGTGGAACTGTTGATTGCTACACAGAAATCTTGCCGGGGACTAGGGTCGTAAGCAAAGACCAGGGTGCAGGCGAAGGCCAACAGGGCCACAGGTCCAAGGTACTTGGGAACACTTCTCATCATATTTGAGGCTATCTCCACCTTTATGAATTCTTTGTATGCTTGCTTATTGGGGGTGAGAGCATGGTAAAGTTGCATGGAAACTTGTCTATTTACAGCGGGAAGTCACTGAACCGGTCTATGTTTTTGGCTTACACGGTAAAATTAAGAATTGTCAAGTCTTCAACCTCAACAGAAGAACAGTTCAATGGGTGAACCCGTCTTTCACCACTACTGCTCGCATGTATTGAAATGCAAGCCAATGCGACTGATTATTTATTGGGTAAGTGAATGTGAATGCTTCAAAACTTATACGATCCTTGCATATTTAAATTGCTGAAGCAGTCATGTACGTTGACCCTGTCCTCACGAGTGAAATCTGCAGCACTGTAAGCTTAAATCTATGAAATTAAGTACCAAGCTAGGATGATAGAATCAGGTACCTAATTAAATGACATGTCAATATTCAAACTTTTTCAGATTGCTGCAGAGTTGTTGTTCTATTTAAGTCTTGGAAAATCATACCGACACTATTTTAAGGGCTAATTCTAGCAGTATACGGTGTTGTTGTGCATCTTGAGTTCCAGCAGTGTCTTGGCCAACTCCAATAAGGCGGTCTGCTGCGGTTTTTTATGACTTTAGGATATTTATAAGTTTACAGAGGACCCACATAAAACGATGCCTAAAAGCATAAAAAATAAATAGGAAAAAGTTCATACTTAGCCCCCGTATTTATAGAATAAAATTAATTTCATACCTATTATTATCAAAACTGTAATTTAAACCCTTTATCTTTTAAAAATCATCAATGTACTCCTCATCCAAATCAGACTTTAAGTCTGACGGAAAAACATGTAAAATGATTAAAATATCCATCCAAGACAAAATTGCTAAAAATATTAAAAAATTCATGAAAAATAAAAAATGATATTAAAAAAAGTAATATTTGTTTAATAAAACTATTGAAACTCAATTTTAATAATCTATTTATTTTTTTAATTTATTTTTTTACAATATTGTCTTAGAGAGATATTTTGGTTATTTTGCATGTTTTTCTGTCAGACATAATGTCTAATTTAGACGGGCATACATTGATAATTTTCAAAAGATAAATGACTCAAATCGCTGTTTTGATAATAGCATATACGAAATCGATTTTGCTCTATAAATACCGGGCTGACTATGACTTTTTCTCAAATGAATAAGATTGAAATCCTTGCTTACATAGATTCAAATTAGATGAGAAAATAAAATCACAGTAGCATCAAACTCAGTCGATTATCGGTATTTTTCCTCCTTGTCAATGATGAATTGTTTAAGAGGCTGTTCGGTTTGGGTGTATTTTAAGAATTTTTAGGTGATGTTAACTTTATTGATATGCGCATTTTAGTTATTTTTATGTAGTGTTAAAAATGATGTTTGGTTGTAGAATATTTTGTATTCTGAGAATTTACAAAAATTTTGAAGATTTTTGTATACCGAAGAGTCTCTAAGATTTAACTCCCTAAATGCTATATTTATGGAAGTATATTTTAGAAAGGATACTTTTATCATCTTAATACAAGGACCGACAAGACAATAGATAGAGCGTCTTCAAGTTGGATCTTTTCCGACTTGGTTCTGCAGGTCTATGAAAAAGTGTTGAAAAGTCTGTCTATGAAAAGATACAGATGCTTCGATGGAAAATCTTTTTTTTTAACAGATAATTTTATATATTTAATAAATACAAACAAAAATTACAAGCTAAGAGAACAAAGAAGAAAATTCAAAAAGAGCGTTACAAGCAGCAGTAAAGAGACCAACAATAAAGTAGCTATTAAAGAGGACACAAGGTCCTCAGAAGACCCGAAGATCTTAGGGAACACGAAAAATCTGTGAAAAAACTGTCGCTAAGACCGCTAACATAATTGACGAACCGGCTCAAGAAGAGCGCTAAAGGTAAAGGGGAAGAAAGGATCGACAAATGGCACTTCTCCAAGGAGATGAAGATTATGTTTGTGTTGTAAAATTTTTGATATTGTGTTTAGTAAAAAAGTGAAGAGAGGTAATTTTTTATATTTTTTTTATGGGAGAGATAAAAATTATATTATAGTATTTTATTGAGAGTTTGTGAAATATTTTGTGAAAATATTTGGTGCAAACGCAGTCGAAGACTACCGACAGAGATTTTTTTTCTTTTTTTCTCTTTTAAATGGAACGTATGCCTTGGCCTGTTAGCTATATGAAATCATCACATCATGTCATCATTGCCTCGAGAAAGGACATAGCGAACTTTACGTGGGCGCTGCTCAGCCTTCAGGCATTTCAATGTTCAATGCTTTAGAAGTACACTATTCCATCGTTTGAACAAGTCGAATTTGTTTTCATTTTTCAAGATGTGACCAGTAGTGGTGGAAGACTTCCGTACCAAATCTTATCATCTTGCGTGTAAGGGGAAACATAGACTTGCTCAAGATTTCCCTTCATAAATAGACGGGTTTCAGCAACGCATTTCTCACCCCTCACCAAAGCAAGAATACGCAAGAATACGCAAGAATACTAAAAGCTAGAGAAAGCTTCCAAGATGGAGAAAGGTGTTCCTATGTACCTCGTAACTGTGCTCCTGTTTGCTTTGTCCTGCTCCCTTGCCTCAGCTTCTGATCCTAGTCCCCTGCAAGACTTTTGTGTTGCAACCAAAGATTCTAATGGTACGTACACATAAATATCATTCAGTTCTTCTGGAATCATTATTCTCAAACACCTGTAATATTGTTTTCCATCGCAACGGAATTCACACATACACGGAGGAGGTTATTTTTTAGGGTGACATTTATATAAGAGTTAGGATTTGACATTCTTCAATTTCGAATAATTTGTGACAGTAATATACTCTTCTTTTTGCAGAATTCGTGAATGGAAAGTTTTGCAATAACCCGAACGATGCTAAAGCTGATGATTTCTTCTTCTCGGGGCTAGACAAGTCCGGTGACACCTCAAATAAACAAGGCTCAAATGTTACTGTTGTGAACGTGGAAAAGTTAGCAGGCCTAAATACCCTGGGCATATCTGTTGCTCGCATTGACTTTGCACCATATGGTCTAAATCCTCCCCACACCCACCCTCGCGCCACTGAGGTAATAGTGGTCCTAGAGGGTACTCTTTACGTTGGCTTTGTCACATCCAATACAGATAACCGCCTATTCACCAAAGTTCTAAAGAAGGGAGACGTCTTCGTGTTCCCAGTTGGTCTCATTCACTTCCAGTGGAATATGGGAAATATCGATGCTCTTGTATTTGCCGCTCTTAGCAGCCAGAATCCTGGGGTGATCACGATAGCTGACGCAGTCTTTGGCGCTAATCCTCCCATCAATCGCGATGTTCTTTCCAAGGCCTTCCAGGTGGACAAGAATGTGATTAAGTATCTCGAGAAACAGTTCAAATGATGGAAGCTAAAGAATTAATCTATAGATACGATAGCCATATTGAACCATCATACAGTCCCGATAATAAATTGAATTTTCCTACAATTCCCTTGTAACCTCGTAGCAATAATTATAATGAAATAAAATTGTTTGCTTATTATATCTTCTTCTTTTACTTTCCACTGCAGAGATAGAGCAACTTACACGATTAAAACTAACTGCATTTGGAATCGGGGAATTAAAGTTTTGAGATATCACTTGTAACTACTCATGCCTCTTCTACAAAAGTAAAATTAATCAAGAAAGAAAAGAGAGTGAATTCAAAACAAGGGTTACTGCAAAAGTGCATCATCATTGCATAGTATAAAGAAGCTACTCACATATGACATAATTTATTATAGTAAATTAGCTTGAGTGTTCTGTTTCATAGAGATCCAAGAGAAGCTACGTGCATTCTTTGAGCTTGAGTGTTCTGTAATGGTCCGGCTTGGCTCCACCGAATCCTCCTAACACCTTTTTCACAAACATTGCTATAGACCACTTTTAGGTGGTCACTGCCGTTACTATAGACCTACTTTAACAGCATTTTAAAAATTAGGTACTTGCAGCGGGACTCAGTATGACCCCTGCTAAAGGTATACATTTTGGTTAAAAACGCCGCTATATGTATAGTTGGAAAAAATATTAAAAATTAAAAATAATTAAAATTATATTTTATTTGATGTTAATAATTATTTTATAGACTATTGCATTTCTTTTAATAATAATGTTATGAAAGTTATATCTATCATTGTTATGGTAATTGTATTTTTATAGATTAAATCTAAGTAGTTTAGACATCTATTATCATATGCTGAACATATATATTTGTAATAATTAATAATATAATAATATTTAATTATGACATATTATTTAATTTCAAACAAAAAGATATTATGAAATTAATTAAATTATACAATTAAAGTATATAACTTAATATTCTGGTCATAGTTGTTATGATAGTTTATATTTTTAAATTATATATGCTATGTATTTTCTAATATAAAATTATTACTAAATATAAAGTTTTCAAATACTATTATAATTTGCAACTGCTTTTAATTTATTAAATACACATAATTAGAAAATATAAACTATTTTACTCAAAATTTGTAAAAACTACTCATTAAGAAAAAAAAAAAAGTAAATTGCCCGCACCCCGCCTTTTTTCCAGAGCGAAAATTTCTCGCCCCCTACCTTGTTGTTGTAAGCTTGTAGCTGAGAGGGCGTCGGGGGAGGAACTTTTTTTTCTAGGCAACAGAGACAATATATTAAAAACCGAGAACAGTACAGCCAGTACAAAACACAAAACTGACTCGAAGGCTAATGGAAGACCTAAACGGACCAACAGGCCCTACATCAAACCGGAACCAAATGTCCGGAAGCCTAACCAAGCCACAAGGGCAAACATACAAAGCCAACTCAAACAACCAGAACAACAGCCAAGCCACAAGGGCAAACACACGAAACCAACAGACACAGACCACAAAGGCCAACACACAATACAACAACAAGTCGGTCACAAGGACCGGAACCCAACATAACCACCGCCCAAAGCGGTGGCGGCTTCCGCAAGAGGAATGACGAGCAAAGCGACAAACCGACTCCTTCAAGAGAGACTTCATGCAAAGACGGGCTGCACCGGGAGGAAGAGGAGAGACCGCTCCAAACAGCACAAAATGGCGGCATCCAAAGCAGGCAGAAACCAAAAACGCCGAGTACAGAGGCGGCACACGCGCCCACGGCCGCGCGTGGCCCCCACGCGCCGGCAAGGAAAGGCCGGACAGAGTAAGCAAAGACCGCCAAGGGAGCAAATCACGGCGGGGCAAATCAAGTCCTCCGAAAAACGGTCAAAACCGCCGGAAGAGAAGCACAAGAGGGCGGGCGCGTCACGCGCGCGTGAAAACTCACGCGCCGTCCAAATGTATCCGCTCGGGGCTGGTTCTAATCGCCGGAAGGAGAGGATCGCCACCAAGGAGGTCGTGCACACCAACGACCACTGGAAAGGCCGGGATCTAAAAACCAAAAGAAAACCGGAGAAACGCCGACCACCATAAGGGTAACCGGATAACAGGGACGAGAGGAGGAGGGGAAGGAGAGCTCCTCCCCCAGCCGCCACAGCAACAAAAGGCGGAGTGTATTCGGGAGAGGGGATTCTAGAGAGAGAGAGTCTCTCTCTAGACGCGTGCTTTACCTGAAACTGTTTTTTTACATGACGTCGGGGGAGTAACTTCAAATGTTGGGATTTCTTTCTCTTCTATTCCCATCTGCTCTCTCTCTCTTCGTTCTCTCTCTGTTTTTGTTCACCGCTCTGATGACCGCCCATTAAACCCTAATTTGCTCTACTCTCTTCATTTGTCTTCAGGTGTGCATTTGCTTATCTATGTCGGCGAGGAATTCAAATCAGCTTGGTTTGCGCCGGAATTCTGGGTGGGCAATGAAGAACTTGTTAATTTGTATGAGAGGAGACTTGGCCATGCCGGATATGGCTAGCTTTTTAATTTACTCTTCCCCCCCCCCCCCCTCGATAATCGAGAGAATCAAGAATCCGGCCTCTCGTCGAGAGGAAAGGCAAATTCCTCTTTTCTCATGGCTTCAGGTAATATGATTATTCCAGAATTACTGCTATTGTCACTGTAACCTCTTTCTCTGTCTCCATCCCTCCCTGTGTCTGAAAAATATCTTTCGAATACTGCATTTGACTCGTGAGTTTACGGACTTTAGAAGATAAAAAGAAATGTCTGGATATTGCAGGTGGGGTATCAGCTTCTGTTCTTCATAGTTACGGCTCTTCTCAAATTTGATAGAGTCACTGACTTTGCAGGTATCTTCCTCTTCTCTCTTATCATTTATCTTCTCCTTTGCTTTCTCGAACTTGAATTGGCCAATTTACCTTGGAAAGGCAATTAGGTCGTTTGGTTGCTGAGAAATGGTAGGAAAACAGAAATGAACATGGAGTTCCTTGTGGGAGCTCTTACAATCACGTCTACCGCCGAAAAAATAGAAACAAGAT
Organism: Myrica gale; assembly: GCA_963930655.1. NCBI lineage: Eukaryota > Viridiplantae > Streptophyta > Magnoliopsida > Fagales > Myricaceae > Myrica > Myrica gale. The sequence goes on along the minus strand of OZ005612.1, from coordinate 17,808,812 downwards.
ACCTGCAAAAATTTTGTTTGGATAGACGAGTTTCTTGCTCAGTTGTCTACTATATCGTAACTTCAGTTTTCCAGATTATATGCTAATTCCAGTTTTTTCTTTTTCTTCCTATTATTATTATTGATTTCCAGGAAGCACAAATTTTGTTTTAATTGCGATATTGACTTTGGTTCTGAAAGGCACATGGGATTTTAGATAGGTGATATTCTCCTGGTTCTAAGTAGACTTGGAATTTTAATAGATTAATACATTTGGATTGGTATTTATGTTATTCGGAATCTTTCTTGATAAACAAATTGGAACTTATATTTCTTAAGTGCACTATGTACGCTATCTGGCCCTGTGTGTTATTGATCCTGAACTCAGTCTCTATAATACTTTGCTGCTCTGTTTTTCAGGTAGTTTTGACATTGCTTGTGGTGATATGGGGTCTTCGTCTGGGTGTGTTTCTGTTAATGAGGTATGAAACATTGCGTAAAAAAAAAACTTCGTATTATATTCTCAATTCTTCTACGATTGGAGATTTTGATTCTGACATGAGAGGATGGTCAAGTCGTCGTTATGTTTGCAACTTGATTTCCTTTTTGAAACTCGACTCAACAAAGGGTCTTGTTTCCAAACACTTGGAATTGGTTACATGAAATTCTCTCCCGTCACAGATACCTTGGGCCCTGTCCTTTTTTTTTTTGTTACAGGCCTTCATTCCTTCGGTGCCTTTTTCAACTGCTTTGTTTAGGCCATAGAAATCTATCAGTTCTTCCACTCATTTTTCATTTGAGATTTTTTTTCCACAAATATTTATTTTTCTCCAAAATTTCCTTAATGCTGGTGTGTTTCTTGTGTACTTCTACTTTGCTTGATATTGTACAATTAGTTTATATACTTCCAGAAACTTCAACATGCTAGTACTTACTACTGTTACTTCTGCTATTACATTTTCGTGTCCCTTCGAGCAGGCCAAAGCATAACGACATTGTTGCAGTGTATTGCATTATCATGTTGATATCACCATTTTTGTGGCTAACTTTGTGGTTGACATGATCAGGATCTTGCAGTGGGATGAGGATAGACGTTTTGATGAAATGCGTAGTGATTTTGGCAAACTGGCAATATTCTGGATATTTCAGGTTATCCACCCCCCAAATGTATTACATATTTGGATTGAGCTACTACTATGTCGGAACCTTCGATTTGTGGTGGCCTAATTTGACACCGAAATTATGATTTACCCTTTTTTCCCCTTTGCTGCAGGCTGTCTGGGTGTGGACGGTTAGTTTGCCTGTCACAGTGGTTAATTCAAGCAACAGAAATCCATTTATCCAGGCTGCGGACATGATTGGCTGGATTATGTGGTCCTTGGGGTTTTTTGCTGAAGCAACAGCTGATCAGCAAAAGTTGGTATTCAAAAACTCTCCAGAAAATAGAGGGAAATGGTGCGATGTTGGTCTGTGGAAATATTCTTGTCATCCAAACTATTTTGGGGAGGTTAGTTCTCCATTTGATTGGAATTGGTGCTGCATGCACTTATTCGTGCTCTTAGAAATGCACAATGCTACAAACACTACAGTATATTTTTCACCAATGTCAAATTCAAGGATAAATATCTTTTGCATAGTTATGGCTGCATGCTTGCTGCAGGCTCTGCCACTAGTAATTTCGGTTCTTGTACTTTACTACCTTTTATTATAAGAACCTACATAAGAACACACCAACTGCTGATAGTTGGTACCAGCTGGACTAACTAATACATTCGACATTGTGCTCAATGTATAGGAGCCCATTATAATCATGCGCTATTCTTGGGCCTCGACTGCTAACTTTTTTACTAGATAATAGATTTATTCCTTTATCAGGCAAATTCCTCTTTTCTCATGGCTTCAGATTGGTCTGGAAATCAACTTCTACCCTAGCAACCCACTATTTGATTAATTCTGGAATCATATTATCCAGTCATTTTGGGCAAATGCCTATTTGTATGTTCACGTTAGTCTTGTAGAGGGAAACTTGTCTCCATCTGTTACTAATTTCATCTCTACTTTCTCCAATAATTTCAGGTATCTCGTGGTTTAAATGGGGAAGATGGAGGAGGTTCATGTGTAAAATGAGGAAGATTTTAATTCGCCCTTGTTTATTGTGTTGTATTTGAATATTTAGTTGATCCTTGCTTATTGTTATTTTATATTAGAAACTTGTTACTTTTTAGATTACTTGTAGAAATTCTTGTATTTGTTGTAAAACGGTATTATTATTCTTGGTCTTTAAGTTTTTATATCCAATAAATTTGTATTATTAAAATAAATTTGTATTACCGATTAAAAAAACATGTATATGAAAATATAGGAAAAAATTAGTAGTGTATTAAAATGCTAGCAAAAAAAAAAAAGAAAAGAAAAAAACGCTACGAGAAAGATAAAATTACGTACCGCCGCAAACCGACTGCTGTTGTAGACCCTAGGTCTTCACCAGCGGTCGCGCAAACCACCGTTATAGATCTACTGCGAAGGACCTATAGCGGTGACCGCTGCTAAAAAACGCTGTTAAAGGCCATTTTTTTGTAGTGCATAGGCGTGACTAATGAGTTGGCAAATGGAAAGGAGCGTGACAAGATTGAAGTTAAGGAGAATAGATTAAAAGCTAAAACAGGGGTAAGAGAAAATATAAAGAAGAGGCACAAACAAGGCAAACAGAAAAGAAGGCAAAAGACCAGGATTTTCTCATTCATAGACTTCTCGTTGTAACTTTCCTTACATACTAATTCATAATTGTACAAATTTGTAAACTATTTTCATTCTCCCCAAGTTGGCATGTGCATATGGGTATCGCGCCAGACCATCTTCTATTAAAAAATAAAATTATCATGTAAATTTTTTTGGGGGGAGCAATGGGTGTCGGCCGCTACCTTTTGCCCTCCTCCCTTCGCCCCTGGTTCCGGTAACCATCTTTACTTACAGATAATCGTATCTTGCCCGTGGGGCCCAAAGTCTCTAATGGAAAATTTCAAGTAGCAGTACTCGCAGGCATAACAGTGTCTAGAAATTAGATGCGTCACAAAATACATCAGGATTGTTTTTCACCTATGTTTGGAATCGACGTAATAACGTGATTGGTGTTCGAGGCAATCTTTACATAGGCCTTTTCATTTTCTGCATCACATATTCTCAACCTATACATTACGAAGTGTCCTATATATTGTCCCATTTGAGATGCTAACAAGCTTTCCTTTCAGCATGCAGTGTTTGTGAAAGAGGTGTTAAGAGGATTCGGTGGAGCCAAGCCGAACCATTACAGCCGCTGTGAAGTCCGTTGGATCTTTTTTTAATTTCGCACAAAGAATGCACGTAGCTTCTCTTGGATCTCTAGGTCATGCTCATTTACTATAATAAATTATATGTCATATGTGAGTAGCTTCTTTATACTACGCAATGATGATGCACTTTTGCAGTAACCCTTGTTTTGAATTCACTCTCTTTTCTTTCTTGATTAATTTTACTTTTGTAGAAGAGGGGCATGAGTAGTTACAAGTGATATCTCAAAACTTTAATTCCGCGATTGCAAATGCAGTTAGTTTTAATCGTGTAAGTTGCTCTACCTCTGCAGTGGAAAGTAAAAGAAGAAGATATAATAAGCAAACAATTTTATTTCATTATAATTATTGCTACGAGGTTACAAGGGAATTGTAGGAAAATTCAATTTATTATCGGACCGTATGATGGTTCAATATGGCTATCGTATCTATAGATTTAATTCTTTAACTTCCATCATTTGAACTGCTTCTCGAGATACTTAATCACATTCTTGTCCACCTGGAAGGCCTTGGAAAGAATATCGCGATTGATGGGAGGATTAGCGCCAAAGACTGCGTCAGCTATCGTGATCACCCCAAGATTCTGGCTGCTAAGAGCGGCAAATACAAGAGCATCGGTATTTCCCATATTCCACTGGAAGTGAATGAGACCAACTGGGAACACGAAGACGTCGCCCTTCTTTAGAACTTTGGTGAATAGGCGGTTATCTGTATTGGATGTGACAAAGCCAACGTAAAGAGTACCCTCTAGGACCACTATTACCTCAGTGGCGTGAGGGTGGGTGTGGGGAGGATTTAGACCATATGGTGCAAAGTCAATGCGAGCAACAGATATGCCCAGTGTATTTAGGCCTGCTAACTTTTCCACGTTCACAGCAGTAACATTTGAGCCTTGTTTATTTGAGGTGTCACCGGGCTTGTCTAGCCCCGAGAAGAAGAAATCATCAGCTTTAGCATCCTTCGGGTTATTGCAAAACTTTCCATTCACGAATTCTGTAAAAAGAATAGTACATTAGTGTCACAAATTATTCGAAATTGAAGAATGTCAAATCCTAACTCTTACATAAATGTCACCCTAAAAAATAACCTCCTCCGTGTTTGTGTGAATTCCGTTGCGATGGAAAACAGTATTACAGGTGTTTGAGAATAATGATTCCAGAAGAACTGAATGATATTTATGTGTACGTACCATTAGAATCTTTGGTTGCAACACAAAAGTCTTGCAGGGGACTAGGATCAGAAGCAGAGGCAAGGGAGCAGGCCAAAGCAAACAGGAGCACAGTTACGAGGTACATAGGAACACCTTTCTCCATCTTGGAGGCTTTCTCTAGCTTTTAGTATTCTTGCGTATTCTTGCTTTGGTGAGCTTTGGTGAGGGTTGAGAAATGCGTTGCGGAAACCCGTCTATTTATGAAGGGAAATCTTGAGCAAGTCTATGTTTCCCGTAACACGCAAGATGATAAGATTTGGTACGGAAGTCTTCAACCACTACTGGTCACATCTTGAAAAATGTAAACAAATTCAACCTGTTCAAATGATGGAATAGTGCACTTCTAAAGCATTGAACATTGAAATGCCTGAAGGCTGAGCGCCCATGTAAGTTCTATATGTCCCTTCTCGAGGCAATGATGTCATGATGTGATGATTTCCTATAGCTAACAGGCCAAGGCGTACGTCCCATTTAAAAGAAAAAAAAAAGACAGAAGACCAAAATATCTCGGCAGGTAGTCTTCATTTCCTTGGAGAAGTGCCATTTGCCATGTTGATCCTTTCTTCGCCTTTACCTTTAGGTAGTAGATGAAAGATAGGATGAAACTTCAGAAATAAGATTTTCCCTCGAAGCATCTGTATCTTTTCATAGACAGAGACTTTTCAACACTTTTTCGTAGACCTGCAGAACCAAGTTGGAAAAGATCCAACTTGAAGACGCTCTATCTATTGTCGGTCCTTGTATTAAGATGATAAAAGTATCCTTTCTAAAATATACTTCCATAAATATAACATTTAGGGAGTCAAATCTTAAACTTCCTCATTGAGAAGGAGGAAAAATACCGATAATCGACTGAGTTTCGTGCCACTGTGATCTTATTTTCTCATCTAATCTGAATAGGATTTCAATCTTATTCATTTGAGAAAAAGTTATGGTCAGCCCAGTATCCATAGAACAAAATCGATTTCGTATATGTTATTATCAAAACAACGATCTGAGTCTTTTATTTTTTAAAAATCATCAATGTATGTCTGTCCAAATTAGGCATTAAGTCTGACGGAAAAGCATGCAAAATAACCAAAATGTCTCTTTAAGATAAAATTGTAAAAAATAATAAAATAAATTAAAAAACTAAATAGATTATTGAAATAGAGTTTCAATAGTTTTATTAAAAAATATTACTTTTTTTAATATCCTTTTTTATTTTTCATGAATTTTTTAATATTTTTAGTATTTTTGTCTTGGATGGGCATTTTGATCATTTTACATGCTTTTCCGTCAGACTTTACGCCTGATTTGGATGAGGGGCGTACATTGATGATTTTCAAAAGATAAATTGCTTAAATTGCCGTTTTGATAATAATGGGTACAAATTTGATTTTGTCCCATAAATACGGGGCTAAGTATGACTTTTTTCCTATTTATTTTTTATGCTTTTAGGCATTGTTTTATGTAGGTCCTCTATAAACTTATAAATATCCCAAAGTCATAAAAAACCGAAGCAGACCGCCTTATTGGAGTTGGCCAAGTCACTGCTAGAATTAGGCCTTAAAATAGTGCCGCTATGATTTTCCAAGACTTAGATAGAACAACAACAACTCTGCAGCAATCTGATAAAGTTTGAATATTGACATGTCATTTAATTAGGTACCTGATTCTATCATCCTAGCTTGGTGCTATTTAATTTCATAGATTTAAGCTTACAATGCTGCAGATTTCACTCGTGAGGACAGGGTCAACGCACTGGCGGATCTAAGGGGGCAACAGACAGTTAACTTTAATTATATATATATATATAACTTATATGTGTGGGGTCCTTGACAATGCCGTACTTGGTTTCGCCAGAACTCGCCAACAAAACCGCCCTCACCAAGCACAACCTTTTGCATTTGTCTCAGCGTTTGTGTTTTGGTTTCCTAGATTGCCTTCGTTCTGAATGGCTTTCCAAGGTGCATCCATCAGGGTTTGTTCCAGTACTCCTTGTTCTGGTCTCAGGCCTCAGATTTTGGGTCTAGTTCTGGGGCCACTTCGGTCAGTTTGAGGTTTGACTTGGAAAAGCTTCGCAGATGGGAATGTGGTCGTTTGAGTGCCGTGACTCAGCGAGCTACTACTCCTGTTTTTTTTTTTATCAGCTACTACTCCTGTTGAAGATGAGAAGCCGCACATGCCTGAAGTAGAGTCTTATAGGGCGACTGAGCGGACGCAGGGCATTGAATCATTGCATTTTCATAAGGACTTGAGCTTTCTTCCTAGTGAGTGGACTCAAAATCCCACCGTGTATAAAATTAGTTTTTTTTGTTTGCCAATCAGGTTTTGTTGGACCTACACATTTTGCATGAAATTGATGTTTTCTGGATCATGATTAGTTATCCTGCATTATAGGATGATATGATTTGTGGAACTGTAATGCTCATGTGTCTTTAGCTGCTATTGTTTTGTTGGACCTACACATTTACTGTAATCTTAATTTTGTTGTCATGGATTATATAAGGATGATATATTTCACAACTTCTTTATTTGATTTTGAGATTGTTGTACTCCAAATTCTTTTTCATATTATTGTGGCTATTGATTATTGATTAAGTTTTGAAATTATAGTGAAATTGTGATTAGGGCCTTAGGTTGTGACTTGTGAAATTAAATTGATAAACATATAATATATTTTTAATACTTTTAATTTTTAATTTTGAATATTTTAACTTGATATTTTTGTACACTACGTAGTTTTTTTTTTGTCATTTTCTCTTAAGAGTTAGCCCCCCTTCAAATTCGGTCCTAGTTTTCCGCCACTAGGTCAACGTACATGACTGCTTCAGCAATTTAAATATGTAAGGATCGTATAAGTTTTGAAGCATTCACATTCACTTACCCAATAAATAATCAGTCGCATTGGCTTGCATTTCAATACATGCGAGCAGTAGTGGTGAAAGACGGGTTCACCCATTGAACTGTTCTGCTGTTGAGGTTGAAGACTTGACAATTCTTAATTTTACCGTGTAAGCCAAAAACATAGACCGGTTCAGTGACTTCCCGCTGTAAATAGACAAGTTTCCATGCAACTTTACCAAGTTCTCACCCCCCCCAATAAGCAAGCATACAAAGAATTCATAAAGGAGGAGATAGCCTCAAATATGATGAGAAGTGTTCCCATGTACCTTGTACCTGTGGCCCTGTTGGCCTTCGCCTGCACCCTGGTCTCTGCTTACGACCCTAGTCCCCTGCAGTATGTGGATTGTTTTTCTTGGGAGTTGACATGTTAAAATGATTTCTTTTCAGGCTTCTTTTTATACTGTGCCTTCTAGTTTTCTGCATCACATGTTTCCAATTACCAGAAACAGCATGTAAGTGTTCTATAGTCCCCATTGGTAAGGGTTACAAACTGTTCATTCTGCCTGCAACAGTGTTTGTGAATGGGAAGTTATGCAATTACCCAAAGCTTGTCACATCCAATGACTTCTTCTTCTCGGGGCTCCAAATTTCCGGAAACACCACAAACCGACTCGGATCCAACGTAACTGCTGTGAATGTGGACAAATTACCCGGCCTTAACACACTAGGCATATCCTTGCTCGCATTGACTTTGCCCCATACGGCCTAAATCCTCCCATACCCACCCTCGTGGCACTAAGATTATAGTAGTTGCAGAGGGTACTCTGTATGTAGGCTTTGTCACATCCAATACAGATAACTGTCTCTTCATCAAAGTTCTCAATAAGGGAGACGTCTTTTTGTTCCCAGTTGGCCTCATTCACTTCCAGTTGAATCTGGGAAAGACCAATGCAGTCTCCTTTGCAGGTCTCAGCAGCCAAAATCCTGGGGTGATCATCATAGCCAACGCAGTCTTTGGATCTAATCCTCTCATCAATTTTGATGCTCTGACCAAGGCATTGCAAGTGGACAAGAATAAGATTAACTATCTCTAAAAGCAATTATGGTCGAACAACAACAATTAGGAAAATATATACATGTAACAACCACATCCCATTAATTCAACCCTGTTTCCTTTCCGAAATAATAACCCTAATTAAATAAAACGATTGGCCCATTTACCGAGTTGGTAGAGCAACTATATATATCATTAACATTAAAATTAATTATATTTTCAATCATTAATTTATATACCTTTAGTGTATAAATAATCTTAACTGTATTAAGTTCTAATATCAATATTTTTTTGAATGTGTGTATCGAAATTAGAAATATAAAATTAATTAACATATTGTATTAAGGTCTAATAATTACAAATAACATAACTGAAATGACATAAATATATCATAACGACCTCCTTCTCCACCCAATGTCCATGTCCGCGACCTTTTTGCTCCAAAGTCGTCAGACGATGACTTATATCACTGACCATGCAATGGGTGTGATGCAAGACCGATTGCATCATACCACTAGGTCGAGCTCTACCCAGGATTCTGCCTCTCCATTGCCTCCTCAGGCTGCTCATGTCGTCTAACTCGAGCGGCTTGCAACGCTCGGCGTGTCTAAGCCATCGATTTAGAGAGTGTGGTCTTGTTGATCGACCCAAGTAGAAGTGTCATCGGCTTGTCACCACCCTCAGGTACCATCATGGCGTGCAAGAACTGAGTTAGAAGAATCTCATGCGGCAATGAAATCGTAGCATTAGACTTCAAGGCCTCTGCACAAATGGACTGGTAGATGTATGATGTTATATCAACAAGTAGTCCCCATACAACTACCACATACAGGAACTCAGCTCAGCTATAAGACAGCTTTGTGGTGTGCTTATTCGGGTCGATGGAAGAGCATAGAATCTGATGCATGATCCTTCAAAAAGGAAGCAGCTGTCCGTGTACCATATAGGCTCTGTCCAAAATCGTTGTATCATCGCCATCCTTGCTCATTGGTAAGGTTGGGAACGCTGTCAAATCTCTCTCGTACCCCAAGAAATTCGTCAACTCGTCGGGCGAAAATAAGATCGGAACGTCACGGACAGAGACCTCCATACTAGGCTCCTCGAGGTCCTTCGCCCGTAATATAGAGCAATAAAACTCTCGCACCCTATTCTTTGACGCATAGCCGGTCCTATGGATCAACGGAAGCCAACATAACCCCTCTACCACCTTCGGAAGCGTCTAATCCTTAAATATGAAATCGTAAGTCTGCCAACTCGAAGTCCCACTCGAAAAAAATCGAGCGAGACATAATGATCGTTGTATGCTGCCCCACCGTTAAAACTCGAGTGGAAGGTTGCTCATCATCAGTCTGGTCGCTGGTACGTGGACGCTTGCCCATTTTTTCCGGATCTCCACAAACAAGCGTTCGTATGGTCAGAAACACGTTCAAACCAAAATAACATCGTCCGAACACTAATAATTTAGTCCAAACGTATAAAAAGCAGATAAAAACACGTCAATGCATCCGTTTTGAAAATAAAAAAAGAGTCAAAACAACTTTGGATATCCGTCCGAACCCAAAGCAGATAAAAAACTATTTAAATTTAACATTAAATCGTTCGGACTGCATTGAAAAAGAGTCCGAAAACAATCAAAACGACAACGTGTACCACCAAATGACTTCAAAAAGAGTCTGAACAACCAGATACAGCGTCCGGACGACTAAATAAAGTGTCCGGACGCTTTCTGGAGGAAGACCGAGATAACTCAGTCATGACAGTGTCCCTCCACCTCCCCCACACGCCAAAAAATACAATCAAAATACAAATTAATACACTTAAAACAAACCTAACACTTAACACAATCAATTTCAACGTAAAAATCAATCAAAGAATACAATGTACTATGCAAAAAATAGAATTTAAATTCTATATGTAAAACTATAAAAAATGAAATTTTTACCATTAAAATCTAGTTAAAAGTAAGTAAAACATACCTGGATATGATTAGATCCACGAAAGAGTGATATTACGTCAAGATTTGTGAAGAAAAAACTTGAGTTTTGAGAGATTTTTTAGGAGAAATGGTTTGGTATTTGTGAAAATGACGAACAATTCGACTTTTAAAAATACGTCGCTAGCGTCCGGACACCAAACATGTCGTCTGGACGTTGTTCTGCACACGTGGTCCAATTAACGTACTTCGTATTAAATTCCAAAATTTAAGCCGTTTAAAACCGTTCAGCACAATAAACACGTATGAACATTTTATCAAGGCGTGCAAACAGAGTTCCTATGAATTGACGCGACGTGGAAGTGCACGTTTGGCTGAATAAACGGAAAATCAAGTCCGGACGTCTATAAACCGTGCAGACAGTGATAGTCGTTTTCAACTTTCGTATAACGTAAACACGTGTACGTCATACGACAGTTACGGGAATGTCCGGACGGTGTCCTAAACCATTCCAACGCCTACCTCATTTACTCTCAGTTGCGATATGGGAGTCCGGACGCTTCTCGACCTCGTCCGAACGTCTAGCAGATTTATTTCGCATGTTAAATTCACTAAATTTACTTTACTTAACAAAACTTAATTTATTTAAATGATTTAATTTACGTAAATAATTTAATTTATTTCATTCAATTTAACGCAATGTAATTTGGCATAAATATTTAAATTTATTTATTTATTTTGAATACATAAAATATATATATATATATAGTTAGACATACTTTTATATTAAATATCTGTTATAACTAATCACCAATTTAATTGTAATTGCAAGCTAATTACTTTAACCGCTACAATCTAATTACATTAATTGTTCTGATAATATAATCACCCATTTAATTTACTAATTATCCTTTTAAATTGTAATAAATTTAATCTAGTAAAAAAACATAATTAATATCAAATATAAAAAATAATCTAAATACCAAACAAAAAACACAATCATAATGTCTAGTACAAGCCGTAAACAGTCCTTCAAACGATAAATAAATAATAGTGATTAAGCATAAATATAAGACTAGTCCAAATCACGAGTTGCCTCTGTCTCGTCCAAATATTGTCCGAGGGCATCACGAACATGCGCCAAATGCTCATCCATATTATTCATCCGTCTGACGAGTGTCTGCAGCTGTACCGGAACGGTATGGACAGACTGGGACAACTGAGATAATTGTTCTCTTATCCTTATTAGTTACATCCGCATAATATTCAGTTCTTCCGTTATAGCCGTATGCACAACAAATGTGTCGGAGTTCCTATGAATTGAAGCTCTCGTTTAACTCCGCTAAATAGGCGTCTGCCCTAGCTCGTCGCTCTGTTTGTCCCCTGACATTGGTGATACTTCTCCCATAACGTTCCATGGTCAACCTAGCAAAAACCGTCATAACATTAACATAAACCTTTCGTACGAACGTCAAACTGCATCGTTTAAATTTTAGGACGTCCGAACGTAAAAGAAAACGTCTGAACGTAAAAGGACAGTCCGGATGTTGCAGAAATAGTCTGAACAGTGTAAAAATACGTTCGAACGTATTTTGACGAACACCAGTAAAACATCATAATTTGATACACACAAACAACACAACAAACAAACAAAACAACGGACGGTATTGAATCGAAATGCATGAAATTTAGAAGCAAATTCTTGAAGGAAGTTTTACCTGAAGTTCCTGGAGAGATCTCAAATGGATAGTGAAAACGTTTGGGAGAAAAGTTTGAGAGAAGTGAGTGAGTTTGTGATTTTGACAAAGTAACTGTCTGAACGCTTTCGATTAGCTTTCGGACTCTTCTCATCGGTTATATTCACACATGGCCCTATCAAATTTAACGTCATTAAATATGTCTGATTCGAAAAGGTTCTAGAACTTATACGGTTCGGACGCTAGTTATTGGTCCGGACGGTATCGATGTCACGCGTCTGAAGTTTTGCAACGTGGAACCACACGATTCGCAGAAGAAGTATTTATAATTGTGCGAACCTTTTTTGTACCGTCCGGACGAGGGTATTTTTTCCTTTGGAACACTGTTGACAACGTCCGGACGAAATAGAGTGTTCATGATGATTTTTAATTTTTCACTCTATACTGACGATTATTATTCGTTAGGTAATGTCCGTTCGGACGATGTATAAAAATAGTCTGGACGGTATTCTAAAAATTGTGACGATTCTAATTGTCACTCAGTTACGACGATTTGTAATTTGTCACCCTGCAGCGAGTTCGAACAATTTTCTTGTTAGTCGGGACGAGATTTTGTTTTTGTGATGATTTTTATCATCACTCATTCGCAACGCGTGTATTTCGTCACACCAGAAACGCGTCCGAACGTGTTTTTGACAGGTCCAGACAGTTTTGACGTTCCTGGATGGTTTTGGGTGACGAAATTAATATTTTGTCATTGAAAATTCACTTTAAGTGACAAAATTTGTTTTGACACCCAAAATTTTGTCACCTAAAACAATATTTCTTGTAGTGTTAAGCTTCGACGGGAGTACTTTCCTCATGGAAAATCTGTCATTTGTTTAGCTGTGAAAGTAAGTAGGAGGACCTAGCCTGCAGGAGGGCAAAAAGTCCAAAAAGAGGGCTTGTTTGTTTACATGTATATTATATGTAAATTGAGTTGACCCTTTCTTTGCCATTTGTTTAGCTGCGGAAGGAGGTAGACGTATGATGTATTTGAGAAGTAAAATTTTAGGGTTGTTAAAATTTTAAGTATTGAGGTTGATGAAAAAGTGAGGAGAGAGAGTGAAAAAATAGGTGAAAAAGTGAAACAATGTATGAAAATTGATGAAAAAGTGAGGAGAGAGAGTGTTTTTAATGATGATAAAATTTTAGGTGGCTAAAATTTTGTCATGCAAACATAGCAGTAGGAACCTCGCCTGCAGGAGGGCATGAAAAAGTCCAAGCAAAGGCTATATATATATAGTTTTTAGCCCTGCAAGAATTATATATCTTAGTGCAAGTAGTCCTTAGATACTATTTCGTTCCTACAAAGAGATTTGCGTTAAGATCATTGGACTTAAGTTGCCGGTAGAATTTATTTTAAAATATTCGTGGACATATATAAAGTTAGGTACATGTTACATTAAATTTCACTCAAATTTTATGTTCTTTTATTTTTCTAAGGGATATAGTCCGAGATTTACTCGTACTGCTAGACAGTGGTATGGCCGCGAGTAGCCGCGTACTGCTACTCGAAAGAAATTTTCGATTCGGGACTTTGTTTCAGCTAGCCTGCTTCTTTTAACCTTGACATGCACCTCAGCCTGTTTTAACCTTTCTAGACCGAACTTGTTCTTTTTGGCTTTGTTTCATACCTGCTTCAAGTGCCATTAAAACAAGACATTCTGCATGATTTTCACTAAAACGCCTTCTGGATGCAATTCAAGTACGCAGGTTCCATGTCAGAGTTCAACATACATTATTGTACGAGTTTCATTCGAAACCCTCTTGAGCGCCCAATCGAACACTGTCATTCTGGGTCTTTGTTTCACATGAATTGATATGCCATATGTGAGTAGCTTCTTTATACTAGGCATTGATGTTGGACATTTGCAATAACCCTTGTTTTGAATTCACTCTCTCTCTCTCATTTTCTTGATTATTTTACTTTCGTAGGAGAACAGGCATGAGTAGTTACGTACTAGTGATATCTCAAACTTTAATTCGTAGATTCTAAATGCAGTTCGTTTTAGTCGTGCGTGTAATTAAGGTTGTGTTTGTGTTGTAATATTTTTGGTATGGGAATATGTGTTGATATTGGGTTTAGTGAAAAGGTGAAGAGAGAGGTAATTTTTTATATTTTTTATGGTAGAGAGAGAGATTATATTGAAGTATTTTATTAGGAGAGAGATAAAATTTTGGGAAATATTATGAATGCAAACGCAGCCTAAGTTGCACTGCCTCTGCTACCACGCTCTATGGACAGTAAAAGAAGAAGAATATATAATAAGTAACCCCTTTATTTTATTATAATTATTGCTACTAGGTTACAAAGGAATAGTAAGAAACCTCAATTCATTATTCGAAATATCTGATGGTTCACTGGGGTTATTGTATCTATATCTTTAATTCTTTAGCTTCCATCATTTGAACTGCTGCTCGAGATAGTTAATCACATTCTTGTCCACTTGGAAGGCCTTGGTCAAAACATCAGGATTGATTGGAGGATTAGCGTTAAAGACTGCATTAGCTATCGTGATCACCCCAGGATTTTGGCTGCTGAGAGCAGCAAATACAAGAGCATTGGTCTTTCCCGTATTCCACTGGAAGTGAATGAGACCAACTGGGAACACGAAGACGTCTCCCTTGTTTAGAACTTTGGTGAAGAGGCGGTTATCTGGGTTGGATGTGACAAATCCAACGTAAATAGTACCCTCTAGGACCACTATTACCTCAGTGCCGCGAGGGTGGGTGTGGGGAGGATTTAAACCATATGGTGCAAAGTCAATGCGAGCCACAGATATGCCTAGTGTGTTTAGGCCTGCTAATTTGTCTACGGTCACAGCAGTAACATTTGACCCTTGTTTTTTTGAGGTATCACCGGGCTTGTCCAGCCCCGAGAAGAAGAAATCATCAGCTTTAGCATCTTTCGGGTTATTGCAGAACTTTCCGTTCACGAATTCTGCATAAAGAAGAGTGCATTAGTATCACAAATTATTCGGAATTGAAGTATGTCAAGTCCTAACTTCTACGAAAATGTCACCCTAAAGAATAACCGGCCTCCTCGATATATGATGAAAAACAATATAACAGATGTGTGAGATCAATGATTACAAAAGAACTTGATGATATTTGTGTACGTACCATCGGAATCTTTGGTTGCAACACAAAAGTCTTGCAGGGGACTAGGGTCAGAAGCAGAGGCAAGGGAGCAGGCCAAAGCAAACAGGAGCACAGTTACGAGGTACATAGGAACACCTTTCTCCATCTCTAAGGCTTTCACTAGCTTTTAGTATTCTGCCTAGTCTTGCTTTGGTGAGGGGTGAGAAATGTGTTGCGAAAACTCGTCTATTTATGGAGGGAAGGGAAGTCATTGAACAAGTCTATGTTTCCCCTTACACGCAAGATGATAAGATTTGGTACGTAGGTCTTCAACCACTACTGGTCACATCTTGAAAAATGCAAACAAAAAAAAACGGATGAAGGACAACCTCTGCCAAGGCATTTGTTATATTTGTTTAAGATAATTCTAATTACACTTCCATGACTAACCTTACAGAGAAATCAACAAATTATCGTAAGAGGAATCAGAAAGATGATGCCGTAGTTGCAAAAGTCTAACATGTGTCGGTAGACGTAGTCTCCATTTCCTTGTAGAAGTGCCACCTTGCCATGTGGATCCTTTCTTCCCTTTACCCTATCTGGAACATGTAATTAGGTTGGGAGGATCAAGTCAATTTAGAAGGGATGGAAGTCTAATTATTTGGTATGGACGGTATTTTCTTCGCAGCTGTATGCACTTGACTATTTAGCCTTCTCAAGAGCACCCTGCCATGTCCTTTTCATCCTTTGCTTCAAGGGTGGATGAAGGAGACGTACCCTTCCGAGTTCCGAATAGATACTGAACATTAATAATAAAAATAAATCCAAGCGAAAACAAAAGATAATTGATGGATTTCCAATGATTTTTTTGGGATAATATTATTGATGGTGCCAAAAATCATGGACTAACCATCCCTCCTAGGTATATATCCCCCGATTTTCTTTTGCAAATTCGTATATTAAATTCAAGTCTGCTTATCGTTCACTCATCTGGTAATGTTTTACATCGTCAAATATTAATTGACGACTTACTTAGGAAAGTACCTGGTGAAGTAGTTGGCTAAACTAGTAATACAAAACGTGTTCGGACCACTTCAATCAAATATCTAGAAAGTCACACGACGTCGCAATATGTTGCTGTTGAAAATCTTGGATTCAAAATAGTGGTTGTGATTAAGGTTCTTGGAGGAAACTACCAGGTACGAGATAAATTAAAGATTAAGATTTTCCCTCAAAACCCATTGGTATCGTTTCATTTTCTGTGAAGAGGAAAAATGCAGGCTATACAAGACCTTTCAACTTCTAGAAGTAGGAGGGCTACATCTGCAAAACCAAGTTGGTTTCTTTGTCAGATGATAGAAGTATACACTTGCAAAAATCTCCATAAACCTCCCATCCCTTAGAGATAGTGTTAAATGCCATTGAGGTTTATTCTCTCATCCCTATATATCTCAATGCATGTTTGTAAGAATCTCAAATTTACTCATTTTGATGCTTTTAGGCATCGTTTATTGTCTGTGAGCATATAAATAGCCCCAAAGCCACAAACATTCACTTACCCAATAAACAATTGGAAGCATTGGGTTGCATTTCAATACATGCGAGCAGTAGTGGTTAAAGACTGGTTCACCCATTGAATAACTCAGCCTTAAAGGTTGAATTTAGAGAAATTCAATATATGATCACTAAATTTTGCCCTATTTTACAAATGAATCACTAGGCCGGATCAATTTTTTACTTTTTAATCACTGATTATTTTACCTAATTACTAATAGATCCTTCTGTCACTGCACCATTTGGTTTCCTAACGGGAGCTCCAGCCAGGTCAACCCTTCTCACCGGCTCACCCCAACATTTCCACATCATCAGGGCAATCAACCCCTCCCTCTCAAAACGATTCACAGCTTTCATTTCAGGCATAACTTATTGATTTCCTACCGAACCTGATTTGCTACAGCGCACCGTTTTGCTTACCCCTTATCGTCCTCCTCTACATGTCGCTTGCCCTCGGATTCCCTCCTAGGAGAGATTACCTAATGGGTCCTAAAAGGTCATTGGATGTTGGATGGACTCATTAATGTGTTGTCATCTATCCAATGGTCTGTTATGACCCATTAGGTAATTCTCTATCAGGAGGAATCCTTTCCCCTGCCTTTTCCAATTACTTGCAAGAAAGATCCAATTCGGCGTGATACTCGGCAGGATCGTCGTCTCCTCCATCTTCCTCTACGCAGTGTTCAATATGCTAGACAGAAGGAACAATAATCTTGACCTGCACAGGTGTACAAGTGTGGTTGGATACTGCATGCTTCTTGTAGTCATCTTCTCGGCCGTGTCACTGTTTCTGCCGCAAATTGGCGCTGCCAGGTTCGCAATCGCCGCAATTTTCGTATTCTGGGCGACAAGGGTCTGTACAAGTCTCCTGGTCGCGGTCGCCGATGGTGGGGATGAGCATCGCGGACTGAGTATGCGTGTTTCTTGATTTACACTGTTCTCGGTGCTTGTTATATTCTAATGGAATTGGTTGTTGGTGACTGCAAATTGAAATTTTTGGTTATACAGAACACAGTTTGTAGTTTTTGGCTTCTCGGCGACACGAGTCTAATTGCTATGATTGGAGTGCATTTTATATTATAGAAAGATGGAGATGATACTTGTAAATAACTTTTATTAGCGTTTTAGGTAAGAAGTTCACCTACATTTCGTGCCTTTGTGAAACGGATGGATGTTTTCTGTGGGTTTGCTTATTCTCTTGTCATTGGCTCCTTCGCCGTGTGCTGCTTGGAGTAAATATATGAGTTTCAATGTTGAGCTCCCGGACTTGTCCGGCCCGATCCTCCTCTACTTGCTGCCACTTTTTATTTACTATGCGCTGGAGCAAGTTGCGGAATCTAAAATACAGTACAAAAACTATCTTCCAATAATCCACAAAAATCATCTTCTAAATTTCTAATAGAATTTTAATATACAAATTAATTATCTGAATAAGTCCACTACCAAGCACAATTCACACTTCAAAATCAATCTGAAAAATACAACGTAGCAACTATACTTAAACCTCCACATCAGAAATCAGCCAATATTTTCATTTTCAAACTGATCAAATCAGCCAATATTCCCATTTGGACCTAAATGGATGTGTCTGATGGCATTCAGTTCATGAACGTATTAAATAAAATCCAAAGGAGAACGACATACACTTACTCCCAAGGAGTAAACGGCCGATCCTTTCATATCAGTGTCCCCATTAAAGCCCAATTTACGTACAGAGGCCCTAACAAAAAAGAACCCTCACATAATTACAAGCTTTCGGGGCTGGCCCGTCTGGGGGCAAATTCATATAAAAAAATATCTATAATTTGACAGAATAGAGGGGGCAGTCGCCCCGGTCCCCCCTGCATCTGCCACTTGCTGGGAGCTCAAGCAGCAAGGTTCAAATCGTGGACTGTTCGCTAGGGCACGTAAGGGGGACGATAGGGGGCAAGCATAATGGCGCTCTGAAGCTGGATCACGCCGAACTGGATCTTACCTGCAAGTAACTGGAAAAGGCAAAGGGAGACTAGGGGTGTATGCCGGACATGTCAGAAGCGGAATTTAACATTTTGACATCCGATTTTGAACAAACCGATTTAGACCAAATTATGCAGAAAATACCTAGAGGGAGGATGAATAGGTATATTAAAAAATTTCTACAACCTCAAACAATGAACAATGAAATACAAAAACAATATTCAACCCTTTAAAGAAATCTGAACCATATGACAATGAATGGAATCGATATTCAATGTAAACCAATGTATTCAGATGTTCTTTAGATAGACTAAGATGTTTTCATATGACAATAAAACAAACTAAACAACATAACACAAGACAAACAAATCTGCTGTAAATATACTCTGTGATGTTGCAGCAAACTACTTTAGATTCTGCAGCACACTACCAAATGACAGATTATTCACAAGTATATTAGCAACATATTTTCTATCTAAAAACAACACAATGAGATGCTGACTACTCTTCTTACTCAGATCTACCTTTTGTCTTAAATCGTCTTGCAACATGATTGACAATCCACCAAGATTGAGATTATTTAATCACTTAAACAAGAACGATTAGCAAATAACAAGATAGATATAAAACTATTACAACAACACAAATTCAATCACGATTGACACAAGAAATTGTTGACGGAGAGAAACTTCCAAGTAGAACCTCTACAAGGAAGAAAAACTCTTCGAGACCTAGTCCAGCAAATGAATCACTAGAAACCCAATCTCGGTTACACGATGATCTATAAATTCAGCTACCCTTGCTAATCTAATATCAATCGTAACCTTACTCAAACGTCCAACGTCTAAATCTGCAACTTGCAGGGGAGAGGAACTCCTATCCCGATCGGTTTCTTGATTCTTCTCAACGGAGCAATCTTCCTACTTGAACTCAAGTGATTGCGCCTTCAGCACCGCTGGAACTCCAGCGACTTTCGAACTTCAGCAACTCTGAAGCTCTCTTGTTCAATCTAATGATTGATATTTCGTGATCAAACTGAGAGGATGAACAAAGATCTGATCTCCACGTTCAGATTACCAATCTCTCTCAACAGCAACAAAGACAGAGGGTACAAGATCTAGAAGATGGTTTCTAGGAGGTTTTTCTTGAATCTCTGCGAAATCTTCGATTAAACGTTCTGGGCTACTTGCAAAAGGTTCAGAGAGGCTTTTTATGGT
This sequence comes from Myrica gale, assembly GCA_963930655.1. Taxonomy (NCBI): domain Eukaryota; kingdom Viridiplantae; phylum Streptophyta; class Magnoliopsida; order Fagales; family Myricaceae; genus Myrica; species Myrica gale. The sequence goes on along the minus strand of OZ005612.1, from coordinate 17,788,935 downwards.
CAAATGAGGTATTTTGAAGTCAAAGGACGCTGGTCATATAAAATGGGCTCACTTTCATTTAAAACAGATTTTCTGTAATTTCTCTGTGCAGTAGACTACTTCAAACTACCCTATCAAACTCTACACAGCCTTCACACAGCCAATAACCATTATAAATCTTCACTTCTTAAATCTCAAGAATGTTACATATGAAATTGTCACAAACCATGCCAACACGTAATGGATCTAACAGGTTTGCTAACTAGTTGATCTCAAAATAGATTCTGCTTCCAACTCTTGCCGGACTTAGCGGAAAAGGATGTCGGAATTCTGATAATATTTTGAAATATATTTTTTGGCTCATTTAGGCCTTATTTACAAAAAAATAAAGATGTTATATGAGTCTAATAAATAAGTTTTTAACCAAATTTTAGTTTACTAGTTGTGGCCTCTAACTTCAAGCAACATGTGGCCAATAGTATCCAATATCCATAAGCATCAAAACCATCTTTAACAAACATATTCCAACTTTTTACCAATAACATTATTTCAAGTGCATTTGAAGATTCACAAGTGTTTATCAAAACTCTGATAAACAACTAACATATTCACAAATTGTAAATGAACAATTTACAAATTGACAAGTGCATTCAAAGATTCGGTGTCAACACATTCACAAATTCACAACTAACGGATTCACATATTCACAACATTCGATCGAGAGATAGAGAGACATAGAGAGAGAGCGATAAAGAAAGACATAGACATGGAGAGAGAGAGAGAGAGAACACTGAATAGAGAGAGTGATCACAAAGGAGACTTAGGAGAGGGAGATAAGAGATTTTGGGGTTTTTTCAAAAATCGTGGATCGTTTTGATCCAGCGTTTAATTTTTTTTATTAAAAACAACTAAACGACGACATTCTATTTTAAATAGAACGAAGTCGTGTAAATATTAAGGGAAAAAATAAACGGAACCAGTTTTCCGCTGAACAGACAGAAATGTCCGCTTCCGGTTCCACCTCTAGGAAGTCTCCAAAGTGACCTCTGGTTCTGGTTCCTGAGAGCTACGAACCTCAGCGTTCTCGGAATCGGTGACGGAATCGGAACCAGAACTAGAGCCGGAGCTCCGCTGGTAGTCGTACTGGATGAACACGCCTAAGGGAGACAATAAGGGGTAAGCAAAACGATGCGATGGAGCAAATCATGTTCGGTGCTTATGAAATTCAATAAGTTATGCGTGAAATGAAAGTTGCGAGTTGTTTTGAGTGTGCTAATGACGTGGAAAGGTAGGGGTAAGATGGAGAGAAGGGCTGATGTGGCTGGAGCTTTCGTTAAGGGATCAAATGGTGTAATGACGGAAGGACCATTAGTAATTAGGTGAAAGACTATGTGATTGAAAAATAAAGATTTAAATCCTAATGACTAATTCATAAAATAGGGCAAAATCTACTGAACAAATATTAAATTCCCGAATTTAAGAAGCACAAGAATGGACCGGACCCCTCAGCATACTTGCGTTTGTTTTGTAGAATTTTACACTTACTAAAATTTTAACACAATAAAAAATTACAATATAATATCTCTCTCCCCATCACATTATTACTTTCACTATAATAAATATTAAAAATAATCTATCTCTTCACTTTTTGCACCAAATCTAATACCCAAATTAGAAAAAACCTACCTTTCTTCAGTGATAAAACTATCTTTACCTCCTTCTGATCATGCACGTTTGATAATCACTAGGTGTGTTGCTTGAAAATTTTCATGAGGTTTCAGGTTGAAGAGTGTGATTCCACTTAGCTATTCTGAAATCCGTACTACCAAGGAGAGGGAGTCCTCGAAGGACCATGAGATTCACATAAGGGAAGGTTCACGGCCTGAAATTTACACGGAAGAACATGATAAGCTTCTGGGAGATTGTGACACAAGTTGGGAGCTTTTTGTGGATGGCTGTGGCAAAGATGGGAAACGTATATATGATCCGATGAAGGGGAAGACATGTCATCAATGCAGGTGATTTGTTATTGCTCTTCCATTGTAATAAATCCATATTCTAATTATTTCTTGATATAGAAGTTTTTCTTGTCTGTTATTCTTCTCTTAATAAAAATTTTCCCGTCTCGACATCGTGTGGGAAGAGGCCTAATCATATGTACCAGCGAAACTTGGTAAGAATGTGTTGTCGTCTTAAAAAGCCGTTATTACTATCGTGAGTTGGGCCTAAGGTTCAAGAAATGTTGGCACTACGACTTTGACGTTCTTGAGGATAACAGAGAGTGGTCCCTGCTCTGTTCTAGAAGGGATTTGGAACCTCAGAAATATGAACTTCGAAGTGTTGCTCTTCCACCTCTCTCTTCAAACAACACCCCCCGGGGTGCCCACCCGCTTGTGCAAGATTAAATGTTCAGTCTTGTACATCTCAAATTCCCTTACGTGGCAATGAGTAACATGTTGATGCCATTCATCAAGCCTTCAACTAATGTTGCTTTCCATCAGCTGATTCGCAAAAAGTTCATTCTTCGGAAATAATTTTTGTGCAGTTCCCTTCAAGCCTATACAAAAGTATGCAACTATATAATTTCTTTATTGAGGTTGAGTGTTTATTTACATACTTTTTCACCAATTACAACAATGTCATACTTTTTCACCAATTGTAGAGAATACTTGTAAAGCATCTTTTGTGATGACCTGTTTCTGTGCAGACAGAAAACTCTTGGCCGGCACTCTAATTGCAGCAAATGCATCTTGGTCCAAGGGCAGTTTTGCGGGGATTGCTTGTACATGAGGTAATGTATTTGATCTCTTCTAGCTTATGCGAAAGAAGCTGTTTCTTATTTTATTACATTTGGCTGATTGGAGAGGTATTGCATCTTGTTTTCCGTTGCTTTGTGAAATGGGCCTCTCATGTCACTCGAGAACACAGAAACCTGTGTTAACTGTAATAGGACCACCAAAGGCAAAAGATTGTTTGAGTGTACATGTGTATATAATATGTATTGCCATCCTGGTCCTAGAATCTATTATTAGTTAGTGACCACACCACATTTCCTTTAGATCATAAGGGAGACCACCTTAGATAGGAAGTTATACTGTTATTGCATGAAAATGAGTGATAACGTTTTTCTTTCATACGTGTTCCTGCTGAAGTATTTCCTTCTCACCATCACACGTGGAGCCTTTCAGTAAACTTGGAGCACCGCAACACAATAACAGCTTAACAAAATGGTCTGAATGCTCTTAAACTTCCTGAATGACTATGTCACTAAGGATTCATTCATTACTCTATTTAGTGGGGCCTAGATTATGCATAATTTGTTCGGAATCATAAACCCTGATGTGTTCTTAAAAGCTAGTCCGGCCAATAAATATCAGTCTTGGTAAACTGTGTTTGTTGTTTATATTCCAAATCTATAATCTTGTTCAGATATGGTGAGAATGTGATCGAAGCCAATCAAAATCTCAATTGGATTTGCCCTGTTTGTCGGGGAATTTGCAATTGCAGGGGAAAGGGTGGAGACCCACTGGCTCTCTCTACAGGAAGGTCAGCGCTCTCGACACTTTAGATAGGCGTGAGCATGAGCATTATGCTATCCCATTTTATTTTGCGTCAAAGGATCTTCGCCACGCGGCATTGCTCCGTCAGGCTTTCGCCCATTGCGGAAAATTCCCCACTGCTGCCTCCCGTAGGAGTCTGGGCCGTGTCTCAGTCCCAGTGTGGCTGATCATCCTCTCGGACCAGCTACTGATCATCGCCTTGGTAAGCTATTGCCTCACCAACTAGCTAATCAGACGCGAGCCCCTCCTCAGGCGGATTCCTCCTTTTGCTCCTCAGCCTACGGGGTATTAGCAACCGTTTCCAGCTGTTGTTACCCTCCCAAGGGCAGGTTCTTACGCGTTACTCACCCGTCCGCCATTGGAAACACCACTTCCCGTCCGACTTGAAGATCCTGATCTTTACAATTCGGACAAAAAATTGTAGAAGATCACGATACTTGATAATAATCTTACAGAGGAGACTTCTTTAATTTGTTAAGTTTATCATTATGGGTGCCCTAATCCTTGTATTTTGGTCCACTGGAGGCCCATTGGGCCTATGGACTATGAAATGGGAGGTAAACTTCTCCTTTACTTGAAAAGCGAACATAAGTAATAGAGATATTGTGTGTACTTTTCAGGTTTTAACATTGGGCTTCAAGTCCGTGGCACATTATCTGATTCAAACCCGTCGCTCTCAATCAAAGTTGGAATACTCGGTTACTGGAACTATGGATTCTATAGACGGATCACAGCCTTCTGAAGTTCTTGACGCAGAGAAGAGCACCAGTGAATTCTCAGAGCCTCAACCTGACTGTATAGATGACAACAACAAGATGGAAGAAAACGAAAAGAATGAAGTGGATGCTTAGAGATAGCATGTTTTTTTTTCTAGGTCAAGACCCAAATAGGGACCGATACAACGACAAGGCGATAAACACCGGCGGGATCCATAGACGGATCGGATACAACCGCTATATGCTCCATGCAAAGCAGTGGGAGCGGCGGCCGGACGCGGTAGACATAACTACCAGGACCTTTACAAGCCAGTAAAGAAAGCACCACAGCCCGGTACAGAGAGCCCATGCAAGGGCAGAAAAGATCCACACAGGATCAGACAAAGCTCACACAGGAGCCGGACAAAAAACAACAAAACAAAAAACAAACCAACACAACAAAACCAAAAAACAAAAAACACAACACAACAAAGACGGAACCAACACCACCACCAGCCAACAAACGGAGAGGCCGAGACACTGTCTTCGCAAGGAGAGAGCTCGGCGCGTGTGCACCACGCGCCATCAGAGAGCCCGGCGCATGTGCACCACGCGCCACCTGAAAACTGCAACGATGAGCGCTGAGCTCGCCGAGGAGAGCAGGACCCGACCATGCGGCGCGTGGCCGCCAAAAACTCCGACAACCGCCCGGAAAAATGAGCACAGGGAAGGGCGCGTGAGATCCACGCGCGGCGCTTGGCGCGCGTGAGACCTCACGCGTCGTCCAATGGAGGCCGGACCGGTGCCGTTGTGCGCGGCTGGAGGAGTAGACGGCGATGATCAAATCTGTGGCCACCGAAGATGCACCAAATCCCCGGGATCTACCTGCAAAGTTCCGAACAAAAAAACGGGGAAGGAAAGGGAGAAGAGAAGAAGAGGAAGAAGGAGGGGGGGAGCGGAGGAGAAGGAGGGAAAGGGGAAGAAGAAAGAAGAGAGGGGGAAAGGAGGGAAGAACCGAAAAAAAAGAGCGAAGAAAAATGGGGAAGACGAGGGAAAAGCACGGGGGACCGAGGAGAAGAAAGTAGGGAAGAGAGGGGGAATGAGAAGGAAGAGAGGGGGAAAGAGGAGGGGGCCGACGACGGGAGGAGCCGGAGCTCCTCCCGCCGCCGGGAAACCAGATATAAACGGGGGGCGGACGCTAGGGCTAGGGAGGGAAGGGTCGAGAGAGGTCGGGTGGGGGGGATCAAGTAGAGATAGCATGTTGAAATCAAGCGTGATAGAGCAAGTGAACCTTGGTGAGGATGTGTACTACGCCTTCGCTTTCCGCCACACTACTTTTGAATGCATGGATGGAAGATGGAGAGATGACGACTCCTGTTGGAGTCAAAATGTACCTTGAGTTTTTAAGCGAGGACAAGTACATTTTTGTGCATACACAGCAAGAAGTATTCAAAAAAATTGTGAATTTACTGGGTCTGCCGAGGAGTCATTTGCTTAGATGGTCTTCTCACGGTATACTTGGCAGCATCAGTAATTCTTCTGGAGAGGTAAACATTTGCGAGGGCTGAAAAAGCAGTTAAGTTTCTCAGTGCTTGGAGTTGTACATGTCCTGCCGAATGAAATTTCTTCTAAACTGCAATTCCATGTCCAAGCTTGACCCTTGGTGCTTCTGTTGTCGTTCGATTCATCTCCAAGCGTCAAATAGCTTTTTATAGTTATCTGATGTCGTTGAACATCGGCCAGCAATATAGGGTAGGAAAACTCCCATCTGTGAAGAGGCTCACAGAAGAACTAGACTTACAATTTTGTTTTTTTATAAATCACATTCCATTTAAGGAATTGCAAGGGATACTGGCCACTACAGTTCAGAAGGGTATACAAAACAGAATTAAAATGAACAATCACAATCAACTATAAAAGCATGAAGACGTACTAAAGGGATGGAACCCAAAATGGGGAAGAAGTCGCCCATTTTGCAATCTGTGCCATCCCATTAGCTTGTCTTGGAATCCAATGCAGCTGTCAAAAAGGAGCGACTCAGGAAGTTTTGAATGTTGAGTACTACATCCTCGATGATCCACAACGACTCATTATCTGCATTGCAAACCAAAAGTGAGTCGCATTCAAAAATGGCCTTATTCCAACCCTTTTGAGAGGCCTGCTCCATGACAGTCAAGACTGCTATTGCTTCACCAAGCAAAGGGTCCACAGCATTAAGGCGTTCCGTGTAAATCCAACAGAGAAAACTAGAACTGTTTCTACAAGAATTGCTGTGTATGACCCAATATTCCGCACCGCTACATTCGTGTTGATTTTAAACCATCCTTGGTCAGGTGGCTGCCATATTTTTGGACTGTGATCTTCCATGTATTCCTTTCAAGTAGTAAACTCCCAAAAGAAAAAACACATAAGAATCGAACAAAACGCTCAGCATGAAGACAACAGAAAAAAAAAACAATAGAATAGGCATGAAAGCACCAATAATTGCTCTGAAAACCTCATACCAACCGGAAGAGAATAAAAAAGTGCTTCACCATAAATGGCAGTATTTTCCACTAGTATTCACAAATGACGTGTCAATCAAACAGAGCCTTCATGAATCCGACTTTTTTCGGTTTTTCTTCAACCAAAACGAACGTTGAAGACTGTTGAACAGAAAAGAATGAAGTAATACAAGTACGTGATATTCCTTAAAGATGCACAGCCTTGGGCTACAAGCCTACAACATTGTATTATTTGTCCTTACGTACAAAACATTTCCATAGCGATCACCTGCTCCGTCCTGCCAGCGCATAAAAATCTCAGCCAGCCATGGGAGAGGTAGACCCATCGTTCGTCCAATCCATCGAACACCGGCCCAAGCTCGAACCGATCGAGGTGGCTGAAGAAATCCCGGTGATCGACCTCTCCAATGTTCTCAGCCTTCCTCAAGAAGCCTCCCAGCAAGTCATTGCCGACATCGGCAGTGCATGCGAGACCTGGAGATTCTTCCAAGTGATCAACCATGGGGTCCGAGCAGAGCTACGTAGAAAAGTCGAGGGCGAGGCTAAGAAATTCTTTGACGGTTCGTTGTAAGAGAAGAGGAAGGTGAAACGGGACGAGGTGAACGCCATGGGATTCTCTTCTATGAAAGTGAGCACACCAAAAACGTTAGAGATTGGAAGGAGGCGTTTGATTTTTGGGTCCATGATCCAACGCATATAACGGCCTCGCATGAACCTGAAGACAAGGAATTAAGGATTCTGACAAATCAGTGGCCCCAGTTCCGGCCGACTTCAGGTAATTTAAGTCGGTTACTCCCGAATTAATTTCTACGCATTAGACCATACATGATAAGGGATTTTCTTTTCGGCATCGGATTTGATTTGTAATTTTATCAGCCACAATTCGCTAAAATCCTCTTATTTATTTATTTGTCTAAGCCTCTAAATTCCTGTCTTGTAAATGAACTTCTGCGCTTCTTTAGCTGGATCTAAATTACTTGATTTTCTAGGGAACCATGCGAGGTGTAACCGTGTATGCAAAAGAAATGGAAAAACTAGCTTATAAGCTATTGGAACTTATTTCCCAGAGCTTAGGCTTACCAGCTAATCGTCTGAATGGTTACTTAAGACCAGACCAGCTTTCTCCGGCTCAACCACTATCCACCATGCCCTTTACCCCAACTAGCTCTTGGTGTTGGCCACCACAAGGATGCTGGTGCCGTAACTTTCCTTGCCCAAGATGACGTTGGAGGATTGGAAGTGAGGCGTGTTGGGAAAAGCGTCACGAAAATTCAAAGAAAGGAACACCAGATTTACGTGGTTCGGCCCCAATCCGGCATACGTCCACCCCAGAGCAATTTTATTAAGAAAGCCTAAGAAAATTACTCTGTCCGCCCCAATACAATAGTCACACCACCCTCTTTCTCTTCCTCTCTCTTTGTCCAATGTACACGCTCTCACGTGCTCACGTGCCTCTTCTCCTATAACATAAGCCTCTTATTTATAGGGAAAAATACAAAGAGAAAACCCTAAGAGAATCCTAGATAAACTAGAAGTAAGGAGCAAGTAGACTTCCACTATAAGTCTACTTCTATTCTAAGTCTATCTCTTATGGGTGTGGACCCCAACAAATCTCCCCATCCATAACCATAAGAGAAGAATTTGTTCCTGACATCTTTTGGTTGAGTGCTTCCCGGGTTTTCAACAGTAGAAACTTCCTGCAACTTGGTATCTGTTGCTCCCCTTGCTCACCACCCCTTGCAACCTTATTCTACTGGCACTCCAACCTCGTCCTTGTCACCAGACGACCACACTCTCATCCGAGTGTCCTGCACCCCCGCATAGGGTGCCCGCATCCCCTGCTTGTACAGCCGGACCCATGTAGAACAGTATCTCCCCCTGCTCTTGCATCTCCTCCGGCTGGTACCAAGCACCTTCGTTTTCTAGACGAAGTCAACAATCAACCGGCCTATAACCTTCCGGTTGATCTTCTTCCACTTTGCCTCGTCAATCCCCTCCGGTTTCTTTCCCTTGTTCTCCAATGGATCATACATATCCTTCTCATAAAGGATATCCTCCATCTGTGGCTTCCAGTTCATGTAGTTTGCAGCAGTCAACATCATCAAACCGGTAATCATACTCTCCGCCATCTTAATTCACACTGATCGAGGCCGAATTTCACAATTTTGACTGCACCAATGGATCCGGGATGACCTAAAACCTTAGGAACCGGTCTGATCTGCTCGAAAACCGGCTTAAAATCCCCTGAACCGGCCAAAAAACCACACTGAACAAACAAAAACCGGAATATTCTCTGATGACGTGTTAAAGCTGACGTGGCACGCCGACACCTGGTCCCCAATGCTGACGTGGCACTGCTACACAGATCTCCTGGGACACACTGCTGACGTGGCGATGACGTGGATGCTGACGTCACTGGACACGTGGCAGTCTCTTGTCGCTGGCGCGTGTGGCGCGTGGAGAGAGTGAAGCCCACTCGCCCTGGCTCTGCTCGGCGCATGTGACGCGTGGTGGCGCTTTTTCTTCTTCCTGCGGCGTGTCCCGGCGATTCTGACGACGCGGTTTCGACCAACGGCTTCATCTCAATCTCCTCTGCAGGCTGGTGCTCTCCAATCTCAGATCGGACCACTTTGAAGTTTCGGACCTTCTCCGCTTCTCCCGAAAAACTACTCCGGCTCCTCGAACCAGGCTCTGATACCACTTGTTGGGAAAAGTGTCACGAAAATTCAAAGAAAGGAACACCAAATTTACGTGGTTCGGCCCCAATCCAGCCTACGTCCACCCCAGAGCAATTTTATTAAGAAAGCCTAAGAAAATTACTCTGCCCGCCCCAATACAATAGTCATACCACCCTCTTTCTCTTCCTCTCTCTCTGCCCAATGTGCACGCTCTCACGTGCTCACGTGCCTCTTCTCCTATAACATAAGCCTCTTATTTATAGGGAAAAATACAAAGAGAAAACCCTAAGAGAATCCTAGATAAACTAGAAGTAGGGAGCAAGTAGACTTCCACTATAAGTCTACTTCTATTCTAAGTCTATCTCTTATGGGTGTGGATCCCAACAAGGCGGAATCAGATGGTGAGTGGATTCTAGTTAAGCCAACCCCGGATGCCAACATCATTAATGTCGGCGACGTTGTTCAGGTCCTATTTTTGAACTTTGAATAGTATAACTCTATAAATTTTGAACTTATATATTGTTATATATAGGTGATACTTTGTTTGATTGTTCGATCTACCATTGAGAAATCGTATTTGGGCAACAATTCTCCCCTGAATGACGGATGACGGATGGAGATTTATAGGGGGTGATAGCTCAAGACCCAAGCTACTTTCATGTGATTTGTTGACTAGTAGGTCGACCTAAGTTGGACCCTTACGGGGGATGTTCTCTTGATTGTTGTTAGGTCTCCGTTTGGATTCCCGTAGAGAATGATCATACCCCTGGCCCTGCTGCCACTCCCTCTCTTTTAGTGCAAATTCATTACAGTTTAACCTTGTTAACCATACTGTTGGAGTTGTATATATGTTAAGTGAGAGGATGGCAATATGTTTGCACATGCAGGTTTGGAGCAATGAAAAGTATAAGAGTGCGGAGCACAGGGTGGTGGTGAATTCTACAAGGGAAAGGTTTTCTATCCCGTTCTTCTTCAGCCCAGCCGCCTCTACTATGGTGAAGCCTCTAGAGGAGCTGGTAAATGAGCATCCCCTGCCAAATACAGGGAATACAACTGGGGAAAGTTTCTCGCCACTAGAAACCGCAGTGATTTTAAGAAGCGTGTTGTTGAAAACATCCAAATTTATCATTTTAGAGTATCAGATTAATCTGTGGTAGTTTGAAGTCTATGTATCTATCAGTAGGAATAAGTTCTTCAAGCTTCTGGCAATTGATCACATGTTAATAAAGACAAAAGGCTTTTGAAACGTTGCCCAAGAAATTCATTTATCATATTCTCGTGTTTTCTTTCTCTTTTCTGCATTCTCTGTTTCGATTGGCAGAAGAATCTTGAAGTGGAAGCTCCAATATTTAAACTGGGCTTCTACTTCAAGAAAGCATTTTGTTCTGGTGCAAGATCAACTGATCAAGCAAACTGTTTCCGCACATTCTCTCTTCGACCCACTGATTTCTTCGTTTTATGGTAGAATTTCTGGAGTCCCACTTGAATGGCCAGTATATGGGTGGCTTGACTGACAATATAGCGAACATCAAATACATAGGATATGCAACGGCGCCAAACTTGGTGACAGACTTGGACGGATCGAAAGAGTCGGTAACAAAAAAGGGACTGTAGGACCCATTCTTTTGAGGACGCAAATGGTTTTTTTTTTTTTTCTAGGTAAATCAGGCTTGTGCCTGGGGGTGGGGGTGGGGATGGGGGGTTTTGAACCCCAGTTCAGGACCCTCCGTAGAGGAGGAAATGTCATTTGAGCCATAGCTCATTGGCACGCAAATGGTTGATTGCAATTGTCCGCCACAAACCTTGTGGACAATAAGTCCAAAAGCTGGAAATATAATTATTTTTTCTACATTTTAAAAATAAACTCCTATTATTTTCCCTATGCTATCACACTTCAAGGCTGCGTTTGTCACTAAAATTTTACCCAAAATTTTATCTCTCTCCTAATAAAATACTCTAATATAATCTCTCTCTCTTCCATCAAAAAATATAAAAAATTACAAAAACTATAAAATATTACCTCTCTCTTCACTTTTTCACTAAATCCAATACCAACACTAAACCCAATACCAAAAATTTTACCACACAAACCCCAAGTTGTCCAAGTAACAAACAACTTAGCCACGCAACTGCAAACGTCACACAGCCTCATTATAAGAGCAGAAACCTGCAAAATACCCAAAACCCGTCCAAGTTCAATGTAAGTACATTAAACTCACTCTCATACGTTAAAACCCACCATTCCAGCACAGCAACTTCTCTGAAAAAAAGGAGAAAGACATACTCTCTGCACCGAAAGATCACCAACCATGGGAGAGGTTGATCCAGCTTTCATCCAAGAGCCTGAACATAGGCCCAGGATCTCCTTCACCGAAGCCGAAGGCATCCCATTGATCGATCTTTCTCCTGTACACTCCACCGACAATGTTTCTGCCCTGGAGGGCCTTGTCAGAGAGATAGGCGATGCATGCAAGGAGTGGGGGTTCTTCCAGGTGACCAACCACGGGGTGCCTTTGGAGATGCGCCAGAAGGTTGAGGCTGCGTCGAGGGAGTTCTTTTCGCAGAGTTTGGAGGATAAGCGGAAGGTCAGGAGGAATGACCAGGCGGTGTTGGGTTACTACGACACAGCATACGAAGAACGTAAGGGACTGGAAGGAAGTGTTTGATTTTACAATTGAGGAACCCACGATAATCCCGGCTTCGCATGAGCCCGATGACGAGGAGGTGACGGAGTGGACTAATCAGTGGCCGGATTACCCGCCTGAGTTAAGGTAATATAATACGACGTAGATTCTCAGGAAATCTTCTCAATTACTAAAAAATGGACATTTCGTGTCTTAAATTAGCAAATATTACTTTGATTTAGATTATAATATGAGTATAATTTTTTCAATTACATCATGAAGAATTACGTCTTCCAGTTAGCATTCCGTGTACTTAGCGGAGATTGAGATTCCTTCGTGTAAAGTCTCATTTACGATATTCATATATGTGATCTGATTGGACTCCCTCGCCCACTGACCAGGAGGGTATGCCAAGAATATGCTCAAGAGATGGTAAAATTAGCTTACAAGTTGATGGAACTTGTCGCTCTGACCCTAGGCTTGCCAGCAGATAGGTTCAGTGGCTTCTTCAACGACCAAACCAGCTTTATCCGACTCAATCACTATCCACCTTGCCCTGCTCCTCACATGGCGCTCGGTGTTGGTCGACACAAGGATGGTGGTGCTTTAACCGTCCTTGCTCAAGATGATGTTGGAGGGTTGGAAGTGCGGAGGAAAGCCGATGGAGAGTGGATTCGGGTCAAACCCACCCCTGATGCTTATATCATCAACGTTGGTGACATTATTCAGGTACCATTTTCAAATCTAAGAATTAACTTTGCAAAGCACAAATCAAAATCATGCAAATTTTGTTAATGGCCAAGTAAGTACTGTCAAGAACTTATAACTAATTGCAAGACTGACTGAAAAAACCCTGACGAACCATTACAAGCAAATTCCTTACTGTCAAGAACTAATTACAGGTTTGGAGCAATGACAAGTATGAGAGCGTAGAGCACAGGGCGATGGTGAACCCAGAGAGGGAAAGGTTCTCCATACCATTTTTCTTCAACCCTGCACACTACACCATGGTTGAGCCCTTGGAGGAGCTGACTAGTGAGCAGAACCCTGCTAAATACAGGGCATATAGCTGGGGGAAATTTATAACTAACAGAAAGCGCAGTAATTTCCAGAAACTCAATGTTGAAAACCTCCAAATTTATCATTTCAGGATATCAAAATAAGCTGGTTGGACGTTGTACTATCTACTGCCTAGCAATAATGTTCAGGTTCTTGCAAGTATTATGTTGTACGTAGGAATAAAGACTTGGGAAGCGCTTGGTGTTTCATATCCCTATGTGTACTGTAAATACCAATAATTGAATATGCTTCAAGGAATTTGCCTTATATTGCAGAAATCATTTGTGCAATCCTTTATGAGATGATACTGTATGAAGGACAATAGCAGGGCACAGAAGTTATTCTGGATGTTTTTGCATCTGCATATGTCGGGCAAAGCTTGTTGCACCATGTTAGCGCTAGTGTCTTCTCCAACCAGTGCCAGTCCATTCCAAGGCCCCAAGACTTGAATAATGGATCTCACCATGTATTTAAGGTTGAACAAATTGTTTTAGACCTGTAACCGACCCTAATGAACTTAGAGGGGGTGAATAGGTTCTAAAACATTTCTGCACAAACTCAAAGATTAAACAGTGAGAAGCAAAACAACATTCAACCCAAAAATCCAATCTAATGTATATATCAAATGATAAAATAATATATCACTATAGATTCTAGATGTTCCCAAATATCTGATAAACGATGTAATCTACAAATCTGAACTGTGTTAAACTTTCAATCTGACTTTAATACAAATTTGAGACAAAACAGAACACAAGATAATCAATCACTTGAATCAACACAATTAAATATAAGAAATCTAATCTTACTCCGATATACTTTTGGTCTTCAATCTTTCCTCAGAAAGATATTCAACTCACTAAGGTTGAAAATCTCTAACACTTAACACGAGAAAGATTAGATAACAAAAGGGTTAATCACAAAAACCTCCCTCGAATTATACCACTTATCCCAAAATCTCCCTTAAACTTGAACTCGTCCCAACCGGCTCCTTAAACTTACATAACTCTGTCATTTTCGTGTTGAACCCAATTTTAACACTGTCGTACGACGTATTCCATCACACGTGATGCGCTGTCTCATAATGAAAAGACCAAACTGCCCCCAAACTCCACACATTGAATACATCACCCTTAAACAAAACAGAAAACAGAGTCCAACAAAACTCAACCTTATAATCAACCTTCGAAAAATTCCCTTTTTTCAATTCCCTTCCAAAGCACTCACGAAGACACAAAACCACAAAATGTACCGAAAACCCACAATTCAAGCCGAAAGGGAATGCTTTCGGACCTTGACACTGAAGACCCAGACGAAGAAAAACGGCAGACAAGAGGAAAATCAGCCCAAAGCACAACATAAGAGCACAATCGAGAGATAGGCATGCAAATTCAGAAACAGAGACAAAAGAAAGAAGAGAAACATCAATAATAACTAAGGTAATTCAAAAGAACACGGTGAGCAATACAGCAGAAGAGAAAAAGGACAAAAAAACTGACTTAGGAAATATATTAGACAGTTGGCATTCTACAAACAAAACCAAGGAAGAAAAAAAAGGACAGACGCGAAACCAATGCACCCAAAAGCACTAAAGAAACCCCAATAGATTAGGCCAACATCAACATATAGAGAAAGGAAAGAAACCACAAGATGCAACTAAGCAAGAACAAATTGAAAAACAACACACAACAACACAGAGAACAAACACCGAAGAAAAATAGAGAAAGAGAACAAAATAGAGAGAAAGAAAGCAGAAAATACCTTAAAAGTAGTGGAGAACTTGATTTGAGGGAAAAATAAAGCAAACCCACGGAGGAATCAAAAGATTTGGCAAAGAAAATGAAGAGATTGAAAAAGAGGGTGACGCGAGACTCTTGGCGAAAGCAAACCCACGAGCTATGGGCAATTTGGTCTTTTCATTATGAGCCAGCTCACGTGTTTATCAAGTGTGACACGGAATAAGTTGTACAGCAACTTTAAAATTGGGTTCAAAGCGAGAATGACACAGTTACATAAGTTTAAAGAGCCGGATTGGGGCGAGTTCAAATTTAGAGGAAATTTTGGAATAAGTGTTATAGTTCGATAAGATTTTTTATAATTAATCCATAACAAAAAGATAGACAGCTAACAATAAAGGAAACAATAACAATCTTAACACCGATATTGACGACGGAGAGAAAACTCTCTTGAATAGTTAACTCTTCGGGACCTAGTCTAGAAAATCGAATAAAAAATTGAACTCGGTTACACGATGATCTATAGACTCAAAAAAACCCCTTGCTAATCTATTTCAACGAAACCTTACCCAAACTATCTGGTTATGCAACATGCAGGGGACAAGAACCTCATTTTCCGTACAATTTATTGATTCTTTTAGACGAATCAGCTCTTCACCATCAACTCATGCAGCTGATCTCTTCAATACTGGAACTTCCAGCAACTCAAACTCCAGCAAATCTGGATGTTCTTCACAATCTTGTGATTGAACGTAGGTCTGATCAATACATTCCGAGTATCATTCTCTCACAGTTTTATAAAAACAGAGGGTTAAAGACTTCGTATGAGTTCTTGGAGGATTTGGTCTCAATCTCTGTAATTCTCGGACGTCCAGAGAGGATTATATATGAGATATGAGAGGCATCCTGCACGAAGATTCAGGGCGTTGAGACTTGGGGGCGGATAAAAGAACGTTTACCAACGTAACAAAATTCTGTTACATAGTTACCCAGTGAACTCAGATGAACTCCAATCAAACTCTGTGAATAACCTTCAAACAGCTTAGAACTTCCAAAGTCTTCAACCAATCTCAGGAAAGTATAATACAATTGAAACACGAAATATGCCAAACACATATACTCTTACAAAGGTATATGTAATTATGGTTAGAAATTTTCTATTAGTTTTTGGCTTCCAAGTGTCCCACGAAAAACATTCAGGCGCCATAATATGCTGAAAATTTCATGTTTTGGGCATTTAAACGTGTTTGTGAGCTGCTAATCTTTATTCATTGTGGCAAAATTTTCAAAAGCCTTATCTAGAATCTCATAGTCAAAGTAGGGAAAGGAAAGAAGAACAAGAAGAAAACGCAAGGAAGTTAGAATAATAGGATTTCAGTGTCAAAACCTACCCCTTTATACCCCCATAATAATCGCTGATACCTATTCGTGGGGCCTTCAGGAAACATAGAACACAATATGAAGCAGAGAAAGAGGCATTTCGTGTCCTTTTTTATCTTTATCCTCCTCGCATCCATTGCGACTGGGGATGCTTCGGAGCCACCACGAACTAGCAAGCACTTCGTGCTGGTCCACGGATCATGCCTTGGAGCCTGGTACTAGTACAAGATTGTGACACTGCTAAATTCCTCTGGTCACAGTAATGTCACTGCACTAGACTTGGCCGCTTCTGGGGTCAACCCACAGCAGAGGGATGATCTCCGATCCGTTTCTGACTTCTTTAGGCCATTGAGGGGCTTCATGGAAGCTCTTCCTCCACGTGAAAGAGTAATCACTGTCGGTCAGCCTTGGTGGGTTGGCAATTTCTCGAGCTATGGAGGATTTCCCAACGAAGATTTCTGCAGCCATGTTTGTCACTGCCTTAATGCCCGGGCCAGCCCTCTACATTTCCACCCTCAATCGAGAGGTAACCCTTGAATTCTTGAATTTCTTTTTCCTAGGAAAATTAAACTGTATTTTAGGTTAGGCCAAGTTGACATGTTCCTATTGAGTCGTGGAATGTACTATTATATAATAAAATTCATTTCTTATTAAAAATTGAAGTTTTTTAAATAATTGGTAGATTCATATAATATCAAAGTCCACATACTAAGTTACTGACATGATTCTACACTTCACTCCAATTTAAATTAATATTATATGTGTTTGATCGAGTTATGGGTTTATAAACGGGTCTCTCTTCTATACTTCTATATGAGATTCTTGAGTAAAAAGGCATGTTCGTTTGGCTAAAAATTCTAGAATTTGAATCCAATATTTTAAATTTATATTCCTATACGCATATCAATACAATTCAATATTATTTTTTTTATACACATCAATATAATTTTTACACGTATGCCAATAAAGCTTAAACCTCACTTAAATATTCACTATTTTTAAAATTCAACGAATTCTCTCACAAACGAAAATGCCCGTAGTCTCAGGTACACTGATCAAGCCTGCTCTTCGAATTTTGAGGCTGTCTTTTGCACTCACTGCAGTCATTCAGCAGACAACGTCCTCTACACGACAGCCATTTCATATACGACCGAGGCCTAAACAACCCTCCAACCGCTTTCATCTTCGGCCCACTGAACTTAGCATCAGATGTGTTCCAGCTCAGCCCGGTTGAGGTAAGAAGTGCATGTTTGCTCTGTTCCAGCTAGCTCAGCGCAACCATAGTCGGCCCCTTTTCTATACGGAGGCTCTTAAGTTGCATTCTATTATTGCTGTTGTAGGATTTGACACTGGCAACATTGTTGCTGAGACCCCTGCCTCTGTTTAGTGATGAAGACTCGTCAAAGGCACTGATGCTGTCCACCGAGAAATACGGGTCGGTTAATCGAGTTTACATCATGTCCGAACAAGATAAGTTTGGGGGATAGGGATTTCCAACTGTGGATGATCGAGAGAAATCCACCAAATGATGTGGTGGAGATAGCAGGATCGGATCACATGGTCATGATGTCCCACCCAATAGAGCTTTGCAATCATCTCGTACGCATTGATGAGGAGTATTTCTAAATATATATATAAGAAGAAGAAAAAAAAAGTAACTTCAGTAGATAAGAGTAATAATAAACAGAGACAAAGAGACAAAAACTTTTTAAATAATTTGGTCTAGAAATTCTACTTTAAAGTCTTCTAACTGTATTCTAACTGTATTTTTATATTATAAAGAAAGATAATAAAAAAAATATTTTTATATTTACATTTAAATCTTCGTAATAATATTAAATATTTGATGTAGAGTAATTATAATATTATAATCAAATATTTAATTATAATATTATCTCTAATTCAATTTCTAATCTCACATAATTCAAGCACAAGGTTTGGAAGATTTTGTCCTCCAGTCCAATGTGGATCATATTTAGCGACGGAGGTAGACTTGTAGCCTACCTTTTCGAAGGAATTGACGTTGTATCGACAAATGTTGTCGGCTTGTAAAGTAGCTTTATTTTGCAGGTACGTCCGCAGATATATTTCTGTGAGCAGTTAAAGCATTATTGATTGTCTCTTGGTGGCCCGCAAGGAGCTGGCGTGCAGGGAAAGGGATAATGTTCTTTAATTTAAGGGCTGTTGGTTCGTGGAAATATTGGGATTTTGTAAATCTTGAGTATCGTATTTGTGAAAAGTATAATATTTTATGAAAAAGTAAAGAGAGAAAAAATTTAATTTAATAGTATAATATTATTTTATAATTTAACGATGAGAAATGAATTATTTTATGATTGTTTAGAATTTTTGAAGGTTTAAAAGATTGGTAAACAAACGCCTCCTAAATATTTTCTGAATAATTAAATAATTTTAAATGTTGTTATAATCAAGGTTATCTTCATTGTCTCCCAAAACTATGCCATTCGGAGGTATAGTATTCTTATTTAGTACATACGTATTTAACAGAGAAAGCTAACCGAAAAAAAGTTCCATTTTAGGTTATAATTCTAAGTTTTTACCTGGGAAATTGAAAGTTTCATCTCTGAATTTTAACTCTTTTAACGGTTTGATCCTTAAGAAATAAATCATAACAAAAAATTTCACAAACTATTATCTTTTGACAAAACGCACTTTCTGTTAAGCTTTTGTTCATCCCCTTAACGGATGTCTAAACACGTCAGCAAATTCGTACCGGTCGACCGGTATATATTTTGAAATAGATCCGGTACGTGAGCGATCGACCAGTACATGAAGCGGTCGATCGTTACAAATTTGCTGGCGTGTTTTGGGCCTCCATTAAGGGATGGACGGAAGCCTGACGGAAAGTGCGTTTTATCAAAACATATGAGTTTAGGGAGTTTTTTTGTTATGATTTATTTTCTAGGGATTAAACCGTTAAAAGAGTTAAAATTTAGGGATGAAACTGTCCATTTCTTTTTTTATAAATATGGTTTAAGATTCAATAAAATAAATGTAACGGTCAAAATTTGTCTCATTTAACGAGATGGGATGGAATTTATTTGGTTATTGACTTATTCCTATTAAGGCAATATTTAAACCGTTAAGATTTATTTGTTTAAATCGTATACAACCGGAACTTAGAATTTGATTTCTTATAATTGAATCTTTTCCCACAAAACACACCTTGGGCCGCGTTGAAACAAGCTTGAGCACACCGCGCTGCAATTCTACTGCTAAGTGATAATCCATGTGAAGGTTAATCAGGAACTAAACGCGTGAATTATATGACTCGCACGAAGAAAACTCCAGACTGAGTTCACAAAGATCGATAATTTGATATGATCTCTATGAAACTTCAATTCCACTGTAACTACACATTCGCATCTGGTATTCGCATCTGGTCCAAAGATGGGTATGTCTAAGTAACATCATTAATTCAGCCTGTAACTATACAGAGATGGTAGAAGAAAGAAGAAGATGAAGACGAAGAAGAAGAAAGAGAAGCTACCTGAAACAACTCAAAGGGTTGTCTGAACAATTGACTAATGGGTAAGAGGAAACGTCTAGGGGAAAAAGGCAATATTAAAAGCCACGGGAGTTCCAGAACCTGGGTATGTTTGCAGTGGGGGGGCGTTCTGCTGGATGGCTACGCCGACTGCTTCGGCTACAACCATGACGAACTGTATTGCCAGTCGTACTAGTTCCATGCACATCCCCAGCCTCTGAATCACCATTACAGCTAGCAAGCAAAGGATCCTATGATTTTCTTCCTTTTTTGTCTTTTCTCCGCGTCACTCAGCTTCGCTATCCACTTATAATTAACTACGCCTATTTATAGGAAACCCAGCAACACCGATGGTGTTCTTCCGGGCCCTCTCTAAAGCAATACGAATGATATTTTTTATTTCGAAAAAATCGATGAGAAAAAAAGAAAAAAGAAAAAACACTAGTACTTAGCCTTAACAAAAATTTCAAATAGAAAAACTAATGCGCCATTCTATCTTTAAACTCAATCATATCAGATTACACACCCACAGAAAATCAGAAGAGGGAGCTCCCGAATCCGATATATCTATATATATTTATAAGTAATTCCGGTATGCAGCTAAATTTGGCTATTGGGTATCTCCAAATTAAAGATATTATCCAGAAATTGTCTCTCTCTCTCTCTCTTTCCAAACACGTAATCATATCCCGAGACGGCCAGCCCCATCAAATAATTTGATGCAACTTGATACGTACGCAATACGCATAGATCTTAGCCAGTGCCAGTAAGAGACATGACTTCATTACTGGTATGCAAGCAAAACGTCTTGGCCACAATTATGGGAGAATGACAAATATGATGCTGGAACTGGGCCCGAACGACCCTGATCATCACCACAACGAGACGAAATAGCATCCCGAGAATCGCTCGCTTGAGGATGGATACTTTTAACCAGATAGGCATGTCTAGCACTTAAGCCTCAAGCAATCATTTGCTTAAATTAGTGTTTGCAAATAATATATATTTTGAAAATTTTGCAAATATTATAAAAATTGAGGTAGATTATAATTTTATTAAATTTTGAGGAAAAAAAAGAGTTGAAAGTATAATTTTCTAAGAGTAGGTAAAAAAAAGTGAATGAGAGACTATTGGAACTATTTTTTTTAATGTTTATTATCATAATAAAACGGACTGTTTTCCAGCATTTACTGCAGAAATCACATGGCCCAACTCCGAAAATGGACACAAGGCCGCAAAATTGGTTCAGCCCATCCAAAGAGAGACACGATGACCCGACTGTCAGCAGGGCCATATGGGCCGCTCGGTTGTTAGATTTATTCAAGATGGAGGCTGGACGTAGATTCTACACAAAATATGACAATGATCATAATTCAGACATTTAATTATTCTCTTAGTTATGTTTCGTGATCCAGTTTGTGGGTGTTTTTTTAAAAAAAATAATAATAATGTTTTAGTAGTTGACAAAAATCATTTTTGGCCATTCTGTTTTCATAATGCATTGGGTTTTGAAATTACAAATTTTAGTCTTTGCTTCTTTAAATAAAAATCCTTATACCAGCCCTATCGATATATATAAACTAATGACAAAAAATTCACCTTAGCAGAAAATTCAAGTCAACTGTACACGCAACGCTCTCATTTGTCTAATAAGTTACGTTATTCACATTTAACACCATGTTACCCACTATCTATCTATATCACACGAAATGCTGATATTCCAATCTAGCTTAATCAAGCTCATCTCCCCATGTTGCACCAATGATCTATTACAAATACTCAAGGACTAAAATTTAGGAAAATTAAATTTTTTTATGAGTTATTACCCTTTTTAATAATTGGTCCTTCCGTGACTGAATCATTAGCTCCTCTAACGGGAGTTCCAAACACGTCAACTATATTTTCAAAGACGAAAGCTCATTTTCAATCTATGTTAGCCTCTGCAAATGCTGGTGAGCCCTAACGACCACTAGCCTCTTCCTGCAATCATGGTTGCTTCCTCCACCCACCATCGTTGTCGCGACCATCACCAGAAACTTTTTGCAGTAGTTCACCAAACATGCAAATGGAAAATATCTGTAATAGAAAAGAAAACATACCAGCATTCTTGGCAGCGTCCTCCAATTCCCATATCCATGTTTCTATATGTAGTCGACAAGTTTTTTATCCTCCTTTGGTGTCCAGTGACCAGGGCCATTAAGCCCATTTTGTCACAACACAATGCTCTACCCAAGGATTGGATTCAGTGCGAAGTGTGTAAAGGGAGGACTGCGATTTTAAGTCTCAGATCTGACGTTCACGAAATGAGCACCTTATTTAATGTGGTGGGAGGAAAAAAAGGCTCAAAATTCGGCTTAACTAAATAAGCCCTTTTTTTTTGCAAATTCTTTTTTTTTTCGCTACACATCTTCCGCAACACGCAACACATTACTATTCTTTTCTTTCCATTTTCCCTGCACATCTTCTGCAACAAGCCGACTCTTTTTTTATTTCCTTTCCATTTCCCCTATATGTCTTCATTGTTGTTCATTGTGGCATTGATGCCAGTTCAGAAGATACTCCTAATTACCGCTGTGAGTTTACTTCTTGGAACGGAACGTGTAGATCTCCTGGGGGCAAGTACAAGGCAATGCTTGAACAATGTAAAGTTTAATGCAGAGCATTACTCTTTTGCTTCTTTTGCCTATATGTCTAGGTTTGTTTGCATGTTATTTTATCTTTTATTGTTGTTTTATCTTTTCAAATAATAGACGACTCCAGTCAACTAGGCCAAATAGTTGCATTGGGCTTGATTGAGTAAATCTCAAGGATTCAAATATTGGTTTTTGTCCGTTCTTCCTCTGCAAAGTTGTCCATGGTAAACACAAAGTAGGGTACTCCCAGCTTCTCATGTTCATGAGGTACGACGTCCCATTCTTTTACATATGGAGTGGAGTTCATGATTGCATTGTTGTTAGTGATATATATTATAATTAAAAATAAAAATAAAGGAACTTTGCATTTGTTTCAGCCTCTATGATTTTTTTTCTAGGTCTATGGTGGGAAATGTGAACACAAAAAGACAAATCCAATTTGAGAATAGTGCTCAAGATATAGGTATATCCATGTTTGTTTTTCCCACGAAAATTATACCTTAAAGCAGAAATATTTCAAAATGATACTCGTGACAATGTTTGTGCTTCAACTTCCACTATATGTTAGATATGACTAGTACATTTGCAAACAAGAATCAGCTCAGCGGTTTAGAAAATATCAATTAATGTGTAGGAACTTACCCTCTTCGGACTAAATGTCTAACTTTTATCCACATTTGACCACATACTAATGCTTAAGACCTCCTGCTTTCATAGAGATATTTTCTTCTTTGGGCACAGGTGAAATATTAATATAGGATGCAATGTGTCAAATTTAGTAATTTAAAATACAAATAATAAAATTAGTGATAATTAGAAGGGGTAAAGTGTATTTTTTTCTCATAGAGTCACGATGATTGCTTTCTTTGCTTACCCATAGATGGGAGGAAATTACCAAGTCCCATGTTGAGTTCCTTATGCAGATGGGTACTATTGAACTAATTTTGTTAGGGAATCATTTTCCCGCATTTAATGTCCTGGTTGTCATGGTTTGGTTAGACAGATGTTATGACTTGTATTGAGTTGTATATCATTAGATGAACAGATTGTACGTGGGTTTTGTGAACTTAATTAAATATTGTTTTCTATTGGCACTCAATACCTTCTCACCCCATGAATGGTGTTAGGCCTCATGGATTTTAAATATTTTTTTATGTTATTAGATTCATTTAATCATCTTCTATCAGTTTCTATAGCTTTATCTTATAGGAGATAGTTCTCTCAAAGGAATCTTTTCAATTCCGATCTTACATAGCTACTTGTGTACTTTTCTAATTTTCTAATATTGCAAAAGAACGTATTTGTAGTTTTTTTACATGTTTTTCGTAGATGATTCCTTCTATGATTGTTGTAATATTTGTGTCTTTTAGTATTGAATTTTTATAGGTTGATAAATGGTGGAGCTATCAAGTATTAACCCAAATATAGATAGGCGAGGGTCTAGTAGTACCTCATACCCAAAAGGTTCGTCAATTTATTTGCCCTCTGTATGAACAAATTCATATAGATATTCATTATTTCCATTTGTATGGTTGGATTATGTAGGTGAAATAGTTCATGCAGACAACGAGAAAACTGTAAATATTTGGACCTTAGAGTTTAGTGATGAGGAGAATGATAAACTGATGGGGTATGATTTTTCAGCCTACTTGGCAGGCCCAGCCCAAGAGAGACCCAACGATAAAAAGTCTAAAAGTGAGTCATAGGCAGATTTCCAAAGATTTTCTTGTCTGCAGGGTCACATCTCATTGACCAAAAATCACATCAGCCTGCAAAGAGATCTGCTCCACTGACAAGCAATCAGCTCATTCCATGTGGAAAGGGGAAAATTTATTTTTCTATGAAGGAATGGCTCATTGGCTGGCAAAAGGGACTGACGGTAAGGACAAAAAACTCATTTATGTTTTTTCTCAGCATTTTTCACAGAGAACTAATTTGAGTTTTGGAGGCTGACCCACATGGCAATTCAACTCACTTTTTTCTCAGTTTTGAAGATTCTTTACCGTTCTTCATGCTAGGTCTTTGGCTCAGTTCCCTTGGGCTCCCTGCCCAGTGGATTTTTGTGATGACCAGTTAAAAATGACTTCATCACTTACGATCGGTACAACAATTACGTAGTTAGCATTGGATTTAGCATCTGAAGGTCCAATGGGTTCAAGAATAAAGAAAAAAATATTATACAGTTAGAACATTCGTTTGTAGCAAAAAAGGGTTGAGAAAAGAGAAACAACATGCAATGCCTTTAAAGAAGGAACGACATAATACTAGGTGTGGGTGTCTTGCAAGTTTCGTCATTCGCTGCTGTGATATTGACGATAATGCTTAATGATTGTCTTACAAACTATGTGTACTTAACAGAGAATACTAACGTATAATTAGAGATTAATAGATTCAATTTTTACTGAATGTATAGAACTAATTATAATAAGATGCTCCAATAAGTCCATTTTTGAATTTGGCTATATATATATCATTAGAATTAATATCACATAAATCATGATATACTGTATAAACGGTGGATTGAAATGAGGTCACGGTGAAATCATAGTTCTGATACCCAACTAAACTTCGGGTGGTGAGAATTGAAACTCAACATGCAAGCTATGTATTCTAAACCAGATCATGCGGCCTACCATGGGCTATACCGCTATAGTACCCGGCTAGTAGAAGCAAATAATAAACTACATCTCAAATAAAAATGTCTCAAGCAACCTTTGTTTACTAGAAGTTAGCTTACTTTTTTGAGGAAATGTAAATGCGTTGCACACCTATAGATGTAGAAAAATTGTGTTGGGGACAACAAATATGTTAAGCTTATTTATATCATCGCACAAGATGTTCTCAAAGCTTGTACAAGTTTAGATTGCTAGGCAAAATCCTAAAGTGTTGTTAGCAAGTCACTGAGCTAGGATCAACAAATTTTGCTCGACAGAGAACTACTTCCTATATTCAAAGCTCTTGAATTTTGTTGAACGTATTCCAAATCATTTTGAAGTTTCCAGCACATGTAAGGTCCAACCATGAAGTTTTGGGTGCCTGATCTTCTATTCGGACCCAGTAGATCTGTCATATCTCACTTCCCAGAGCACTTGAATCGATATTTGTGTTATACCCTTCAAGATCAAGTTTTGTCACAATTACTATTGATCCATCATCAAATGCAACAAGATCTTGTGAAGTTGCCTGTAATTGCAACCAACAAATCGAAAAGAAAAAAAAACACATTTACAACAACGTGCAAGTATAAATAAATGTCACTAGTCAATTGCCCAAAGAGAAAAAGTGCTACTTGAAAAGATTTTTGGTAAACAAATCGAACAGAAAGTTGAAATAAAAACCGAGTACTTCACCCATCGATGGAGAATTCAAATTCCAATTATCAATTATCTTCTAATTATCAAAATATATCTTCATCATTCCACAGACGAATCAACAAAACACCCCCAACAAATATTCAAACTAGCCCAAAAATACTTGAATATCATTAACCAAAATCATTCCAAGTGACATGGGGATTCAAATTTCAAATCCAAGAAGCCACAAGAAAAAGCGAAAACCAACCCCAACATGCTCAATTTGTCTCCTAGAAAACATACACGAAAATAAATCTCTAAATCCTTTAGATTTCCGTTAGTAACCATGGGTTGACCATTGATCGGCAGCTTACCGCGAAGATTAAAACGATGAAGACACCGACAATGACCATGGATGACTTTGCGGAGGAAGAACGAACAACTTTGTGGAGCCGCACATGCCGATTAACCCACTCACCACTCACCAGACCATTTGCTCCTTTCACAGAACGATGGAAACATTGACGGAAGACAAAGAGACGTAGAAAAAATAAAGGAAAGAAGTCGTAAAAAAAATAAAAGGACAGAAGAGAAACTCTTCCAATATATATATATTATACTTCCATTAGGGACGGGGAAGACGAAAAAAGCTAGAGAAAGAAGCTCCAAAGCAAAGCTTCCTTCCAGAGCACAAGGAATCTGTCACTATGACAAAAACAATGGAACATGCAAAACGGAGTGTTCTTAATTCAGCATCGATCAGATCTTGGATGACTACCGGATGAGGTTAATAGGCTATGCAATTCGCGGGATCGATTAGTATGCTGAGCACTTAAGGTGCTGAGCATACTGATGGACGGTGAGGATCAGTTTTCCAACATCTAAGGGCTACAATTAAAACACCTCACTTAATGAAATAACCCGAATGAAACACTTTAACCCGATTCTGACCCGAAACATATTCGAAGTTGTCGTTCTTCTTGCTGAGCAACATTTATTCGCACAAATTTGACAGAAGAGCTGCCTGAAGAGCTCGGTCCTCCGTCCTCCGTTGCAGCGCTAGGTCCTCCATCCAGATCTGCACCTTCCAGCCCAAAGGTAATCCACAACATACTAGCTCCCGTAAGTACTGTTGTCTCCGGTGGTTGGCTCCCTACTCAAACTGCTAGTCGATATCTCCACTAAACTTGACAGGCTCTGTCTTTTTCGTAGTCGAAATCCACTTTCCAATTTGAAATGAGTGCAAAGTATTAATCTAAAGTCGATCGCATGAATCACGGCTTTAAGGGAAATAAACTTTATGGCCTAATTTCCAAGTCTCCCCTCGATTGCGTCCCATTATTCAAAGATGGCCTAGCCTTTAGAATTGACTACTTGTGGTCGAGCCTTTAGAATCCATGGGTATCGAAATTAGACGAAAATCCTCTCCAATTGTTGTTTAAATTGCACCGGAGAGAGAAAAACAGTTTGATAATGAATACGGGAAATATTGAATGGTATATGCAAACAGAGGATCTTGCACCCTTTAATGTAATGGCGGTTTCTAGTGAAATATTTGGTTGGATTTCCTTCTCCAGAAAAGAATGCCTGCAATCTCCAATCTCGGCTCACTCTAGGATTCCCTTTTGAACACTAAATGAGGCGTTGTTGAGTATGCTTGATCACTGATCATCATCAACATTGTTTCTTCTTAGATTTTAGACATAAACATACATCCTCTTTCGTGACTGATAAATCTAAAACATAGGCTGGTGATCAAGTTTGTTGGATTAGCTGAGGCAACATTTCAATGATGAGTTCATAGGGCTAGTCTGAACTTATCTAAACAGGAAAGTAGAATATGAGTGCATGAGGAACTCAAACAAAAATTAACATAACCCTTAATCTTCAAAATTCAAATGATCAAAATAAGCTAAATGCTAAGAAGAAAAAAGAAAAAAGAATGATCTATTGTTCATTTTTCTAAGAATTTTGAATAGCACTTTATTTTTTTAAGGCAAAAAAGGGTTTTAGGAGGGGGCAAGACTAAGCCTGCAGTGAAAGGGGGATGCAACCCCTGGATAGGCAAGCCTGTAGTTAGAGGGACTCGACCCCCGGATCTATCTCTCCAAAAAGAGAGAAGGTGCCATCTAAGCAACAGCTCATTGGCAGAATTAAAGCAGCACTTAAAACATGAAAAACCCTGGTTTTTTTTTTCAAATAAGTAAAGGAAATATTGAAATACAAGGCTTTACTTTCAATTTTGGCCTTATTAAGGATGAAAGCTGCTTTACAGCAACGGAAGAGCCAGCACGTAGTACCATTTTCCTTTTCCTTTCAAGTAAGCGTTAATGTAGTTTCAGCTCCTAAAACATTTTCCTTTTCTTTCCCCAGATACTCAGCAATCCAATGCTAGCAAAAACTAGATGAGATTCCAAACAGAAAACAAAGATATCCAAAACTCCCATTTTCATCAAAATGGTCCAAACAAGAAGGGAGGTGATTGATAGATCTTAATCCCAGTAGCATAAAACGAAAAAAATAAAATAAAAGCAACATTCGAGCCAATAAAATGAAATGAATAGGATTGTAGTATTCATGAATCTACAGAAAGAAAACCTGCCAAAGGATTGTAGTAATCATTCTTCATGTCTAATTCATTTCACTTCAAAAAGAAGAGACGGGCTGTGAATACAAATAGGCCTACAAGGCCGGTTACAAGGCACGAAGACTTTTACGTCCATGATAGCAATGTTAAGGTCTTCACTTGTTGTGCAGAGTTTGGAAGCCTAAACCCATCTTCCACCAAAACTAATAGGAAAAAATTTCAAAGATAGAGTGCAGAGATGTGCAGCAAATTGAAAAGCATTGTGATAGAGAGTCACGCCTGTAGATACAATAAGCAGTACCAACCCATTTGCTTACGATCAGACTCGGCAACCTGTGATGAAGTAACAGACTCGACAACCAAGGAGAATGGGAGACGCAGATCTGGGCAGCACAGCTAAGAGGGATTTGCAGATGTGGGCAGACGAAAACTGATATGTTTTGGAAAGCTTGTATAGCACGCAAGCTTCGAAAACTGATATGTTTTGCTCAGCAAGAAGAACGACTTCGAATATGTTTCGGGTCAGAATCGGGTCAAAGTGTTTCATTCGGGTTATTTCATTAAGTGAGGTGTTTTAATTGTAGACCTTAGATGTTGGAAAACTGATCCTCACCGTCCTGCTCAGCACCTTTAAGTGCTCAGCATACTAACCGATCCCGCAATTCGCAGCCTTTTCTTGCGCTGAGCTTGTGCCTGAGACTAGAACTTGAATGACTACCAGTACAACTCCCTCTGCCAAGGAGTTCCTGATATCTTTAACAATTCTTACGTTCCTAATCGCACCCACTGCATGCGCCTGCGTCGCCAGCGACCTAGACCACCTTCTTCAAACCCACTTTCTCGTAGCATGTTCCCTGATGCAGTTGTGGTACTTGCGCAAGGAAGAGGAAGCAGTTTCGAGAAGAGACATTCTAAGATAATATTAAAAAATGAATAAAATAGGAATATTATTTTACGTTTTAATTTTTTTTTACTTTAAATATTTTTAATAATTTGTTTGGAGGGGCATTATAGTCATTAAAAATTATTATAGGACCACAATTGATTTTTTATTTTTTGTAACTTATGGGTATAATCAGATAAATTGAAACTAATTGATGAGGTCATTTTGATTTTGTTACAAACATATGGGATGTGTTACGATATTTTCTCCTAATAATAGTTCGCGACATAAAATCTTTAAGAATATGTTTGGGATTGGTTTTTAACTCAAGTATTAAGACTTAAGTCCCACTTTAAGTCTCTCGTATTTGGATGTGTTAGGATTGAAAGTGGATTTCTGCAGACATTAAAGACGTGTCCATGTCTCTTCCGCTTTGCGTGTCTCCAAGTCAAGTGTCAAACTAAAAAAGCAAAAAACATTCTTGTTTCTTGTTTCTCGAATTGACAATATACTTCAGTCTGATTGTCATAACATGTGCGACTCTACACTTTTAAATGTTGTCCAATTAAAGTTGTTTTTAATAGCATTGACCCTAGAATGTGATCCATCTAGAATTGATTTTTATAGCATGAGTCCTAAAATGAGGTCCACATAGAGTTACTTTTTATAAAATAAGGTCCACCGATTGACGTGTTTTTGTAAAATGCTGCAAATAAAGAAAGTAATTATTAGGATTGTGATTCACTCAATCTCAAGAATCACAAACTTAATACAAAACCTCACTTCTCTCAATCTCAAGCTCAAGCACAATCTTAATCTCAATCTGAATCCCAAACAAGCCCTAAATCTACCCCAATAAAATAACTCCTCAATATTCTCTTTCTCCTAATCAAATCATCACTTGTTACTTCAAATAAATATAAAAAATTCATTTAAATCATCTATTTCTTCACTTTTTCATCAAATTCAATACTCCCAACATTTTTAACACCATAACAATTTTACAATCAAACATGACCGATATAGCAAGAAGAACAGTTTTTTAAGAAAATTGAGAGCCAACTTCATATTGGGTAGGGGTGGGCAAAAAACCAGAGACCCGACAACCCGAACCGGCCCGACCCGTTTCGACCCGATATTTTCGGGTTTTTTCGGATTCGAGTTCGGGTTTCCTCACAAACAAACCCGAAAATTTCGGGTCGGGTTCGGGTTGAAATTTTCGAACCTTCAGGGCAGCGCAAACTCGAACCCGGTTTGCCCACCCCTAATATTGGGTCAGTCTGGTCCTGAGCGCATCTGGCATCTGCTCCCATAAGGCCATCACGTCCCGACCAATTCCTTGAGCAATCAAGAGATAGGTCCACAGCCCAGCAAAACATGGGCAATTTAAAAAAAAAAAGGACATAGGCAGGTGACGTAGGTCCACAGCCCAAAGCCACAACGTCATCTAGCCGTTAAAAATTCAAAATTGTGCCCTTGAAATTTACTTTTTGACCAAAAAGCCCATTCCAGTTCAAATCAGAAGACCGCGGTAATGGTTTCCGGCATCTCCATTTTCAAATCTAGAATACATCTCAGCCGTCCATTGAGCACCCCCGTCTCTCCCAGGTAAAAGACACACTAGACCCTTTGAAACTACTGCTACAGAGAGCGAAGCGAGAGAGAGAGAGAGAGAGAGAGAGAGAGCGAAGATGTATTCTTGAATCAACATCTACTTCCAGATTTTCACCAAAAACTTAGAGAGGAAAAAATAGCTTAAGTTTTAGCTCTATTTCCATCAAAGCAATTGCAGGGAACCAACGATTTCTGCATCTTGGGCTTCTGCTTTCCATCTCCACTGTCAGGTACGCACACTCTGTATGCACTATTCCTTGCGGCTCATTTCCCATCCACCATCCATGAGATTCACTTCCCCATAGTTTTACGTCATTCCCTACTGTTATCAGAATGCTGAGAGACTTCAAACTATTGCGGCGGAATTCTGGTAAGAACGAGGAGATTGAGAATATTCCCGTAAGCCCTAAGGATTTGTCGGCTTTTCAAAACGGAACCGATTTGTCGAGGCCTCCGCTAAACACAATCCAAGAACCGATTAAACACCCTAAGCAGGATCAGGAGGCGGGATCTAGGAGTAAGGTTGAAAGGACTCCAACCAAGGCGAAGGGCAAAATTTCGGATCCCACATTGCCTCTTCGCACTCCGGACAAGCACGGAGTTGGCTTTTCAGGGAAGAATCGATTTGGGTGGGCTCAAAAGCACGAGCTCGGTACAATTACTGGTGATTCACGCGATGATGGAGGGAATTATTCAGTCCAAGTGAAAGCATATGTTGGAACTGGAAACGGCGGTTTGGTTAGTATGACTCCTCGGACTAATCGGGTGGTGGGAAGGGCTACTTCCAGTTATTCTGAGAGCAATTCCACGCAAAGCACGCCGACTAAGAGTGTTAGTAAGCCTTCAAGTTCAGGGATCCGGAGTAGGGTTGATGGGAATGTCAGTGCTCGCGCGGGGAACATTGCTGCATTGTATAAAGGGTGTCCGATTTCTAGTGGTCCAGCTACAGCTGTTAACACTGTGGAAGTGCCTCACTTTGACCTAAAGGAAGATCCTTCATTCTGGATGGAACACAATGTACAGGTACGCTTCACTTGGATCCTCATTTTGGCATTTGTGGTTTCCCGATAGTGTGAGATGATACTTTAAATGAGTAGAAAAATGTGCTGAAAGTATGATGGCGGATTTACTGACATTGTGAGTATGTTGTTATCGTCTTATGATAACTAACGGGAACTAGGAATTGAGGCATTAGAATTTGAAAATGTTAACTTATAAGGCGAAAGTTATTCTAATTGGGCTTTATGTAGGTTCTTATACGAGCCCGTCCTCTCAATAGCATGGAAAAGAGTACAAATGGTTACAGCCGGTGCTTGAGGCAAGAGAGTGCTCAAAGCATTACCTGGATTGGGCAACCAGAAACCCGATTTACATTCGACCATGCAGCATGTGAAACAGTGGAACAGGTATGATTAGAGACAACAAAGGAATAATGATATGGGATGGATTTTTCATTTAGTTTAAAAGATGATCTGTTTTGTATTGTTCATTGTTGGCTTTGCAGGAAACGCTTTTTAGGATGGTCGGTCTGCCAATGGTAGAGAATTGCCTGTCGGGATACAATAGCTGTATGTTTGCCTATGGTCAGGTATGACCCTTAGAGATAAGATGTCCACTAACTTAAATACATGATTGGTAGTCCAATGGGATATTTTGTCTTGGCCTATAAGTTCTGCCACTAGATTTGATGTCTAGCTGTTCCATGTGGTTTGGCTAAGATGCATATAGGACACGTTGGCACAGAAAGAGGGAGATTTGCAGGCTTGATTCATTGTTTAGGAGAAGAAAAGTTACTATGCAACGGCCAGCATAAGTATTGGATATGTCCTCTTGGTAATCAAATATTAATGATGGCCCCCCTGATTTTGCCCATATCTGCAGTTTGATCTATATACCTCTCTAAATGTTCATCTATATAATATTTCTATTCAGAGCTCGTAGTACCTAAATCTTGTATTTTCCTAGTTGCTTGAGTTTTAATATTTGTGGAAGAACAAGAAGGTGGGGGACATCTGCTGGACAAAACCCCGAATACCATTCTTTCCATGGTCATCTTTTCCGTTAATACAAGTACTAAGAAAAAATCAGCATTGATAGAAATTTATTAAACAAATTGACTGTAGGCGTAAGCTCAAATATTTTGTAATTTCCTTGGAACAGACTGAGCGAGTTTATTTAACCATAACAAGTAAAGGCAATAGGACAAGCTCTCTCTCTCTTTTTTTTTTCTTCCCTAAAAGTTCCAGAACACAGTATCAATGAGCAAGTTTGGTCATGCAGACAGGAAGTGGGAAGACGTATACAATGCTCGGCGAGATTGATGACTTAGAAGTCAAGCCTAGTCCACATCGTGGAATGACACCACGTATTTTTGAATTCTTATTTGCAAGGATTCAGGCGGTAACTTTTAGCACTTTTTGTTGCTTCACCTTTAGGATATGCTCAAGGTTATAATTGTGGTCAGCATTTGTTTCTCATTCATTCTTCTATTCATAGGAAGAGGAAAGCCGAAAAGATGAAAAACTAAAATATACCTGCAAGTGTTCCTTTCTAGAGATATACAATGAACAAATTGCGGACCTCCTCGATCCCTCATCTACTAATTTGCTGGTAGGTTTGGTTCTTTCTTAAGTGCATGACTTTGGGTTACTTTGATGTTCTTTCCTTTATGCTGTTCTTTACATTTCTTTGTTTGTTTTTCAAATCTTAATAGCTCCGGGAGGATGTCAAGAAAGGTGTCTATGTTGAAAATTTGTCTGAATTTGAAGTTCAAACTGTCGGTGAAATTCTCAGGCTTTTAACTCAGGTGACTAATCTTTTCAACCTCAATATTCACTTTGGGCCTGCTTACTTGGGCTGTATGTTTGTGTGCATGCATGCATGTTTAGAGGAGTATTACACACTCATTCTTGATTTAGTATTGTGGTTTCTCAAACATGATTATTCGTGGTTTCTTGCACATAGGGTTCTTCAAATAGGAGAGTTGCAGCTACAAATATGAATAGAGAGAGTAGTCG
The DNA here is from genome assembly GCA_963930655.1 of Myrica gale. Taxonomy (NCBI): domain Eukaryota; kingdom Viridiplantae; phylum Streptophyta; class Magnoliopsida; order Fagales; family Myricaceae; genus Myrica; species Myrica gale. The sequence goes on along the minus strand of OZ005612.1, from coordinate 17,755,185 downwards.
TTCACATAGTGTTTTTACATGCATAATTGAGTGTAAATGGGAAAAGGATTCCACGACTAACCTGCGGTTTGCAAGATTAAACCTAGTGGATCTTGCTGGTTCAGAGAGGTAAGGAATCATACCTGATCTTGTTTGATTCTATGTAATTCAGCATATATGTGAATGCTGTTCCCCTTGCTAAGCTAATCTTTATTCATAACAGGCAAAAAACTTCAGGTGCTGAGGGTGAGCGTTTAAAGGAAGCTGCTAATATAAACAAATCATTGTCTACTCTGGGGTACTATTTCATTACCATACTGCTCTAGTATGCATCATGTTATTCTGATTTGTCTACCCTTATAAATACTGTGGATGACCATTTGCATTTTGCAGTCATGTAATAATGGTTCTAGTGGATGTTGCACATGGGAAGTTGAAACATGTTCCCTACAGAGATTCAAGGCTAACCTTTCTACTTCAGGTTATTGTTATTTTCCTTTCCTTTCATCAGTCTTATGTTTCGTGGTCCTGATGTTAGACATGAAAAAAAAACAGGATTCACTTGGTGGAAACTCAAAGACAACAATCATTGCAAATGTCAGCCCTTCTATCTGGTTAGTTCCCATGCTTTTAACTGATTTTCTTTCATTTCAACTGCACACTTGGTTATCAACGTGCAATGACCTTTATTTTTCTCATATTTTCTATCCTTTACGTTTCTTGCAGCTGTGCAGCTGAAACATTGAATACCCTTAAGTTTGCTCAGAGAGCGAAACTTATTCAGAATAATGTAAACTTCTTTACTAGCGGAATATCTCAAAGGCATCCATCTATTTTTTCTTATTGATTATGTTCCCCTTTACGGTGTAGGCTGTGGTGAATGAAGATTCTACAGGGGATGTTATTGCACTACAGCACCAGATACGACTTCTAAAGGTGATATTGCATATTTTATTTAATTGTAAGTTCCTATATGCCAAAAAGTTGTTTGAAATGACTAGTTGATTTTGGAACAGGAGGAGCTTTCTGTTCTTAAACGTCAAAATGTATCGAGATCATTGTCATTTGGTTTGGCAACTGTCAAAGATAAACTGCCAGGACAAGAAAATCTGTGTATAGAGAATGAACTCGACATGGATCTACAACAGAATGAATCCAAGGGTATTGTTAGACTGTCTACCAAACAGGTACAAATATTTTTGTTTGTTCGACTTATAGTAGTTCTGTAAAATTACATGACACGTCTATACAGAAAATTTAGTGGGATTGATATCGATGGTGGGAAAATGTTATTAATTTGTCCTTCTTTGTCTTTGAACGTTTTTTTCTTTACTTGTTATCAGTGGCAGTTTTTTCTTCTTGAGTTTATTTCATTATTATAGTATAATACTTTGGATTGGATAGTTTTAATTATAGAGTGGCCTATCTGTGTATGTTAATATGGATAGATTTGGTGAAATCAGAGATTTTCGGGTTACATGGATGTCTCAATGTCAGCTATTCCATTTGGGGGATTGTGCAGGTATATCTAGATACAACCTAGGTTGTGCCGAATAATATAAAAAATAGCCTAGTACTTTGGTATGCTGTGGACACCAATGTCCTGTAAAATTCAGGCCTTAAAAGATGCACATTGTAACTGAAATTTCAGATTGAGGTGTCATGTGATGCAATCGGTAATTTGGAAGTCACACAGCAATATAGTTTGTAGTTTGAGGGGGTAAATGTATTTTATGTGTGTTATGGTTATCTGAAATTATCATGAGCTTGATTTTCCTCCTATTGCTGATCATGCATGCCATTGATTAATAATTAATCAGTTGAAATCTTTGGAAACAACACTTGCTGGTTCCTTGAGAAGGGAGCAGATGGCAGAAATGTCTATCAAGCAACTAGAGGCTGAAGTTGAACAGTTGAACCGCCTGGTATTTTTCTCCTTGAGGTATTTTTATCGTTGGAGTTTGCTTCCAAAAGTGGTCGAATGATTACCATGTATTGCTTTAGGTTCGTCAAAGAGAGGAAGACGCCAGGTGTAGTAAAATGATGCTTAGGTTTCGAGAAGACAAAATTCAAAGAATGGAAGCACTTCTTGGAGGTTCTACACCTGCTGATGCTTATCTACTGGAAGAGAACAGATCCCTTTCTGAAGAGATTCAACTGCTTCAAGCTAAATTGGATAAAAATCCTGAAGTAACTCGGTTTGCTTTGGAGAATATAAGGCTTTTAGAGCAACTTAGAAGGTAGTTATAACTGCAATCCTTGTTGGTATTATTTATACTATTGTGATTGTTATAATTACCAACATTATTTTTCTAATTTTTGATTTGCTTTTTCATCTTATCGGTAACAAGTTCTTATTCGTATTATTACTTTCTTCAAGTACAAAAAATGTAAACTGCTCTTTACCTTTTTTATTAGTTTCATTAATGTGGCATTTATAGATATCAAGAATTCCATGAAGAAGGGGAGAGAGAGATACTTTTGGCGGAAGTTTCCACGCTACAGGAACAGGTGTTTATAGAATCTAATATATAGTATGGTATCTTTTTCATCTGGAGTGTTCTTTGGATGCCTGTATAAACTTAAAAGACATTTGTTTGCAGTTGCTTCAATTCCTTGATGGGAACGCTAATCAGCATAATGATCCAAATTTTAATACACAGCCCAGGGTTGGTTATTTCCTTTACCTTATTTAACTCTTCAAATGTTCCTTCCTAAGACATGTCATGCCCTTTCCAGAAATGGGTACAGGAAGGAAATTGCTGCAAAGCGGTTTCCTTTACCACTTTAATTCATAAGACAATGTAGGACAATAACTTTTGAATTTCTCCTATCCTCACAATCAGTGTTTACCATTGCAGGAAGCTATCTGCTTCGGCAAAGAAAACGGTTCTATCCCTGTGGAGGTTGCACTTTCTGTCTCTCTGACATGTTTCCTTTTTAGTTCTTGGTAATATGACTCACATTTGATCTTCATTGATTTCAGTTGAAAAACACCCTTGATGAGTTAGAGGAATGCAGGCACCAATTGAACTCTTGCTTGGATGATAATGCAAAACTCAGAAGGTGAGAAAGTTTGGCTTCCTATCCAACTTCATTTTTGTTCCCCCTTTCAAGTATGTTCAACATTGTATTTGCTGATTCAAGCCTCAGCCTGCAGTAAATTTTCTAATCTTCTGTGCAAATTATTTGTTGCCATGTTGTGAAGGGAATTAGATGATCTACGTTCTATGTTCGAGAATATCAAACCTGAAAGCTATGACCATGCTGGCATCATCAAGACCATCGAGGTATTTTTGTATAACTTACTTGGCTTAAATCTATGGAAAGAAGGAACAAAAGCCAAGATGGCAGAGATTGCGAAATGGCCCTCTCGTGAACAATTTTTTGATTGCATACGATTACTAGTAGATTATCCCAAAAGTATTACTGTTTAATGGACAAGTCTGCAGTTTGTTGAATGCTAACTCCCGAGAAAACAATTTATTATATGCAATTTGTGTCTTCCAAATAATGAGTAGTAGCAAATTTTCTGTCAGGATTCAGCAAAAGGTCCAGCTGTTGAAGATGAGGTGTTTGAGGCAGTCCAAAATGGCAACTTGGAAGGGAAACATGAATCTCTGCTGATAAAACATGCAGAGGAAATAGTGAATTTGCAGCTGGAACTTGACATACTAAAGATCATTGTCAAAGAAGAGAGGTCATCTTGTCATGAGATGGAGGAAAGGGCAATGTGCTATACTAGAGATCTTCAGATGATGAAAGAAAAACTTTTACTGATGAGTAAACAATGGGAAGATGCAAGATGTGAATTGGAAGAGGCAAAGTCTGTCATTGAAGCACTTGAATCACAGCAAATTCTATCAATTAATGAGATGGAGGACCTGAGGACTAGTAACAGTCATTATCTGCAGCTTTTGAGTAAACAGGAGCTTGAAATTATGGCTTTGAAGGACGAGTTTGCTTTTAAAGAGTTGCAAAATCATTCACCATCAGCCTGTAGAGAGAGTAATGACCCACCCTTACAGGCAAAAATGAAGAGGATGCAAGCCTCTCTTGAAAAGGCCAAGAGACTGAATAACTGGTACCAAGGTGACCGTGCAAATCAGGTGTCCAATGAAGAAGAAATGGATGAAGTTCGCAAGCAGGCTGAGGCTGAAACTGCCGAAGTTATTGTTTGTATGCAGGAAGAACTTCGGATACTTCAGCAGCAAGTCCAAGAAAGTCATTTGACAGAAATGGAGATGAAAAAGGCCACAGTGCTTTTGGAGACTCAATTGAAAGAGGTTCAGGAGCAACTTTACCTCAAAACTGCAGATAACAAAAGCTTGAATCAAAAGCTGGAAGAAAAGGATAGGGAACTACTAACATTATCTGAAGAATGGAACTTATTGACCTCTGAGATTGAAGAAATTCTCGCTGATGGGTGTGAGGCACTTATCAATGCCTCTGATGAGCTTGAGCTTATATCAAGTTCCTTTCCACATAAAAGGATTTGGATATCTGACCAAGTTGGCAGGATGATTAGAATCATCTCTGAAAAGGAATTATTGATTGAAGAACTCAAGAGATGTCTAGAGGACACAAACAATAAAAAAAGTGATGTGGAGTGCATGCTTAAGTCTTTGAGAGGAGCAGCAATGGTTATCACAGAAGCCCACCAGCAGGAATGCAACGAAAAGGAGAAAGAAATCCTCCAGTTGATATCAGAGTTGAATACAAAGACATCGACAATAGCAAAGCTGGAGGACAGAATGAAACTGGCAGAAGATCAGATTGGAAAAGCATCACTTTGTGCAACAGTTGCTTTTGTGATTGTGAATAGATTATCAGAAATGAATCTTACTTATCTTGATACATTAAAGCATAAGGATTTCCAGCTTAGCGAAGCAGCAGAGATGAACTTGAGGAAGGATGCCCTTCTCAGTGATCAAGCTGCTATGATTGAAGAAGCAGAGAAACGGGCTCAGTCTCTGAGAGAGGAAGTAAAGGAGTTGGAGGGAACCTGTGGGATACTACGAGAAAAGCTCTCTCAGAAGCAGGAGCATTCTTATGCCTTGGAACAAAAGCTCAAAGCTATTCAGGAGAATGACCTCTTAATGGCACAGGAGAAACTAACTGAGCTCAAATCAGGTGTATCCACACTCAGGTCATGCATGAGCACGTGTGTGGAGCAATATGGAAGTCCTGAAAGGAATGATTCACAGGAAGTTTGCAGTTCTTTTGATGGAGATGGTGAAAGGCTGGTAAGCTTCTTGCTTTCTGGTAGACAGCTTTAACTTTGCGGTTAATTCACATTTATGTACTAGTTGAGGACTTTTAAGGTCGATTGTTTGCATTGATGCTAATCTAGAATTGTTGCAGACAGATGCTGTAATAAATGAAGTCAATGACGTAGACTTGAATTGCGTTGAACACCCGGGATTGGATATATCTGAAGATTCTATAGTTGGGAAAAGCATGTGCTACTTTTCACATGATGGGAAAAATCTGAAGTCTACAGGAATTCACAAGAATGTGTCTGATAGAGATGTTACGATTGTGCTTCTGAAGAAGGAAATAGAATCAGCCCTTGAAAGCTTGAAGGAGGTACAAGCTGAGATGGTGAATCTACATGATGAGAAAAACCAAATGTGTATATCTGAGAAACGGAGTCAGGAAAGCATGAAATGTCTAACAACTCAGGTACTGAAATTGGAAACAGCTATGCGTTACTTCGAAAAGCAATCTGGACACAAGATGGAAGCTTTCAGTCATAAGCTGAATGCTTTTGAACAAACTGTGGAAGAAGCTCGGTCTCAATGGTGTCGGACTAAAGAGGTAATCCATTCTACTTTTCTATATTTATTGTCCCAAAACCCTCTTCTATAATGTGTGCTTGCTTTGGTTTTACTTCTTCACTATTGATAATTGAGATTAATAATCTGGAGTTGCATGATTTTTTTTACTTGTTGTCTGTCTGTCTGTCTGTCTGTCTGTCTGTCTGTCTCTCTCTCTCTAACTTCATGCTGTTGGATATAGTAAAGTTAATCCCAACAATTCTTGTCATTTTCAGCACTCAACAACTTAACCAACTTTTTTTTGAAATCCTGTTGCAGTTGCTTGAACTTGAAGTTGGTGATGCAAAGATAGTTGCAGCCCAGAAAGCTGCAGAGGCTTCCTGTATCTTTGCCAAATTTGAAGAGGCCCAAAATACCACGAAAGATGTAGATATTATGATCAATAGACTGTTACTGGAGAATGAGCAAATGAAGCTTGATATAGAAAGGCTGAAGGGAAGTGAGACCATGTTACTCAAGGAGGTTCAGAGCTTGCAGGCCATCAATGATCTGAAGCATCAGCAGTTTCAAAACCTTGAAAAGCAGCTTGGCTCACATTTGACGGAAGCAAGGGCTCTTGTTATGGAGCTTGAGGGGGTCATCACAGAGTTCCAGACTACATTTACTCAAACCTTCATGTCTTTAGGCTGCGACTTCCGCTGCGTGAAGTCTCTGCTTGTAAACTCCAAAAAGTTGGTGCATTCATGGCTTGAAGGTGTGTGGTCTCAAATAATTGTGAAGGACAGTGCTGTGTCAGTGCTTCATCTCTGTCACATGGGTATTTTGTTGGAAACAGTCACGGGGCTGAATGCAGAGAATGGTTTGCTTCAACATGGTCTCTGTGATTCAAATTCTGTATTATCTGATTTGAGGGAACACAACAATAAGTCAAGACGAGAGCTTGAGATGTGTAGAATCCTCAAGGGGAAACTACTGTCTGACATCAAGAACAGTTTTGAAAAAATCTCAAGGAAAGAAGTAGAAACTGGGGAGCTTAGTGTCAAGGTATCCACTTTTGAGAAAAAGATATCAGACCTGCAGCTCCAAGAAGAGCTGATGTTGCAAAGGTCTAATTATATGGGATCTCAGCTTGCAATGTTAATAAAGGAGTTGGACCTCAGTAACAGTGATGTTTTGGCATATCTTCTGGATCAGGAGAAAATGCTAAAATATAAGGAAGAGGTCCTAGAATCTGAAGCTGATCTTTTCATGGTAGACCAGTGCTCTAAGGATTTTGAGTCACTAATCTTGGTTTTAACACTGGAAGAGATTGCTCTCCAGAAAGCTCACTCAGAAAGAGAGTATCTCAAATGTTGTTCGGTACTTGAACGTTTGAAGCAAGAAATAATTTTTGGCAAGGTCGATGCAGAAATGAAAGTACAATTTCTACTGGACCAGGAATTTGAGGTTTCTCTTCTACAAAAACAAATTCAGCAGGTGAACTTGGAGAGGAAGGACATGTTGTCAAGGCTGAATGTCAGCAGCTCAAGGATTTCACAGGTGGAGGAAGTGAACAAGGCTCTTGAACAACAGATTTGGTTGCTACAGGATGTTACTTCTTCAAACGATAGATTGAAAAATGAACTTGGTGAAGTTAAAGAAATGAAAGTGAAGCTATTGAACCAGGTTCGGGCACATGAAGCTGAACATAAAAATCTACTGAACGATCTTAATACAAAGGAATCAGCATTAGCATTTTCATCCAATGAAATTTCTGCTCTTGATGAAAAAAACCAAGAGTTGCAAAAGAATATTTGGGTGACGGAAAGTTTGTTGCACAAGCTTCAAAATGAATTGGACATGAAAAATGCAGACCTATGCAAAATGAGCAGTTTGGCAGATGAGAATGAGTCATTGAAAAGTGAGAATCTGAAGTTAAAGGCTGAAAAAAGTTTGGTTCTCCAAGACTTGGAGCAAAAGAGTTCTAATTTTGAATCATCTTTTAATCATGTTGTCCGTCTACAGACCGATCTGAAGATGAAGAATGTTGAAATGAAGGAGCTCCAAAATTCTCACTCAGTTGTGCTTGAGGAGTTATCTTCAAAAACACGGGACTGCCATATCTATGTTAACCATGTAAATTCATTGAAGGAAGAGAATGCTTTCTTAAGAAAGGAAATTTGCTCCCTAAAGGAAAGTATGCGTGAGGGCCTCTCCATTTTGAGCTTGAATATCATCAAGTGCATTGATACAGTGGAAACTGTCGACATGATGGGTAGCAGGTTAGTTAATATGCTCAAGGAAAATTCCTCTTCAAGTGTGGATAAAATGTCTCCCGAAATGTATGAAAACATAAAGAGGACATCTAAGCTGATAGAAGAGTTTGACTGCTTGGAGCGCCATGCTAGGGATGTGGTATCTGAAAATTTGACTCTCCATGCTGAGCTAGTTAGAAAGGAAGATGTTTTAAAAGGATTGTTATTTGATCTGAGCTTGTTACAAGAGTCTGCATCTAATACCAAAGATCGAAAAGATGAATTTGAGGAAATGGCTTTTTCTGTGGATGCATTAGAAGATGAGCTCACTGTAAAAACAGGGGAGCTTGATCAGGCTCTTGCAAATAGTCAAATTCTTGAAACTCAGTTGCAGGCTAAAATGGATCATATCTCTGTGCTTGAGTTGGATCTCTCAAAAGAACGCGAGTCTCTGAAAACGATTTCTAGTGAAAATCTGGAGCTCAGAGCTCATATTGAAGATGTCTTGGCAGCAAAAGGTTCTCTAGAGGAGGGATTGGCAGAGAAAAAGAAAATAACAGAGACCTTGGAAATGGAACTGTCAGAAATGAGTAATGCTATTGGCCTAATGAATGATTCAATCCAATCCCTTATGAGCAACATGAATGAACTTGCCAGTGAGAGGGATCTTCTCCAGGTTGAGGTCAATAGCTGGAAAGAAAAGCTTGAAAGGGCACAGGCACTGACAGATGAAAATGAAGCACTTGCAGTGGAAGCTCAGCAGGTACAATCTAGTTTAACCCTTGGACTTCGTGAATACTTATTGTTTTTCATGTTCCCTAAGATAATTTTTCATTGACCTCAGATAGCTGAATCAAGAAAGATTTATGCTGAAGTCAAGGAGGCAGAAGTGAAACTATTGGAGAAGTCTGTTGAGGAGCTAGAATATACTATAAATGTACTGGAAAACAAGGTAAGTTCTGAGCTACAAATGCCATGATAGACAAATTCCACTTGTGCCTTTTTTTTGGTTCCCATGCCTCACTGATTCCCACTTTCTAGGTCAACATTCTTAAAGAAGAAGCTGAACGACAACATTTGCAAAGAGAAGAGCTGGAATTGGAGCTTCATGCTGTAAAACATCAGATGCAAAATGTTCAAAATGCTGATTCTGACATGAAGAGGTGAAAGCAACTATTCCTGAAAATTCCTTTAAGATTTTGTACATACACTGGTTTAGGTTATGCATGGTTGCTGAACGATCGGGTAAACTGTAGGTATTTAGATGAGAAAGAGAAAATCCTTCAAGAAGCCCTAACGCAGAAACAAAATCTTGAGAGGGGTATGGCAGAAAAGGATGCAGAGGTGACGTCTTATATTGCACCTTTGGTAGCGTTATCTATTACATTTTCTGCCCTGATATTTAAACCAATCCTTTCCAACTGACTTCAAACCAATCATAGTCAATGTTCTTTTAGCATTAGAAATTTATACTTCTGTCATTGTCCCCCAGATCAGCCAACTCAAAGCATATATCTCAGAGCTAAATCTGCATGCTGAAGCACAGGCTAGTGAATACAAGCAAAAGGTATGCTAGAAATTAACTAGAATTTGTTCTGCTGCAAATAGTTATGGTTTCCGTAGGACTAGTTTGTTATACTTTCTTGTAGTTTTACATTTATGTAAAGTATGAAGTTCGTTAACAGTTCAAGGCATTGGAAGCCATGGTTGAACAAGTCAAGCCTGAAGGACATTCCACTCATGTCATGAATTATTCATCAAATAAGTCAGAGAAGTATGCCACAAAGTCTAGGGGTTCTGGTTCCCCTTTTAAATGCATTGGTTTGGGCTTGGGACAGCAAATAAAGTCTGAGAATGATGAGGAGCTTACTGCTGCAAAGCTACGTATTGAAGAGCTTGAATGTTTGGCAGTAAGCCGGCAGAAAGAGGTACCCTTGGCCTTCTCAATGTGGATTCTATGAATTCTGCAGACATTGGAGATACGAATTTTTCTATTTTGCTTTTCCAAGATGGTCACTTTTGGTACTGGGCAATGCAGATATTTGCATTGAATGCGAGGTTAGCTGCTGCTGAGAGTATGACGCATGATGTAATTAGAGACCTGCTTGGACTAAAGTTGGATATGACCAATTATGTGGTAAACTTATGTATCCTTCTTTTACTCAATTTTGTCTTCCATTATATATCACATCGCAGAGTAGATGTTGTATCAAGGATTGTTATATGACTAAAATTTTCAAGAAAACCTGATCATGGTTTGATGTTATTATAAGTTGGTTATGTTGTACTGGCATTAGTTCCAAAAGGGGGAACTAAAAACTTCATTCTTAAGTTTCCAGAATTATGCTAAAGTTAGCTTTGCAATTTTGTCATTGCAGTCTCTTTTAGATAACGAGCAAGTTCAGAAAATAACTGAGAAGGCTCGACTTCATAATTTGGAATCTCAAGAGAAGGTATTCTCATTTTTAATAATTCTGAAATCAGTTCCATTTGATTTCAGTTTTTATGAGGTTTTCTTGTATCCTGAAATTGCACCGTTTATTCAGGATCAGGAGGTAGCTAAGCTAAGGAAGCAGCTTAATGAATTCGTTGAGGAGAGACGAGGGTGGGGACTGTTACTTTGAAATTCCTGAGTTTGGTTATTTGCTCATTTATTGTCTTTCTATTTCTAAGTTCTTTGAGCCTTAACTTCCAGATGGCTGGAAGAAATTGATCGTAAACAGGCTGAAATGGTAGCTGCTCAAATAGCATTGGAAAAGCTTCGGCAGCGAGATCAGCTACACAAAACTGAAAATGAAATGTTTAAGGTTGAGATATTCTCTAGTTTAAAAGCTAGAACAGGTGGATTTTTTATTTGCTTCTGGATATTGGCCTTACTTCCTTTAATCTTTGTAGATGGAGAATCTTAATCATAAACAGAGGGTAATGGAACTTGAAGGGGAAGTAAAGAAGCTATCTGGCCAGCAAAACCTCCAGCAGCGCATTCATCATCATGCAAAAATCAAGGCAAGCAATTGTCAATAGACATGCTATGGATTCTTTTTTTTTTCATCTTCTCCAGCAGTTTCAGGACCTTCTGGTCATGTCTGTAGTTGGATATACTGGAAGCATATTATAGACATTCCTCTTTCTGCTTCAAATCTCTCTCACTATTTCAATGATGCAATAGGAAGAAAACAACCATCTCAAACTTCAGAATGAAGACCTTAGTGGTAAGCTGCGGCGAACAGAGGTCGTTCTTTCACGTGTCAAGGAAGAGCTTGCTCGCTTCCGTGCTTCCATGGGAAGGAATCCAAATATTGATTATGATGAGGAGCATCGTTTGAGAACCAAACTGAAGGTTAGTAAACACACAGCGAAAGAGAGAGATGTGGGGTAAGCTCAATAATAACTGGAGTTGAAGGCTAAACAGTTGAATTTGCAACAGGAAACCGAGGAGGAGAAGGTGCAGTTAGCACAGAGGTTGTTGGGATTGTGTACAAGTGTTCTAAAGGTACGTGAAAAGTGATTCCCAATTCCTTGCCAGCAATGTTAACGCTAATCTAAATTACTAGCCAACGTGCTATACTGGAAGTTTTTACATCATTTGTACGAAATTTTCAGGTTGCTGGAGTAACAAAACCGGTATCCAATGTATGCCCCCCGGATGCTGAAGAGGCCCTGGAGCTGCTGAAGAATAGATTTACCACCCTGGAAAGAGAGTTGCAAGATTTGAAGTGTAAGGTAAATGAGATATTATATTGCATTTTCTAATGCAACTACTTACAAAAGGCTTTGAAAAAAAAATTACTCAAAAGAAAATACGCACTCCTTATTTTCTTAGCAAGTGGCATAATTAGCATGTTGCTGTTTTACCTATTACCTAATAGAAACAGCTTATTGTCCTATTTTCTTTTTACAGAAAATTACCACTGAAAGAACTCGGTTGACTGAGCTCAGGCCACAGTCTTCACCCACAAACGCAAGGACAGATGAGAGTTTTCAAACCCCAAGAAGAGTATCCCAAGCTGCATTTCTTTCCCATCTAGATCGATAAGCAAGCATGTTGGTTATGGTAGGGGATTTGCGGTTAGCCTTTTGCTAACAATTGTATGTATTAAATTTTCCTTCTTTTTTCATATCAATCTTTATATTTTTTTTTGTAAATTTGACCACGTAATTCAAAGAAAAATTCAAATATTGTCCAGCATTTTTATTCTGCTTGTCGAACCGTGTACTGAAAAGTAATTCACATTCTTTTGTATATGTTCCAACATGATTGTAGTTCAATGGATATCAGGGCTAGCATGATACGCCCAGAAAGAAAATGGGCCTGAGAGGGGAGAGAGCTGTGGGTCGTTAATCATCAGATATACATATAGTAAAGCCACAAGCCAGCTTTCGGCATATCGGCCCAAGGACTGAGCCCAGTGATAATTACGGAGATCTGCCACACTGCATTCTTTGCTCAAATGAAGAAAAAAAAAACTACAGGGAGATTGTTGGTTTGATGAATAGATCATAATAATGGATTAATGGCTTTTTTAAATCTTATACTAGACAATTATCATGTTAAAAGCTTTACGTAACCTCAAATGATTGATAATATTTTATGAGTTTTGGAATTTGGAATTATTAATTGCATTTAGAGAGAATAAACTATTAAGGTATAAACCTTAATTATTAGGCCAATATGTGATTATTAATTGCATTTGTAGCTCTTTTTTCATTTCTTATAAAATTATGCAAAAATCTAAATTTGCTTGGAGCATGTTTGTTTGTTTTAAAAAAACTGTAGGATTCTAGTAGAATTATGAATATTTATATAAAATAGTGTTTTATAGGTGTTTGTGTAAAAAATAGATAGATATGATTTGATGTAATTGTTTAATAAAAAAATATTAGAATTAAGTAAAAAAATATAGAGAGAAAAATTGTTATAATTTTTTTTAAAATGTGTATTGAAGTTTGTGTAAAAAATTGTTGAAGATTGTGTTAAATGTATTGGTGTTTGTGTTTGAATTCTTAAGATATTCGGTGATAGTTTTATGAATAGATTTGAATCCTAACATGCCCAAAAATACACAAATATCCAAATCTGATTCACGTCCTTGAATTTACCGATATATAGTCCACTCTATGAGGATGTTTGAGTGTGAAAATTTTGAGTATTGAGGTTTGAAAAATATTATAAAGTAAAGATATGTTACGGGAGTTGATGAAAAAGTGAAAGGAGAGAATTTTTTTAATAAATATTATAATAATAATAATTTATGTTAATAATTTAATATTATTAAATTTAAATAATTGGGGCTAAAACCAGTGCTATGCATCCTCGTAGAAGGACAGGAGAAAGAGACTTACTTTTGTATTTTGTTTACTATCCACATTCCACAGTTTTCGCCCATTCGTTTACCTCTTCCGGATTTTCTAGGGTTTTTCCAGTGATTTTTTTTTCAGCTGATTCTCTCCATATTCTATCATTCAAAAGCACATTTTATTCTCTCTCCCAAAGCAGACGCTACTCTTGAAATTATTTAAGCATCAAATTCCCAGCACCTCGTAAAGGTGAAATCTCCTTTTGCTCACTTATTAATACATAGACTGTTTATAAATACTTATGTATATGATCTGCCCATATTGTGACCGCTTGTTCTATGATTGTGAAGCTTGCTTGCTTTGAGTGACAGAAAATGAGCACTGCAGCCTTGAGTTCGATTTGTTTTGACACTGGGTGCTTCTGGAAGGTTTGTAAATCTACAGCTTTCTGTTTGTCTACTGCGAAAATGTTGTAAATAAATAGAAACTCAAATTGCTGCATTATGAACGCTGAAGCACAATGAAGTAACACTGATTCACGAATATGGCTTAGATGTCTGTTTGCACTCTTTGGGGTTTAGCGCTTTCACCTGGAAGGATCATGCCTTGGAGATTATGGAATTCGAGAGTTTGGAATTAGGGGTAATTTTCACTTGCATTTCTATTCTTATAGGACATGTTTCTGAATGCAGGATGTAGCAAAGGCTTCGAAGGTTAAGAAGGAAAACGAAGGGAAGATGTTTGTTAAATGTGCTTTGAATGCTAAAACCCAGAAGTCAGACAAGGCGGTTCGGATTGGTGTCCTTGGAGCAAGTGGTTACACTGGTTCTGAGGTATCGTGCCTCACGTACCCTATCTTTTGTGCCAACCCAAATTATTGCCAAGAGGACCTTTTGAATTCTGTATAAAGCAGAAATTATCCCTAAATGGGGAATCTGTATTCAACTTTACAATTCATCTCTTCATTTGGAAGTCTGTATTTTGGACGGGTTGAACATGTGAATAGTGTGAATTTATCCATTTCCAATTTAATTTCTTTGGAAAAATTGGATGATTCATCTTTGCAGATTGTTCGGTTGCTGGCAAACCATCCTCACTTTGGCATTACTCTAATGACTGCTGATAGGAAAGCCGGGCAATCCATTGGATCAGTGTTCCCTCATTTGGTCACTCAAGTATGACTCTTCAATAACTTCGCAAAGTAATTTCATGATAGTGCTGCCATTATGGCATGGGTTGGAATACTTGGTCATGAAAATATAATGCTTAACTTCCTCCATTTTTGCAGGATTTGCCAGATATGGTAGCTATCAAGGATGCCAATTTCTCTGATGTGGATGCTGTGTTTTGTTGTTTGCCACATGGGACCACTCAGGTTTTTCTTAAACCTACCTCGGTTGTTCCATAAACCGGCAGTTTCAAGGCGTGGTGAACCTTCCAAAGTGTGAATGTGTTTCTTTCTTAGTCCTCCTTTATTTCTGCTGATAATTTGTAGGAATATGTATTAATTCACAGGAAATCATCAAAGGCCTTCCCAAGGGTTTGAAGATTGTTGATCTTTCTGCAGTAAGCTTGCACTAACGCTATTTTGCCAGCATTCCATGATTGATACCAAGCAACTGGTTTTGCTTCTATCAAAATTTAATATTATGGTTCGCCAGGACTTCCGGCTGCGACATATATCTGAATATGAAGAATGGTATGGGCAGGCACACAGAGCACCAGATTTGCAAGTAGGTGACAACGTTCTAAGTACTCAAACCCAAATACGGTGTTGGGAACTTTTAATCCGAAAAGAATTGCTATTACTTTTGGAATTTGGGGGGCAATGTGAACCTTTTTTAATTTTTTACTCTCTAAGTCCCTTTGGTTGTCTTGGAAGCTCAAATGTGTGGTCAAAGATAAACTTGCTACCTTGTGAATGTCATTATCGGAAATTTAGTGATACTTATCTCCAAGTTTCCTGACCTTTTGTTGAATACCAAGTGTCGGTTGTAAGAAGTTTGGGTAGCGGTTATGTCTTCTATCTGTAGTGTTTGACCTTCATCTCAATTCTAGAACTGCGATCACTGGAATTGCTTTATGAATACAAATTCTGTTCTTATATAGTTAAGTTATCCATCTCATTTTTGTTGCCGAGCACCCCAAAAAAGATTAAACTCAGGATAATGTTTCCTTGATTTTGTTCATTTTATTATCTCTGCATTCATTGATTTGTTCTTCATGTAAGTATCATTACCTGGATGCAGAAAGAAGCTGTGTATGGTTTGACAGAGATTTTGAGAGAGGAAATTAAAGGTGCACGGCTAGTTGCTAATCCTGGTTGTTATCCAACATCCATTCAGCTTCCTCTTGTTCCATTGATAAAGGTTTGTGTCCACTGTTCTGTGTTACTCCATATTGCATGTCTAATGGGTCATTGAGCTCCTCGTCACTAGTTGGGTGAACAAATTCTTCGGAGTAGTGATAAGTAATATGAGAAAATTGTGCTTGGGATTAGTTTACTGGAAAATTGGACAAAATGAGATCCCGTTGTAGACGTGCTTGGATCTTTTAATGATAATAAAGGGAGAGGAGACACATGCTTAGAAGCTTCTTAATAAAAGAAAGGGAGAAACAAGTAAGTAATGTACAGAAGAGGATTGGAATTGAATAACCTGAATATAGTAAGATTCAAGCCAGAGGTTGATCATAATTGAATAGCCATTTATGTGACTAATTGTTATTGGAATCATGTCTGCACGTTCTATTTTAATATTCTAATGTGAAATCCAAATTTCAAGTTTAACATATAAACCATTCTTCGATAATGTGGATGCTGGAAGTGCCCTAATGCTCACAGTTTGAAATCTTTACTTGAAAATATCGACACATGGTGCATTCGTTAAATTTATGGACTGTACTGCCCCTACCGAGAATGAAAGATTGCTACTTGCGTGGTGACTAACTAATGCTGGTTAGGGCTCCCATTGCTCACTTACATGCCTTACAGTTCAATGGTTTTTCTGTTAACTTTTTGGCTTGCAGACTAATCTCATTGAATTGAGAAATATTATTATCGACGCAAAATCTGGTGTGAGTGGAGCAGGTTAGGATTTGTGCCTTTTTTGTTGTTGTCATTTTTTTGAAATTCTTGGCTACGTACTCTCAATGCATTTTTTCATGGGTCTGCTTCCTGGTTTGCATATAGGGCGCGGTGCCAGAGAGGCAAATTTGTATACTGAAGTCTCTGAAGGCATTTATTCGTATGGAATTACCAGGCATCGCCATGGTAAGATATTCTACTGTTTTGGAATATGCATGAGGAGTATTTAAACATCCGAGTCTTGTGCTTGCAATGGAAGAGACGAATCCTATTTTGGAGTTGAACTTTTATTGGAGCCTTATCCTCTATATGGTTGTTTTCTTTTTCTTTTGTGAGAGAAACAAGGGGAGGAGGAGATAGGGGCACTTATGCTTGACCCGCATGCACTTTGGGTTGATTTCAAGTTGCCAACCTATAGGTTGAGTGTATTTTACCCATTTGAATCCAATTTGCTTTTAGTTCATGAGGTTGATGTGTCCTATTGTAAAAATATTCAAATTGTATTTTTTAGGCTCTTTCTTTGAGGCAAGTGAATTACGTGTGCTAATCTAACAGTTTTATTGAAGTATATCGAAGGATCTGACCTCTGGTGGGTGAGATGTAACATTTGAAACGTAGGTTGGCAACTCAAGCGTGGGCGAGATGTAACTATAGATGGAGATTGTAATAAACTGTTTCACTCTTTTTTCTCTCTTAAAAATATCTTCTTATTCTCCATGTTGGTTGACCCTAACTTGGTGGTTAATGTGATACTTCATTTATGGAATAGGATCGTTCTTTGTGATCTCTGAGTAAAATATCTAACTATATCACAGTCTACGAATAACATTGTGAGTGCATGTCAAATGTAAAAGAAATGTCATCTGAGGAATCAAAAGACATTCATGATGTACTCGTAGAAAATGGCCAGCCAGCCTTTCCCATTCTATTCATTGACAATTTGATTACTAGTGTGTACTGTTCAATGACCAGTCGATGACTAGGAAATGCCCTCATGGATCTTAGTATTTTTCAGCTCAGGTAGATAATAAAATTTTCTGATGAACTACACCTTTCTTTTTTTCTGTCATGCATACCAGTTCCAGAAGTGGAACAGGGGCTCTCTGATGCTGCACATTCAAAAGTAAACATCAGTTTTACTCCACACCTAATGCCCATGGTAACAGCTACACCCAGTTTAATTATGTTTCCCTATCTTCTTTACCACTCTTTGCCCAGAAGGACTAATTTTTAGTTCTCTTTTGTCTTTTAGAGCCGCGGCATGCAATCAACTATATATGTGGAAATGGCTTCTGGTGTAACAATTGAGGATTTGTACCGACAATTAAAGATCTCTTATGAGGTATAATATTTTTATGTTCAATTGATTCTGAACCGTCGTCCAGAATCAAAATGCTGCACTGACCATAAAATAGTCAAGTGGATAAAAATAATAAAGCCAGGGACAAACTGTGAGAGATAAAGTAGGGGTTTCATGGATCTCTCTTCTATGATGTTTACGTCCTGCTTTTTTGCTTGCGTACTCTTGTCTGCTTACTTTGGTGATGAATGGAATTTTCATATTTGTTTAATCATATTTGTTTAATTTTATGTTCCAGGATGAAGAATTTGTAGTTTTGTTGGAGAGAGGAGTTGTTCCTCACACTCAGAATGTCCGAGGATCTAATTATTGTTTAATAAATGTCTTTCCTGATCGAATTCCAGGGAGGGCAATAATTATTTCAGTTGTATGTTTGCGTTCATCCATCTCTATGTTATAATTTCTCCATTTCTAGTACGTCCTTGTGGTGGGAACGATCATTTTGCCTAAGCTTTTAGCACATTCATGCAGATTGATAATCTTGTAAAGGGAGCTTCAGGTCAAGCTTTACAGAATCTTAACGTGATGATGGGATATGCAGAAAATACAGGGCTTCTATACCAGCCCCTGTTTCCTTAAGATCTCATTATATCCGTCCTCAGAAGGAGTTAAAGCATGTGAGCCTAAATTCAAGTTTACAGTCTCTTTGGTTTCTGCACTCTCTTTTTCGTCATTAAACTCATTGAGAATATACACTTTTTTGTTAATCCACCTCAGTCTAGGTTTGTACAAGGCATAGGAAATCATTTCTTTTTCCGCAACTTCTGCCTTTTGCTCAAGACTTCTATCTTTCTACTAAAATCTCAATTGGTCCCAACTCTGAAGCTCACAGGCAGTGTGTGTACCTCTATAGATGCATATTATGGTTTTTGCTCCTGCGGGTTGCCTCATCCCATGTTTACCTCTAATTCTGTCATATTTCAACTATTGTCTATGCTTCATAGTTCAATTGATCTCTAAACTTGGGCTGTATTTAATTTGCTTAAACAAAAAGTGGACCTGACCAGTGACGCCTCGTTGATTGTGGCAGGAAATAATGTTGCGGAACATCTCTTGGCCAAAGGTCCTTACTGTTTTGGAGGAGTTTTGTAGCACATTTTAAGCTTTTGAAATAGTATTTATAGTCATGTCTTCTATTGAGAATAATGTGTGTGCTGGTTTAGTGGCGTAATGATATTCTCCCTTCTTGGGATTACTGCTGTTTTATACATAGAACGCCGATCTAGTGCTAAGAGATCTGCAAAATAACTACAATTCTGCTGCCCCCGTGGCCAGCCTCATCAGGGACGAAGCCTAATTAACTATTGGGGGGCTAATTACATAAAAAAAAATTGAGAGATCCAAAATGAATAAAACATTAAAAAAAAGAAAATTATATTTAAATAATAATAATAATAATAATAATGCTGTTTTTAAAGAGCTTTTGGACGGAGGTTGTGTTTGAGTGTTAAAAATATTTTAGGATATTGAAAATGATGAAAAAGTTATAAGAGATGATTTGAATGAATTTTTTTATATTTTTTAGAGTGAAAAGTAAAGATTTGATGTGGAGAGTTTATATTGTAATTATTTTACTATGCTAACAAATCAAACACATTATCTATGCCGGATCGTAGCAGTAAAATCATCTAATGAAGAAGCATTCTTATTTCGTGACTCCTGTCTACTATGAACATTACACTTGCAGATCTTACAGGAGTTCTTGCAGGGAAAGAAAAAATGAAAATAGAAAAGAAAAAGGTTGTTAAAGATCACTCTTTCACGGTCACGATTTTAAACACGTAATTCTAATTATGTTGGAAAAAAAAAGGGTGCACACTTCTTTAACTCGGTGATTTTGTTATTAATCTCGCTCCTCCTGCGGACCTACCCCGATAATACATATATTTATTAGTTAAGAAAAGTCCCGATGCCAAATAGGGATGTTCATTTGCACCGGTAGTTACCGTTTTAACCACTACCGCTACCGTTACCGGTAAGGGCGGTTATTGTACCTTAGCGGTGCGGTGACGATGTCAAATATGTGATTCCGTCAATTGCGGTGACGGTGACACCTACACTACCGTTAATCACCCCTAGTTGAGACTTGAGATGATTATTGATTATGTGACATACTTTTTTTTGGAATATGTTAGTTGGTTTATGTCATATTGTTGGACATTTTTATTAGACTTTAATCTTTATGTTTGAATATGATATTGTATTATACTTTTGGATAGTTTTATATTTGTTATGATTGTTAATGATTATGATATTATATTTGAATATGTTATGATATTTGTCCATTTAATATGATTATTGATTATGATATTATGTTGCAAATTTAAACAGCCTAAAACAGTGAAAAAAATGAAAAAGCTCAAAGAATTTTTTTTTTAAAAAAAAATGGTTATACGGTTTAAGCGGTTATCGTATAACCGTTACCGTTAATACCATCACCGGCAAGGGCGGTTATTGTGCCTTAGCGGTGGGGTGACAGCGTCAATTCTGTGATTCCGTCAATTGCGGTGACAATGACAATTTTTATCAAATCTTCACTTACACTACCGTTAACCACCCCTAACTCCGAATAAGTATCATCGCCCACGCGAGAGGGGAGACCTAGCGGCTAGCAGGGACGGTCTGCTGACAAATAAGAAGCAGGTACTCCAAAGTATTTATTATAATTATCGCTCCACTCCTTAAATTAAACCTTATCCCACTCCACACATTTTCCCCTCGAACACTCGGAATCTTGAAGGGTTTGAAGATCTTCCTCTACACTCGACCATGGCGCTTTAGTAACAGTCCATCGCCTAAATTCCCGTGCTTGCGAAGGAATTAGCAAACATGACAACCCCATATCCCTCTCAATTGTTGTCTGCTTCCCCTCATCTCCAAGCTTCTACTGAAATGGCTCTCCGAATTCCCTCGCCTCTAGTTAAGGGGTTCAAGGTAAGGCTTTTCAATGCCGTCTTGGGCGGAATTTTCTTTTTCCCTTCCTGTGTATGCTTCGTAATATCGCTGGAATTCACCAATGCGTTTCAGCGAATGGATTTTCATGTGTTTTGAAGATATGTTTCTTCCAAAGGATGTGTTTCGTTGCTTGGAAGTGTGAGTTTAGGAACTGGGTTTAATAGCCGATTAATGTGGTCGTCTTGGGTTCTTTTGAACATCCTTTATATAATTCTGAATTCATCGAAATGGGTTCGTTGTTTAGTGGGTTTTAATTGTGTTGTCGTCTCTGGTCTCTGTTTTGTATTCGTTTCGTTATATATAGAAAGTGAGGTTAGGTTGCTATTGGGTAAAGCCTTAATAAAGTATTGAGTCGAACGAACAACTGGCAACGACTTGCCCTAGTGATATGTAATTAGAAGCTTGACAAATTTTTGTTGATGCTGAATTTGCTAGTCCATTGTTTAACTTTCAGTAAAGCAACTGAATTGGTGACGAGATGGATAAGTATGTCTATGGTGGCTGAAGAAATAAAGTGATAGAACTCACATCTTGCACTGAAGTTTTATAAAATCTTGGCGCTATCATCTTCTGCCTCGTAACTTTCTTAAGAACCAGCCGGAACTAGTTGAGACTTAATGCGGGTTGAGTTGAGTTGATATTCTTTCTTGGACAAAAGAGATTTGTTTATGTTGCAGGGATCTTCGCGGAATGTTAATGAACTGAACTCCAGTGTGAATAGGCCCAAGATATTAAATGCAATAAGTATGTCTTCAGGACAGTCAGATGATCCTGTGAAATTAAAATTGGACCATATATTGGACAAGGCGAGAATATTGTGGGACCGTTGTCCTCAGCCGGTCAAGAGCTTCTCTTGGGAAAGAGCACTGGAGAATTTCATTCAACTCATCCTTGACCTCATCTTGGCAGTTGTCAAATACTTATGTGTTCCCTTATTGGCGGTTTCCTCCCTTAGTGAGATGTCCTACTGTGCACATGAAAGGAAGCTTTTTCTTGTCCCTGTTCCAGTACTTATTGGGATTGCTGTTGCTGGGGTCTTGAGAGATACGGCAGTGGATGTATCTCCACTTCTCAAGGTGAATTTGCTTGTATGGAATCAATAATATCTGACATTGGTTGGGTAGAACATGAAATCTCTTCTGCAACCTATTCTGATGTTTGTCCATATATGGTGAGAAATAGCATCATCTGTTGCTGTAGCACTTTGGATCAATTCATGACGTGGAAAAAGTTCGTGAAATTTGTATTGTTGTCACATTTGCAACATTTTCAGATAGTAATGGAGGAGTGTGTTTCTTTTTGAGTATTTGTTTCAAGCTCCACCCAATAGGGTGGTGGTTAAGATTAAGGGTTCAAGAACTGCTGGGTATGTGCGTAATTTACTAATATGAAAAAGCAAAAAAATGAACATTGATAACTAATGAATGGGATTGACCTCAGTAAGCTTTCTCGTTCTCTTTAAATTTTGACATTTTTTCACTACCAATATTAATTTCTTGTATCCTGTGATATCACTGAAGGTCAGATGCCTTTGAATGAAGAAGCATGCTTCTCAGAAGTAGGTTTGCTCAGGGTGGCTTACTTTTTTACAAGTTTAGATTGGAGGACTGTTTCTGTAGTGAAACAAAAAGGAAATTTTGTTAGATTTTTTGTTGTTATATTTATTGTTTGGTTTTATTTTCAGGATGCAGAAGTTCCCTGGCATCTGATTGCCATTGCTACTTTCTTCACATTTATCAAATTGCTGGGACCTTTTTACCCATATTGGGGGCGGATATTTATTCCACCCTTTTCAAATGGTGTGTTATGGAGGACTCTATGGTTTACATTTTTGTGGTATAGAAGACCCCAGAAGGAATCCAGAAAGAAAATGGAGCAGAATTCTGGGAATGACACTGACTTTGAACCGAATGAGCGTTAATATTTGATCAGGTATTTCGTTACTTCAGCAGACAAAAGAGAGTGATGTCTTCTTGGCATTTACATATGCCTTGCATACTGCGGGGTAAAACCCCATGCCTGCTCATCTGAGAGTGGAATTTATACCAATGGTGCACAAAGGCAAATGGGTTCGTAAACTTGTTACATGGATGTTGATTTTGTGATAGAAGTAGCTGTATTCATTTAACAATCAAGCTTCGGAAGGATGTACATGAAGTATCACATTTCTGTTCCACCACGCTTCCACTTATATACTTACAATGCAAATGTGTCGGAAATTATAGTTTTAAGTTCTGATAAAAATTGGAGCAGCATTGATAGGGTGAATTTTGTGTAATGGTTCATGTTTATACTCGTGCTGATGTAAGTTCACTCTACCGAATTTCACGAGTGTTCTTGCCATCTCAGTTGGCTGAATGCATACGACAGCTTGTTCTAATTGTGGTTGCTTAGAGTTCAATGCTTGTTAGAGTTGAGGTTCCTGGGTAACTTAGTGCTAGGGCTTTTCTTTTCTGTTTTGTTTTTCCTTTGCACTTCTGTCACACGAGTTATGGCTCATCTTTGTATGGTGTTGGAATGAAGCTTCATCTCCATGGTGTAGGAAGCTCATGCTAGGGCCAATTTTGTGTTCTCATCATGAGAGTTTGTTCTTATGCTCTCTGTATGTCTGATCTTTTTTTATTTAAGTTTCAGGACTGATTAACTGCTTATAAATCTTCCTTGTGATCTCATACAGGTGACATCAATTTTCCCCAATGATGATTAAGTGAGCAAATGAAAAAGGCCGTTCCACAAAGTTTAAGTCGGAAGCAGGTTCTTTTCAGAAGATTGACTAAACTCGGTGCTTAGGGTGGTCTCGACGATTAGACATTTTTTCCAAACTAACAAGGCATCTGACTATATGCCTTTTAAGTGTGAACGTATGATTGCATGAAACTTTTTTGTCACGGATGGGTTGTAGTAGGTCTTGTTTCCGTTTAGCATCTTAACTTCATGTTGTCCGGTACTCTACTGCAAATAACATTGACACAACCCAATTTTCGTAAATGTCAATGAAATATTCATGGAAGAGTGGAAACAAAAGTGTGCCCCGCGCGTAATTCATAAGATTTTATAGTAGCACCAGTATATATTATTTGATTTCACTTAGCCTGCCTCTCCCACGACTTTCCGGACCAACCAACCTGGATCTGCCCTCGAAAGTATCTCTGCATTTTTTTTTTATAAGTAAGAAGAACTTTATTGATGAGAAAGAAAAAGGTAGCAGTACAAAGAGCTATACTGAAAACCTACGTCATAGAAGCTACGAAGCTAAGAAAATCATCAAAATCAGAAAAAGGGGAGCCCAAAACAGCAGAGGCCCAAAGAAAAAGAGAATACAACAGCAACCCCCTCAGCCCCTCAGAAGACATAGAAGAGTTCTCGAAACACCTCTTGTTCCGCTCCCTCCAAATGACCCACCAGACGCACAAAAGAATCATCTTTCATACCCGCGAGGCAAGAGGGTCGTTGAACTTCCGCTTCCAACAATACAACACTCCAATGACCTTAGAGGGCATAACCCAACAAAAGTTCAAGATGCTAAGCACGTGAGACCACAAATCCATTGCGACGGCACAGTGAAGGAGGATATGATCCACCGATTCCTCATTGCACCTACAAAGATAGCACCAATCGAGTAGGCAAACACCTCGCCTCCTCAAATTCTTTGTGGTCAAAAGACGCTCATGCGCTGCCTCCCACACAAAAAAGGAAACCCTTATAGGAACAAGGGATCTCCAAATCTGCCTCCATGGAAATGTCAAGACATGGCTGCAAGAAAGGAGCCCATACATTGATTTCACCGAGAAAATGCTGTTCGTGGTGCCCATCCAGCGTATCTTATCTGCAGCCCCTCTCCGCAGGGGCTTGGGATAAAGAAGAGAGTAGAAAGTTGAAAAAACCTCAACTTCCCAATCATTAGCATTCCTCAGAAATTGTACGTTCCAAGCACCCATACCAGAATTCCTTTCCCAATAATCCGTCACCCATGCATTCTTGTTACGAGCAATGGAGAATAGAGACGGGAAGGCAAGCCTCAAGGGACTTTCCCCACACCAGAGGTCACTCCAAAAGCGAATTCTATGGCCACAACCGGCCTCGAACCTTATGAATTGGCTAAAAAGAGCCCATCCTTTGCTAATAAACCTCCAAAGACCAATGTCGTAACTGCCTCTCCTCTGAAGAGTGCTCCACCCACCCAACTCACTCCCAAACTTCTCCACGATAACATTCCACCACAGACTGTTTCGTTCGAAAGCAAAGCGCCACAGCCACTTCCCAAGCAAAGCCTTGTTGAAAGTGATTAAGCGCCTAATACCCAGCCCACGTTGCTTAATTTGACAACACACTGTCTCCCAATTAAGCAAGTGAAACTTGTGCACTGTCACAGTGCTGCCCCACAAGAAGTCCCTCTGTAACTTCTCCAATCTACAAGCCACGGAGGAAGGAATGGGGAAAAGAGATAAGAAGTAAGTCGGGAGATTAGCAAGAGTGAACTTGATCAAAGTGACCCGACCACCTTTTAAAAGATAGCTCCGCTTCCATCCTGCTAGCCTCTTCTCCATTCTCTCAATGATATCGTTCCAAATGGTAATGCTTTTGAAGCGAGCCCCCAAGGGGAGACCAAGATAAGTGAAGGGTAAAGAAGCCACCTTACAACCCAAAATATCAGCCAAAAAAAGTGTGTTTCCCACCTCTCCAATGGGAATGACCTCAGACTTCAAAAGATTAATCTTGAGGCCAGAAACCGCTTCAAAACAAAGCAAAAGACAACGAAGATTGCGAAACTGATTCTCTTCAGCCCCACACATAATAAGAGTGTCATCAGCGTACAGCAAATGAGAGATGCTCACCCTACCTCTTCCAACCGAGAATCCCTCAATGGATCCCACCTCCACCAACCTAGTCAGCATCCGACTCAGAGCTTCCATAACAATAACAAATAAAAATGGTGAGAGATGGTCGCCTTGGCGCAAACCGCGGGAACCACTAAAGAAGCCCTTAGGAGATCCGTTCACCATTACTGAGTAGCTAGGAGAAGAGATGCAGAACTCCATCCATTTGCACCACTTATCACCAAACCCACACCTCCACAACAGGTAAAGGAGGAAGCTCCAATTGACATGATCATAAGCCTTATGGATATCGAGCTTGAAGAGGTATCTCTGCATTTTGGGAGCAGAGCATGCATAATCGAGCAATTCATCGATCTACCAGAGAATGTTACTCGGTCTTCCCATGGAAAAACTTCGTTACAAGCCGGCCAAGGCCCACGGCAACTGCCACCGCCCACCAGATTTGATTAGTGAGTTAAGAAAGTACAAGAAACCGTCCACAAAATTGCAGGTAGTTTCGAAATATGGAACTCAAGGTTGGAATGTTCTTCTTTTTTGGATAATTAATGACCTGTGGGAGTACTAACTTTTACTGTAGAAGTTGCTCGTTTAGGTTGACAAAAAGTCCTTCGAGGCACGTTGTGTTTACCATATTTTATTACATCAATTTGTTATATTTTGTTACCGGAAGTAAACTGATCTGATTGCAGGGCTCTTTGAAATGTATATTTTGTCTATTAATACCATCCTTCAATTTTCCATGCTTGTAAATATTTGATTTATTTATTTTGTATTAATGTTAAGAATTAAATTTATTAATCATATAAAATTACAAAAAATACAACTCGAGTCAAACATCATAAATACGTTAAAAAAAATATTAGATGTCACAACCAAACATAAAAAAAATTAGAATACTTTATTGAAAAAACAGTGCATATTACTTTAAAAAAGCAAGTACTTCACTGAAACACAATCCCACTTTAATAGGTTTTGCTCATGTATTGTATTTTCATACATGAATATCAATTTATAAAAACTAGAAATTCGTTGAATAGCCATTCTTTTATAGTTGGTTGAAACGATAGAGAACCATAAAAGTTTTCTGGTGGACCATTTCATCGTGTTAACAAAACAAAACGGATATGAGTTGTCATACAGTTACATTGCTAGCCAAAAGGAGAAAGAAACATATTAGTTACAGTGCTACACGGTGCGATACATATTCCACTTGGGAAGTGGCAAAGAATAAAAATACAGATCAACAGAAGCGTGTCCCTGGAAAAGATGACATGTTTGAGGAAAAACAGGAGCAGTAAGAACATATTCTCATTGATGTGTTACTAATTTCAGACCACAGTATCATTTGCAGAGAAAGGCGACAGTTTTTCCTCTAACCTTCCATCCCAACAAACCAAACCCATGACATGATTTTTAACTTGGCCAGCAATAGTCACAATCACAATGCATAGACTATCTCCCCGCTGCTATCAATGTCCAGGTCAGGATCAGAGTCCGGGTCCTCCTCCATGTCATCATCAATGTCCAAGCTGCCAGTCAGATACTGGTTGAGCCTGTGGCTCCCTGCTGCAGGAATGGTAGCCTCGGCGATTATCCGCATGATTTCATCAACACTTTGCATGGGTTGATCAGGCTCTTCAAACTGAGTATTTATTATGTTTTCATCCATGAGACCTGCTGGAAGGTTCTTTGAAAACCATTCGTGATTCTTAATCTCAGGAATGGTTATCCTCTGTTGCCAAGTGAACACATGGGAACATAAATTAGAAAGTTGAAAGTACATACTTCTGTCCATAAGCCTTGATAAGTTTCGGGGGGGGGGGGGGGGGGGGAAGCAAGGTACAGAACAGAAAGCACGAAGATTTACAAAGCACAAAAAAAAAAATAAAAACTTTGGAGGAAAGCAGCCTATACTTCCATGTTGCTTAGAGAACAGACAAGCCCCGAGTCAGCAATAGAAAAGAACAATTAAAATCCAAAATCATAAATAACCAATCATCACATCGCTTGACATCAGATTATCCAACAGATGCACACAAACTCATGTACTTGGAAAGAGCACCGACCTTTGCAGAGTCAGCTACAAATATCCTTGAAATCAGATGTTGGCACTCTGGAGATATATGAACATAGTCAGGAATTGAGTACTGGACGTTCAGAATTCGCTGCAAAGACATCAGATCATTTTAGTCCAGCATTTCAGCAGAGCTAACACATTTGCAAACAACAAGGTCCAGTAAATTACATGAATCGTCTTGCGGAAGTTTTTAGGCTCCTCAGGGTCCTCAAAAGGGTATGCACCCACCAACATGACATATAAGGTCACCCCGCAAGACCACACATCTGCAATCTGTATTTACAACGCAGAAAATAGGAAAATATAGGGAAATAATAGTCTGGACGCATGAGTGGAGAGTAAAAGTTCACACTCATCCAATGATGATGTATTATATATGAGTATTTGTCAGGAAGTCAACCACAACATTTTTTTTTATAAGTAGAAGTCAACCACAACATCACAGCAATATTTCATCAATTCAACACTGAACGTTTTTGAGAAGACAGGCCAGAGAAAATTACTACGGTTAAAGCTTCTTCATGATCAGCCCTATTGTCTAATGTACTCGTTTCTTAGATAAAGTTTAAAACTTGTCACTTGCTCACCCAATATTTGCGTTGCATCTGGGGACAGCAGAAACCATAGATTGTGCGATCATGCAAATCAACCAGAAATGAGAGAAAAAATAGACAAATGATTTAATTCTTTTTTGTTTTTTTTTGCTGGGGGGGGGGGGGGGGGAGGGGCACCGTGCGCACTTAGGGGCACACCAATTATAGATACCAATTCTTACGATGGGAACAAAACCATTTAGATTTACTTCCTGTGCTAACATTGTATGGTGAAATATTGAACGTTAGAATGTTCTGCTTTGTTACTTAACAATTGAAAAACACTTTTTGGAAGCTAATTCCCAACCTTCATCTGAATGGCGGCAAATATCCAATAAATTTTTTGCCAAGGCGAACCTAGTTGTAACCTGTGTAAACGCAAATGGAGTTATAGTGCCTTTCAGAGTAAAAGTTGGATCCTACATTTCCAAAACTCATTAATAAAGTGATCACAGTAACTCAAAAACCTGACTTTATCAATGGTGAAGACTAGGAAATAAACCGGTGACCTTATGCTGTCACTGTAAAACGACACTAAGCTAAGATGATAGTAACAACTAGAATGCAAATTTGGAGGATGCAATGAAGAAGTCATAAACCTTCATAAATGATAACATTCACCTGATAAACAACAAAATATCAAACTGAATTGAATCCTACAGTTTGATAGACTGATGAAGTCCACAAGAAGTAATATTACCTTGCCATCGTATTCTTTCTTAAGTAACACTTCAGGAGCAATATACGCAGGCGTTCCAACAGTTGATTTTGGTTGAGAATGCAGCACCGAGGACTGGGAAAAAGGAAAAAAGGCAAGAGTCTAGTAAGTTGATATTGACACTCCATGATGGAACAGATAAAGCAAGGTCCCACAAATAAAAATGTACTCACTAGCCCGATTCCTACATACCCAAAAACAAAACACTACCGGCAGCAAATGGCTGTATCAGTATAGAACAGAGTACAATAAACTGAACCAACAATTTGTTAATGGAAAGGGAAATATCTTTTAGTAGTATCACGACTCACAAGCAGGAAAGTACCACTAGAAATGTCAAAGTGTTCAAATAGGCACCAAAGTAACAAAGTTGTGCAAAAAAAAAAAAAAGACAACGGAATTAGTACCTTGGAGTACCCAAAATCACAAATCTTCAGACGAGGAGCATCACTTCCATCCAATAATGTGTTCTCTAATTTCAAGTCACGATGGCATACTTGCTTCATAAGAGACAGAAAGAAAGAAATCCAACTCAGATATATAGTACTATATTTTAAGATATCTGTGATGAAGCTTAATTCACATACCATTGCATGACAGTAGCTAACTCCTGATATAAGTTGCTGGAAGAAGAAGCGTGCCTGGGACACAAGACAAAAGTACTAAGAGATAGATACAAATAGGCAACATCAGAAACAACACAAAAAATCAACAGGGCAAATAAGAACCTCATCCTCACTGAACCGCCCAGCATTGCATATCCGTTCAAAAAGCTCTCCTCCAGATGCATATTCCATCACGATAGCTAGATGAGTCGGTGTTAATATGACCTATGTTCAAATCTTAATGTTACCAAATTCAGAATAGTCACTACGAATAAATTATTATAGAATATTTGGATTGGGCAGACCTCTTTGAATCTGACAATATTGGGATGCCTCAATGACCTATGGTTTATAATTTCCCTTTTTACGTTCTCGTCTATCTGTTAACAATGAAAAAAAGGGTAAATTACAATAGCAAACAGAAACCCACAACAAGACAAAATGTCCAAGACTTCAAGCATAGAATAATAAAAAAGGGCCCGTAGCCTAGATCGAAAGGACAGATCAAAATGTTTCAGCCACCTCAGTTTTCTAAGAGCCAACAAATCTGCCATCAGTTGCCATGACATGGAACAAGATCTTGATCAATTACATGACATGGCCTAGTCCCAGTCCTACAATGTGTTCCACAAGTAAGATTAACCTTACAGGTTTATCACTCCTGTAATAAAAAGTCATGCTCAATTCAGATGGTTGATACTTCCAGAACTGGCTAATGGAAGACTAAAAGAACACAGTTACGGCTCATCAAATGTAAGAAAAATCTAATTATTTATCTTACTAAATAAGATCAGTTTGAAGGTCCTTGACTTGAACTATTTGGACATATTCCTTTTCAAACAAGGAAATCCATGAACAGTATAGGGGTCAAATTTCGTGCCAGGCTACTTGCATAAAGTCAAACAAAACTGTCGGAGTAGGTTCCCAATAATTGAAATGCAAACTAAGCAAATGGAATTGTTAAATCTCCTTATACATCACACTACTAAAAAATATTGAAGAACCAACCCTAATATTAGCTGTGCATATAAACATTTCCATCATCCCCATCACCCAAACACACGTAGGCATTTGCATACTTAATCTGATAAACCAGTCAATCCACTAGAATGAAACCAAAGCCAAATTGAAAAAATTTCTATGAAAATCAAGCAATTAGCCTATAAAGCAAAAGCTGCAATCCTAAAACAGAAAGAATCAAATACTCTACCCAATGCATAAAACAACCAAAACGAACTCCATTTAACTGCCCACATACAGAAAACCAAGTAATGATCAGGCACTACGCTTGCATACCAATAGATCCTCAAAAACCAAAAGCCCAACAACGAACTCTTTCCTTCACAACAAAAACACGCAAATATCTAAGTAAACAAACCAAACACTGACCCCCCCAAAACCTCATTGGTCCTCGAGACCAAAAACCGATTATCCTCTCAATTACCTCGAGAACACGTGGAACTGAGCTCAAATCAAATACCCACAAACAGAGGACTGTGTGATAACAGGCTATATACCGAAAACCCATTGATCCCCCAACACCCGATATAGTGCTCAATTCCTTAAATTGTCTGTCACGCTGAGTGCAAAATCAAACCCGAATAGCACACAATAAGAAGCGGCGTAATTTTAGACACTGACCTTCTCACCTCGCTCGATGTACTTGACGGCGACCAGCTCCTCGGTCTGTTTGTCCCTCATAAGCCTAGCGACCCCGAAATTTCCGGCCCCGATATCTCGCACCAACTCGTACCGATCACTATCGTGCATGATCGGCAGGTCCATGCCCGGCCCAACCGTGACCGCCGACCTATTCATCTCTCTCTCAAACGCAGAAACGGCAAGTACTAACGCACAAGCTCAAGCGCTCTCCTCAACCACATTATATCATTTTTCTCTCAATATAAGAAATGGCAACACCAGTGATTGAGTCCAGAGGCAGCCAGAGCCCTGATGAAGATCGAGCTGGAAGAGGAGCGGTGGAGGTGTCGACGTGGCTAGACGTGGGCCGCTGGATTGAAGAGAAGCTGTCGGGTGAAGAAAGAGACTAGAAGATAGGTTGGAGCACGTGAAGCTTCACCCACCCCCACACCTCACTTGGTGAGGGTTCTGAGATCTTTTAGAGTTGCAGGAGGGAGATAGAGAGAGAGGCGGTGACAGAGCTCGTGAACCTCTCTCTTTCTTAATCTTGAGTCTCCGCGCGCGTGTGCTTTCCTCTCTGTATCTGTCTCTCTATCTGCACGCTTTCTCTCTCTTACTGCTGGTTTTATCCGAAGTCCCTGGTAGTTAGTTAGAAGGAGCAGAGGGCAACAGATATTTTTCTAATTTCTCAAAATCAGCGCAACGTTTGTGAGAAATGACGGAAATAGCCCGGGCCCTTTGGTGCTACGAGGGTTATCCGCCTGCCACTGCCCGTGTATTCGGGGTAGGCCCCACTGCATCGTGCTCCTGCAAGAAAACGTACGTTTCAGTGACGTGTCTTACTGATAAATGATCTGTTTTAGTATTTATCGGTTTCTATGTAAAATATAAAGGTATAAATATATTTTGACCCGTTATTTTTGGAGTCATTTACACTTTGCACCTTGATGTTTTATTTTTTATACATTGTACTCATTATCTTTTACATTTTTTAATCTGGACCCGTACCTAATTTGCTATCTAAATTGACGGATTTCGTCAACACATGTAGCGATCAATCGATACATGAAGCGGTCGACCGGCTCGTCATGCCTCTCGCGTTACCTTTGTAACGGTCGACCGGTTCATGTGGTGACGAAATCCGTCAATTTAGACGGCTAAATCAGGTATATTTATATTATCACTATAATTTATATTTGGGATAAATACATTTTGCCCCTCGTTTTTGGGGTTATTTACACTTTGCACCCAATGTTTTATTTTTGATACATTGGACTCATTATCTTACACATTTTTACAAATAACCCCTTAGACTTTTATAAGGGGTTATTCGTTTTGAATTCAAGTCTTTAGAAATTGGTAAGAATTAAAGCATCTTAAATCATAATATAAATATAAAATGGATTTTTTTTCTATTTCAATTTTATGATTATTAGATTTATTTTATAAAAAATAAATATATTAATTTTGAAAATATTAGACTTTAAATCTGGAATTAATATCTAATTTGCATTTGCATCACCTTTAGTTAGAGATTTAACGGGTAAAATTAACTCATTTGACTGGTAAGTTATTTTTGTGGTCTGAAAGAGCAGTGCAAATGAGATATTTGTTCGAGGATAAAACTGTGATTTAAAATTAAAAAAAAAAAATTGTGTCTTATTTGAGATTGGGGAAATTCACTTTTTAGTCCCTAGATTTTGAGCATTTTTTCATTTTAGTCATTCAGTTTCAATTTTTAAATTTTTATTCCTTGAGTTTTCATTATTTTGACGCAATGATCATTCCGTCAGTCTGCCGTTCATATACTTAACAGAGCTCTCTAACACATCATCAATTTTGACTTGGTCGACCGTTACATGAAGCGTTTGACTGTTTCGTGTAGAGGTCGACCGCTCACTTTCAACACATATACCTGGTCGACCGCTTCATGTGCCGTTATGCATATAGACGACAGACTGAAGGAATGACCATTGCGTCAAAATAAGAAAACTCAATGACTAAAAATTTGAAAGTTGAAAGTGAAGAACTAAAATGAAAAAATACCAAAAAACTAGGAACTAAAATGTCAATTTCCATTGAGATTGTAAATATAAATATAGCTTGAGGCCGGAATATGAGAGAGTGATTCAGACGTGTTTGGCTCTTATAAAAATATAAATGAAAATGATTGTGAAAACACTTTTAAAGTATCAAAATCCTGCAGAATGTTCCGAACTATACAAACTTTGGAACTTCTGCTCAAACAGCTCTTGGTCCGCAATGCTTATATCTATGTGACTGTGTCCCTGAGGGTATGTTTGTATGTCAATATCTCTAAAATTTTAGGAATCTTTACTTTATTGAGATTTATTAGAGTTTTTAAAAAACAAAATGTGTATATGTAAAAATTAAAAATATTGTAATGTGTTTATTTTGTTAAAAAATTTTATACCTAAAATGTTAAGGAAACAAACATCACCTTAATCTAAGGGTGGACCTGCTCAACAAGCATGTTAATCTAATAGGTCTTATATTTCCCCTCATATAGTATAATCTTTTAGTCGCGTCGATATCAAGCTTAGTTGAGTTTCTTTTATTTTTTTATTTTTTTAAAATCAAAAGCAAACAAATAATACATATCATTTCGATGCCATAAATAGAGTTGCTTCTATCCAACCTTTAGGATGTAGGAACAGATTGCCTCACAGACACGGAAACTACCTACTTTATCCAGAAAACCAGCCGCCCATGCCTCCATGTAGGGAGTTTGAACGTTGACGACTTGACGGTTTGCCAACAAAAATGGGCCTAAATGGACACCTCTGAGAGAATCGAAAAATATTTGGGGTTTTATGTAAATGTCATGGATCAAGGCTTAACAAAAGATTAGGCCCAATGGGATGGCCGTGGCACCGAGTATTTGGGCCCCAGGCAAATCAGAACTGTTGCTGACATTATCCACTGAATTCGCTCCGTTGGATGGCGCACGTAAACCCTCCGAAAATGGATACACCCACCCACCGAAGCTTGTTCGAACTCGAAAACTCGAAGCAGATCAGACAGCTAAGACATGCCTATGAGCAGTGCTCCAGAGCTCGCGCCTCTATCCACTTCCACCCTCACCTCCTCCTGTACCTTTCTTTCTACCCTCTGCTTCTCAAACTCTTACACCTCTAACAAATTCGTCTCCCTCCCCATGCGCTCCTCCCTCTCCATCTTCCGCTCACTCTCTCTCTCCCTCTCCCTCTCCCACTCCCACCACTGCCACCCCCACCGTCGCTTCATTCGCTCTATCTTCAACCCATCTTGCCCTTATTCTTCAAACCCCCCGCAGCGCTTTGCTCTTCGTGTCGCGTGTTACTGTACTTCCGTCGAACAGTTGTCGCGCGAGACCTCACCGTCCGAAACCGAGCAGAATTGGGATTTTAGTATCGATAGTGAGAGCGAGGCGGCTTTTGAGTTCGATCAGAATGTTGGTTCTCTTGACTTGAAGCACTCGGGGGCACCGGCTCTGGACGTGAAGGAGCTGGGGGAGTTGCCGGAGCAGTGGAGGCGGTCGAGGCTGGCATGGCTGTGTAAGGAACTCCCGGGGCATAAGGGCGGGACGCTTGATCGGATACTTAATGCGCAGCGGAAGTGGATGACGCAAGAGGACGCTACTTATGTCGTGGTGCATTGTACGCGGATTCGCGAGAATGAGGCTGGCTTTAAGGTGAATTTCTTAGCTTTATGTATCCCATTTTTGGGCTGAATTAATTGCTTATTACTGTTATGTGGAAATTTGTGGATTTAGAGTGGTCAGAATGTTTAGGGGTGTGTCCGTGTGGTCATCGTCAATTTGATGGATCTATCTCCTACTAGGTTATGAACGGTGGTTCTATTTACCCTTTAGTTGCAGAAGAGTTGAAGATGTAAACTGTTTGCTCGGGTAGCTTTAAAGTGTGCAATGATAATACTGTTCGATAAAATGGACTCTTATGGGGATTTTGGATTATTTGCTGGCCATCTTCAATCTTGAAGTGTACTGTTGTAAAGGTATGTGATTATGGGCTCGTTGATTAAAATGAAATTAATGACCTAGTGGAGCTGGCAGTTCAGTAAGAGTTCCTTAGCATTTCTGCTTAATTTTGTCGGATAACTGCTCTTGAAGGCTTTATTTTTTGGATTTGGTTGAAACTTTTGCCTAATGTGACTTAAAATTATATAAGTTTATGGAAGAAGGCTCTAATTATTGGTAAAAATAATTGTTGGATGCCGGATGCTAAGATATTTGATTCCCTCATTTTCAAACATCCC
Organism: Myrica gale; assembly: GCA_963930655.1. Lineage (NCBI taxonomy): Eukaryota > Viridiplantae > Streptophyta > Magnoliopsida > Fagales > Myricaceae > Myrica > Myrica gale. The sequence goes on along the minus strand of OZ005612.1, from coordinate 17,719,744 downwards.
CATTCAATTCTAGTAAATCTTTCCGTCTTGCATGGGAGTTATTTCCATCAAACATTTGGACAGGCAAGGCAGTTGGCGGCTGTGGGATCCGCTCTATTTAGCTATGTGGCCAACATATGGTAAATCTGAATACTAAAAAAAAATTGCTTTTTTGAACCAGTCCGCCATATAAATTTTATCCGTCCCTGAAACTTGTGGCTTGTCTGTGTATCTTTCTTCCCCCCAAACACAGAAGAAGAAAAAAATGGAAACACCACTATCACCGCACCGCCCCAACCCTTCATTGTGTTATCTGAAGTTTCAGAATAATGTGGTGTTTCTTTTAATATTTCATTATGTGCTCAGGCAAACTAGATTTTGCTTTGTTTTCTTGAGCTGTCTTATGTATATTTTTTTTAACCCCAGGTCTACAAATGGATGATGCAACAACATTGGTATCAATTTGATTTTGCTCTTGCTACCAAGCTAGCTGATTACATGGGTAAGGAGAGAAAATTTTCAAAATGTCGAGAGATATTCAATTATATAATCAATCAGGGACGTGTGCCTAGTGAATCTACATTCCATGTATTGATTGTTGCTTATCTTAGTGCACCGGTCCAAGGTTGCTTGGAGGAAGCATGTAGCATCTACAATCGTATGATTCAGTTGGGAGGATACCAGCCCCGACTTAGCTTGCACAATTCCCTTTTCAGAGCTCTTGTAAGCAAATCGGGGTCCTCCTCAAAGCATTATCTTAAACAAGCTGAGTACATTTTTCACAACTTGGTAACAAGTGGACTGGAGATACATAAAGATATCTATGGTGGCCTTATTTGGTTACATAGCTATCAGGATACCGTTGATAAAGAAAGGATATTATCCTTACGGGAGGAAATGCAAGATGTGGGAATTGAGGAGGGCATAGAAGTGCTTCTATCCATCTTGAGAGTTTGCTCAAAGAATGGGGATGTCAGGGAAGCAGAACGAACTTGGTGCAAGCTCCTCAGAATTGATGGTGGTATCAAACCTGTGGCTTTTGTATATAAGATGGAAGTCTATGCAAAGGTTGGAGATCCCATGAAATCTTTGGAGATTTTCAGAGAGATGCAGGAACAATTGAGTTCCACCAGTGTTGCAGCATATCATGAAATCATTGAGGTTTTATGTAAGGCTCAAGAAGTGGAACTTGCAGAGTCCCTTATGATAGAATTCATAAAGAGTAACTTTAAGCCCCTCACTCCATCTTATATACATATGATGAATATGTACTTCAACTTGAGCCTACACGATAAATTGGAGCTAGCCTTCTCCCAATGCCTTGAGAAATGTCGACCCAATCTTACCATTTACAGCATATACCTGAACTCTTTGGTGAAAATTGGTGATCTTGATAAGGCTGAGGAGATCTTTAATCAAATGCGAACTAACGGGGCAATCGGTGTTAACTCTCGGTCATGCAACACCATTCTAGGTGGATACCTGTCTTCTGGAGATCATGCGAAGGCGGAGAAGATATATGATCTAATGTGCCAGAAGAGATATGACATTGATTCCCCCTCCATGGAAAAGCTTGATTATGTCCTGAGTTTGAGTAGGAAACAGGTTAAGAAACCAATAAGCCTGAAGCTAAGCATAGAACAGCGAGAGATTTTGGTGGGTTTGCTGTTAGGTGGGTTGCAGATTTCATCGGATGAAGAGAGGAAGAATCACATGCTTCGGTTTAAATTCAGTGAGAATTCTAGCACACATTCTGCTTTGAAGAGACATATACACGACCAGTACCATGAATGGTTACATCCATCTTATAAAGCAGGCGAAGGTGCTGATGATATACCAAGTAGATTTTGTACCATCTCACATTCTTATTTTGGCTTCTATGCAGACCAGTTTTGGCCAAAAGGCAGGCCTGTGATCCCGAAGCTAATTCATCGGTGGTTGTCGCCACGTGCTCTTGCATTCTGGTATATGTATGGGGGCTACAGAACTTCTTCGGGGGATATTTTGTTGAAGCTGAAAGGAACACCCAATGGTGTTGGGATGGTCGTCAAAGCATTGAAGTCAAAGTCCTTAGATTGCAGGGTGAAGAAAAAAGGAAGACTATTTTGGATAGGTTTTCTGGGGAGCAATTCTTCGTGGTTCTGGAAACTAATCGAACCATACGTTTTAGAGGACAGGAAAGATTCTCTAAAAGCAGCCTTGGAAAACAGTACTTCAATGGAAACTGAGGACATGAATTATGACAGCGGGTTTGAATCTGATGAAATGGCCTCAAACTACGAAGATGATGATTCCTAGGGCATTTATACTAGCTCGACTCCGAGTTTTGATGCGGCATATTGCAGCCTGTTATGATTCCTTGGGATTTTTCTTCACAGGCTAGTAAGGCGCGCAAAAACCGTGTGCCAGGTTGACCGCTTGACTGTATTCATCCTGGGCAACTTGAACGGTTGTACATATTCAGATGCAAAGAGATCATGTAGACTTGTATCTTATTACAGTGAATAGAGATTTTTCCCGTTACTCTCATGGGCGTTAAGCTATTTTTTGCAGTCTGCTCGACAGATTCTTGTATCCTCTGCCTCGCTTTCCCTTAGACCCAACAGAAAGGGATCGATTTTCTTGCCTTTTCTTTCTTGGAAAATTGTCCCTATTACAAAATCCAAGAACGTCTGAGTAAAATGGGATGCTATCACAAAGAACAATCTCAGGGGGGGAAGAACAGAAGAATCCCATGTGCCACATTTTCCTTAAGCCAGCCCATTTGGCTAGAAGATGATCCAGTTCGAACCTCTTTTTTTTTTTGTGGTCAAGCGTTGTGAGCCTGGGCACTGGGGGTTCACCTCAGGACGGCCCACTGGCCCTAAGATGGGCATACTTTTTTTTGGCTAGAAAATGGGCCTGTTTGTGGTTTGGGTGTATCCGCGTGTCCAATTCCACAAGCAAATGTAAAACCATAGATCTGATTCTACACGGAACATAAAGGCCACGGTAATGACATTAAAGTACACAAATACCCTCGGGGCCTTTCCCCTCTGTTTCCGCCGTAACCGTTAACATTCTTGATCGCGCATTCGTGCCACTTGCATGCGACGCCGTTTGCAGAAAAGGAATCTTCCCTTTTCCCGCAGTCGCACTGGAAAATCTCGATCCCCGCAAAATATCGCTAAATAATAAAATATAACTACGAGAAAGAACGTTGAATCGGAGTCGGACCTTGTTACCCCGCTCCGAGAAGTCCTCCGGGACACGGACCTCGACACGGCAACGGCCACGGCCGGCAGCTGGAGAAAGCATAATTACGGACCAAATCAATTTACCCCAATACCCTTGAGGCAAAGCCATAAGAGCAAGAACAAGAAGAAGAGTTTGGTGGAGAATTGGACACTGTGAAGCAAGAGATCCAACGAAAAGACTCCGGCGAAGAGCAAGAGAGTGGAGATAAATGTTGAAAGAAAGGAGGGTGAGTTTTCCTCTTTGTTTCTAGGTTAGTTTTTTCTATGTTTGTTGCTTGGTTGCGGGGTTCGGTTCGAACTATGCTTAGCCACCATTACAATTTAATGCTTTGAAAAAAAACACATTGGTCTTCGTAAGTTCTGCAGGGTCGTCTTTCCAGACAATCATTAATGTTCGTGTTTAGTTATTGTTTCAAATTTCTGCTAACACTTGTGGTTCCCCTTGTCTAAATGTGTAATTGGGTTGCACCAAGATGATTGAAAATAGGACGGCCTGTCTCATGTCATTGGGCCAATGGAGTCCAGCCTCAATTGGGCTCTGTCAACTTTTGCCAACTGTAGGATGCTTCCCTCGAAGTGAATGTGTGAATCATGGATCAAAAGCATTATCTAGTGAAAAATGGTCCCTTCTCTCTGATTCAAAGGGATCGGAATATTTGATGCAATCCTCGACTTGGATGTTAAGGATGGAGTTTCTTTATTCGTTCAATTCAATATCATCTGGTACTTTAGAAACACGTGAGATTTCTGCTGCTTGAACTTGCAATCTCGCCCCATGATTTTTTGCTTGTTTCTGAAGGACCCATCTGATCATACAAGGAGACTTATATGTGATTATAAGCTAAAAGAAGCTTCTTGACGTTGACTCTTTCAATGGCTTCACTGTCTCAAAGCTTCTGACTGTATATTTCATCAAGGCAGAATAAAAAGTTTCTTCTATGTATAGAATGCGATCCCAGGAGGGCATTTTTCTTTGATCTATTACTTCCATCAGACACTCGTCGTCTTAAACATCTCAAAAAATGAAAATAGGATTTTGCAATCTTACTGGCAATGTCTCTCATAGCATCCATGCATTTACTTTTTTAAATCTTTTCACCTGGCGGTGTGGGGGAGAAAGGTTCAATAGGGAGTCGGGACCATTAGAAAGTGGAGAGTTAAGTCAGTTGCCACACTTGCAAAGCAATTGCAAGCGCCCTGTCATATCTTAAGGTTGACAGGATCAAGGAAACATCCATGTCTTTTTGATCCTCTGCAACAGACTCTGTATGTCTTATTTGTTGAGTGGAGCTAGCTCATACGGACATGATAGCTTATAAAATGATATTTGCATGCCTGTGCGTGTATATCATAAGATTAAATGTATCACGTGGCTATGTGGATTTCTACCTGCTTTAACCACCTCGGATTTTTGGTACCTATTAATTGGCTTGTTAAACTGTTTGTCAGTTAACATGTGGGCGAGTCTGTGACAGATTCTTTACAAGCAAAGAGCAGGATAAACTCTTTGGCACATACCAAATTCTTTGAAGTTCGTTGCTACTCAAACTATGACGACAAATGAAAACGCCTAAACTCGGAGCTTGGTGTGGTTTGGCATGACTCGGTTTTGGTGTGTGATTAGGAACATTGGGCATAGGACCAGCTTGAATTATCCTTGAACAGCAGCCCTCGCCCTATTGATGCCCATCACAATGATGTTCTCCCTAGGGCATGTGGAATGGAAGGATTATCATCCTAGCCTCTTAGGAGATAAGTCAGGTTGCTTCAGAAAGTGCTACTCTGGAACAATCGGCCTCCAAAGAGTGCACCATCATCTTATTGCAGAAGCTGGCGATCGCTTATTTTGATCATGAATGTGTATCTTTATTCTCATGTAATCTTATTTTTATTTGAGAGTTTAAACCAGTCTATTCTACATAAGATGAGGAATTTGCGTGCTGATGATCATGATCGTCTGATTCTTTTTTCACTTAGGAGTTGATGAGTGCCTGAAACAAGTGCACTACAGAATTCAGCATCAAGCGTGTGAGAGCCATAGCAAAGTGGACTTGATAGCTACAAAGCCAATTAGAGCATTGCCATTCAAATAACTTTTTGAAGGGTGTATGTCGTTTCATGTAAAAGAAGGAACTTTTTGAAGGGTGCATGTTGTTTCATGTAAAAGAAGCTATGATTGCATGGGTGGTAGAGAGAAGGATGGTGATAAAAGGCAACACCTTTCTTTTCACCTTTCGGAGGGTGGAAATTTGACGTGGAGAAAGTGGTTGGGAAAACAATTCAGGAACAGCTGGGGAAGGAGACACGCGGTAATTGGGAAGAGAGAGATAGAAGAGGGTATGTTTGAGGGTTAAAATTTTGGGTATTGGGGTTTGAGAAATATTATAAAGTAAAGAAATGTTATGGAAGTTGGTGAAAAAGTGGAGAGAGAAGATTTTTAATAAATATTATAATAATAAAAAATTATGTAGTGAATTTTTTAGCAGTAAACCTAAAATTTTGAGCCCAATTAATTGGGGCTCAAACATGCAAGAGAAAGGAGATACAAGAGGAACCGGTATCCTTTGCAATTCGGTCAGGAGAGAGGCATATTGAGTGAGGTGGGTCCCGTCCGGGACCCACACCTTTTTCTCTGTCTCTCTCCGGAATTACTCTGCCATTCGGGTCCGATCTGATAAAAGAGACCAAAATTGTCAAAGAAAGAATCTTTTGGAGTGAGATCCACCAATATTCGAATTGTTGAAAGCACCGCCGTTCGTATGTGGCGAACCGATTCGTCCACATCCTTTTTAACACTTAATGACACGCTCCCCCGGCACTGCCCACGTTTTATCCACGGCACCACTCGGTCTAAAGGGCGTTTCCTGTGGCTCCCGGCTCAATATACGCATTATCACAGCCCAAAAAGATGTACCATAAATCTTTCTTTTTACCAATTATATCTATTTATTTTTTTGAAGATAATTGTTAAAAAAAAAATGCAACTTTCTTTTTGGACACTGAGTTATATGAGTTGGCTTCCTCAAAGGTCAGATAGGCTAGTTGGGGGATTCTTATAACAATCGGTTTTCTAAGTTTTTAAGGTCAGCATCTGGATTTTGTCAGAGGAAATTATGTATTAAATGTCTTCGTTATCCTCTTACTTACTAAAATATTCTAAAGATTAGGAAAGTATTCTCTTAATCATGTTCTTGATTCTCCAGGAAAACAATAAAAGATCGTGCTTGGATACAGAAAACAAGCATTCTTCTTCAAAACGACGACATTTTGTTCTCATTGTTTTGGCTTACGCAGAAGCTGAGCAGAAATATCAGCACGACCTCAATCTCAATGGTGCATCGCTCTACGGATTGGTGAGACGAAGAGAGACATCTTTCGTGGCCCGAAGCTAACCCCTAAGGACTAGTTATCATTGTACTGTAGGTGATGCGCATGAAGTAAGAAAAGGGAAGGACATGCATGCAGCATCCTCATGATTATCTAGAGCACATTTCCTATGCAATCCAATCCAGAGAAGAAAAAGGGATATTCCCAGAACCTATTTTGATACATCATGAGCCAAAAGACATAGGGATAGCGTAAAGAAATGAAACTAGACCAATGGAATTTGATTTTAAATACTGATAAAAAGGAGATAGATTATTATAATTTGGAGAGAAAAATCAAACTTATGCAGACCATTAAGTAATTTGCTTTAGAAGAATTTTTACCCTTTAGCATGATAATAAATGCTCTCTCTCTCTCTCTCAAAAGAGTTGAAATTTGATGGGCAAGATGAAAAGCAGAGGGAAAATTTTTGTGAACAAAAAAACGAACTGTTAAAACCCTCTTTCATCTCCATCCTTTCCCACAAAGATTCCCGAAAAACCAGAGTTAAAAGAAAAAGGGGAAGAAATAAACGAGAGATACCCTCATGGAGGAGGAGGGTATCGCATGAGGGCCATGAACATTTAGCTTGTCACCACGTGAAAGATGCTTTTCGTGGGGGGGTGATATTGATAAGGACAGTGTTTTGTGTCTTTTTCGAAAGCCTTTAAATAGGGCAATCTTGATTTGTTCCTTGGATTCAATCTCTCTGTTTTGTTAAACTCTATTGAAAATGAAAGGGGAGGGGCTCGTTCAGTGAATCTCGTGGAAAAAAGAAAAAAGGAATCTAACAAGTAGACCTCACAAAGTGCAAAGGTAGTCTCTGACAGTGGGGTAACCCACTATTACCGAGATTGCATAGTTTGCGTCTTTGGTGCTATAACGTAAGATGCTTGCAAAAGTTACACCTTTGTAGGTATATCTGTACTTATATATATATATAAGTACAGTTCAACATTTTTTTTCCAACCAAACCTCTTACATATGTTACGGGTAACTCCTGCAGACAGAAAAAAGTGAGACTTTTATTCAACATCTGTTAAAAATGGAATAGAAGCTCAAAAAGAAATTAAGGGTTAAGCGTACCGAATCCGCCATAACAAATTCATAAAAATGATAAAGACCCCCGCCAGCCTCTCCTTTGGCTTCGTCTCTGTCGGCCGGAGTCTTCTTGTTAAGCTTGTGATTAGGCAAAAGAGTGCGACTTTTTAAGGGTTTTTTTTGCCTCCTTGGGACTTTCACTTGTACTAATTGCAGAAGTATTATCTGAAGTAGGTAAAAGTGTGAAAAGCTTAGAGCTGGGTTATTATATGGATACCATTTCTTGGGCTACAGAAATCTCTATTGGTTGGCTTTGAAGCGGTCAAGCCCACCTCTCTTTTTATTTGTCTTCCTCGATGGTAAATTCCACAACTTTTCCATCTGTTTGTTAACCAAGAAAACAAATTTTTTTCCCTTCAATTTGACCGTACTTTTATAATCTGTCTGACCTGGCTTCAATTCCATTCCATCATTACTTCCATTTGAAGCAGGATTTGGAGAATCTTATGCCCTTTGACCTGCTATAGGCATGAATTTAAACCCCCTCAGGACGCCAAAAGAGTACAGCTAGCTCCAACGTGTCCTCTACTCTTCTAAGATAGAACTGCCGACTATTCTTCTATAGTCCTCTTTTTCGCTCGTGACTATTATTTACACTATATTACCCTTTACAATAAAGAAATATTACTCGTTGGCCTCGGAAATAAAAATAAAAATAAAAAAATTGCTGCTTTAATGACAAAAGAATGAAAATAAGAAAATTAATTATGGAATTGTTAAAATAAACTGAAAAGTGAAAACCATATAATAATTTTTTGTTTCTTTCAATACGTAAGAACAGAATCTACTGACGAAATAACAATTGAAAATCCCTCGAACTCTAGGGGCATAATTGGAAAAGGAGTGTCTAGATTCTTCAGGTACAAGCATCCGACAAGACCAATGGGGGATGCGGGAAACAGGAGATGGATCACTGGATCTAATCTAAACGCCACGTTTTAGATAGAATAATATATATTCTATCGCTTTAGAATAACTTATTTATGGCTAATAAACAAATAAATGGAAGAGGATGCAGATTCTTAATTCTGTGGAAGAGAAACGGAATCTGACGGCTGTAAAAGTCTGTCCTTTTTTGTTTTAAAATTAGTTTTTCTTTTATTCTGACAGAACAAAAAAAAGCGCATCTTCTCCTACTGTCCGTTTATAATGATAACGTAATTGAAATCTCGGGCAATTCGAAATTGGGACCCACAACTCCCCAAGATTCCCTATCTCAAAGCTACAACCTAGTCGTCGAGGTTGTCATATTATAATATATTCTCACTATAAAATTGATAATATTGGTATCATTTATATACTATGTAGAATTATAGAAGATGTTAATTTTATTTTATTAAAGTTAAATATAATGAATATTTTCTTTACACAGCTACAAACTTGGGAGCTTTAGTACAAATTGGTCCTTTTTCTCCTGGTATAGGGTATTAAAGTTATGTTTGAATGTTAAAATTTTGTGAGGTTACAATTTTAATGTATTAGATTTGATGAAAAAGTTAAGAAATAAATATTTTTTAATATTTATTATAGTAAAAAGTAATTATGTGATCAAAACAGATTATATTATAATTCTTTATTATATTAAAATTTTAAAAAAATATAATTTTTCTTAATAAAAAACACAATATATTGCAGCCAGCTTATTAAACTTTGTATAATCATTACAAAACATCATCTCTCTTTAATTTTTTATCAATTTCTATACTTTTTCCAATTTTTTCTTATCAATTTTTATATTTTTTTATCAATTTTTCATTATTTTCTCACCTTTTCATAGATCTCACACAGACTTTTAGAGATGTCAGTTTCCTCGTGGACCGTCCAATAAATACGAGCCAATAGAATCAACAAAAGCAACCAAAATTTGATAATCCACCAACTAGGCCGAGCCACGAGTCATGACTCGAAATTAGAAAAAGCAGTGGCGATTCCGTAAGCAAAGCACCAAGAAGTTAGAACATAGAGAAGAATCTCTCACCAAATGTCAAATAAATGCATGAGTTCTTTATCGTAATAAAAAGGAAATGTCTTCAGATAAGGAAAAGCTTTGTTAAAAGTTATATAATATACACGTGTTGGAATCTCAATGAACAAAGTCCGGCCCGCTTTGGTGGTCTTCTTGTTCCCATAAAGGATATGATTCTTGACCATCATGATGGAGATGGAAACAGCTGGTAGATAATTTTAAATAAAATAACTTAATTCCCCTTTTTTACTATTCTTTTAAAAATAATGCATTTTATATACTTCTGAATATTGCAAAATTAAAACTTGACCAATTCAAGGTATTTTTCAATGGACTGCTTCAAGATAATTTAAACAAAATAAGTAGGTTTGGGTACATATTATTTTTTTAAAAGTTGGTTGCCAAGACTTGTTGGTCAGTCACTGATAGAGGACTAACGACAAACGAAAATAGAATTACAGAGATTAATTTTATATTTTTCTTATCATGAGGACTAATTCGATTTTCGAGTATATCACAAAGACTGAATTTGTATTTATCCCTTTTATTTTTTTGTTATAGGTTTTGGGGGCCAAAATTTTGAAATATGAAAAATGGTTAAAAAAATGAAGAGAGATGATTTAAATGAATTTTTTTATATACATTATAATGAAAATGAATGATTTTGACACTATTTTGTAGTTATTTTATTATATCAAAATTATAAAATTAATCAGAATTTTTGCACACAAACGCTGCAATCCAACCATAGTCTTTGGCGTGCTGTATATTGGTTGAAATTGAACCATTAAATTCCTGGATCTAATACCTCTAGACTAACTTGGAGTCTATGATAGTATTGGCTAGACCCTGAGAGCTTTAAATAATTGGAGGAAACTTCAGGAATTAGGTCAAAATCATTGCTATTCAGAACTGAAGGCACATGCCTAGATAGCTTCACATGCAACCTAGAGCTGACAAATCCATTATTATTATTATTTGGGTAAGGGTAATTAGCCAAGAAAGAATGGGATTTGATAGTACTAATCTCTGATTATCAATTGATGTTGCTCAATTTATTTTCTATTTAAAAAATGGACTAATTTGGTCTCGATGAAACTATCGGTACTAAGGCAATTCATTTTGTCCGCCAAAAAGCCAGCCAAAAAGAGGCATGTCTTATTGGCCACTTTTCATGCATTCATTTGGTGCTTATAATAATTTTAGACGTGTACAATGAATTACGAAAGAGTCTTCTGTTGAAGATATTTTCACCCTTATTTAGAGATGCATACCATGCTAACATTATTAATTACAATCTAGACCTATTTATTCTAAATTTCTTTCAAGGACATACAAGTATGTGTTCCAAGTGCACTAATAGTCAACACAAGTTCAGAAACTCGATAGGGCATAAAGTTTAGGTTTGAGAAAATACCTGAGGATTAGGAAATAAATGGCTTTTATATATTTCTCTATAGGATTTTAACCATACCATATGGAGTTGATGGAGACACTTTAGAAAATAATTTCAAAGATAGTGGGAGAGATTAATAAATGATTAGAATTTAGAATTGGAAGGGTACTTTAGTCATTTAAGGACAAAAGCGATAAGGCCCAGTTGGATCGGCTCGGATGTTGAGTTAACTCGGACAGGCCCGAGGCCTCTATGTGCCGAGGATAGAATACGCGACGACGCGAAGGTGACCTTTTTTGTATATAACACCGTCGAAACTCGGCGATGCTCTATTCCTTAACCAAAAGAATCTTCGCGTAAAAGTCCAACTTCGGGTTTTTTCGCTTTCCCATTGCCCACTTTTTTCTGTCCCCAAACACCTCTTTCTGCAATAAATACACGGGCAAATACACAGGCATATATACGCAGATCCTCGGTCTTCCTCTATATTTGCTCTCGGGTTTGATAAGATTGCAGAGAGGGAGGGAGAGAAGGAGGGATAATCAGAGTAATAGAGACAAAAGATCGAAAATGGGTTCGATTCCGCCTGAGCTGAGCTTGGATTTTAGGCCAACTTTTGTGCCCAAAACGATCACTGATTTTCTCGTAGAGGTTTCGATGATCGGGAACGTCTCGGAGAGGGCGTTGAAGCTCGACGACTTCGTTAAGAGATTGGAGGAGGAAATGAGGAAGATCGATGCGTTCAAGCGCGAACTTCCTCTCTGCATGACTTTATTGAAGGATGGTAGGTATTGTGTTTGAGTTTGTTTGTTTTGTTTTTCCCTTTCTCATTCTAATCTGGGAAATAAGTTTGGTTTTCAGAAATGGGTTTTGATTGTGGAGGATTCCGATATATGGGCTTCTTCGTATTTGTTATTTCGTTTTAAAGGAAAAATATTTTGGAGATGTTTTTTTTTTTTTTATCATTTTCATTAAAACGGGTGTTTTTCTTTTCAAATACGAAAATTCTATTCGGAAAACAGGTAGTAATTCCAATTCTGCAATGGATTTCGAGTTTATACCGTTTTGACAGTTTGCTTATCTCTTTGGGAATGTTTGCTTTTGCAGCGACTAGAGCCTTGAAAGAGGAGTCAGTACAATGCAGTGCACCAAATGAAGTTCAACCAGTGTTGGAGTTCATACCACTGAAGAAAGATTGTGATAAAAATGAAGAAAACAAGAACGAAAAAGACTACAGGGATAAGAAGAATTGGATGAGCTCTGTTCAGCTCTGGAACACCGATGATAATACCTCTACTGATAGCACCAAACATGTTCCCAAATCAGAAACAAAGGTATAAAGCAGAAGAGCAAAACATTATGACTTCCTTGACAAATAAAATCCATGGAAATTTATCAAAATGATTGAAAGAATCAGGGAATTAATGTTTCTTATTTGGTATGGCAGAGAGGTGGGGAAGAGAGTAACTTAGGAAGCAAGGAGCCATTCCAGTCTTGTTTAAATAGGGGTGGAGGCATGGGATTTATGCCATTCAAGGCCTATTCAGGTTTTTCCACGGCGAGCAAGGAAGAGGAGGAATTGCCGGTTCATGGCCTTTCACTTCTCACTCCAGGAATTAAGAACCCGAAGGAAGAGTCGGTTTCTCACGTTTCAAGAACTAGCTGTAGCAGAGCAGTTTCATCCTCTGCTCCTACGCCAACTATACGGAGCGTAGCACAGCAGCAGCAGACTGCTGGGAAGCAGAGGAGGTGCTGGTCACCAGAGTTGCACAGGAGGTTTGTCAATGCTCTGCAGCGACTTGGCGGTTCACAAGGTTACAATCTGAATCTAAAATTAATGTTCTTGACAAATTGAAATTTGTTATTTGAACACACTGTTAGTGATTGAATTTTTCTAGACCAATAAATAGGCTTAAATTAAAATTAAAATTGAGCTTTGTTATGGGGTAAGATTCAAATTGTTTCAAATTTGATCGTGCAAAATAATTAAAGTATAGGACTTATGCTATTTAATTTTTTTCTTCTCACTTTTTCATTCACATAATAAGATATTGATGTGTTACGAGGAGAAATTGGTTTTTTAGAGGGTTGAGTTAGAGAATAGGGAGCTTGTGTTTGTTGCTGAAAGCCTGTTATTTGGAATAAATTGATCTCTTTTTACGCATCGCTTTGCTATATTGCATTACCCTCACTTTTAATGTGGAAAGCTCCTAACTTGAATTTTTCTTCTTTTTCAGCTGCCACCCCAAAGCAAATTAGAGAACTGATGCAGGTTGACGGGCTGACCAATGATGAAGTTAAAAGTCATTTGCAAGTAAGTCATTCATTTTCGCTGTTATTTTCTTCCCAGGGAAGAACGAGGGATAAGTTACTATTTTTCTTTTCTTTTCTTCTCTCCATTCGAGAATTTTTGCTTCCACTACCTCAATTCTGAATGGCACCATTGAATATAGATGGTCTGAGTGGAAATTGAATTTTGTTGGTCACAGTTTGACGATAGGTGTTTTCACATTTTGCAGAAATACAGGCTTCATACTCGAAGGCTTCCAGCTTCTACATCAGCTGCCCCTGCAAATCAATCTGTTGTTGTTTTGGGAGGTTTATGGATGCCCCAAAATCAGTATGGTGAATCTTCCAAGGCATGCAATTCTCATTCTGGATCTCCCCAAGGTCCCCTCCAGTTAACTGGGAACACAGGAGAGACTTCAACCACAGGGGGTGACAGTATGGAAGATGATGCAGATGCAAAATCTGAGTGCTATAGCTGGAAAAGTAGCGTCCAGAAGCCTGGAAAAGTTGATGTATAGAGTTCATCCACCATGAATTTTGCGGATAAGAAGTATAAGTGGGGGGATATTATTACTATATAAGAATATTACACTATACATAAAACTGTAGAAGGATCTTGAAAGAGGCTGCGAAATTTTGCAGGATTAGCTTTCTTTCTGTCTCGTATTTGAGTTGAGATTCGGTTGCGGGATTGGTACAAGAATTCTGAGCATGATCCACGTTTGCATGGAAGAAACAAGGCCATTTCTCCGTGTTACCACAATATTTTCATTTTAATTTCCCTACCCCAGGATTTCAATATTGCTCCTCTTTGGTTTGAAAACATTTATGGTCTGCAAATGCTTTGTTAACGGATAATAGGTTGCTCCAATCTCGATCTATTTGAGTAGTTGGTAGTGCTGTCAGGAGCAGAAAACCACAAGTTGAGCTCCATGTGGTTGCCAGACACAGAGGAACAGAAAACTGGATATCCAGCCAAAGCTGTACTACCAATGGTTAAAATGTTTAAACAGTCTTTACCCAAAAAGAATAAAAAAGGAGAAGTGCGTCAGTTCTGGCAGAAAATTGCAAAACTATTACTCTGAAGTTTTTTTTTTAGGCAAAGCAGGCCAAGCTGTGGGGGTGGGGGATTTAAAATTAAGCATTTCTCGAAAATTTTATTTTTCCGAAAGTTTCAGACCCAGAAAAGATTCCTTCCCATTCAGATCATATGGGCTGTTTCGAGTTTTAGTACAAATTACTTCGATCTGTCGTATTCTCCAGTAATTTTAAAGTTGCTTTCCTTGGCACTTGAACTGATGCAATTTGCAGCACGTTAACAATACCAGCGTGATCTTTTGGGAATCATTTTGTCTTGGCGTGGTACTGTTGTGTTAATGGGAAATTGCTACGAAACGTGTCTCCCTGAAATGTGTATTTCAATATTCGAAACCACAATTGGTGGGGGACAGTGTTTTGGTCTTACAAGAAAACAGGGCAAGATCCGGACTTATCTTTATGATAATATAACAGGGTCTATTCCTTCATTTGTTGTGGTTATCCTCAATCTTCTGGAATTAGGTTTTCTTATATTTAATTGAAAAAGTAGGCAAGTTAGAAGTTGGCGTCATTGTCCCTAACTTAGCTCTCCAGGATACCCTTAAAATCAATTTCAGGAATGTTTGGAAGGCTAAGATTTTTCTCACCCAAAAAGGGCGCTGATCTGGTCCTCCATGCATATTTCACAAAGTATATGAAGTATGGAGCACTGAGGAAGTTTAAAGGGTGAATAAATTGGCCTCGTTTAACTTGCAGTCCTATCCCACTGAGAAAAACACAACCAGTCATTATTCTCATCCGGGTGCATGACAAAACAGTCACTCTCACAGGCAAAATAATGGAGAGAATCTTGTAGACAAGATACATTGAAGGAGCCCACACTGGCAGGTCCACATTTATATGGAGACTTGGAGAATAGAATATATTTAGCAGCTAAGCGCATTGGCAGCTGAAAGCAAATGCAGTTCGTCCAACGAAGAAAACCAGTCCTATTGAAGATTCCTTGAAAGAACAGCCACAGATAATGATCCCTTTCGATTGGCATGACATCATTTGGAAGTATTAAACTTGAAAAATCAATACAAAAAGGATATATATATATATATATATACACACAGATAGCTTCCAAAGGGACAAATGTACAAAAGAGTTTGGTGAATATGCCAACCAGGTAACCAAAGCAGGTTTTTCAAAATATTTTCTGCTCCTCACTTTTTCCTGGAGAAGATGAGAAGTTTCTGGATCCACAAAAAATTACATATAAAAAAAAGAAGAAAAAAGATATACGACTCTCTTATAAGATAGCACCAGAAACTTTCATTAATAATAATATCAAGAAGGTTTTAAGAACTTCAAGAAGTTCTAAATGGCAAACCAGACATTCTGAAAAGTCGGCGGACCAACTAACAAACTAGCCTAAAGGTCATACAAAAGACTTACAAGAGGCAGAAAAGCCAGAGACGACAGTAAGCTATTATACCTAAGAGTGGGAAACAAGTAACATAAAAACCACAACAAGCTTTAAATATAGAGGCAAGCCCAAATGGGCAAAAGCAAAACAGAGGCATTGGAAAAAACCGAGAAACCAAAAGCCGGAACATGGCCGAAAAAGAGGGTGGGGGAGACGGCGCAGGGGGGAACCAATGAGATCCACGACCGAGAGGGGAGGACAGAAGCCACAAAGGCCAGATGAGGTAGGGCGCGGGAGGCGGAGGAGACCGCAGACGCAGCCAAAGTGCTCGGCACGTGAGATCCACGTGCACCACGTGGTGTGCGTGAAACGACAAGCGTCAAAGACATGACGCTGCGTAGATCGGCACCAACTTAGGGCAGCCAGGCGGCGTGTGCCCGATTAAGCGGGGCGGAAGCCAGTGGAGACCGTGCGGAAGACACTTGCAAAGAAAAGCAAAAACCCAAAATCACCGCCCAAACGAACAGGAGAGGGGAGAGGGAAGATGGAGGAAAGAAAAAAGGAAAAGGAAGAGGCTGGGTTCGGGGAAGCAGAGAGTTTAGAGAGAGAGTGGGGTAGAGAGAAGCCTTTTACGGTAGTTTCTACCTTGGTTCTTGAATTGTGACCCAAGTACTTCTAACTATAACGAGTGAAATAAGATATTTTGATAATTGGCAGTGAATGTGGTTCCACTTTAAGAAGATGATCTCAAACTGGATATGATTTTCTAGACCAAATTTGCCGTCTCTGAAAATTGAAATGATCTGAAAACAACTCGTCGGTTGAGTGCTCTTGAGTTTTGTCCCGATTCTTACTATCAAGGATTCAAGGGCTCGACTGTCTTAGATGGCATCCTTATAACATTCATTCCTACAGGCTATCCTTTAAATGGGATATCTGCTGCCTGCATATTTACTGCTCCGGTGAAATCACGGTGCTCTATCTACTCAGAAGACCAAAAAAAAGTTCATTTTTTGTTGTTGTTGTTTTTTGGGGGCGGCGGGGAACCGGCTGATACAACTAATGGAAACAGGAATACAAAACTAGAAAATGAGCCACCAAACTGACAAGCTGATTTTCCCAGCAACTTCGCCTTCAAGACTATCTTCAGAAAAATTGACATACTAGCCATGGAGGCTGAATGAAAGGAGTAGGGTTACTATACTAAGCACTTTTGTGCTGAGCGACGGCTGAGATTAAAAGTTGGAGATCCGACGGCTGTAGTTAAACACATCATTTAAAACATTCAAAACATTTTAATTGATGTGTTGCGATTTGGACCCTTGAATTTTGAAGCTTGTAATCTCAGCTCTCGCTCAGCATGCTCAACACAATAGTACTTAGTACAATAACCAGACTCGAACGAAAGACCCAACAGACACGAAGTAATCCTTGCTTGGGTTTCTAGGAAAATCCAATGGGTAGGCCGAAAGTCACAACCTTGTTTGATCTTTGTTTCAGACCCTTGGTCGTCAGAGACGCAATATTGGGCTTACTGGGTCCATATAAAGTGGGTGTAAACTGGCCTCAAGAGAAACCCAGCCTCCCTCAAGTAGAGACTGGCTAGAATTGGATCAAAACCCCGAGTTGGGCTTGGGAGTTTCCTTTTCAATAGGGGTGCTCCCTTTTCCGGTCCCAATAGTATCCCTCGGCTCCCGAAAGCCACAGATTTTAGTTGAGCATATTTGGCAATCAGTTGTACACTCGCATCGAAGAAAATAACGAAACAGATGTGCGATATTTGACTCACCCATGTTAGCATAGCTAGGTTTTAGGAATTCACAGAGAGACAGAAGGAGAAAGCAGAGGCCACGCTTTTGGCGAAATTCTAACCTTAAAAACCAGTCAAACCCACGAGTAACGGTCATGTTTAAGAAACCAGTCCCCCCGGCCCGTTGAAAAATAGATGTCCGTAGTCGGGCGCGAAACGTGGATTGAATATAAGAAAATATAGACAGTTACTATACTTCAGGTGGGATGGAGAGAGAGAGAGAGCAAGCCGAGATTCAAAGACAAATCTCATGTAGAGAACTGAAAAAACAACGACGAACAAAAGAATGGCGCAAGCACAACGTGAGGAGAAAATCCAGGGTGGGTCACTCGAAAAGAACATGAAGGAGACAAACAGTGTATCTTTCAAATTCAATGCCCAGGCGCCTGAGTTTGTACCAAGATCACACACCCAGCTGCCTGTCTCGGGTTATTTCTACCCATGCTTCAACTTTCTTGGTGGGACTGGTACTGGGTCTGATTGGCTCTACGTTGGGGACCAAGAGACTGCATATTTGATCTCCAACCCGAATGTCACGTCACCCGATCGCTTCAGAACCATTCTCACAGATGATCTTAAGGAAAAGATCATCAAACAGGTGATTGAATCCGATAATTTTCTTCCCTTTCTTGCAGTTCTTTATTACCTTTTACCGTCTTTCATCCGTTCTTTTGGCCCCGGCGTCGGGGGTTGTTCAAGGTCAGTTCCTTGTGCCAATGTGCAGAGATAACCGGATTAGTAGAGCTTGCCTTCCAGATTAAACTGATTTAGATCCGTATCCTTTTTTTCACATGCAACGCAATACAGAGCGTGAGGTTGGAAAAAAAAAACCAAACCAAACCAAACCAATGCAATTCAATTTCTTTATTTAGTCCTATTAAATAATCCCAAGCCATCTCTTCTTTGTTATTCTGTTAGTCTCATGATTTGATTAATGTTTGTGAATGGCTTAAATAGCTAGTCCCTAGTCCCCAACATATATTAATTTCTCATTAAAAATGGGTAATAATGGGAAGAACACAGGCTCAACATAAATAAGCAAATGAATAAACAAATAAAGATGAAAATATTACAATATACTAGTTAATGGAATAATATCAACTTTGCTCTACATGTGTCGTAACTGTTTGATATTAATTGTACTCGTTCAAATACTTGTCTTTAATTAGTTATATTTAGCTTCATGATTCTTTGTCACCAGTTTTGTAATTTGTTCTGATTCTTTCTCTGACTGGTTCTCCAGTTGACAATGTATACTGCTTTAGATCAAACTTCTCGATTGAGACGGTGAATGAGCCTCTATCTACATAAAGCCTCTTCTGCCATAATCATCCCCGTTTTCTTTTCCTGTCACAGTTCTTTTGAGACGATGATGTATTGTGTCCAAGCTCCTGTTCTAGTTTTTATCCCCTTTGAACATCAGGATGGTTTCTTTATATGATGACAGGTCGAATATCAGTTCAGCAACGTGAGTCTGCTTGCAAACGAATCTTTGATGAAACATATAAATAAAGATCCTGAAGGCTACGGTAAGGATCACGGTTAAGTGGGCTAATTACAGTCAATGGTTTTACCCATTAATTCGATTGAAAAGAGATACCCATTCTTCCTTGTCTTCTTTGTGACAGTTCCGATCTCTGTTATTGCGTCCGCGAAAAAGGTAATGTCCCTTGTTGGTAGTGATCATCACCCTATACTTGCACAAGCATTGCTGTCCTCTTCAAAGCTGGTATGTCTTTTGGTCAACTTAAACATTTTCTCATGATCTATCTCTCTTTATTTTAGCATGAAAATGTTTGAATTAAATCGTACAATTTTTTTTTCGATGCGTACAATAAAAAACGCGTCGTGTTTCATGATACCTGGAAGGTTGTAAGTGAAGACGCAAATAAAGTCAGACGTAAAGACCCTTTCACTGAGAAAGACAAAGAGGAGTTGCAGGTAAGACCAGTAAGACTTCCCAATTCCTATATGACATGGATGGCTGTAAATTTAGGAATTTTCTTTTGTGTGATGGTTCATTTTGTCTTGCAGTCTCGTATTGTTGTTGTAGAGAACTTGCCTGAAGATCACTCTCATCAAAACATTGAGAAAATATTTGGTGTAGTTGGGAGGTAATTAGGGTTTTTCTAAACTTTGTAATATTCATGAGTTCCTTTTCTGGTAAATTCTTACAAGTGAAGGTAGTCTATTTTGCTTACTCTCGTTGATGCCATGGGCAGGGTGAAAACAATTCGAATATGCCATCCCCAGGAAGCTAATTCATCTCGCTCCAAAGGCGATTTCTTATTTTTCAGCAACAAGGTAAAAAGAATGGATTGATCAATTTTTGTTCTTAAAGCCAATAATCACTCCGGAGAGCAACTCTGATATCTCCCAATTCCTTCTTCTTTAGCTCCATGCACTGGTGGAATATGAGACAACTGAGAAAGCTGAAAAAGCGGTATGTAAAGGGAACTGAATCCCGTCCCGTATGTAAAAGCTATGAATTAAGAAGTTTATGTACGATCACTTTTTTTCACATTGACCTTGCATCATCGATAATGACTCGCCAACTTCACCAGGTCGAAACTTTGAATGATGAAAGGAACTGGAGAAAAGGTCTTAGAGTAAGGATGCTGGTTAGACGCTCGGTATGGCCCATCTGATATTAAAACTAGTTTTCCTCGTCCTTTCTGATTATTTTTATCACACTATACATGCTTCTCTTTCAAAGGTTTACAAGTTACAACTTCATATATATTAAAATTATGTCCAGCCAAAATCTGTTCTGAAGAACAGAAGGTCAGAATTTGATGGCATTTTAGAGGAGGACGAGGCAGCTTATCCTGAATCCCCTATAGATTACAACACAAACTCGGTATTTGAGAGCAACGTAAGTGTCCTTTGCTTCTATAAGTAGTACTCATATTGGAGAATCTTTTATGCATGCAACAGGTTCTGCGATCTTCTAATTGATCAGGGATCACTATAGGGTCATATTGGGGCGTATATATATGCTTGATATATACCTCTTGAACACCTCGGTCAAAATCTTAGACGTAGTACACAATTTAAGGATCAAAGCAAAACAAGTTAAAGTCATCTTGGATTCCTTTGTAGGCCGACGAGAATTCAGTGGGAGCATCAAAGAAAGGATGGGGTCGAGGACGTGGAAAATCCAGAGGACGTGGTCATAGCCATAATCAGCGCGGACTGCCTGCTGTCTCATCTCCACAGTTGAATAGTGGTATTCGGGGTGAACCATTTGCCAAACAGGCTTACAAGGGCCCAAGAATGCCAGATGGGACAAGGGGTTTCGCCGTGGGACGAGGCAGGCCACTGATCAGTACAACACCGCCTGTGGTAGCTAGTTCACCTTATAAAGAGTGATGGGATGGTGGTGCTCTAATTCTTTT
The DNA here is from genome assembly GCA_963930655.1 of Myrica gale. Classification (NCBI taxonomy): domain Eukaryota; kingdom Viridiplantae; phylum Streptophyta; class Magnoliopsida; order Fagales; family Myricaceae; genus Myrica; species Myrica gale. Next base: position 17,698,754 of record OZ005612.1, on the reverse strand, counting down.
GTTTCGTCAATTGTGCTTACTATATAAGATGGCTCAGCACATTTCCCAGTTAAAGTGTCTGAGAAAGTGGGGAATTGGTCAAGTAGCCAAAAAATTAATGGTGCCCGTGATCTACTAGTAATCGCGGAGTTCTGTACGTACTTACTAGAATGGATAGCAATATATGGTGATGAGTTAAAGCTCATGAAAATGATTACTGTAGGTATTTAGTCACAGGATATACATCCTCTCTCTCCCTCTGATTATTTTGTTTATTATAAGGTAATAAAATCATTATCTTACTCGACAATATATAGTAGTGTTGATATCTACTTGTTCTGATTTGTTGACCAAAGTGACTGCCGAACTGGTATACCTAAAGGCTAAAACTCAGTGTTTCCATATTAGGACGTTCTAATAGTAAAAGCAGAGCAAAAAGTGAAGCATAAGAAACATGAACATTCATACATGTGGAGTTTGTAAATAAGCAAAATCAAATGCTCGGGCCACACTTCCTAGTTGGAGCTCATAGTGTCAAAGCTTTTATTTATGGTGGCTGATCTGCAATCTCCTGCAACGTATACGTCAGTCGAGGCAGCTGCTAGCAAGAACTATTTCGTCAAGCATTGCCTACTCGATGTTATACAATTATAATTATAAATAAGAAGTTTCAGACAACTGGCCTATTAGCTCAGTTGGTTAGAGCGTCGTGCTAATAACGCGAAGGTCGCAGGTTCGAGACCTGCATGGGCCAGCGAAGTTCGATACACTTTGTTTTTGTCTAAATGTGTCTAAAACTGAACTGCTAGATAAAAGAAAATGAGAAACAGTACGGGACCTATTTGTTTCCTGATTAGAATTTCCATTATATCTTGCTAATTTCTTTTTATGCTTTTGAGAACGTGATGTCTACCCAATTACACTCCACCAATTTGTCAGACAGGACTAGGGTTAGTACGTACTTGTTGGGTTCTGAGTAAGCAGGGTTCATCGAGTCCTGATCACTTGTCCTCATGAGGAACAAATCAACAGCTTGTGCTTAAGGCTGCGAAAGAGTTGCAACTTGTGCAGATTTCCCCTTTATGCGCCCCCTGGACATTACTTTAATCGATGCCCCGCGGCTTGATCGATCGAATACTCGTATAAATATGAAATCTACGCAAAGGTAGTTAACTTGCAAATACGAAGTAGCGGACAGGTAAACGAGAGAAAAAGCAAATGGAGAAGCAATGACATTAGTTAAAGATAGCCTAAGCTGCCTAACATCTACTTTCATATATGTAATGTTCTCAGACTCACCGGAATGCAGCCCGCCGTCCAAGCACCTTCCAGGTATATAAGTAGATGCCATGTCGTAAGACTATTATTTCTAATAAACTTCATGTGGAAATATTGCAATCTCATTTGCTGTATGCAAAGTGAAAGTGGTGGTAGTACTGGAAGTTTTTTTTTTGTTATTTTTTGTCACCCTTTCTCTTAAGAGACATGACTTGCACTTCCACTGGCGCCATGACACGACATAGATTAACTTGACTAAACGGTGAATTATTTGCACCACTCTCTTGTGTGAGATCCTAGTCAGGCTTCTCGATTTTGGCATGCGCATTAATTTTCGATAGGATAACCTCTTTGCTGATCAACTGTTTGAGCCCTTTGTGGATCATGATTAGTTATTTGTCCCTTTATTAATGTCAAATAGGTACCATTTTAAATCCTCTTTCTTTGGAAAAAAAAGGGGGTAATATTTTAAAGTATTTTGGACAACTTTTGATTCTTTGTTCCTATATGAGTTTTAGACAAGGATCAAGTACAAGTTCAGATAAGTCAAGATGAGTGAAAGTGTTTATGTAAGTTGGCATTATTTCTATAGGCAAAACAGTCATTTCAGTTATGTAAATTTTCCGATTAAATTGTATATAGCAACTTGATGGGTTTTTGGTGATGTGGAGCACAAAGAAAGGTGAAGGAACTTGCTGGAAGATGGTTGGGTGCATCTAGAAGATCTTGCTGAACCGAAAGAAAGGTTGCTAAGAGGTTGGGTTGGTTTAGGATATTTCGGTTGAAGTATTCTACGGAATTGAAGGAGGAGTTTCTAGAATCTTACCCATAACTATCATTGACCTGATCTGACCATTCTTAGTAAAATCAAAATATAGCTTGACCCATAGTGCTGAACGGGTTACCGATTGTTGACTATTCATTTCTCCTAAAAAGACTTTCTCTCTACGAAAAGAAATCTCCCCTGTTCTCTCTCCGTGCTGAAGAAGTGTTCTTACTGAGATTAGATTGTGAGAGTTGGCTCCTTCCCTCCGGTGGAAGATTTGATTGGGATCGATAGTAGATTGAACACAGATCGTATTACGGAGGTCGTGATCATGATATTATCACCAAGAATTAAGAATCTTGAGAGGGATCTCAAGAACGAATACCGCTGAAGGTTTCAGAGGTGTGCAAGCTGACGAGTTCGTTGGCTCCATTGAAGAACAAGACCGGAGTTGCCGGTTGTCGCATATGTGCTGGGCACCAACCCGATTAGGAAGATTGGGTGGCTTTACGAAGATAGTGGGATCTTGAAGTGAATGTGTTTTTACTTGATCATCGTATTGTAAAGCCTCGACGTTCTTAGTGGAAGAAGTTTGGTGAGATCTACACCCGAAGTGCATTTGTTTCTCATAGGAAATTATCCTTGAGAAATTTTCACTTCGTCAACAAAAATTCTGGTGTCTTTCTTTTGTTGATTAAGTGGTTGTGTGTGCTGTGTTTGATTGAAATCTTATTATTCACATCTAGGGTGCTAGAGATTGCATTCATAAATTTCATTTAGATTGTTTAGACGGATTGCATCTTTAAAGTTTCGGTTGCTGGAATTTAGTTTGTGATCTATTCTTATGTTGCTGGAATCTTATAAATGTGTTGCTGATTGAATTCTTTAAATCTTGATTCTAATATTGCTGAATATTATCTTGTCTTGATTTCTATTTTGAAGATAGTGAGTTGAATAAATCTGTTGGCTTCTGGGGCATAGGGCAGTTGTAAATCATACTCTATTTAGATTGTCTATAGCTGCTGCATATATCAGATTATCTTTAGTTTAGACTTGATGAAATAGTGTGATAATCTTGAAGTGTAGATTGCTGGAAAATCTGCTCTGTTTAGAGATTACTGTTGCTGGAAATTGGTTGAGTTGTGATAGTGTACAGCTGCTGGAATATTGGTTTTGGTGTTCTTATTTTACAGATCTCATATTGTTAATTGACTGACTCATTTCTCTGTTTAACCATAAAGATTGTGTTGAATATTTTTTTAAATACCTATTCACCCCCCTCTAGGTATATTTTAGGGTCTAAAGCTTATTTTCAAAGAGATACCACAAAATAATACGTTGCTGCTGTTAGTCCCTTCCTTACTCAAGCAGGCCATCTCGTCGTACTGAACAACTGTTCAATACAGCGAAATAGTGGGGAGAAGCTAGCCTAGCAGTAAGAAGTTAAAATGGAAGAACACAACCCGATTATCTCTGCATATATATTGTAATTCATATTTGTAAATAGTGGAGAGAATGTTTTAATCCCTTTCTCAAAATTCCTACATTAGTTGATTGATTAGGTCAAGCTATAGACATCTTTAGTGGAAGTTCAATTGTGCAACTTCTTACATAGATCATCACTTGTGTCAACAAGTTAACATGTTAGAAATAATATCATAATCATATCTACAAGATTTGATATAATATTATTGTTATCACGATATCAAGTTTAAATGTGATATTATCATTATCAAATCTCAAAGATCCAAGTTTAAATGTAGAGATCTAAGTTTAAATGTAGGAATATTTCCTATCATGCTTTGTATTGTCTCTATAAATAGAGACCTTTAACTTGTACTATGTATGCACTCATATACAAAATACAGTCATAAAGGACTTTCACAGTGGATGTATGTCTTTTAGACCGAACCACTTAAAATCTCTTGTCTCTTGTTACTATTTATCTCCCCTCTTCGTTTTAACCTTTTTCTTCTTAACCTACATGCAACTTGTTTCACATGCGCATGGACTGATTTTTATAACCTTTTAAAGCAAGGCACCATGAATTGGAGGGTCATCCACCATAGCTAGCGCCCGCCGAAGCCCTCGCTCCTTTCTAGTGCTATGAACAATATACTTCGATAAAGTTTGACATTTCAAATGGAGGACATTTCTCGCATCTTGACAATGTAACAATCAATAAACTTTGAGAAAAAAAATAGAAAGCAATAAAAAGTAATGGATGACTCTACTCAATGCTTATCACATCTGATGTAATTATACGATATTTTACTTACGAATGTGGCCACTGAGCTCTCGTGACAATTCTAGTGGCATAGCCACTTTCTTAACTTAACCAATAAAATTTCCCTCGAATATTCCACTCTTCCGCATATAAATCACCCCTAAACCCCCCACCACATGTAATCATAGTAAGCCTTTTCACAGCAACTTGTCCACCCTCACAAGCCATGGGCAAAAAAATCTTCCCCTGCTTTACCAGTTACCTGTGTTTCATTGTGACATTGTCTCTCCTAATGTCTAAGCATTCTGTTTCCTATGGCCAATCACTTGATTACAATTTCTATGCTAGATCGTGCCCCAACTTGTTGAATATTGTGAGGTACGGTGTTATGTCAGCTGTCAGAAATGACACCAGGATGGCCGCATCACTGCTTCGGCTGCGCTTTCACGATTGTATCGTTGATGTAATTGTTCTTCTCTGAACCCTCCTATATATCTCTCTAGCTTTTTATTTACGCAATATTGCAACCTCTCCCATTGACAATCAAGTTGAATCACACATGCATACACGCATCTGTTCATATACATCATGTATTAATGCTTACTGCTTTTCCCATGCACCTATGTTTGGTGCACGTGGGCATGCATGCATGTGATTGATGTTGTCCAATATCGTTCAATATTTGTGGGCTTTACTTTGAATCATAATTATCATGTAGGACTAATTAAGGATCCTTGCTTGTTTTGCTAAGACCTGGTATGCCAAACAGGACATGATCCAACCCAGTTGACCTTATCTAGGCTAACGTCGACCTTTTGTCTCCCATATGAATTTGCGGTCTCGCACCAATTTGCTACGGCTTATATGGTTCAGCAGTTAGATTGCTTACACAAAGTGTGAAATTGTTTGGTATATAGGGTTGTGAGGCCTCTGTGCTTCTCGACGACACTGACGATTTCAAGGGCGAAAAGAATACTGTTGCCAATGGCAATTCACTTAGAGGTTATGAAGTCATCGACGACATAAAGGCAACTGTCGAAAGATTTTGCCCTGCAACTGTTTCTTGTGCGGATATAGTGGCGCTTGCAGCGAGAGAAGCTGTTGTTATGGTATTCGATTGACAGCCCAAAACTCTTTAGATAATTACTTTGCAGTCTGCAACTCAATTTCTTATTCACTTGATTGGTTTTTTTATTTTCACTCCTGTTTTAATTCTTTTGATTAGGTTCGAGGAATTTTTTGGCCTGTTCCGTTGGGCCGACGAGATGGAACAACAGCAAGTCAGGAGGCAGTTAATAAACAAATACCATCACCTTTCGAACCTCTAGAGAAAATCATTGAAAAGTTCACAAACAAGGGTCTTGACTTCAAAGATGTTGTAGTCCTCTCAGGTTCACGTTCTTTACCTTCTTATCTGGATTTCAGCACACTATATATAACTTTTGACTCTACGACGATCGACGTAGTTTAAACTCCTAAGTCCCATGCTTGGCCCTGTTCTCGTCTATGGTTGCAATAGCTTCTGAATTAACAAATTTTGGTTTGTAATTTCCTTGACGTTACTTTATAAACGAAAAGTCATTCTCCCACGTGTTGGAGCCTTTAGAAAGATGGGTCACCAGTGATGGCATCCTTTCAAGCATAAATCACGTACTTTACTTGACATGAGAAGAAGCAAGAAAAACCCATTGAATTCTCATGCATAGGATACATAAAAAATATAAGGACATAATTGCTTACTGTTTTGGACATAAAGCGATTTACGCGTACTCCCCTATATATTACAGGTGCACACACCCTAGGTTATTCCTGATGCCTCCTCGTGAAGGGAAGACTCTATAACTTCAGAGGCTCTAGCACACCTGATCCAGCTCTCGACTCCTCGCTCCGCTCGAACTTGCAAAGCATGTGCCCCGACGCGGACTCATCGGACAACAACCTTGCTCCTTTTGACAGAACTCCTTACACGTTTGACAATGTTTACTACACTAGTGTCATAAACAATGCGGGGCTTCTTGAATCCGATCACGCCTTAATGGGGGATCCGCGAACTGCTGCACTGGTTAACATATACAGTACGAACCCGTCCCTTTACCCCTCTGATTTTATTGCATCAATGAGAAAGCTCGGTAATGTTGGGGTACTCACAGGGCAGGATGGCGAGATTAGGCAGAAATGTGGGTCTGAATTATGTGGGTTTTTGAATTAAGATGGTGCTTTGTAATGCGGGTTATCAAATGAAATGTGAATCAATCACCCGTCTTGTCTTCTCTGTTGAACTTCTGTACTATATGCGGCTGAAAAAAAGTCTATGGCCTAATAAAATAGCTTAAGCAGCTTCTTAAATATGCTAATATAGATAGTAATGGCTTATCTCTCCATTCAAAGGGTGTTCGGTTAAGTGTGTTGCGAGAATTTTTTGTGTTTTGAGAATTTTTAGGTGATGTTAACTTTATTGGTATGCGTGTTTTAGTTATTTGTATGTGAAGTTAGAAATGATGTTTGGTTATATGATTTTTGTGTTGTGAGAATACAAAAAAATCGTAAGAATACTACATAAACCAACAGCCCCTTTAATTAATGAACTGATCCAAGTGCCCTATGGGCTATAGCCCTTTGACACCGGCGTAAGAAAGGCTTGCTTCAGGATCCCTCCTGCAGATATTTATGGTAGAAACAGATGACATGCTTTTGTAACCTTGATCTCTGTCCTCATCTGACCGCTTTCGTGGTGATCATGGAACTCTCAAATGCGACTAAGGGTTTTAGTCTCGCATTAGAGATGAACCGTCTCAAGCGAGTGTTTCCTTGAGCTAATCCGCACTACCTCGAATTTTGCAAATGCATTTTTTCGATTAATTTCCATCTACTGCTCCTAGTGAAACTCCTCCATTAATGAGTCCAAATCTTTTCACCCTTTATTATATACCAAAGTATACTAGACATGATACGTTCAGTCGAGTACAAAATTGGACAATAGAATAAAGTAATGAAAATTATGATTTTTTATGACTATTCTTATTGACAGTAGAAAACTTGTGACCACAAATAACATGATGACGATAAATATTTTTTGGTCACTGCACCTCAATTTATGGTGAGTAACGCAATATGATTAAAAAAGATTTTGGTCACTATATGCTCTTTTTAATTAGGCCGACAAAAAAAATTCATTGAATGTCTACATTTAGTCACTTGTGACAATAGAGAATCAATGTGGTCATTAAATATAATCAAGTTACAAAGTGTTTGACAAGAATTTTAGTTGAAATATTAAATTCAAGTTTTGACTAATTTTTTGTGGATAATTAGCTAAATGCCATCACAAAATAGTTTTGAGTATTTTAGACTACAAAATTGGACAATAAAATACAGTAAAGTGGTGAAAATTGTGAATTTTTATGACTATTTTCATTAACC